>CM038680.1:48031432-48631432 GCA_021605205.1 Aegilops longissima | reverse complement strand
CTTGACCCTTAAATTTCATTTTTTTCCATAGATGACACTTCCATCCAGTTTTTCATCCGGCTGTGTTAACTGTGACGTACAAAAACAATTTTACCCCTGATGATATTGTGTCCAAAAAAAAAAAAAGAGAAGGGGCGTGAACACGTTCAAATATCCATATCCGCTACCGCTCAAACACAATCGTGTTGCAGCTCCATCCGCGAGAGCTTGCCACGGTACCCGATGCGCTAACAAATACACTGCGCTGGATGTTTACGGTTACTGCTGC
Organism: Aegilops longissima; assembly: GCA_021605205.1. NCBI lineage: Eukaryota > Viridiplantae > Streptophyta > Magnoliopsida > Poales > Poaceae > Aegilops > Aegilops longissima. The sequence continues at coordinate 48,631,164 of CM038680.1, read as the reverse complement.
TGTGGGCTTCCCGTGTCCCCAACATGATACTGCACGGATACCTGTATTGGCGCCGTATCGAATGTATCGGCAATGTATTATATGCGGACACGCTGATCCTGGACGTATCGATGCTTCAGAGGAGCTAGCACACGAGTACGTGCAAACCTAGCAGCTTGATTGATTTTGCCCGGAATGTAGCAGTGCACGCTCGTCTCATGTGCGTGCGCAGCCGGTAGAAGCTAGCTCTCAATCAACTGGATCAATTCGATCTCGGCGGAGGGCGGAATACTCTTCATAACTATCTCATGGATTCGTGTATATATGGGTAGTGACTCACTGATTCCTGTGCGTAGTAGGTGATTATTAACTGTAATACGTACAAATTTGTACGCTACAATATGATTGAATGGGTCGTCATTGTTTCACTCATAATATAATAATAATTATTAGACCCTGCAATATCTTTTTATGATTAGCCATACAGTATTATTTTTGTTTGTTTATTCAACCACAACAAAATATATATCACGTTATTTTTGTGTTTGCATGTAAATAATCTGGTCACATACTACACTAGGGGTAAAACAGTCTTTTTAGGTCAGACTTAACACCGTTACTAGCCCTCTAGGCTTACCGGGCTGGGCTGGATCATTATTTGTTGTGTTTTTTCCTTCCAAAAAAATAATATTCAAAATGGAGCCTGAGCTCACATGCTCTCGTGTGAACCATAGAAAAACAATAAAAATAAAAATATGAGTTTTCTTTTAATGACAACATAAAGAGGCCAACGCGAACTCAGGCATTAGAGAGGAAGCAAATACATATAAACATGGTCGAAACATATTTCTTTTAGTGGCTCCAGATTAAGTAGCAGTGTCGTCATTTAAGCAGTTTCGGTATTTATTTGTTTATGCAGGAGAACAGAGCGCGGTGTGCTCAGTTGATTTGAGCTCGGCTGGGGATAAATTGAGCAGAGAGCCAGCCACCAGACGTACCGTCCAAATGGAACAATTGCTTATGAGGGTTGTAGAAGAGGACAAGTGAGTGATTCATGGATGTCCTGCGTAAGAAGGTTGCTAGATAAGTAGAGTACTAATCAACAGTGTTGTATGCTATGCAAGAGGAAAGTACAAACTTGTGGTCAGAATTTTTTACCTGAAAGTCATTCATGGTCTATGGATCTGCAGTATCAGACCGTGACATCAGAATCCACGCGTACATGCGTGTTCCTCTGCCCCAGCCATCCTCTTGAAAGCTTGTCCGAATTCCAACATTTACAATCCTAAAATCGTTGGCAAGTTGGCATCGGCAAAGAACCAGAATTGGATGTCCATATGCTAATAACAGTTAGTAGCAAATGTGCAGAACTCCCCACACATATGCAGAGTCAAAAGCTTAACACTAACCAGTTTTTTTTTTTTTTTGCGGGTGAAACACTAAGCAGTTACAGGGAAGTACTAGTAGAGATGAAGCAACAATATTTACTTCCGCGATATTATCAGTGGTCCTACCAATGGGAAAGAGTTGTGGCATTGGCAAAGGCAGGGGAAGTGGGTGGATGTGGTGAGTAAGGAGCAGAGGGCGGTGCGTCTGCCAAACCTCAAGTATGTGGACGCCATGGGGCTCCCCATCGCCAACCACATCACGCATCTCACCACCCAGGCGCAGGTCCGGCGCGGCAAGATGCTCGCCGACGCATACACCGCGGCAATCTGATCATCCACGAATCAGTTATCAGTCGTTGTGCCTGCCTGATCCATACTATCATTGATTCCATTGAGAGTTTGGTAAAGATTAGTTGTGGACAACAGATGAATAAATCTGCGTAGTCTGTAGCAGTACTACTAGTAGTAGGATACTACTTCAATTTCAGGCTCCCAAAGGTGGGGGGAGATTGTAGGAATTGTAACAATCTCATCATTAGTACGACGTTGCCATTGTGTTGAAGAGAAATTCTTCGCTCTGTCAAGTTTATCAACCAGAATAGATGACTTGTTGTTACAGCACATACCGATTGTCTTCACACAAAAAAGGGAATGATGTACACATAGATGACTTGGAAGCAGTTCATAAGGATCTCCGTGGAGAAAGGCAAAATAAATTATTTGCAATGAGTCATGTTTTCTGGCAAAAAAAAAGAAGCTCACGTTTGTCATGGAAATTGGGTATGTGGTTATAAAACATGGACGCCGATAACTGCCACACGTGTGGCATCTAGTGGGGTTGTGCCGCACGCCATGTGTGGCACGGAGAAGATCCCGCCCGCACGATGGCGTCCGGGCGAACCCAGCCACAACCCGCACGTTTTGTGTGTGGCACAATCGCCCACACGTCCGGCCGATCGAGCGCGCTGCCCGCACGACCTAACATGCCATCGTCCCGGCCTGCCTTCCAACCCCATTCCGCCCTGCCGCCGTCGTCTCCTACCTCTCGATCCCCTACTTCCATCGTCTTCCATCTTTGTTGCCATGGCAACTAGACCAGATCTCTAGCGCCTCCCCACCCCCACCCCCACCGCCACCCCCACCCCCGCGACGACGACCTAACAGGTCGATCTCCGATCTCCTCCTGTTTCTCGTCCTTCTTCTGCCAAGAAAAGTGAAATTCAGATTGCCCACGAACATGGCGACTAGATCCACGCTGTCATGACAAAGACACCACGGATTTGTGTGTATTCAAATTTGGCCATCAAAGTACACCAGATCTACCATATTCTATCCTAGAGTTGAGCTAAGCTTCTAGGTTGGGTTGGTGCTAGTAGTTGATGCATAAGAATGCGTATGAATCACTAAAATCAGGGGGAAAGAAAAGGAGGGATTTGGGTGGTGCACAGAGAGGGAGGAAAATAATTGCCACATGTTTCTGATGTTAGTTGCCACCTATCTTTGCCGTCAGCTGCCACAATATAGTGTTGTTAGTTGCCATCATATTATGTTCGCTGTTGCCTTCGGTTCGAAATGATAGTTGGCATCCAGATTTTAGAAAAGAGAATGAAAGTGCATGTCCTAATTGCCATGATGTGTTGGTTGTCTATGCAAGAAATGTGATAAGAATGTCGTGTTTTCTTGTATGTGCAAACAGAAAGAATGCATTTTGCGGATATTGATGCGTTCTTATTCATGCAGTGACTGAAAACAAAGTGAGAGAAAGAAAGAGGAAAAATGAATCATGAAGACGACACTGATCGTTGGTTTTCTCAAAAGCTAGAAACGCCCCCTTGGGATGTAGCAGAGTACAATCAACTCATTTCCGCAGGGCCGTTGCTGCTACTACTAAAGCAGTAGGCAAACATCGGTACAATGCATCATAAAAAAAGGGGCAGTTGCCATATTTGTGACGAGGAAGATGGCATTCTACTTATGTCCTACAATGTCATTTCTCGCAGGTTCTTATGACTCAACCACACACGGGGATACCATGGCAAGTGCAAGCACATGGCGCAAACGTTGACAGATGTACGGGCGACCTACTTGAAGTAGTCAATGTGGCAAATCAAGGTAACGCGTACGGTAAAGAAACATACTGGTGTCGACATGAAATTAAACTTGCAAGGATGGCAAAGGCTTACGAGTTATATGGAAAAACGCAGGGCCTTCATGTAGCGCATGGCAACAGGTGGCAACCATGTACCTGGCATCAATGTCAAACACAAGTGAGACGAATTAAGTGAATTTGTGGACAGTGATTCAGGAGAATGAACATAGGACAAATGCAGTTGCCACGCCTGGACAACTGCATTTGCCATAAATGGACAGGTGCAGTTGCCATGCATGCACAACTGCATTTGCCATGCCTTGGACAAATGCAGTGCTATTCCTGGGTTGTTATGCATGCACAACTGCATTTGCCATGCCTGGACAAAATGCAGTGCATGCCTGTACAGATGCAGTTGCCATGTCAAATCAATTGTAGTTGCCATACCAAATCACTAATAAGAGGAAAATACCTGAAGCTGAAATCTCCACCATGCTTGCCAACTATACCTTTAAGGGTGAAATACCTAAGAAACTTGGTGATCCCGGAGTACCCACTATACCATGCTCCATCAAAAGAAATTATATTAAAACTGCCTTATGTGATTTAGGAGCCGGTGTTAGTGTTATGCCTCTTTCCTTGTTCTGTAGACTTGAATTAAGTAAGTTGACACCTACTGAGATATCTTTGGAAATGGCTAACAAATCAACTGCTATACCTGTCGGCATTTGTGAGGACGTGCATGTTGTTGTTGCGAACGTTAGTATCTTAATAGACTTTGTCATTCTTGATATTCCTGAGGACGACTGTATGTCGATTATCCTTGGTAGACCCTTTTTAAATACTACAGGTGCTGTTATTGATTGCAACAAAGGCAATGTCACCTTTCATGTTAATGGAAATGAGCGCACGGTACATTTTCCGAGGAAACAACCTCAAGTTCACAGTATAAACTCTATTGGGAAAATTCCATCAATTATATTAGGAGGTTTTGAATTTCCTCTTCCTACTGCAAAGAAAAAGTATGATATTCTTATTATTGGGGATTTTAATATCCCCGTTGAGGTAACCTAGTGTCACTTCGAAATTTCTCCGGTTTTATGTGATTCAGAATGAGTTTGTTAACAAGACTTGATCAACCTTGTTAGTGGATTCCTTTTGATGATCATGAGATGGATGAAACTAGAAGGCACAACATTCTGTACCCTCTCTTTACTTTCTGTTACTTAGAATAAATAAAGTAGAAATAGTATATTTTGTCTGTTTTCTGAATTATCCATGCAATAAAAATATCCCGAAAAGAAAAGTGCTCCAAATGCCCCGCAAATTTATTATGATTTTTTATAGAATATTTGAGGATTTTAGGCACTGAAAACACTGCAGGAGGGGCAAGCACCTGGCCACGAGGGTGGAGAGCGCGCCCACACCCCCTGGGCGCGCCCCCCTGTCTCGTGGGCCCATGGTGACCCCCTCCACTTATTCCTGCACCCACACACTCCATCTTCTTCCCAAAAAAATCTCCATCCAGCTCAAACATGAGTTCTAGCTCATTTTGCTGCGATTTTCGATCTCCTTGCTCAAAGCCACATTCATAAAACTGCTTTGGAAGATTGTTGCTTGGTATGTGACTCCTCCATTTGTCCAATTAGTTTTTGTTCTAGTGCTTTATTCATTGCAAATTTTTGCTGCATAGGTGACCCTGTTCTTGAGCTTGCATGTTAAAGTTATGAGGTCCCAAGCAATTCTAATGCATGATATAGGCTCTAGGCACTTGTAGGAGTAATTGCTACCAATCTTGTTTAGTTTTGATTACTTTTATTTTGAAGTTACTAGAAATTTCAGAAACATTGCAGAAAAAGAAATATGTCTAGGAGAATGTATGAAGGTGGTTCCTCAATAAAGAAAGGACCCAGGCTTGCTATGCCTGAGCAAGACGATGAACTACCGAGGGACGTAGAAGTACGATCCTGTGAGTGGCCATCAGACGATTTTATGGTCAATGCAGGCATTAAGGATGAATTTGACGCATATGTGCGTAATGCCGATCTTGAGGACTTCTTACAAGATACGTGTCCTCAGTACTATCAATTGACTGATTCATTTGTGAGAAGGTTTAAATATAAATCTTCGTGTAATTCTCAGTGTGTCCTGTTTGATATTTATGATAAATCTTATACCATGGACTTAGAAGATTTTACAACTGCTTGCAAACTTCCGCAGTGGGGCAATGTTAATGATCCCCACAAATCTGAATTTAGAGACTTTCTTGCTAGTATTACTGTGGGAGAATCTAGGGATATAGAACAAGCTACCATAGGGAGCATTCATTTTCCGGCTATACATTATTTTGCTCTCTTCATTGGTAGATGCATTAATGGTAAAGTTGAAGCATGTCATATGTGTGTCCCTGATCTTTGTGTCCTCAGGAGTGCTGTGTTAGGTAATAAAGATTACAACTTGGGGGCAATAGTCGCATGTAAGTTGCATAATAATGGTATGTCTGGAGATTTCTTTGGAGGTATTTATGCGACCCGTGTTGCTAATTATCTTGGTATAGCCCCACGAGAGGGGATATGGTGTTGCCTCCTGCTTATTTAGATTATGACGCGATGGTCAAACATCGTTTTCTTTTGAGCAATGAACAGTTCCTCCATTATCGACTAATCTTTGACAGACATAGCTCTGTCCCTGTTACTCTCACTTCTCCTTTCCTTTTTGATTACCAGGCAAAACGAAGGTATGTTGTTACCAGGGAGGAGGCACCTGAACACGAGGGGAGAGCGGAGGCGGCTCGCCAGGATACCGCAGCTCAGGAGGCATTTGCTGCTGCATCTTAGTATGACCCCAGTTACAACTACGGATATCACCCAGGCTATCCTTGGCATTAGACCAACTTAGGACAAAAGCCTAAGCTTGGGGGAGTACGTATTTCTCACCGACTTTACATTCATGTTCACACACTATTCTAGCCGTCGGTGCTCATACTCTTTCATTGTATTATCCATACTAGTTTAATTTTATTTTTCTAGCCTTCTTCTTGTGTGCTTGATAAACCTTAAGAAAAACCAAAAAAATTAGTTAGTTTAATTTCCATGCTTCTAGTAGTAATTAAAATGAAAACCCAAAAAGATTTCTCGTTCTTCTTTTACTTGTTGGGAGCTTTCCCGTGTAAATAGTTTTATTTTCTTTTCCTTCCTTTGGGGGTCGAGAGTAGAAGACCATATTGAAAATGCTTAGCGGCTCTCATATGCATGATTGTTTATTTAACTTAGATCCCATATTACTTTGTCTCCTCTCTTGAGTTGAATGCTTGTAGATTCCAGCTTAGTCCAATGCATGTGCACTATTATTATTATACACATCGTTCGGTCGTGCAAGTGAAAGGCAATAATGACGATATATGATGGACTGATTGAGATGAGAGAAGCTGCTATGAACTCGACTTCTCTTGTTTTTGTAAATATGATGAGTTCATCGTTCCTAATTTAGCTTGTTATGAAGTAAACATATTTGCAATGACATTTAGAGACTATAGTTGCTTGTGCCATGCTTGATTAGCTATGAGTTATAATGGTCTACCTTGCGTGCCACATGCTATTAAAATGATTATGATGTGGTATGATGGGATAGTATCCTCCTTTGAATAAATTGAGTGACTCGACTTGGCACATGTTCACGCATGTAGTTGAAACAAATCAACATAGCCTTCACGATATTTATGTTCATGGTGGATTATATCCTACTCATGCTTGTACTCCGTGTGAATTAATTTTAGTGCATGTTTATGACTGTTGTCGCTCTCTCAGTTGGTCGCTTCCCAGTCGTTTGCTAGCCTTCACCTGTACTAAGCGGGAATACTGCTTGTGCATCCAAACTCCATAAACCCCAAAGTTGTTCCATATGAGTCCACCATACCTTCCTATATGCGGTATCTACCTGTCGTTCCAAGTAAATTTGTATGTGCCAAACTCCAAACCTTCAAATGAAATTCTGTTTTGTATAGTCGAGCAGCTCATGTTTCAACTAGGGCTGTCTGTATCTTCCATGCTAGGTGGATTATTCTCAAGAGGAGTGGACTCCGCTCCTCATTCACGAGAAAATGGCCGGTAACCGGGATGCCCAGTCCCATGATCCAAAAAGATCAAAGCAAATCAATATAATTAAACAAAACTCCCCCAGGGCTGTTGTTAGTTGGAGGCACTCGTTGTTTCGAGCTAGCCATGGATTGATGCTTGATTGGTGGTGGGGGAGTATAAACTTTTACCATTCTGTTTGGGAACTGCCTATAATGCATGTAGTATGGAAGATATAGCCATCTCATAGTTGTTGCGTTGACAGTGAAAGTATGCCGCTCAAAATGTTATTCAATCTCTATTTTAAAATCGAGCTCTGGAACCTCTACAAATCCCTGCTTCCCTCTGCGTCATCACCTTCTTATTAAAAAGCACCCGCTGGAGAGCACACTATTATTTGCATGTATTACTATTGGTTTATATTGGGTATGACTTGACTGGATCTCTTTTACCATGAATTACAATGTTTAGTCAGTCCTTGATCTTTAAAGGTGCTCTGCATTTATGTTTTGCGGTCTCAGAAAGGGCTAGCGAGATACCATCTTGTTATATCATATTATGATTGTTTTGAGAAAGTGTTGTCATTCGAGTTTTATTATTATGGCACGCTAGCTGATTATGCCATTGATATGAGTAATTGTGAGACCTAAGTGTTATTGTGAGTATGGTTAGTTCATAATACTTGCTGGAACTTGAATGCTGGCTTTACATATTTACAACAAAAAGAGAAAATAGAGTTTTTAAAAGTTTTTCTTTATCACTTTCAGTTTATCAACTGAATTGCTTGAGGACAAGCAAAGGTTTAAGCTTGGGGGAGTTGATACATGCGTGTTCCTCTGCCCCAGCCATCCTCTTGAAAGCTTGTCCGAATTCCAACATTTACAATCCTAAAATCGTTGGCAAGTTGGCATCGGCAAAGAACCAGAATTGGATGTCCATATGCTAATAACAGTTAGTAGCAAATGTGCAGAACTCCCCACACATATGCAGAGTCAAAAGCTTAACACTAACCAGTTTTTTTTGCGGGTGAAACACTAAGCAGTTACAGGGAAGTACTAGTAGAGATGAAGCAACAATATTTACTTCCGCGATATTATCAGTGGTCCTACCAATGGGAAAGAATTGTGGCATTGGCAAAGGCAGGGGAAGTGGGTGGATTTGGTGAGGAAGGAGCAGAGGGCGGTGCGTCTGCCAAACCTCAAGTATGTGGACGCCATGGGGCTCCCCATCGCCAACCACATCACGCATCTCACCACCCATGCGCAGGTACGGCGCGGCAAGATGCTCGCCAACGCATACACCGCGGCAGTCTGATCATCCACGAATCAGTTATCAGTGGTTGTGCCTGCCTGATCCATACTATCATTGATTCCATGGAGAGTTTGGTAAAGATTAGTTGTGGACAACAGATGAATAAATCTGCGTAGTCTGTAGCAGTACTACTAGTAGTAGGATACTACTTCAATTTCAGGCTCCCAAAGGTGGGGGGAGATTGTAGGAATTGTAACAATCTCATCATCAGTACGACGTTGCCATTGTGTTGAAGAGAAATTCTTCGCTCTGTCAAGTTTATCAACCAGAATAGATGACTTGTTGTTATAGCACATACCGATTGTCTTCACACAAAAAAGGGAATGATGTACACATAGATTGGACTTGGAAGCAGTTCATAAGGATCTCCATGGAGAAAGGCAAAATAAATTATTTGCAATGACTCATATTTTCTGGCAAAAAAAAAAAAAGAAGCTCACGTTTATCATGGAAATTGGGTATGTGGTTATAAAACATGGACGCCGATAACTGCCACACGTGTGGAATCTAGTGGGGTTGTGCCGCACGCCATGTGTGGCACGGAGAAGATCCCGCCCGCAAGATGGCGTCCGGGCGAACCCAGCCACAACCCGCACGTTTGGTGTGTGGCACAATCGCCCACACGTCCGGCTGATCGAGCGCGCTGCCTGCACGACCTAACAAGCCCATCGTCCCGGCCTGCCTTCCAACCCCATTCCGCCCTACCGCCGTCGTCTCCTACCTCTCTATCCCCTACTTCCATCGTGTTACTTCTCTGGTTGCCATGGCAACCAGACCAGATCTCTAGCGCCTCCCCACCCCCACCCCCACCGCCACCCCCACCCCCGCGACGACGACCTAACAGGTCGATCTCCGATCTCCTCCTGTTTCTCGTCCTTCTTCTGCCAAGAAAAGTGAAATTGCAGATTGCCCATGAACATGGCGACTGGATCCACGCTGTCATGACAAACACACCACGGATTTGTGTGTATTCAAATTTGCCCATCAAAGTACACCAGATCTGCCATATTCTATCCTAGAGTTGAGCTAAGCTTCTGGGTTGGGTTGGTGCGAGTAGTTGATGCATAAGGATGCGTATGAGTCACTAAAATCAGGGGGAAAGAAAAGGAGGGATCTGGGTGGTGCATAGAGAGGGAGGACAATAATTGCCACATGTTTCTGATGTTAGTTGCCACCTATCTTTGCCGTCAGCTGCCACAATATAGTGTTGTTAGTTGCCGTCATATTATGTTCGCTGTTGCCGTCGGTTCGAAATGATAGTTGGCATCCAGATTTTAGAAAAGAGAATGAAAGTGCATGTCCTAATTGCCATGATGTGTTGGTTGTATATGCAAGAAATGTGATAAGAATGTCGTGTTTTCTTGTATGTGCAAACAGAAAGAATGCATTTTGCGGATATTGATGCGTTCTTATTTATGCAGTGACTGAAAACAAAGTGAGAGAAAGAAAGAGGAAAAATGAATCATGAAGACGACACTGATCATTGGTTTTCTCAAAAGCTAGAAACGCCCCCTTGGGATGCAGCAGAGTACAATCAACTCATTTCCGCAGGGCCGTTGCTGCTACTACTAAAGCAGTAGGCAAACATCGGTACAATGCATCATAAAAAAAGGGGCGGTTGCCATATTTGTGACGAGGAAGATGGCATTCTACTTATGTCCTACAATGTCATTTCTCGCAGGTTCTTATGACTCAACCACACATGGGGATACCATGGCAAGTGCAAGCACATGGCGCAAACGTTGACAGATGTACGGCGACCAACTTGAAGTAGTCAATGTGGCAAATCAAGGTAACGCGTATGGGAAAGAAACATACTGGTGTCGACATGAAATTAAACTTGCAACGATTACAAAGGCTTACGAGTTATATGGAAAAACGCAGGGCCTTCATGTAGCGCATGGCAACAGGTGGCAACCATGTACCTGGCATCAATGTCAAACACAAGTGAGACGAATTAAGTGAATTTGTGGACAGTGGTTCAGGAGAATGAACATAGGACAAATGCAGTTGCCATGCCTGTACAACTTCATTTTCCATAATTGGACAGGTGCAGTTGCCATGCATGCACAACTGCATTTGCCATGCCTTGGACAAATGCAGTGCTATTCCTGGGTTGTTATGCATGCACAACTGCATTTGCCATGCCTGGACAAAATGCAGTGCATGCCTGTACAGATGCAGTTGCCATGTCAAATCAATTGTAGTTGCCATACCAAATCAAATGTGATTCATGTGTCTAAACAACTGTGGATGACAAGTGTGAACAAAAATCTGTGTGACATGGTTGAACTACTACATGTGCCATGTTGTACAAACTGCAGTTGCCATGCATTGACCAACTGCTAAATGATCACAAGTTGTTATGGTGGAACCACACCGGCAAACATCTAATGGCAAGCTTCACAGTTGCAGTCCAATGCTATTGCAGATAGAGCACATCAAGTTGGAATGACAAACCAGATGCGGTTAGCACATGCGGCACAACAAGGTAAAAAATATGTGAACTAGCAAAACAATAGTGCATTTGCTTTTGTGGAAAAGCATGGGGGAAAATGGATTTGTCACGGTGGTGATGGAAAACAACAAAAATGCTGCCAAGTGGACACGTGCACCTAGAATGCATGTTTTGATGATAAAGAATGTTGGTTGCCATGCATTGGCAACATGAGCTGCCATGGTTGTTGAACTATAGCTGCCATGGCTCAAAAACTGCAGTTGCCATGCATGGTGAGATGCAAATGTCATGGCTTGCTGTATGAATGATATTTTGCCAAATCATATGAAATTGCTATATTCCGTTACAATAAACCTGCCATTCAAGCAATGATTACACACGTAAATTTTTTTGCAGGGCCTTCGACTACAATCAACAACGGCGCGGGGACATCTACTGCAGGAACCTCTGAGCACATGGAAGAAGCGTTCCACCAGCCAGTCAACAGTCCTGGCACAAACAATGCAGAATCAGTGTCGAAAATGGCAATCGTTCTAGCAATGCCGACAAGCACACCTTTGCACACCAGCACAAACAACACTCAAGCAAATGAAACAACCGCCAATACTGAAGTGAATGATGAAACTAATGACAAAGCCCAAGGGGATGAAGAAGATGGGCAATAAGAAATCATGGTACCTCAACCACCATATGTTGGGCAGAGATTTGATTCGTTTCCAGATGCCAAGGAATTCTACCAGACATATGCAATGTTCCATGGGTTTGCGATGAACACCGAATACCATAGGAAAATTAAAAAAACTAATGAGTATGGCAGAGGTGAGATAAGGTGCTACAAGGCACGAAGGAACAAGAAGGGAAAAGGTGTTGCCCCTGTCGTGCCGGAACGAAAGAGAGGTATCATTGTCAAGACAGAATGCCCTGTCCGGTGCAAGCTAAACTCAGATGGAGCACAGTGGATGGTCACCGACTATTTCGACGAACACAACCACAAACTCATAAAGAAGTTTGATATGGTAAAATTTCTGACCGCCCACAGAGGATTCAGCCCCCTCGAGAAGAAATTCGTAAAGTTGCTACATGATTGTAACGTCGGTCCGTCAAGAATGGTCCAAATACTATCCCTGATTCACATCGGAGATGGTAGACTAAGTAGCATGCCCTACATACCAGCAGACGTCACAAACCTAAAGGCAAAGTACCGTAGAGAGAGCAGGTTGACTGACATAGAAGCCACGATAGCCTACTTTGAAAAGAAAGCAAAAGAAGATGCTGATTTCTTCTACAGGATAAGATTGGACGATGAGTACCGTGTCAGAAACATGTATTGGGTGGATGGTGCTGCAAGAAGGGCCTACAAACATTTCCGTGATTGCATATCATTTTATGCGCATATCTCACTAATATGTACAAGATGCCCTGCGCTCCATTCGTAGGAATAATTAACCATAATCAGTCATTGCAGTTTGGTTGCAGACTCGTTCGGAACGAAGATACGGATGGTTACACTTGGCTGTTCAAAACCTTCTTGGAGTGCATGGATGGACTTGCTCCGACGAACATAATAACAGACCAGGATTTTAGCATGCATGCAGGCATAGGGGAGGTCTTTTCCGTTGGCAGTGCACAGGCATTGCAGGTGGCATATTATTAAAATGGCTAAGGAGACGCTAGGACCATTTTTTGCTGATCATCCAGAGCTGCACAAGGCATTTGAGTTATGCGTGGACCACAGCCTGACGGTAAAGGAGTTTGAATGGAGTTGGACGGCTATGATTGAAACATACCAAGTGCAAGACAACGAGACGCTTACTGGCCTGTGGGAGAAGCGAATGTACTGGGTGCCGGCCTACTTCATGCAGTGCTTCTTCCCATTCCTGCAGATTACGCAGCGCAGCGAGGGGTTCAACGTTGTTTCGAAGCGGTACGTGAGCCCTGGCAACTCATTGCTGCAGTTTGCCAAGTAATACACATCTTTGCAACAGAAAAAACTGGGATCTGAACTACAGCAAGAAGCAAACACCGCACTCAAGCAGCCTAAATTGCTTACATATTTGCCAATGGAGAGGCAGATGAGCAAGATATATACCAACAAGATTTTTAACAAGTAAGTCGATTATGCTACCCTCTTATTTGCACAAAGCATGAAGATAATAGGTGCCATATAGAATTGTAACGCCCACGATGAGGCTATATCTCCCACATCTCGAAGCACGACTTAGAGGCATAACCGCATGGTGGTTTTGTCGCAAGAAGGGTCATCTTCACACAATCCCATGTAATGAACAAGAATGGGATAAAGAGTTGTCTTACAATCGCCACTTCACACAATGAACATTTAATAAATCATACATCATTCAGAGTACACACATATAGTCCGTCTACGGACGAAGCCAAAAGACAAGAAGATAACCCCAAATGCTAGATCCATGATCGTCCCAACTAGGCTCCACTACTGATCAACATGAAACGAAACATAGCAATGACCAAGATCTTCGTTGAGCTCCCATATGAGCTCGGTTGCATCACCTGCACTGGTATCATCGACACCTGCAACTGTTGTGATAGTATCTGGTGAGTCACGAGATGGCATCGGGGAGGGTGCAGCTGTTGCTGCTGCTGGCTCTGACGGAGGCGAGATCCAGCGGAGGAGCTGGCGAGGCGGCGGTGCTGGGTAGACGAGGAGGCGGGCGAGGAGAAGTCGGGGAGGAGAAGGGGTGCGGGGAAGGAGGCAAGGCAGTCGGAGGGGTCGCCGACGTGGTGGAGCTTTGCAGCGGGAGATTGGCGGGGAGGCATGGGCGAGGTGGATCGGGAGGAGCGGGGCTCTGCTCCTCTCTGGCGGCGCGAGCAGGGGAACGAGAGAGAGGGGGGAACGAGGGGAGATGCTTGCTAGGGTTAAGAGTTGGGGCGAGGTGGGCCTTGAGCCATGGAGGAGCTGGGCTGCGGATGGCCTAGATGGTCTGCTGGGCTCTCTCTCACTCTAAAAAATAAAAAATAAAACAAAGATGAGAAAGAAAAGAAAAAGATGTTAGAGGTGGAGCTTGAGCAGGAGGGTATTTTTCCCGGACTCATAAAAATGAGCTTGATCCAAGAAAAATAGAAAAGAGGCACGAATGCAAGATTTAAATTCAAACTCATTTGAATATCATTCAAATGGGTTTGAATTCGGACTAGGTTTGGCGTGGTCAAAAATGTTGAGATGTAAGGAGGAGCCTCAATACAAGGGAAAATAATTATAGGCAAGGTTAGAGAGTCAAAACTCGAAGAAGGAAAGGCCAAGGTATTTAACATGCACGTGTGTTGTGGTAAATTCCAAACTAATGGAATATTTATAATAGCTCCATAAATATTAGGAGGATATGTTATAAAGATAAATCACCATGTGAATTCCCTCGATTTAAATAGATCAAAAGATCTATGCAATTTATTTAGTTGAGGTTTTTAAAAGGGGGTGCAAGATGACATGATGCAATGCACATGATGCAGAGATGAATGCACGAACAAAACAAAATCACACGATGAAACTCGGAAAACATGGAAGGCATCTGGAGCGCCGGTCTCGGGGCGTCACAAGAATGCAATGCAGTTGCCATCTTTTTTGACTTGTTGATCTATTGAAAATAGCCATTGAATACAGTGTAAGCATGATCTGTAGTTGCCATGTGGGTTGAACTGTAGTTGCCATGTGGGTTGAGCTATTGCTGCCATGTGGGTTGAACTGTAGTTGCCATGTGGGTTGAACTATAGTTGCCATGTGAAAATGATATTTGCCAGAAAAGAAAAGATGAAGCAACTCGAACCGAGAATGTGATATGATGAACAACTCTGGAAAGAAGAAACTAGATCACTCGGATGAAACAATAGTAAGAATTACGTTATGCATATCCTTCACCAATTTAAATTGATGACAAACAACGGATTTGACATACTACTTATTCTTCTTCAAAAGATTGACGAGAGAAATAGCGCAACTTGGGAAGGTCTTCCACGAACCACCGGTAGGATTTGGAAAGAGCGAATGAATTGGTATGATAACAACAGAAGAGGAATGTTGGACGAACCACCGTAAGAATTGAAAATGAACAAAGAAAAGATAGCAAAACACCGAGAAGAGTTTGAAAAAAAAATGAAGATACTTGAGAAATTTAGATACATGAGAACGAAGGGATCATGAACTGATTAGATGATATTTGAACAATGCACCGGTAAGATTTGAAGAACGAGAGCTGAAAGCTGAGAATGAATAATTCTGAGATGATTGGCTCCGGAGAATGAAACTGAAAAGACTCCTGAATTGCTCCGGATGGGTGAAAAGAATTCTCACAATCGAAAGCAATTATGAGAGGATGGCATGACGCTAGAACTATGAATCATCGAGAGAAGGGACAAGATTTAGAGGAAACACTTCTTTGGTCTTCACATGCTGAGAATGATGACGAGAACCACCAAAATTGTTGAGGCACTTCGGAACAAAGAAGAATAGAAATGATGAACCAATGATGAAAATATTTTGAAAGCGGTCTTGAAGAAAGAATATGACTGATGAAAATTCATTCTTACGTCAAACTTCGAAAATAATTTGGGAATGGCTCCGGGAAAATTAGGAGAGTCAGGTAAGATCCTAGGGAAAGACCTGTGGGTTAGGGCCCACTCAAAAGGAAACACCGTTGGAAAAGATTACTTGAAAGAGAGATTGCACCAGTTTAATTAAATGACTTGAATGAGATAATAATCTCGAAATAACTTGTACGGATTGAGAATGGAAACACAAATCTTCCGAGATATCTTGAGCACTCTGGATAAGAATAGAGAGAGGTGAACAATTATGAGATGCACTGGCATGGGATAGCATTTGAAACGAGGAAAGGATATGATCGACAAAGCTTGAATTGAATCCACTGAAGAAGAAAAGAGAACGAAGAATGATGAACTTGTAGCTTCCTTAGCATCTTCCTGAGAATCACCGGATAAGAATATTGACGAAAAAGAATGGAGAGACTTCCCATCAACAAAAGGATACTTGATTAAGAAATCTGATTCCTTGAAGAAAAAAGGGTGGGAGGGTGGGAAAAACAAAGTTAACTTGGGGCAGATGGAATGGATACCATTGAGAAAACTTAGAATTGATCTTGCGATTGTTGAAATGTTCGGATCCACTTGAAGAGAAGCACACCGGTCGGAAAGAATTGACATGACAATCTCGATGATCAAGAAGGATAAGTATTCATATAGCAATATGAGAACACTGTTTAGGAAAGGTATGGATTCAACATTTGACTTCGAAGCAACTCGAATTACTAAACAGTAAAACTGAGCTACCTACGACCTCCTACATCGATTTGGCGTTCTTAACCGTCAGATACCTCTTAAGAACGGTCCAGATCTCTTCGGTCCATCCCACAACTCACGTTTCCACGTTTTCATCGCGTCACCCGCTCGGCCCACCATAATCGGGCCGCTGCTCCGCAGGTTGACCTGCATGCTCTCTCCTTAATCGGGCTGACCTGAGAACTGCAGATAGGCCCAGAACATCAGACCATAGAGTAAACGAGGCCAACCACGTGCTCTCTCTCCATCTATCAATATGTCCCGATGCTGCGCGTGCTCATCCTCTGGCGGAGGCGGAATAATGGCGAGGCAGTCCAGCCATCTGGGAGGTGTGTTACTCCACGTTTGCTTGCTTTCTCTTGGTTACTCTATATATGGGTTATGATTCTCCTTTCCTGTTGCCCCCGTAGCCATTTCTTGTTGCCTATAGGTTGGCTCTCCTATGTTTCCTCGGCCTGGTAGCAGCTTACCCCTAATGTAATTTTAGTACTGTTATTGTTTGCAGAAACTATTGGAAATTGCTGGAGGCAAACTAGCTGGATGGGTTCGGGGTGGCGATGGAGGCATCGTGTTCCTTCTTGTCGCTTTTGCTCTGTCGAGCGGAGCGGACGCGGGTAAATACTAGGATCGAGTCCCACCCTGTCTCCATCTGATTGTTCCTTCATATTTCATGTTCAGTTTTTATTGATGGAACAATGAGTTCGGTTTTAGTCCCTATGTGAGAAGATTCTTCCAAGGAAGGCCAAGAATTCTGATTGTTCCTTCGTATTTCATGTTCAGTTTTTATTGATGGAACAACGAGTTCGGTTTTAGTCTCTATGTGAGAAGATCCTTCTGAGGAAGGCCAAGAATCGCTACAGAAATTATGAATAATACAATTCTACATAGCTATAATTATTATCTTGGATTCGTAGAAAGCACATGTGTTTTTGTTTTTCAATCTCATGTTACCTTGAATTTGTCCAGGTGAGGATTATATTTGATTCTGGTTGCATGAGATTTGTGTCTAATTTAGACCATCTTGGTATGATTATTGTGTGGTTCAAGTGTTGATCAAGCGAGTCAAGGATTTAGTTTTTTGATGACCATGCCAATGGCAGATGTGTGCCATGCTATGAGGAATAACATCTTTGTCTTATCAATCAGATTCTCAAAAAGGAAAAGTTCACTTGTAGAGTGCTCTATGTTTACAGTTTCGAGTTAATGATTTAGTTTTTTCATGACCATGCTAATGGTAGATTTATGGCATAATATTAGGAATAACATCTTGTTTTATCCATCAGACTCCTGAATGTGTTACATGGTATGCTGAGTGCGGGGTGAGTGCCTATGTTTTATCAATCTTGTTTTCCATTTTCAAGATTTAGGAATTAGTTGGTTAAGAAGCTCATCTTTCCCCGCAAAAAAAGCTCATCTTAACTGCAGTGTATTAACATTGCTTGATCTATGCTTCTTCTTTTTTAGCTTTCGAGACCTAGATTTGCTCTTCGGCAAGTATTGCAGGCAATTGTTCAAGCCGGAGACGTTTTTTGCTTAGTTTGGTAATTGTAAGGCAGGCAGTTAAGTATGTTTTGTGATTTTATGAGATGTCGGTAATTTTTAGCTGAACAAGTTGCCCAAGATTAAAAATCAGAATCTAATCTTACTTTACTCCTCCGGATGACATGAAATTGGTAAAGGTATATCTCCCTTCCTAGAAGGATTAATTTGACAAAGCCCATGTTGACGATCTATGTACCATCTCCATGCACCCCAGGATGACTCAGAAAAATAGTCCATCGGTTGTGAGGTTCTTACTTCTCAAATCATGATCACTACGACATAAATAAATCCGTAGCATGACATTTGGATTTAGCTTTTTCTGTGTGTAACTAATGCATCGTGAGGTTTAAAGTGGCGCTCAAGTCAACTCAAAATATTGTTTAAAGTGATTATCCAAAAACTTAAGGTCTGTGTGATAGAATTCAACTGAATCATACATCTGTATCGCGGTTCATTTTGTCATTTGTTATGGTCCTCGCGCACCACTGTGATGCACCTTGCAACCATTGCTTGTGATTATATTGTTATTTACCTGTAAAAGGTTAACACTTCGAACAACTACCACGGAAGTATCTCTCACATATATTTGTACCCATACAAACTATTGAAATTTTCCAAATATTTGTACTGTTTGGGTTTTCTAAATAATTTTATTATTTGATGTAAATATGGACGGGCGTGGCAACGCGCGCCATCATGTTCTAGTACAACATATAACACAAAACAAACGATTTGGCTTGCAGAATAAGCCGGAACAAACATATGATAGAGATTTCGTCCGAAGTTTTTGAGGTGGGGCCCACACGGGCTCGATCGTATAGCACCATCATGTACAAGGCAGTGCACATGACATACGAAGCGTCCCCGAACTAGCATGGCCAAGGGTTCTTTAAGACACAACAAGACCACTGTAAAAAACGACCGTGGATAGGCGGACCACTAGACGTCGAACCCCAATCTCATATCATGCATCTGTCGGAAAGAAAAAAAATAGAGCTATTTGAATTCCAACCTATAAACTCCCGAACCTTTTTGGTTATGCAATCTGGTGTTGGGGATACAGGGGAAGCAATATATATCTCACCCAAAACTAACAATACCTACATCCAAGCTGTATCCATCCGTCAACACATAACCAAGAAAACTCCGGAAATCGTGTACCTCAACCTTCGAAAAGCATCCGTTATACAAGCTATGGCAATACTCCTGAAATCCCCAGTACTGGGTGGCGTCGAGGTTATCTCACCAACAACTGCATAAAAGAGACTTTCGATGTCGGCAAAACTCAGGTATTCCGGAACTGCAACGATAAAATTATGACGACAACACCTCGGAGCTCAATTCCCCGGGACACTGCCACAACCCCTAAATGTCAGGAGGCACCAAGAACAATGTTCTCGTCATAAGAATATCGGAACGATCCCAAGATACCCGCGTGATCCTAAATTTTTTTAGTGAAATTTGAGGCGAGGAAAGACAAGACATCTACGTCAGGAGACCTCACCAGAGCGACGAAGAGACTGAGGAGTAAAAAGAATCCTACTCTCCGATATATATAATCCTCAGACTCAAAATATTTTTGTTCTAGACTCAACAACATCAGCGATTCGATCAAGCATGGGGCTCCTAAGTCGGGGATGGCTCTGATTACCAAATTGTAATGCCCACGATGCGGCTATATCTCCCAGGTGTCGAAGCACGACTTAGAGGCATAACCGCATGGTGGTTTGTCGCAAGAAGGGTCATCTTCACACAATCCCATGTAATGAACAAGAATGGGATAAAGAGTTGGCTTACAATCGCCACTTCACACAATGAACATTTAATAAATCATACATCATTCAGAGTACACACATATAGTCCGTCTACGGACGAAGCCAAAAGACAAGAAGATAACCCCAAATGCTAGATCCCCTATCGTCCCAACTGGGCTCCACTACTGATCAACATGAAATGAAACATAGCAACGGCCAAGATCTTCGTTGAGCTCCCATCTGAGCTCGGTTGCATCACCTGCACTGGTATCATCGACACCTGCAACTGTTGTGATAGTATCTGGTGAGTCACGAGATGGCATCAGGGAGGGTGCAGCTGTTGCTGCTGCCGGCTCTGACGGAGGCGAGATCCGGCGGAGGAGCTGGCGAGGCGGCGGCGCTGGGTAGACGAGGAGGCGGGCGAGGAGAAGTCGGGGAGGAGAAGGGGTGCGGGGAAGGCGGCAAGGCGGTCGGAGGGGTCGCCGGCGTGGTGGAGCTTTGCAGCGGGAGATTGGCGGGGAGGCATGTGCGAGGTGGATCGGGAGGAGCGGGGCTCTGCTCCTCTCTGGCAGCGCGAGCAGGGGAACGAGAGAGAGGGGGGAACGAGGGGAGATGCTCGTTAGGGTTAAGAGTTGGGGCAAGGTGGGCCTTGGGCCATGGAGGAGCGGGCTGCGGATGGCCTAGATGGCCTGTTGGGCTCTCTCTCACTCTAAAAAATAAAAAAATAAAACAGAGATGAGAAAGAAAAGAAAAAAATGTTAGAGGTGGAGCTTGAGCAGGAGGGTATTTTTCCCGGACTCATAAAAATGAGCTTGATCCAAGAAAAATAGAAAAGAGGCACGAATGCAAGATTTATATTCAAACTCATTTGAATATCATTCAAATGGGTTTGAATTCAGACTAGGTTTGGTGTGGTAAAAAACGTTGAGATTTAAGGAGGAGCCTCAATAAAAGGGAAAAGAATTATAGGCAAGGTTACAGAGTCAAAACTCGAAGAAGGAAAGGCCAAGGGATTTAACATGCACGTGTGTTGTGGTAAATTCCAAACTAATGGAATATTTATAATAGGTCCATAAATATTAGGAGGATATGTTATAAAGAGAAATCACCATGTGAATTCCCTCGATTTAAATAGATCAGAAGATCTATGCAATTTATTTAGTTGAGGTTTTTAAAAGGGGGTGCAAGATGACATGATGCAATGCACATGATGCAGAGTTGAATGCACGAACAAAACAAAATCACACGATGAAACTCGGAAAACATGGAAGGCATCTGGAGCACCGGTCTCGGGGCGTCACAAGAATGCAATGCAATTACCATCTTTTTTGACTTGTTGATCTATTGAAAATAGCCATTGAATACAGTGTAAGCATGATCTGTAGTTGCCATGTGGGTTGAACTGTAGTTGCCATGTGGGTTGAACTATAGCTGCCATGTGGGTTGAACTGTAGTTGCCATGTGGGTTGAACTATAGTTTCCATGTGAAAATGATATGTAGTTGACATGTGGCCCGAAACTTCGTTTGCCATGTTTTATAAACTACATTTGTCATGTTAAATGAAATTCATTTGCCAATTCAAAATGTTATGCATTTTTCCATGTGAAAAATATCGTGCAGTTGCCATATGGAAACAAAAACCACAAGAACAAATGTAGGAAAAAGAACATGATTTCCATGCCATCATTTGTTTTAGATATATGTGTTGACATGTTACGACCTACCTCAACATAAGGTGATACAAAAACATCATATAAGAGTTTGACAAAAGCACAAAACATGCAGATTCCAGGAAGAAATAAAGCGTGCCAGCATGTACACGGCTTACCAGGTGGACGAACATACGTTCAAGGTGTGTTCATTATTGGGCATGTCGAATTCAGAACCTGAAGACCCAGACAAGGGAAGGAACTACTATGTGAAGGCAACGATAAGCGAATACGAATACTACTGCCAATGCTGTAAATTCGAACGCGACGGGATTGTGTGCTTTGACATACTGAAAGTAATGGACATGCATGCAGTCACGCGATTGCCCCGCCATTTCATAAGGCGGCGATGGACTTGGGACGCTGACGATGCGTTGGGGCCACAAACATCAAATGCAGTGTTGGCCGTGCATGACGAGAGACCGGAGGCAACCATGGAAGCTGTGAGGCACGTTGTGTTGACCAAGAACTATGCTGAACTAATAGATGAAGCATGCAAGAGCGATGAGACAGCGAGGGTGGCAGAAAAACATAGGAAAGCCCTGAAAAGAGAGCTTGATGAGATCAAAAAGAGGAAGGCTGAAGAAGCATTACACAGGTCCCCCCGCACCTTAAGTGGGCCTTCGTCCACGGGTCCGTCATCTAAAAACTCGGAGGTAGGGTCTGGAATAGCAAGCACGCAAACCCAGGTCAGGAACCCGCCCCGTTCCATCACAAGAGGGCGTCCAAAAGAGATAAGATACAAATCAGAGTTGGAAATTCAAGCAAAACACAAGAAAACAAAGAAAGGGGCGGGCAATCCATAAAAGCAATTGTGGAGGATTGTAACTTATGTGTTGGTGACATTTTTTGTATGGTATATGGTCAGGATTTTAAAAATTCGACAATGACTGTTGGTGGACAACAGGATTTGAAAGAAACTGCATGTATGCCACACATGTGCTGCTAAATCTGTCATGCAGCTTCCATCGAATCCGCCATGTGATTTCTACTGAATCTGCCATCATACATATTTTTCGTTTTCAGACCACGCATTTTGTTTCTGTTTTTTGACATGCTGATCTATTGAAAAATGGCAACTGGGTACATTATAAGCATGAAAAATTGTAGTTGCCATGTGAAATCACCTACAGTAGCCATGTGTAATCAAAATGCAGTTGCCATGTGGAATGGTATCTAGTTGACATGTGACACAAAACTACAGTTGCCATGTTTTATGAACTGCATTTGCCATGTTATATGTTATCCAGTTGCCATGTCAAATATCGTGTAGTTGCCATGTCATATATCATGCAGTTGCCCCAAAATAACAAAAAACAGAACGATTACTTTCACTAACCGTGTCTGATCAACTATATTTGCCATGCTTTCAGGCATCATGGATACATTCAAACACCCAACTAGTACTACCAACCACAAACACATAAATAGTACTGAAACATAAACGTAGCTGCTCTCAAACCTAAGTAGGTTCACATCCACACATATATTACAAATATGTTCAATGCCACTTACACGCCACCACTAAATACTAGACTACGGAAGGGTTGTAGTCATAACATAGTACACAGACATAGTTTTAAAAGAACAAGTTGATACCTTACATTCATCAGCCACAAAATGTAAGGTAGGCGTGCGGTATGGAGCACCATGTGATCACTTGTACTTCTTGTTGGCTTGCCTTTTTTTGTAGCTTCCTCTATGAACTCTCGTGCGTTGGCCCGCGTGTTGAAATCTTCAGTCATCAACCAGTTCCATGTGTATATTTTGGAAGCTCCACGACCATTGCAGCTATGACGACAGGGACCCGTCGGCCTTCCCACTTAGCAAGGTATTCCAACGTGTGAACCCACAGTCATGCCTATAAAAGAAAAAGAATAAGGTCAACACGGTAGAACAGGAAGAATTATAAACTTTGATGCACATGTGACAAAAGGTTTAGGATTGGTGTGGAGGACACATGAAAAAAGATAGTAACTACCGGTTTCCTTACTTCCTAGTCGCGACATACTCGATTTGAAAATGATTGATCTGGACCCTTGAGTTTTCGTAGTGACGGGTTCATGTCTCTTTGAGGTTGTTGATGAAGAATTCAGCATGTGTAGTAAGGTCTGTATCAACTTCTGAACGCATTGAATCGAGCACCTCAAATCATTGGTTCTTCAGGTCAAGGAAAATCACGTAGTGGTGAACACACTTTTCATGTGGGTCATGTGGTGCAAGCTCCTGGAACATGGGAAACAGTACTAGCAAGTAAAATAACATGAAAAGAAAAATCAGATTTCACATAAAAAACAACAATGATGTAGTTGGAAAAATGATATGTAAAGATATTGCCGGATGCAGCAAGAGGTACATGAATGGCAAAGCAGCAAGTGACCAAAAAATACGACCACAGAGAATGTTTATTTACCATGTGTAATTAAAAGAAGTTGCCACCCATGTATGAACAAAGTTGCCCAGAATTTTAATTCAAGATGCCACATAAGTTACATTAAAAAAATAGACAAACTTAGTTTACATGGCAGTTGTTGCCACATGAAACATCTGTCACAAAAACAGTATGTAGCCCAAAGTGTGAAGCATAGCTACTAACAAAACATATCATGGGAAAAAAGATGTGCAAACAAGAAGGAACACTCACGCATTTCTTCAGTGTGGGCTTGAAATCACCATGTGTGGCAAAATTCTTCCTCAGGATTTTATGGTGGAAGCCACCATCCCATATTTTGCAGGCCACACTGTACTGCATGATCGTTTTGTCGGGACAAATCCATATGCCTGTTGATGAAGTCAATCCCACACACAACTATATTCTTCGACATTTTGCCAAGTGGCCTCACAGACTCGGCCAGATCACCCAGGTCGACGTATGTCGCATCACATTGTATGACTTTGGTTCTGTCCAAATATGAGTTGTATGAAAATGATATAACATGAAAGAATCATGTCTACTAATTAAAATAAAAAATAAAACATAAACAAAGCATGGCTGAAAATAGCAATAGGAAAAAAATAAGAGAAAAGCAAGTGAGGAGTTATGTGGTGTGGACGTTACGCTTTCAGCTCCTTCATGTGCTTGCTGATGGACCTCGCATTTCCAAAACGCTTAACAATATCATACAGCTGGTTCTGCTACTTCCTGGCCATGACTTCGGGCTCATAGTCATCCGCGGGGGTTGCGTGAACTACCCTATGCTACCTCACAGATTCAGGGGTGGCACTTCTAATGGTACCCTCGGATGCCGACTCAGCAGGCACGTTAGAACTTGATTGCCCCTGACCCCGTGAGGACCTACTATTCAATTCTTCATCCTCAATCTTGCAGTAAGCGGCATCAAGTGACGCCGAAATCTCCTCAGGGGTGGCTGCAAGGATCTAAAACAGTGGTTTAGGATACTTGGACACAAACAAGTTATTGTGAAAAAAGGATGCAGAATATGAAATGTAGGTGCAAAAATAGTGAGTTGCCATGTGGAGACAAGTCCAGTTGCCTTGTGTAGTGCACTTCAGTTGCCATTTGGCAACAACCACATTTGCCATGTGGCAACAACTACAGTTGTCAAGTGCATAGAAATGAAGTTGCCATGTTGCAACAACTCCAGTTGCCATGTGCTTAGCGAATGGAATTGCAACATGGTGATACGCCTCCAATGTATCTACAATTTTTGATTGTTTCATGCTATTATATTACATGTTTTGGATGTCTATGGGCTTTATTTTACACATTTATATCATTTTTGGGACTAACCTACTAACCGGAGGCCCAGCCCGTATTGCTGTTTTTTTGCCTATTTCAGTATTTCGAAGAAAAGGAATATCAAACGGAGTCCAAACGGAATGAAACCTTCGGAAGCGTGATTTTTGGAACGAACGTGATCCAGAGAAGTTGGAGTGCAAGTCAAGAAGCAGCCGAGGCGGCCACGAGAGGGTAGGGCGCGCCCCCTGTCTCATGGGCCCCTCGGGCGGCCACCGACGTACTTCTTCCTCCTATATAAGCCTACATACCCCGAAAACATCAAGGGAGCCACCAAAGAAATATTTCCACCACCGTAACCTCCTGTATCCGCGAGATCCCATCTTGGAGCCGTCGCCGGCTGATACGTCTCCAACGTATCTATAATTATATTACCTGTTTTGAATCATTATGGGCTTTATTATACACTTTTATATTACTTTTGGGACAAACCTATTAACCGGAGGCCCAGCCCATATTGCTGTTTTATTGCCTGTTTCAGTATTTCGAAGAAAAGGAATATCAAACGGAGTCCAAACGGAATGAAACCTTCGGCAACGTGATTTTTTGGAAGAATATCATCCTGGAGACGTGGAGTTCAAGTTAGAAGATACCCGAGTACTCCACGAGATAGGAGGCACGCACAGGGGCGCCTCTCTTGTGGGCCCCTCGAGCACCTCCCGACCAACTTCTTTCGCCTATATAGTCCCTCGTACCCTAAAAACATCCACGGAGAAGATAGATCGGGAGTTCCACCGCCGCAAGCCTCTGTAGCCACCAAAAACCTCTCAGGAGCCCTTCCCGGCACCCTGCCGGAGGGGGGATCCATCACCGGTGGCCATCTTCATCATCCCGGCGCTCTCCATGACGAGGAGGGAGTAGTTCACCCTCGGGGCTGAGGGTATGTACCAGTAGCTATGTGTTTGATCTCTCTCTCTCTCTCTCTCTCTCTCTCTCTCTCGTGTTCTCTCTCGAGTTCCCTCTATGGCACGATCTTGATGTATCCCGAGATTTGCTATTGTAGTTGGATCTTACGATGTTTCTCCCCCTCTACTCTCTTGTGATGAATTGAGTTCTCCCCTTCAAAGTTATCTTATCGGATTGAGTCTTTTATGAGAACACTTGATGTATGTCTTGCCGTGCTTATCTGTGGTGACAATGGGATATCATGTGCCTCTTGATGTATGTTTTGGTGACCAACTTGCGGGTTCCGCCCATGAACCTATGCATAGGGATTGGCACACGTTCTTGACTCTCCGGTAGAAACTTTGGGGCACTCTTTGAAGTACTTTGTGTTGGTTGAATAGATGAATCTGAGATTGTGTGATGCATATCGTATAATCATGCCCACCGATACTTGAGGTGACAATGGAGTATCTAGGTGACATTAGGGTTTTTTGTTGATTTGTGTCTTAAGGTGTTATTCTAGTACGAACTCTTGAATAGATTGATCCGAAAGAATAACTTTGAGGTGGTTTCGTACTGTACCATGATCTCTTCGTTTGTTCTCCGCTATTAGTGGCTTTGGAGTGACTCTTTGTTGCATGTTGAGGGATTGTTATATGATCTATCTATTTTATTATTGTTGAGAGAACTTGCAGTAGTGAAATTATGAACCTAGGCCTTGTTTCCTATCATTGAAATACCGTTTACGCTCACTTTTACCTTTAGTTACCTTGCTGTTTTTTTATTTCAGATTACAAAAACCTTTATCTACTATCTATTTTGCACTTGTATCTTCATCTCTTCGTCGAACTAGTGCACCTATACAATTTACCATTGTATTGGGTGTGTTGGGGACACAAGAGACTCTTTGTTATTTGGTTGCAGGGTTGCTTGAGAGAGACCATCTTCATCCTACGCCTCCTACAGATTGATAAACCTTAGGTCATCCACTTGAGGGAAATTTGCTACTGTCCTACAAACCTGTGCACTTGCAGGCCCAACAACGTCTACAAGAAGAATGTTGTGTAGTAGACATCAAGCTCTTTTCTGGCGCCGTTGCTGGGGAGGTGAGTGCTTGAAGGTATATCTTTAGATCTGCAATCGAATCTTTTTGTTTCTTGTTTTATCACTAGTTTTGTTTATAAAAGAAAACTACAGAAAAAATGGAGTTGAGTTTGTCTCATACGCTTCATCTTTTTAATATTTTTCGTGAGAATGATGGTAAGGAAAATTGTGCTCAAGTGCTAGAAGAAGAAATCTATAAAATGTTTGTCACTAAATCTTTGAATGATGAGCATAATTGCAATGTTGTTAGTATGAATTCCTTGAATATCCATGATGCTAATGATATGCAAAGCTACAAGCTTGGGGATGCTATCTTTGATGAATATGATATTTTTTGTCCCCCTAGTTTTGATGAGAATATTTATTATGACGAAAGCATGCCTCCTATTTATGATGATTATATTGATGAAAGTGGGTTTGGAAGAGTGTCAACTTTAGGTAGTATTGATCCCACTATTTTGGAGGATATTGAATCTTATTGTGATGAATATGAAAGTGGATTTGGAAGAGTGTCAACTTTATTTAGTGATGATTCCACTATTTTGGAGGAGGTTCCAATTGATTATGAGAACAAAGTTGCTATCTATGATGATTATTGTGATGACTTTTATGCTATTAAGAATAATGATAATCATGAAACTGGTCATCATGATTTTAGTTTTCAATTGGATTATGCCTCACATGATAACTGTTTTGTTGAGTTTGCTCCCACTATTATTCATGAGAAGAATTTTGTTTATGTGGAGAGTAGTAAATTTTATATGCTTGCAGATCATGAAAAGAATGCTTTAGGTGCTGGTTATATTGTTGAATTCATTCATGATGCTACTGAAAATTATTATGAGGGAGGAACATATGCTTGTAGGAATTGCAATAATATCAAGTTTCCTCTCTATGTGCTTAAAATTTTGAAGTTATGCTTGTTTTACCTTCCTATGCTAATTGATTATTGTTCCCATAAGTTGTTTGCTCACAAAATCCCTATGCATAGGAAGTGGGTTAGACTTAAATGTGCTAGTAATATTCTTCATGATGCTCTCTTTTTGTTTCAATTCTTATCTTTTATGTGAGCATCATTGCTATTATCATGCCTAGCTAAAAAGGCATTAAAGAAAAGCGCTTGTTGGGAGACAACCCAATATTTACCCTTACTGTTTTTTTGTGTCCTCATGATTATTCTACTGTAGTAATCATGTTTTATAGCTTTTATTTCAATATAAAGTGCCAAGTAGAACCTTTGGGAAGACTTGGGTGAAGTTTATCTGATCTTGCTGTAAAAAACAGAAACTTTTGCGCTCACAAGAATAGCTGCCATTTTTTTTACTGGAGAGCGCTTTTAGGTTGATTCGTTTTGCAGATGATTAATAGACAAATTACTCAGGTCCAGAAGTTTATTTCAGAATTTTTTGATTTCCAGAAGTATACGTTTGATACAGATTACTTCAGACTGTTCTGTTTTTTACAGATTCTGTTTTCTATGTGTTGTTTGCTTATTTTGATGAATCTATGGCTAGTATTAAGTGGTATGTACCATAGAGAAGTTAGAATACAGTATATATTACACCAATATGAATTTTGAATGAGTTCATTACAGTACCTAAGTGGTGGTTTTATTTTCTTATACTAACGGAGCTTACGAGTTTTGTTTTTGAGTTTTGTGTGGTTGAAGTTTTCAAGTTTTGGGTAAAGATTCGATGGACTATGGAATAAGGAGTGGAAAGAGCCTAAGCTTGGGGATGCCCAAGGCACCCCAAGGTAATATTCAAGGACAAACAAGAGCCTAAGCTTGGGGATGCCCCGTAAGGCATCCCCTCTTTCGTCTTCGTTCATCGGTAACTTTACTTGGAGCTATATTTTTATTCACCACATGATATGTGTTTTGCTTGGAGCGTCATTTTCTTTTGTTAGTATTTGCTTCCTGTTAGTTAGAATAATGTTTCGCATCTTTAGTTTCAATAAAAAAGTCAAGGATAGCCTATGCCATGCTTATTTTGCTAGTATACATGTTGCTGTTTGAAAAAAGAAAGTTTACCGCTGTTGCAAAAATTCCCTAGAAAAGTCAGAGAGTGATATAACGTTGAATCCTTTTGTATATTAAGCTCTTATAAATTTATTACAGTGGGAATTTTATTTCATAATTTTTGGAGTCAGGGAAGTATTGATACTCTTGCATTCTTTACAGACTGTACTGTTTTGGCAGATTGCTGTTATAGTTGCATTGTTTGCATATGTTTGCTTGTTTAATGATTCTATTTGAGGATAGGAGTATTAAATATGCAGAGGCATTTAGTATTCAATCTTGAATAATAATGTTAGTGATTTGTTACAGTAGAAGATGATATGGTTCTGCATTGGTTTATACTAACCTATCTCACGAGTTCTTGTTGAGTTTGTTGTGAATGAAGCTTTTGATAAAAAGAGAAACCGTGACATGAAAGGAATTAAGGAGACACAAAAGCTCAAGATTGGGGATGCCCAAGGCACCCCAAGATAATATTTCAAGAAGTCTCAAGCATCTAAGCTTGGGGATGCCCCAGTAGGCATCCCACCTTTCTTCTTCAACAACTATCGGTTAGTATCGGTTGAGCCTAAGTTTTTGCCTCTTCACATGAGTTGTGCTATCCTTGCAATGTCATTTTATTTTGTTCTTCTTGCTGCTCGAACACAATACGATGATCTGAAATTCTTTATTGAGAGAGAGTCTTCGCATAGTTGCATAATCATTTAGCTACTCATTGATCTTCACTTATATCTTTCGGAGTAGTTTGTCGTTTGCTCTAGTACTTCACTTATATGTTTTTAGAGCACGGCGGTGGTTTTATTTTGTAGAAATTAATGAACTCTCATTCTTCACTTTTATTATTTTGAGAGTCTTAAACAGCATGGTAATTTGAATGAAAACTATCATAGTAAGTGAATTGGATGCTATGATCAATTTGTTGCTTGATAATTGTTTTGAGATATAAGGGTAGTAATGTTAGGGTCATGCTAGTGGGTAATTATGAAATTAAGAAATACTTTTATTGAAGTTGGCAAGTCCCGTAGCATGCACGTATGGTAAAAGTTGTGTGACAAATTTGTTGCATGAGGTGCTCTTTTGATTGTCTTCCTTATGAGTGGCAGTCGGGGACGAGCGATGGTCTTTGCCTACCAATCTATCCCTCTTGGGGCATGCGTAGTAGTACTTTGCTTCGAGGGCTAAGTAGACTTTTGCAATAAGTATATGAGTTCTTTATGACTAATGTGAGTCCATGGATATACGCACACTCATCCTTCCACTTTGCTAGCCTCTCTTATTACCGCGCAACTTCCGCCGGTATTGAACCCATTATTTACCTTCCTCAAAACAGCCACCATACCTACCTATTATGGCATTTCCATAGCCATTCCGAGATATATTGCCATGCAACTTTCCACTGTTCCGTTTATTATGACACGTATCATCATTGTCATATTGCTCTTTGCATGATCATGTAGTTGACATCGTATTTGTGGCAAGGCCACCTTCATAATTTTCATACATGTCGCTCTTGATTCATTGCATATCCCGGTACACCGCCGGAGGCATTCATATAGAGTCATATTTTGTCCTAGCTTTGAGTTGTAATTCTTGAGTTGTAAATCCATAAAAGTGTGATGATCTTCATTATTAGAGTATTTTCCCAGTGAGGAAAGAATGATGAAAACTATGATTCCCCCACAAGTCGGGATGAGACTTCGGACTTTATAAAAAAAAAGGCCAAAGAAGCCCATCAAAAATAAATAAAAAAGAGAAAAATAAAAAAAAGGAGAAAGAAAGAAAAAGAAAAAAAGAAAGAAGAAAAATAAATAAATGAGAGAAAAAGAGAGAAGGGACAATGCCACTATCTCTTTTTCCACACTTGTGCTTCAGAATAGCACCATGATCTTCATGATAGAGAGTCTCATATGTTGTCACTTTCATATACTAGTGGGAATTTTTCATTATAGAACTTGGCTTGTATATTCCTATTATGGACTTCCTCAAAGTGCCCTAGGTGTTCGTGAGCAAGCAAGTTGGATGCGCACCCACTTAGTCTCTTTTGTTGAGCTTTCATATATTTATAGCTCTAGTGCATCCGTTGCATGGCAATCCCTACTCACTCACATTGATATCTATTGATGGGCATCTCCATAGCCCATTAATAAGCCTAGTTGATGTGAGACTATCTTCTCCCTTTTTGTCCTCAAAACCACCACCATATACCACCATAGTGCTATGTCCATGGCTTGCGCTCATGTATTGCGTAAGAGTTGAAAAAGCTGAAGCGCGTTAAAAAGTATGAAACAATTGCTCGGCTCGTCATCGGGGTTGTGCATGATGGGAGTATTTTGTGTAATGAAAATGAAGTATGTCCTAACTATATGATTTTGTAGGGATAAGCTTTCTTTGGCTATGCTATTTTGATAGGACATGATTATTTGTTAGTATGCTTTGAAGCATTATTATTTTTATGTTTTATAAGATTTTATCTTGTATCATTTGGATCTGAATATTCATGCCACATTAAGGAAAATTACATTGAGAATCATGCTAGGTAGCATTCCACATCAAAAATTCTGTTTTAATCATTTACCTACTCGAGGACGAGCATGAATTAAGCTTGGGGATGCATGATACGTCTCCAACGTATCTATAATTTTTGATCGTTCCATGCTATTATATTACCTGTTTTGAATGATTGTGGGATTTATTATACACTTTTATATTACTTTTGGGACTAACCTATTAACCGGAGGCCCAGCCCATATTGTTGTTTTATTGCCTGTTTCAGTATTTCGAAGAAAAGGAATATCAAACGGAGTCCAAACAAAATGAAACCTTCGGCAGCGTGATTTTTTGGAAGAATATCATCCTGGAGACGTGGAGTTCAAGTCAGAAGATACTCGAGGACTCCACGAGATAGGAGGGGGCGCCCCTAGCGCGCCCCTAGGGGGTGGGCGCCCCCTGTCTCGTGGGCCCCTCGAGCACCTCCCGACCGACTTCTTTCGCCTATATAGTCCCACGTACCCTAAAAACATCCACGGAGAAGATAGATCAGGAGTTTCGCCGCCGCAAGCCTCTGTAGCCACCAAAAATCTCTCGGGAGCCCTTCCCGGCACCCTGCCGGAGGGGGGATCCATCACCGGTGGCCATCTTCATCATCCCGGCACTCTCCATGACGAGGAGGGAGTAGTTTACCCTCGGGGCTGAGGGTATGTACCAGTAGCTATGTGTTTCATCTCTCTCTTTCTTGTTCTCTCTCGTGTTCCCTCTATGGCACGATCTTGATGTATCCCGAGCTTTGCTATTGTAGTTGGATCTTATGATGTTTATCCCCCTCTACTCTCTTGTGATGAATTGAGTTTTCCCCTTTGAAGTTATCTTATCGAATTGAGTCTTTTATGAGAACACTTGATGTATGTCTTGTCGTGCTTATCTGTGGTGACAATGGGATATCATGTGCCTCTTGATGTATGTTTTGGTGACCAACTTGCGGGTTCCGCCCATGAACCTATGCATAGGGGTTGGCACACGTTCTTGACTCTCCGGTAGAAACTTTGGGGCATTCTTTGAAGTACTTTGTGTTGGTTGAATAGATGAATCTGAGATTGTGTGATGCATATCGTATAATCATGCCCACGGATACTTGAGGTGACAATGGAGTATCTAGGTGACATTAGGGTTTTGGTTGATTTGTGTCTTAAGGTGTTATTCTAGTACGAACTCTTGAATAGATTGATCCGAAAGAATAACTTTGAGGTGGTTTCGTACCCTACCATGATCTCTTCCTTTGTTATCCGCTATTAGTGGCTTTGGAGTGACTCTTTGTTGCATGTTGAGGGATTGTTATATGATTTATCTATGTTATTATTGTTGAGAGAACTTGCACTAGTGAAAGTATGAACCCTAGGCCTTGTTTCCTATCATTGCAATACCGTTTACGCTCACTTTTACCTTTAGTTACCTTGCTGTTTTTATTATTTCAGATTACAAAAACCTTTATCTATTATCTATTTCGCATTTGTATCTTCATCTCTTCGCCGAACTAGTGCACCTATACAATTTACCATTGTATTGGGTGTGTTGGGGACACAAGAGACTCTTTGTTATTTGGTTGCAGTGTTGCTTGAGAGAGACCATCTTCATCCTACGCCTCCTACGGATTGATAAACCTTAGGTCATCAACATGAGGGAAATTTGCTACTGTCCTACAAACCTGTGCACTTGCAGGACCAACAACGTCTCCAAGAAGAAGGTTGTCTAGTAGACATCACCGGCGTTCTGCCGGAGGGGGAATCCATCACGGTGGGCTTCTACAACAACACCATAGCCCTTACGATGAGTTTTGAGTAGTTTACCACAGACCTTCGGGTCCATAGTTATTAGCTAGTTGGCTTCTTCTCTCTTTTTTGGATCTCAATACAATGATCTCCCACTCTCTTGTGGAGATCTATTCGATGCAATCTCTTTTTGCGGTGTGTTTATCGAGATCCGATGAATTGTGGGTTTATGATCCAATTTATCTATGAATAATATTTGAATCATCTCTGAATTCTTTTATGTATGATTGAGTTATCTTTGCAAGTCTCTTAGAATTATCGGTTTGGTTTGGCCTACTAGATTGATATTTCTTGCCATGGGAGAAGTGCTTAACTTTGGGTTCAATCTTGCGGTGTTCTTACCCAGTGACAGAAAGGGTTGCAAGACACATATTGTATTGTTGCCATCAAGGATAAAAAGATGGGGTTTATATCATATTGCTTGAGTTTATCCTTCTACATCATGTCATCTCTCTTAATGCGTTACTCTGTTCTTATGAACTTAATACTCTAGATGCATGCTAGATAGCGGTCGATGTGTGGAGTAATAGTAGTAGATGCAGGCAGGAGTCGGTCTACTTGTCACGGACGTGATTCCTATATACATGATCATGCCTAGATAACGTCATAATTATTCGCTTTTCTATCAATTGCTCGACAGTAATTTGTTCACCCAATGTAATACTTATGCTATCTTGAGAGAAGCCACTAGTGAAACCTATGGCCCCCGGGTCTATCTCTTATCATATTTGCTTTCAATCTACTTTTATTTGCATCTTTATTTTCTGCATCTATATTATAAAATACTAAAAATATATTTATCTTATCATATTATCTCTATCAGATCTCACTTTCGCAAGTGGCCGTGAAGGGATTGACAACCCCTTTATCGCGTTGGTTGCGAGTTCTTTGTTTGTTTGTGTAGGTTCGTGGGACTTGTTGAGGATCCTCCTACTGGATTGATACCTTGGTTCTCAAAAACTGAGGGAAATACTTACGCTAATGTGATGCATCACCCTTTCCTCTTCAAAGAAAACCAACGCAAGCTCAAGACGTAGCAAGAAGGATTTCTGGCGCCGTTGCCGGGGAGGTCTTCGCTCAAGTCAAGACATACCAAGTACCCATCACAAACTCATCTCCCTCATATTTACATTATTTACCATTTGCCTCTCATTTTCCGCTCCCCCACTTCACCCTTGCCGTTTTATTCGCCCTCTCTTTCCCAATCTCCTCTCTTTTCCGCTTGCCTTTTTCTTCCGCTCTTTCTCGCTTGCCTTTTTCTGTTTGCTTGTGTGTTGGATTACTTGTCGCCATGGCGCAAGATAATACCAAATTGTGTGATTCCTAGAATACCAATAATAATGATTTCCTTAGTACTCCGATTGCTCCTCTTAATGATGTTGAGTCTTATGAAATCAATACTGCTTTGTTGAATCTTGTTATGAAAGATCAATTCACCGGCCTTCCTAGTGAAGATGCCGCTACTCATCTAAACAACTTTGTTGATTTGTGTGATATGCAAAAGAAAAAAGATACGGATAATGATATTGTTAAATTGAAGTTATTTACGTTTTCACTTAGAGATCGTGCTAAAGTTTGGTTTTCTTCATTGCCTAAAAATAGTATTGATTCTTGGAACAAGTGCAAAGATGCTTTTATCTCTAAGTATTTTCCTCCCGCTAAGATCATGTCGCATAGGAAAGATATTATGAATTTTAAACAACTTGATCATGAGCATGTTTCCCAATCTTGGGAAAGAATGAAATTGATGATTCGCAATTTCCCTACTCATGGTTTGAATTTATGGATGATCATACAAATTTTTTATGCCGGATTGAAGTTTGCTTCTAGAAAACTCTTAGATTCGGCCGCCGGAGGCACGTTTATGGAAATTACGTTAGGAGATGCTACAAAACTTCTTGATAGTATTATGGCTAATTATTCTCAATGGCACGCCGGACGATCTACTAGTAAAAAAGTGCATGCTATAGAAGAAATTAATGTTTTGAGTGGAAAGATGGATGAGCTTATGAGATTATTTGCTACTAAGAGTTCTTCTATTGATCCCAACGATATGCCTTTATCTACCTTGATTGAGAATATTAATGAATCTATGGATGTAAATTTTGTTGGTAGGAATAATTTTGGAAACAATGCTTATAGAGGAAACTTTAATCCTGGACCATTCCCTAGCAATTCCTCTAATAATTATGGAAATTCCTACAATAATTCTTATGATAATTTTAATAAGATGCCCTCTTATATTGAAAATAGTGTGAAAGAATTTATGATCTCTCAAAAGAATTTTAATGCTTTGCTTGAAGAAAAATTACTCGAAGTTGATGATTTGGCTAGGAACGTTGATAGACTTTCGCTTGATGTTGATTCTCTCAAACTTAGATCTTCTCCTCCTAAGCATGATATCAATGAGTCTCTCACAGCTATGAGAAGTTCCATTGACGAGTGCAAGGAAATAACCGCTATTCCCATAAAAAAGGAAAGAGCCGCTAGATTGCGTGCTAAGAAAGATTTCTTTATAAAAGCGTGTTCTTCCCAATTCCATGATAATAATGATGAAGATCTTAAAGTTATTGATGTGTCCCCTATTAGATCTTTGTTTTGCAATATGAATCTTGATAATAATGGGACTGGGGTCAACTTTATTTAGAAGGCGTCCCAAGAATTCGGAGTTTTTATATCTTGATGCTAAATTTGGTAAAAGTGGTATTGGAGAGGTCATGACTTTAAATAGTATTGAACACACTATCTCGGATTTCAAGGATTTTGATTATGATAATTGTTCTTTAGAGAGTTGTATTTCCTTGTTGCAATCCGTTGTTAATTCTCCTCATGCTTATAGTCAAAATAAAGCTTTTACCAAACATATCGTTGATGCCTTGATGCAATCTTTTGATGAAAAACTTAATTTGGAAGTTTCTATACCTATAAAACTTAATGATGAGTGGGAACCTACTATAAAGATTAAAATTAAATATTATGAGTGTTTTGCTTTGTGTTATTTGGGTGCTAGTGTTTCCACGATTCCGAAAACTTTATGTGATATTCTAGGTTTCCATGATCTTGATGATTGCTCTTTAAATTTGCACCTTGCGGATTCCACCATTAAAAAGCCTATGGGAAGAATCAATGATGTTTTAATTGTTGCAAATAGAAATTTGGTGCCCGTTGATTTTATCGTTCTTGATATAGATTGCAATCTTTCTTGCCCTATTATTCTTGGTAGACCTTTCCTTAGAACGATTGGTGCGATTATTGATATGAAGGAAGGGAATATTAGATTCCAATTTCCATTAAAGAAAGGCATGGAGCACTTCCCAAGAAATAAAGTCAAATTACCTTATGAATCTATCATGAGAGCTACCTATGAATCAAGTGCTAAAGATGGCACTACTTAGATCTATCTTCGCTTTTATGCCTAGCTAGGGGTGTTAAACGATAGCGCTAGTTGGGAGGCAACCCAATTTTCTTTGTGTTTCTTGTTTTTGTTCCTGTTTAGTAATAAATTTTGTTTCTAATTTATGTTTAGATGTGTTTTTATGTTTTAATTAGTGTTTGTGCCAAGTAGAACTTATAGGATAACCTATGATATGAGTTGATTTGATTCTGCTGAAAAACAGAAAATTTGCACTCACGAGAAAAAATTCAATAAATCACAGGAACGAGATTTTGCATTGATTTTTTTTCTGCTGTTCAATAAACAAATTGTTTAGGACGTCCTATTTTGGTAGGATTTTTTAGGTTCAGAAGTTTGCGTTAGATACAGATTGCTACAGACTGTTCTGTTTTTGAGAGATTCTGTTTTTCATGTGTTATTTGCTTATTTTGATGCATCTATGGCTAGTATGTAAGGGTATGAACCATAGAGAACTTGGAATACAGTAGGTTTAACACCAATATAAATAAAGAATGAGTTCATTTCATTACCTTATGTGGTGGTTTTGTTTTCTTTCACTAACGGAGATTATGAGATTCCTGTTGAGTTTTGTGTTGTGAAGTTTTCAAGTTTTGGGTAAAGATTTGATGGACTATGGAATAAAGGGTGGCAAAAGCCTAAGCTTGGGGATGCCCAAGGCACCCCAATATATTCAAGAATAGCCAAAAGCCTAAGCTTGTGGATGCCCCCGGAAGGCATCCCCTCTTTCGTCTTCGTTCATTGGTAACTTTACTTGGAGCTATATTTTTATTCGCTACATGATATGTGTTTTGCTTGGAGAGTCGTGTATTAGATTAGTCTTTGCTTTTTAGTTTACCACAATCATCCTTGCTGTAACACACTTTTTGGGAGAAGCCTACTTGATTGAAATTTGTTAGAATACTCTATGTGCTTCACTTATATCTTTTGAGCTAGATAATTTTTGCTCTAGTGCTTCACTTATATCTTTTAGAGCACGGCGGTGGATTAATTTTGAAGAAATTGTTGATCTCTCATACTTCACTTATATTATTTTGAGAGCCTTATAGAACAGCATGGTATTTTCTATGGTTATAAATTGGTTCTAGAATGATGAGCATCCAAGTTGGGTATAATAAAAACTACCATAGGAAGTGAATTGGATGCTATGATCAACTTGATACTTGATAATTGTTTTGAGATAGGGAGGTAGTGATATTAAAGTCATGCTAGTTGGGTGATTGTGAATTTAAAGAATGCTTGTGTTGAAGTTAGCAAGTCCCGTAGCATGCACGTATGGTTAAAGTTGTGTAACAAGTTTGAAGCATGAAGTGTACCTGGCTTGTGCATCCTTATGAGTGGCGGTCGGGGACGAGCGATGGTCTTTTCCTACCAATATATCCCCCTAGGAGAATGCGTGTAGTGCTTTGTTTTTGATGACTTCTAAATTTTTGCAATAAGTATATGAGTTCTTTTGACTAATGTTGAGTCCATGTATTATACGCACTTTTACCTTTCCATCATTGCTAGCCTCTTCGGTACCGTGCATTGCCCTTTCTCACCTTGAGAGTTGGTGCAAAATTCGCAGGTGCATCCAAACCCCGTGATATGATACGCTCTATCACACATAAACCTCCTTATATCTTCCTCAAAACAGCCACCATGCCTACGTATTTATGACATTTCCATAGCCATTCCGAGATATATTGCCATGCAACTTTCCACCGTTCCATTCATCATCATCATGACATACATTACTTTTGTCATATTGCCATTGCATGATCATGTAGTTGACATCGTTTTTGTGGCAAAGCCACCATGCATAATTTTTCATACATGTCACTCTTGATTCATTGCACCATCCTGGTACACCGCCGGAGGCATTCATATAGAGTCATGTCTTGTTCTAGTTTCGAGTTGTAATTCATGTGTTGTAATCAATAAAAGTGTGATGATCTTCATTATTAGAGCATTGCCCAAAAAGAAAAAAAGGAAGGCCAAAAAGAAAAGAAAAAAGATAGGCCAAAAGAAAAAAATAAAAAGAAAAAAAGAAAAGAAAAAAAAGAAAAAAAGAAAAGAAGAAAAAGAAAAAAAAAGAAAATAAATAAAGGGGCAATGCTACTATCTATTTTTCCACACTTGTGCTTCAAAGTAGCACCTTGTTCTTCATGTAGTGAGTCTCATATATCGTGCTTCAAAGTAGCACCATGTTTTCATGTAGAGAGTCTCATGTGTTGTCACTTTCATATACTAGTGGGAATTTTTCATTATAGAACTTGGCTTGTATTTTCCTACGATGGGCTTCCTCAAATGCCCTAGGTCTTCGTGAGCAAGAAAGTTGGATGCACACCCACTAGTTTTCTTTTGTTGAGCTTTCATTCATATATAGCTCTAGTGCATCCGTTGCATGGCAATCCCTACTCCTCATGTTGACATCAATTGATGGGAATTCCCATAGCCCGTTTATTATCCTCGTCAATGTGAGACTTTCTCCTTTTTTGTCTTCTCCACACAATCCCCAATCATTATTCTATCCCACCCATAGTGCTATATCCATGGCTCACGCTCATGTATTGCGTGAAGGTTGAAAAAGTTTGAGATTATTTAAGTACGAAACAATTGCTTGGCTTGTCATCGGGGGTATAGAAGTTGGGAACATCTTTGTGTGACGAAAATGAAACATAGCCTAACTATATGATTTTGTAGGGATGAACTTTCTTTAGCCATGTTATTTTGAGAAGACATGATTGCTTTTATTAGTATGCTTGAAGAATTGCTATTTCTTTTGTCAATATGAACTTTTATTTTGAATCACTTGGATCTGAACATTCATGCCACAATAAAGAGAAATTACATTGAGAATTATGCTAGGTAGCATTCCACATCAAAAATTCTGTTTTTATCATTTACCTACTCGAGGACGAGCAAGAATTAAGCTTGGGGATGCTTGATACGTCTCCAACGTATCTATAATTTTTGATTGTTTCATGCTATTATATTGCCTGTTTTGGATGTCTATGGGCTTTATTTTACACATTTATATCATTTTTGGGACTAACCTACTAACCGGAGGCCCAACCTGTATTGCTGTTTTTTTGCCTATTTCAGTATTTCAAAGAAAAGGAATATCAAACGGAGTCCAAACGGAATGAAACCTTCGGAAGCGTGATTTTTGGAATGAACGTGATCCAGAGATCTTGGAGTGCAAGTCAAGAAGCAGCCGAGGCGGCCACAAGAGGGTAGGGCGCCCCCCACTATAGGGCGCGCCCCCTGTCTCGTTGGCCCCTCGGGCGGCATACTTCTTCCTCCTATATAAGGCTACATACCCTGAAAACATCCAGGGAGCCACCGAAGAAATATTTCCACCATCGTAACCTCCTATATCCGCGAGAACCCATCTTGGAGCCGTCGCCGGCGTTCTGCCGGAGGGGGAATCCACCACGGAGGGCTTCTACATCAACACCATAGCCCTTCCAATGAGTTGTGAGTAGTTTACCACAGACCTTCGGGTCCATAGTTATTAGCTAGTTGGCTTCTTCTCTCTTTTTTGGATCTCAATACAATGATCTCCTCCTCTCTTGTGGAGATCTATTCGATGTAATCTCTTTTTGCAGTGTGTTTGTCGAGATCCGATGAATTGTGGGTTTATGATCCAGTTTATCTATGAATTAGATCTGAATCTACTCTGAATTCTTTTATGTATGATTGAGTTATCTTTGAAAGTCTCTCTGAATTATCGGTTTGGTTTGGCCTACTAGATTGATCTTTCTTGCCATGGGAGAAGTGCTTAGCTTTGGGTTCAATCTTGCGGTGTTCTTACCCAGTGACAGAAAGGGTTGCAAGACACGTATTGTATTTTTGCCATCGAGGATAAAAATATGGGATTTATATCATATTTCTTGAGTTTATCCCTATACATCATGTCATCTTTCTTAATGCGTTACTCTGTTCTTATGAACTTAATACTCTAGATGCATGCTGGATAGCGGTCGATGTGTGGAGTAATAGTAGTAGATGTAGGTAGGAGTCAGTCTACTTGTCACGGACGTGATGCCTATATACATGATCATGCCTAGATAACGTCATAATTATTCGCTTTTCTATCAATTGCTCGACAGTAATTTGTTCACCCACCGTAATACTTATGCTATCTTGAGAGAAGCCACTAGTGAAACCTATGGCCCCTGGGTCTATCTCTTATCATATTTGCTTTCAATCTATTTTTATTTGCATCTTTATTTTCTGCATCTACATTATAAAATACCAAAAATATATTTATATTATCATATTATCTCTATCAGATCTCACTTTCACAAGTGGCCGTAAAGGGATTGACAACCCCTTTATCGCATTGGTTGTGTAACACCCCGAGAATCATGCTATAGTAATCACCCGCTAATGGTGCCATGTCATCAGGTTTGACTAAAGCCAAATTGCCCCTTGATATATCAAAGCCAAATTCAAATTCTGAAATAAAGTCAAATAAATTATTTCTTCAAATAGTGGAACTAAAATGTTCGTTTTATTCTATAATTCCCCCTGATGTTTGTTTTGTTGAAACCAACATTATTTGACCCTCCCCCCCAATTAATTACTAGGAAATTAATAAGTG
Organism: Aegilops longissima; assembly: GCA_021605205.1. Lineage (NCBI taxonomy): Eukaryota > Viridiplantae > Streptophyta > Magnoliopsida > Poales > Poaceae > Aegilops > Aegilops longissima. The sequence goes on along the minus strand of CM038680.1, from coordinate 48,589,441 downwards.
TTCGAGCAGCAAATGAAATAGCCTTTAAAAATATGTTTTTAACATTGGAAAATAAATTGAAACTGTTTTGGCAACCCCCAGGTATTGCATTGCAATTATGTGCAAATGTACATGCTCAACGAAATTCATTTCATAGTTGAAACTATTTAAAACAGAAGCTAATAATTGAAAAGAGTAAATAAAAGGGAAAAGCCCTACTCTATTGTGCACTTAGGCCTACTGCCAATAGTGCTGGCCCAGCCCACCTCCACCATCGTCTCCTTCACTGTTCATCGATGGAAAGGCTGGAGGCAGCCAGCGTCGTCGCGCATGGATAGCCTACGGCGGCCATCCGCCGCATCCCGATGCATATTAGGTCACCCTCGACACCCCGAAACCCTAGCCCCTCATTTTCTTCCTCCTCGAGCCGTTCCGCTCGATTTGCTCGATATCGAACGCAATCGCCACCACTGCCTCATCGCCGTCGTGGCCAACGGCCTCCTTGCCGACCAGAAAGAGGCCAAGAGAAGCGCCGTCGTCGCTTTCGTCGACTACACCACCGGTTTGGGGCGGAGGAGCTGCAGCAACGGCGCCCGTGCCCGTTCCCCCTCGCCGGAATCTGACTCGGCCGCGGCCTCGATCCGCCGTCGACCGAGCCTCACCGGCCCCCTCGACCTCCTGCAGCTGCCCCGAGTCGCTCCTCGTCACCTATGTGAGCAGCAACTTCGTCCTCCCGAGCCCCCCCTAGCCCCTGTTCGACCTCACCCGAATGCCGGCGTCCGCCCAGCTCGTTGCCGGCGACGGTTGGGCCTTCCCCTGCTCTGGTTGATGGCCCAGATGGATGCGGTACTCACTGCGCAGCCGAACGCGCCTCTCCTCGACCGTTTTGGTGGCCTGTGGGCGAATCCCGCGCGTCGCCGCCATCTCCTGTGGTCGCCGGCGTTGCTCCGGCCGCCGTGCTGACCTGGCGCCGACGTGGCCCTATGGGGGGCCACACCAGTGAGGCTGCCAGGGGGCCCCGTCGTCCCAGTTGACCATGTTGACTCTGGTCAACGCCGTTACTGTACTGACATGTGGGCCCTGTCTGTTAATTAGGCTAACTAAACGTTTTTATAAATAAAATTAACTTGTTAGTCTAATTTGTCACCGACAGGTGGGGCCCAACTGCAAATTAACCCCTGTTCTTTTAAATTAACCCACTGTTAGCCCTCTCTCTATGACATGTGGGACCAAATAGTCAGTTTGACCAGTCAGCGGGTCTGTTGACCTGCTGATGTCATGCTGACACTCTGCTGACGTCATATTCCATTTCTGTTAATTTATTTAATTCCGGAAAATGTTTAAACCTTTAGAAATTTGTAGTAATTAAACCGTAACTCCGATGAAAATGTTTTCTATATGAAAGTTGCTCAGAAAAATCCGACGAATCCGGATACGCAGTCCGTTCGTCCGCCACACACCCCTAACCTATCGAACCTGCAAACTTTCCTCTCCGGTTCCTCTGTCTGACAGACGTTCGGAACCGGGAAAACTTTCCCGGATGTTTCCCCCTTCGCCAGTATCGCCTAGCGCTGCGTTAGAACACGTCTAGCTCTGTTTGTTGTCCTGTTATGCACTTGCCTGCTATGTATTTACTGTTTCTTCCCCCTTTTCCCTCCGGTAGACCCCGAGACCGATGCTGATGTCCCTGAGATCGACTACGTCATCGACGACCCTCCTTCTTGTCTGAGCAACCAGGCAAGCCCCCCCCTTGATCACCAGATATCGCCTACTCTTCTCTATACTGCTTGCATTAGAGTAGTGTAGCATGTTCTCGCTTCGATTAATCCTATCTTCGCTGCATAGCTTTGTCCTTGTTACTTCTGTTGTTACCTTACCTGCAATCCTATATGCTTAGTATAGGTTGCTAGTACTTTCATCTGTGGCCCTACATCCTTGTCCGTCTGCCGTGCTATACTATCGGGCCGTGATCACTCGGGAGGTGATCACGGGTATATACTATATACTTTACACTATTACATTACCTGTGGTACTGTTCGGAGATGGGGGCTGAAAGGACGGGTGGCTCCATCCCGGTAGAGGTGGGCCTGGGTTCCCGACGGCCCCCGACTGTTACTTTATGGCGGAGCGGCAGGGCAGGTTGAGACCGCCTAGGAGAGAGGTGGGCCTGGCCCTGTTCGGCGTTCGCAGATACTTAACACGCTTAACGAGGTCTTGGTATTTGATCTGAGTTGGCTACGAGCTTATACACACTAACCATCTACGCGGGAGTAGTTATGGGTATCCCGGCGTCGTGGTATCAGCCGAAGTACTTCAGACGTCAGTGACGGAGCGGCGCGCGCCGGATTGGACTGGAACGCCTGCTGGGCTAGGTCTGCTTCCGGCACAGACGAACGTGCTTGCAGTGTCTTTGAGGCGATGGGCCTGCACCCTGCGGCGCTTAGGTTTAGACCGGCGTGTTGGCCTCTCTGTTGTGCCTAGGTGGGGCTGCGGCGTGTTGATCTTCCGCGGCGGGCATGACCCCGGAAAGTGTGTCCGCCAAATGGGATCAAGCGTCTTTGGGTAAGATGGTGCACCCTGCAGGAAGTTAATCTATTCAGATAGCCGTGATCTTGATAGCAGGACGACTTGGAGTTGTACCTTGAGCTTATGACAAACTAGAACCGGATACTTGATAAAACACACCCTTCCAAGTGCGGATACAACCGGTGGTCGCTCTCTCGGGGATATGAGGAGGGATCGCGGGTAGGATTATTGCCATATGATGTTACTTGGAGGACTTCAGACCGCCCTCTTCTACTGTTGCAAGACAGGTGTCCGAGCGTAGTCTTCGTTAAGACTAGCTATCCCCTCTTATTCGGCATTCTGCAGTTCAGTCCACTGATATGGCCCTTTACACATATATCCATGCATATGTAGTGTAGCTCCTTGCTTGCGAGTACTTTGGATGAGTACTCACGGTTGCCTTGTTCCCCTTTTCCCCTACCCCTACTCGATTGCTGCAACAGACGATGGAGCCCGGAGCGACGCCACCGCCTATGGCGACTACTACTGGAGGTGCCTACTACGATGTGCAGCCAGCCAGCGGCGACCGGGGAGTAACTTAGGAGGATCCCAGGCAGGAGGCCTGCTCCTCTTTCGATCGATATCCCAGTTTGTGCTAGCCTTCTTAAGGACAAACTTGTTTAACTTATGTCTGTACTCAGATATTGTTGTTTCCGCTGACTCGTCTATGATCGAGCACTTGTATTCGAGCCCTCGAGGCCCCTGGCTTGTATTATGATGCTTGTATGACTTATTTTATTTGTAGAGTTGTGTTGTGATGTCTTCCCGTGAGTCCTTGATCTTGATCGTACACATTTGCGTGCATGATTAGTGTATGATTGAATCGAGGGCGTCACAAGTTGGTATCAGAGCCGACTGCCTGTAGGAATCCCCCTTCCACACTCCTTGGCCGAAGTCGAGTCTAGACTTTACAAAACTTTTACTAACATGGCTGTGCGGCCCATGGGCCCACTTCGCCATTGGGTGGTATTAGGATCTTTTACTCCTCGATCTTTACTCTGGGATTCTGAACTCTCTTCTATTCGGGTTAAACGATTTTGCTAAAAACAAAACTAACTTTAGGTTCTCGCAAGTACTTTCTCTCGGAGAGCCCCTCACTTCAGATGATCGTCTGCTAATCGGAAGATTCCGAAGATACCCTCTGTTGTTCTCTCGAGACTTTGTGCCCATCACTTTTGCTATCCCTGACCACCGATAAATCCGTATGGATAACTACTTACACTTGTCATTCATACGATCATCCCCCATTGATCTTGTTATTACAAGATACCCCGAAGTTTTATCTGTTGTTCCGAGAATACTTTGTGCCTACTGCCTAGCAGTTCTTGCCACATGAATACCCCTTCAAATAAATCCTCGCACTTGTCGAGTATCCGCTCAACCCCAGTTGTCGTGGAATTGTCACGGCAGATGTCCTCGTGAAAGGACTTAGTCGCAGGGCCATCATACGGGTTAACCTAGAGGGGTTAATGCGGACACAAGACACGGGAATTATACTGGTTCGGCCCCTTCGATGAAGGTAAAACCTACGTCCAGTTGTGGTGTGATTGATATGGTTTCGGCGACTAGGGAGCAATAGATTTGCCTTAGCCTCAATTCTCTGTCCCTAACTTCGCGGCGGGTCGTCCCCTTATATACACGGGTTGACGCTTGGCGGTTTCTGAATCCCAATCCGGCTCATACAAGAGTCGGCTTGGTTTCTCTTTCCTTGCCTTACAATACAAGCTATAAAACTAAGGCGGTTTACATGTATGGACCTTAATTCACCTCTGGGCTCCAGGCCTCCATATGGGCTCGAACACGCCGAGGTAAACCGAGCCCCTCAGGCGGTTCACACTCCGTAGTTGTATCCCCAACATTAGGCCCCAGATTGACTTGAACCGGTTCAGTTAATCTTCTACATCTTCGAGCAACTCTTGATCTCCCAGAAACCGCCATCTGCTTGAACCGCCGTGACATCATCCTCTGATCTTCGTGTCAGGGCACCCTGACGTCATTTTGAACAAAAAGATCCAAACAGTAAGATTCCCTTCATTAAGGCTATCCCGGGAATCGAGGCGGCCGCTGCACCTTCCGCCGCTTTTGACTCCTCGATTCTCGCGCCCGTTGATTACTCCGGTCCCTTATAAATAGACCGGTCGGGCCATTCTCTTCTTCTTCTTCCTTTCTTCTTCTTCCTCGCGACCCGCCGACCCTGAAGCTCTTGCCGTCGTCCTCAACCTTCGACCGACGCTTCCCGCCGGGCCGCTGCATCAACCTGATCTTACCAGAGTTTCAGCGCTCCTCCGCGGTTCCCGCTCGTCAGGTAAGGTTTCCTTCGAACCCTAGATCTCATCTGACCTCTGTTCGTCTCATAGTTCGTAAGCGTTCGTACCGGTTCTTCCTTCTTGCTCCGCCGCGGCCGTACGGCCCAGCCGTACCGCTCATCCTGTGCAAATGGCTGCTTTCGCCGTTCGTCCAACTCTGCATCTTCCCCTTTCCTGTTTAGATCCTTTATTTTAACATGCCTGAACCTTCCTGCGCTGTACGCGGTTTGCATAAGTCGTAAATTTTTTTTCTTACTGAACTTCGGTAGATCTAGTTTACTTTCATTCGCGTGGGAAATCTGTTTCTGTCTGCACTTAGTAACTTTTTCAGCTCTGCCTCCTTTGGTGGATTAACTTTTGATAGTTAATCCGTCACTCCATTAGTCCTCAGTTAAACCGGAATGAGAAGTCGGCTGCTGAATCGCCGGTTTAACAATATCTGCAACACCTGACCCGTTCGACGGTAAACCGTTTTCTTCCTTTCTTTCGCAGCTTTAGTCTTCCGGAATGGCTCCTCAATTCTCCGCTTGCAACTGGGTCCGGTCCAGAGTCACTGAAACGCAGCTCAACGGCTATGTCACCATTGGCGGTTTGGCTCCAAAAAATGTCCTCCATTGGCGTGTTCCGAAGGCGAAGTTTCTCCGAATCATGGCGGGGAAGTAATTGTGTTTATGCAGCACCTAGACCGGGGGTTCTGCCCGCCCGGTTCAAAGTTTTTCCGGGACGTCCTTGCCAGCTTGCAACTCCATCCGCAAGATATCGGCCCGAATTCTGTGTCAAACATATGCAACTTTCAAGTTTTCTGTGAAGTCTATCTTCAAGAAGAACCATCGTGGAGTTGTTCCGGATTTTTCCATCTAAACGGCGCACAGAATTTTCTGATGGTCCTAACACGGAGCTGGGCGGCGTTTCAATCCAGAAGAGGAAGGAAGTCGATTTTCCTCACGCCAAGCACCACAGCCATCCAAAAGACTGGAACCAAACCTGGTTCTACTGCCGGAACACTGCCCCTGCCGACGAAAACCCCTTGCCGGGTTACCGTTCTCACCGGCTCAGCAACCAGCATCCGCTGCCTGCACGCTTAACCGCCGCGAAGCGGAAGAACTTCGACCGCAAATAATCAAGCTCCGAGCTCTAATGGCCAACGGCTTAACCGGCGTGGATCTTGTACGTTGCTGGGTCTCTTGGGGTGTTTTGCCACTAAGCCGCCGGCCCGGATTGATGCACCAGTACACCGGCAGCCTCAAAGATCCTCAAAGGCGTCACGAGCTGCCCATAACTGAACAGGAGGTCACCGAGATCGTCAAGAAGATGCTTGATGAGCCGATCTCCGTCTGCAGCCTAACCGGGTTGGCTCCATTTTGTGTCGCCAACAAACCGCCGGCGGTACGTTCTACTCACTGCCTTTCAGGCTCTTAATACTCTGTTGATATATGCTAATCCTTGTTACTTCTCAGGCTGACAGCTCCTTCTGGAAACGCACCAAACCGGTTCGGGCGCCGCGTGTAAAGTCCAAGGCCACTAAGAAAACAGGCAAGAAGAAGACCGCCGAGTCCTCTGATCCGCCGGAGGACGAAGAATCGGAAGCTGAGGTAAACCGGCTTTCCGCTTTGTGTTTCTTCCTGCATATGCTTGGCCCTTTACACTCTTTTCTTGACAATTTTCTTCCTGGGATGATCTGAAGCCAGCCATGCCGACCTGTTGAGGTAATCTTACTTTCTTCGAATCCGATCTTGCGCGGTTAAGAGAATTCGTCGCGCCGTCCGGAAAGTGAAAAATATCATTCCTGTGCTTACTTGAATCCAAATCTTTCCTTGAAGACACAGCAGGCTGAAGAGCGCCCGTACAACCCGACACGAGGCTAACGGATTACCTCATCCGGTTTACAGACACACCAAACCGGAAGCGTCGCCCGTGAGGTGACTTGCTCTCTGAAAAGCGTTATCCTTAAAAGGTTTCTTCCGATGTCCTCTCAATCCGTCGACCCAATTATCAGGCCTCTTCCAACTCGTCGGCGGTTCATCCACCACACAACTGCCTCCGCTGAACATCGCGCGGGGTATGTAATTGCTGTCCATCAATTCGATTTACCATCACCTTGGTCAATTTGTTTTGATCCAATTCTGAATATTGCAGCACCAAGGCTCGCTTGAGCAAGAAAGCGAAAACTCTTGATCCTACTCCGGATGTTGATCCGGAAAACCCCGAACAACCACACGAAAATCCAAGCCGCCAAGGAAAGCTCGCGAGTTGTACAAAGATGATATCGCTGACCCGCGGAAGTTGAACCGGAGGTCCAAGTGGAAACCTCACAGCCTGCTCCATCAAACCCGTCACGAGCGGGTCGTGGCTGATGAACCGCCGAGCCGAGCAAAACGACATCAAGCCCAAACAAGACCGCTGAAAATGGCGATGTTATTGTGACAGTATCGCTACACTGCTCCTAGCCAACCGGTCGCTTTAGCAAAGCACAGCATCAAAGAAAGCTCCACTACTATGAGCAAGGACAAGGGAAAACTGATATGTCGACTACGACAATTTCTCTGCCCAAGAGCTTCATTCCGCTTTCGAACCGGATTTATACAAGCCGCGACTTTGAAGCCGGTCTAGTAAACCGCATGAAGGACCGCTATGAGGTAATGAGCTGACCTCTCTTATATCTTAACTGCATAGTAGCCCCCAAGGGTCGGTTTAACTTTGCAAAGTTAAACCGGGACTTAAGGTGTTTCTCTTCATAGCAAATTGAGATCAACTAGCCATTAGCCCCCAAGTGCCAAGTTGAATACTTGTATTAAGCTTGGGACTTGTATAATGAAACCATTAACACGCTTCCTTTGTCATCAGAATGAAATACACCAGCAAGCTGTGCAACTCAAGGACCTCCGAAGCAATCTAGAAACTCAAATAGCAGAAGCCACCAAAGCCAAGGATGAGCTAAAAACTGCCCTTACCACTATGGAACAGCTGAAGGAGTGGTATAAATCCGAGCGGGTCAACTAGGACACCGAGAAAGCCGGCTTAATAAAACGGGCGGAGGAAGCTGAGGCGGCCCTTAAACCGGTGACTGAAGAGCTTACCGGACTCAAACGCCAAGTGCATGCCATGACCTCTGCCATCTTTGGTAAGCAAATTTACACTGAATATGCCTGTGTTAATGCTTCCGCCGGTTTAACTTGAGCTGTCTAAACCTGGTGTAGGTAAACGTATTGCTCATCTGGGCTCTGACGTGCGGAAAAAGCTCAAGGCTTCGTACACTCTGATTGAGCAGCTATATACGGTGCCCAGCGGTCATATCGCCACTTCATATGACAACACGGCGCCGTCCCTGATCAGAGAGACGCTGGACCGGCTGTCCATGATTCCGGGGCAGCTTGAAGAGATGAAGCGATCCGCAGCCCGGGCTGGCACGCTTCTGGCTCTGACTCGTGCCAAAGCATGGATAGCGGATCTTGATCCGGCTGACATAGCTAAAGGTTTTCCCACTGCTCAAGAGAATGGTGAAGCCTTTGATAACGATGCCCTGAAACGGATTACAAAGGAAGTGCGTCCGTTGGCGAGTCAACTGGCTGCTGAAGCCAATCTGGAGGTTCACCGATCTTTTTACGACGCCAATAACAAGCGGGTGGAGTTTGTCATCCCGGAAGTGCAGAGCCTGATTCCTCCAATCCGTAAGCACACTTACGCCCCTGACGTTGATCCGGCTGAACTGATAAGTGAAGAAGCTGTCTTCGGCCTTAACCGGATTGGTGGTCTACCAATGACTTCGGGCTTTGGGTGAGGAAGAAGAAGAAGCTGAACCGGCGCCAGCGCCGTCCCCTCCACCTCGCGCCAACCCGGTGAAGCAGCGTAATCCGTCAAGCCGGGCGACATATCCAAAGCTTCAAGGCATAACTCCGCGTAAAACGCCGGGCCTCGAAAGGCTTTTGTAATAGGATAGCAAGTGTCTTTCATTGAACAATGCGGTACAACCTTGGTCGTAAACTTTTGCATGGCGGTCTTTGGATCCGTTGGCTTTTGTAGTAAATCCTGCAACATATTTTGCCTGCAATCACAAGTTCTTAAACCGCCATGGCGGTTTACACCTCCAACCAGACTGATACCGATATTTATATGAGAAAATACCGAGGTATACGATCAAAATTATGTGATACGAACATACCTGCCAGCATCAGGCACACAGTTGGCTTTAGCCAATCCCGAAGCGGAGGTCTTATAAACCATCATCGTCAAAGGAGGGCAACCCCTGTATAAGACCGATTTACCGTGTAAATCGTGCCGGGCATGATAAGCCCCCTGTTACTCCACAATGGGATGTTTAACAGTAAAATCAAACCGGAACAAAATCGCCAGCTTAAAAACGTATCGACAACGTAAATCCGGTTTAAGAAAATTTTTGCCGGTTTACGAAGGCCGACAAAAGCCAAATGATAGGTATCAAAACCACATGGAAACAAAATCAATGAGAAAAAACCGTTTTACGAGACAAGGCTGTACTGAGCCGGATCAGATGGTGTTACCATGGTCGGACAGGACCAAGCCCCCTATACGGCGTAGCGATGGTTCAAGTCAGCCAGGTCCCCAACTGAACTCGTGGCATGATGCCGATCAAGTGGCATTGCAATGGTTGGGTTGACCAAAGCCCCAAGTGATTCTATGGCCTTAGGCCGACCAAGAGGCGTGGATGGTTCAGACGTGACCATGTCCCCAAATGATCTGGTGGCTTTCGCCGCCAAGAGGCGTTGCATTGGTTCGGATCGACCAAGCCCCAAATGACAAAAGTTTACGAAAACAAGGCTAAGGGTTGAACGGAGGCCGCTTCACAACAGCATCTCCATGTACCCAAACCGGTCTTTTATACAGAACAGATGCCCCGCTTTAGCCGAGGATCCGGTTTATTACTTTTATTCGTAATATATACAGTCTTGATATGTACATAAGTGGAGCCAATGGCTCAGGTATAATAAGGCCGAAGATGAGCAATGTTCCACGGCCTGTTGGTCTCCTCCTCCGACGTGCGTGAGTCCTTTCGCTCTCGAACATCAATCAGATAGTAGGAACCGTTGTATAGATTCTTGCTGACCACAAAAGGCCCTTCCCAAGGTGGGGATAGCTTGTGCATATCTTTCTGATCTTGAATGAGCCGCAGCACTAAATCTCCTTCCTGAAAGGTTCTGGTTTTAACCCGCCGGCTGTGATACCGGCGAAGATCTTGCTGGTAGACCGCCCGAGCGGGCTGCTGCCATATCGCGCTCTTCGTCCGGTCGGTCCAAATCATCTTGCCGTGCTGCCTCGCTATCCACCTCAACATAAGCTGCTACTCGAGGCGAGTCGTGGCGGATATCCTTTGGGAAGGACCGCCTCCGCTCCATAGACCATAAAGAACGGCGTGTATCCGAGTGGATCGGTTGGGGGTAGTGTTAATACTCCATATCACTGATGGTAGCTCTTCCAACCAACAACCCGGCGTCCTCTCTAAAGGGACCATAAGCCGGGTTTGATACCCTTCAAAATTTCTGATTAGCTCGTTCCGCTTGACCATTGGATTGCGGGTGGGCTACAGAAGAAACATCAAGCCGGATGTGCTCTCGTTCACAAAATTCCTTCATAGCTCCTTTGGACAAATTGGTGCCATTGTCCGTGATGATACTGTGGGGAAACCCAAACCGGAAAATCACCGTTTGATGAACTGAACCGCCGTGGCTGCATCACACTTGCTAACAGGCTCTGCCTCGACCCACTTGGTAAACTTATCCACCGCCACCAACAGGTGGGTCTTTTTATCCTTGGACCTTTTGAAAGGTCCAACCATATCCAACCCCAAGTCGCAAATGGCCAAGTAATTGGAATCATCCTCAATTCTTGGGCTGGCACATGAGCACGCCTGGAGAACTTTTGGCAACCGTCACATCGTCTGACCAAATCCTCCGCATCGGCATGGGCAGTCAACCAATAGAAACCATGGCGGAATGCTTTGGCCACCAGGGACTTTGAACCGGCGTGGTGACCACAATCCCCTTCATGAATCTCTCGCAATATCTCACAGCCCTCTTGAGGGACACACAACGCTGAAACGCCTCGACACCTCGCGACGGTGCAACTCGCCATTAACAATGGTCATAGACTTAGACCGCCCGAACTATCTGCCGGGCCAACGTCTCATCCTCCGTAACTTCGCCCGGTTCCTGTATGCCAAATAAGGGCGCCCAATCGGGATGACATGCAAGGCCGCCACCAAGTGAGCCTCCGGATCAGGGATAGCCAAATCAATTTCATCGGGAAGTTTAAGCGGCGGTTTGTGCAGCACATCAAGGAAAAGCGTTAGGCGGGACGGTTTACGCTGGGAACCCAGCCGGCTCAAAGCATCAGCCTCCTCGTTCTTCCGACGATCCACATGGTCCACGATACCCTTTAAAATGTCCTGCAACAACATCCACTTCCCGACGATATGCAGCCATGAGTGGATCTTTGGAGTCCCAAGTGCGGATACTTCTTTGGGCCACCAAGTCCGAGTCACCAAAGCATTTAACCCGGCTGAGATTCATTTCCTTGGCCATCCGGAGACCATGGAGCAAAGCTTCATACTCAGCTGCATTGTTAGTACAAGGGAACATTAGCGGAGAACATAACAGAACTTGTCACCTCGTGGGGAAGTTAATCGACTCCAGCCCCGAGCCCTCAACTGCTGGACCCATCAAAATGGATGGTCCAATAGGTGTGATCCGCTTCTCTTCGGCGCTTGCAACTCCGTCCAATCATTAATGAAATCCACAAGTGCCTGAGACTTTACGGCCGTCCGGGGCACATACCTTAAACCGTGCGGCCCAAGTTCTATAGCCCACTTAGCAATCCGGCCGATCGCTTCCGGTTCATGATGATATCGCCCAAGGGAGCCGAACTGACCACTGTAATGGGGTGCCCTTGGAAATATTGCTTCAGCTTCCGGCTTGCCATAAAAACTCCATATACCAGCTTCTGCCAATGTGGATATCTTTGTTTAGATTCGATGAGAACCTCGCTGATGTAGTAAATCGGCATTGAACCGGATACTCCTTCCCGCCTCCTTGCGCTCCACCACAATGGCCACACTCACTGCCTCGGCATTAGCGACAACATATAACAGAGCGGCTCCTGTCAATAGGGGCAGCAAGAACAGCGGGTTGGCCAGCTGCCGCTTTAAATCCTCCAATGCCTCATCGGCGGTGAGCTCCGCATTTAATTGATCCGTCTTCTTGACATCTGGTACAAAGGAATGGCCTTCTCTCTAGGCGATCGATAAACCGGCTTAGCGCAGCAATCCGGCCTGCCAAACGTTGGACATCATTGATGCACTTTGGCTTAGCTAAGGAGGTGATAGCTGTAATCTTCTCCGGATTAGCCTCAATCCCCCGGTTGGACACGAGAAAACCCAACAATTTGCTGCCGGAACACCAAAGACGCACTTGGCCGGGTTGAGCATCATCTTGTACACCCGCAAGTTGTCAAAGGTTTCCTTTAAGTCCTCAATCAATGTTTCCTTCTGCCTTGATTTCACCACGATATCATCCACATAAGCGTGCACATTACGGCCGATCTGTTCATGCAAACAATTCTGTACGCAACGCTGATAAGTTGCTTGGGCGCTCTTGAGCCCAAAAGGCATGGACACATAGCAGAAGGCTCCAAAAGGGGTGATAAACGCCGTTTTCTCCTGGTCCTTAACCACCATCTTAATCTGATGATAACCGGAATACGCATCCAGAAAGCTCAAACGCTCACAACCCGCCGTTGCATCAATGATCTGGTCAATGCGGGGGAGGGCGAAAGGATCCGCTGGACAAGCTTTGTTGAGATCTGTGTAATCCACGCACATGCGCCAAGTGCCATTTTTCTTAAGGACCAACACGGATTAGCAAGCCACTGGGTGAAAGACTTGACGATAAACCCTGCTGCCAAAAGTCTAGCGACTTCTTCTCCGATGGCCTTGCGCCTTTCCTCGTTAAACCGCGAAGAAACTGTTTTACCGGTTTGTATTTGGTCCACATTAAGAGTGTGCTCAGCGAGTTCCTCGGTACACGGCATGTCGGAAGGTTTCCATGCAAAAATGTCGATTCTCACGGATGAACTTCGATGAGCGCTTTCCTATTTAGGATCCAGGTTGGCACTGATGGTGAACTGCTTGGATGAATCGTCGGGCACAAAATCAACAAGCTTCGTCTCAGCCGCCGATTTGAACTTCAAGTCCGGATCATGCTCTGTAGTTGGCTTCTTCAAAGGGGTCATATCCGCCGGATCAACATTATCCTTATAATACTTTAACTCCTCCGTGGCACAAACCGACTCTGCATAAGCCGCATCACCTTCCTCGCACTCCAGAGCAATCCGGCGGCTCCCATGAACCGTTATTGTTCCTTTGTGACCCGGCATTTTCAGCTGTAAGTAAACATAAGAGGGCCGTGCCATGAACTTAGCATAAGCCGGCCGCCCAAAGAGGCGTGGTAAGGGCTTTGAATTTTCACCACCTCAAATGTCAGCGTTTACATTGCTCGAGTCATGCTCGTCTCAAAGGTTACCTCGAGCTATTTTACCGACCGGGTATGCCGACTTACCAGGCACCACTCCGTGAAATACTGTACTGGATGGCCTGAGATGCCTGTCTGTTAACCCCATCCGTCGGAAAGTTTCGTAGTACAGGATGTTGATGCTGCTTCCTCCATCCATAAGAACCTTGGTAAACTTGTACCCGCCTACCGGGTGCCACCACGGGGCTAAGCGACCCGGATTGTAAACCCGGGAGGATGGTCCTCTGCTCCACACAATCGGCTGCTCGGACCAGCGCAGTGTAATGCGGCGCGGCGGTTCAACAACACCGACCGCCCGCTTCGAAGTTTTCGGTCTCGTCGGTCCAAGCTGGTGGTAAAGGCGTGGTACTGTCCACCATTCAATTGCTTTGGATTGCTCGATAACCCGGCTGCTGCTGTTGTTGATTGTAGCCCCTTGGTTTCGACTATTACGATTACCTTGATTATTCTCGATTGCCTTGCCGCCCGGATTACCACGAATCACGGGCGGTATCTCCTCCACCGTAACCGGGCGGACCTCGAACCGCCACGGGCCCTTGATCATACCGGAAAGAGTTGGAGTTTTGAACTCCTGCATAATATAACAATCCTTCCAAAGGTGGTTCGCGGCACCTCCTTCGTCCCATGCTTCGGACAAGGCTGATTCAATATGAAATTCAAGCGATCCGGATTGTGACCACCCGGTTTGATTGCCTACCCGGCGCCGCTGACCCTTGTCCTGCTGGCGTTGGTGTTGTCCACAAAGCCCATGTTGCCGTTAAACTTCGCTTGTTCCCTCCATTGCCTGCCGACCGATGCTGCTGGCTCTCGGAGTTGCCGTTCTGTTTTCCCTTCCCACTTCATCATTCTCCGATTCGGGATCCTTGGTACTATCGAATCAGCGTACTTTACCAAAGCGCCCATTAGAGTGCCCATGTCATGACAAAACGCTTCATGCGACCCAGCTTCAAGTTCAATGGCTCGAACCGGCAATTGGCTTCCAAGGTCAGGATCACGGAATCAGGGTTGATCCGGTCGAAGAATAAAACTTCCGAGACGCGGCGCACCCAATGGGTTGTAGACTCTCCCTCCGCTCGACACAAGCCGCGGATCCACCACGGACATGGGCTGTTTACAGGTGTCTTTGAAATTTTGGATGAACGGGTTATGGCTGTGTCCACAAGTTGATAGAGTTGGGCGGCAAGTTTTTCAACCAAGTCCGGCAGTACCTTCCAAAGCATCATTGTGAAGTACTTTGCACATGCAGCTTCATCCACGTCTAGCATCTCCATGGCCATCTCGTAGCTTTCTATCCATGCCTCTCGGAGCCAAGTCGGCAGTATAATTTGGCACCTTGCGTGGCCCTTGAAGTCCTTGGGCAAGCGCCACGTTGCGTAAAGCGGGGGCGAGACAAGGCACCCCAAAGAGCCGAGCGTCACCTGGCTCGAAGATGGTCAGACGAACCGGCGCGGCCGGATGATCCTCTACTTGTGCGGCTAACTCGGCCTCCCTCGTGCCTGGCGCGGTCCACTACCACTTGAGCATCTTCAAAGCCGCTGCGGATTGTTGCCTTGGCGGACCACGCTGCGCATTGCTTGATCGGCGGTTTCGCCGACGCGTCGGCTATAGCTCGGCTCGGGCGGGGTGGAGTGGATCCGATCCCGACTGCACGAGTAAGCTTCTTGCTGGCGAGGCCGTTCGAGGAGCTCCTTAACCCGGCGGGTCTCTACCGCCTGTGGTGAATCGCCTTCAATTGGAATCGCCTCCAACCGTGCCGCAGCCGCTACAAGATTATCCATCGGGTTGGAGTAGTGACCCGGAGGTGTCTGCAAGGTCTGGGGCGCACCGGTATGATGGCGAGGCAGATCTACCAGACGGGGCTGAACCGGTGCGGCCGTCCCAGGTGCTTCCGGCCGGTTCACCAACAGCGGCGGATTACTGGTCCCTGCTCCTGGGGTATTGAAAAGCTCCCTACCCTCAAAAACTGAAGGCAAACGGGACCTGTACTTCCTTTTCATGACTTCCTGTGATGCACTCTGGTCCAGCCTGAGCCTATAAGCCTGCGCATCCAAAGCGGCTCGTTCCACTGCCATCCGTTCGTCCGCGGCCGCCAGGTCCGCCTTAGCTTTAGTGATCTGTTCCCTCACCTTTGCAATCTGCGTTGTGCATGTCCTGATCCGGTGGATTAGCTTCGCCATGAGCACCGCCAATCGTCAAAAAGCTCGATAAAACTTGAGCGGTGGGCGTCAGGCCTCCGCCCGGCTGCCATCACGGCTGTTGAACCGGCGACCAGGCGCCATGTCAAGAGTGAAGCGCCTCCTGCGTCGCCATGAAGACCCCAACCGGTTGGGTAGATCGAGGTCGGAATACTCTCACCGTCGGAACAGCCCCGATCTGGCCATCCTGCGCTGGTATAAAGACTCAGTTTCTCCGGCCGGCGATTCGTCGCCGAGTAAGCAACGGTTTAAATCACCGATCTTGATCCCTCGTATCCTCCGTGGACGACTCCCACGAAAACATGCTTGACCGCCGGTTTAGCCAGGGCAGGACTCTTCTTCGCCCGCTGAGCCGTCTCGACGAGGTCGGTGCAGACGTCCGGCCCAGGCCCTGACTCGCCAATCTTGCCGATGAACACGTGTATGCCGCCAAAGGGGACCCGGTACCCATACTCAACCGAGCCGGCCTCGGGGCCCCAGTCCGCATCGTCGATGTAGAGTTTGCCGCGACGACTTTTAGTCATCCGGCCCACTGCATAGCCTTCGAGTCCTTCGAACTTGCCCTCTAAGATCATCAAACCATCATGCGATAGCCCCACGGTGGGCGCCAACTGTCGTGGAATTGTCACGGCAGATGTCCTCGTGAAAGGACTTAGTCGCAGGGCCATCGTACGGGTTAACCTAGAGGGGTTAATGCGGACACAAGACACGGGAATTATACTGGTTCGGCCCCTTCGATGAAGGTAAAACCTACGTCCAGTTGTGGTGTGATTGATATGGTTTCGGCGACTAGGGAGCAATAGCTTTGCCTTAGCCTCGAATTCTCTGTCCCTAACTCGCCGCCGGGTCGTCCCCTTATATACACGGGTTGACGCCCGGCCGGTTTACAGAATCCCAATCCGGCTCATACAAGAGTCCGGCTTGGTTTCTCTTTCCTTGCCTTACAATACAAGCTATAAAACTAAGGCGGTTTACATGTATGGACCTTAATTCACCTCTGGGCTCCAGGCCTCCATATGGGCCTGGAACACGCACGAGGGTAAACCGGCCCCTCCGGGGCGGTTCACACTCCGTAGTTGTATCCCCAACACCAGTTGTTCATGTGTTTCACAGAAGTCTTCAAAATACTATTCGATCTTCCGAAAATCCTCTGGAGCCTTTGGCTCTTGAAATTCTTGTTTGCTTGCATTATGGTTAATCCCATAAGTCTCGTAGTCATATTGACATTCCTTGTCATTATCATTTTGAGTCTGTTGACTCAATATGTTTCTTGAATACCATAATCATCATTGATCCATATAAATTACCTTTCTGGCTGAGATGCCATTCTTTTAACTGGAATTGGTTCTCGACCAATCCAATTGTCGTTGATTGTACCCTAAGGCTATTCAACTTATCCATCCCTAATCAGAGCATTGCTTCTGATCCCTTGAATTGGGAATCATAATTCCTTTGCATTTGACAATTGAGTTAGTCAGTTGTTTCTATAATTTGATCTCCTTGCATTCTTCTTCCTCTAGTTGAGTACTGATGCTCACGTCAGATCCCTTGTGGACCATCAGGTCCATTATTGGATTTCACCCGTCAGCCTCCTTCATATTCAATAACTTTGTGAGACCTTCCCCTGATACATAATGCCTTTTGTAAATTGCATCCTCTGCTTTGTCAACCATGCCCTACCTCCGAGCTTGTGTTATTTACTCTGGAAACTTGTGGTATATGTTTCTAAGAAGCCCCTATGGGTTGAACATATGCCTTCACCAAACCGTATGAACCCGAAAGTTTTCACGAATCATACTCTTCTGGTGCTTCGCCAGATAAAATTTTCAGCACTGCAACTACATCGAACGTGAGAAGTGAATGAAGGGTTATGCATTGGAGAAGTGGGAGTCGACCTTGAACTTTGTGTTCATGCCCATGGACACGATGTAGATCTTATCATTAAAGCTTCTCTTAAATTAATTATTCCTTTGGTATAAGTTCATCTTATATCTGGGATCTGGCCTTTTGCAATCGTGGTTCCGACCATGTTCTCTTTTAAATACCATTTCTCGTGCAAGTTTTAGCACTTGTCTTACGAGAGCAATACCCCGTCCAACCTCTACTTTGATATGTCATCGAGTATTACCCCCTGGTATCTCGAGATTATCATGGAACAACATAACTTCTTATGAGTTCTTCATCAAGTGCTACCTTCCCACTGATTCCAATTTTTCACGGGCTCTGAGTTATTAAACACTCAAAGACACCGATAACTGAACCGAGTCTGCACTACGGTTCAACAACTCTTCAGTAAGCTTCTATAAGTACGAGTTTGTACCCGATCACGCCATTCCTAGCCTGTTTGGCTATATCGATGTCGTGATGATTTTAACTGTACTACCCGTTCCTTCTTCACGGAGCACAATTTTCGACGAGGAACTAACCTTACGTCGATCCTCATCGACATATCTTTTCGCCTTGAACAACAAGCATGGTTTCGAGTTTGTGTCGTACCCTTGGTTCTAATAACCTTTCACTTCATCATTACTTTGACTTGATGTCGTCGCCGATCGATTACATCTTCATGAACTCTCGCGACAAAGGTGTCGTGATCATCAGCATTCTGAGCTCATCCAGGATATCAATTGAATTCATGATGAGAAAAACCATCCTTGCCCTCGATGAATTGTATTATCACCGACCACTTTATTGCCTTCCCACCAACACAAGCTTGTTCATGTTTGGTGTTATACCTTGAGTTCCTTGCTGCCCAGCAATTGTTCTTCTTTACCTTGGGGTATTACCATCCTTTATGTCAAGAATGTTCTGAGATTTGTTCCACCTCTTGAGAATTCTTGACATATATATACTTCTCACCATCACCATTCTTTCTTGGTCCCCGTGTTAATTCCAACACGTGAACGGTGTTGTTTGGGTTCTTTCCTTCTAGCAACCCTATTCTTTGAAGTTAATGGTTGAAAGTTCATTCTTAGGCTATTGATTATTGAATCACCATTCTGACATTGGTCGCGCAACCCAACCCATATTTCGGGCGCACCTTTCGACCAAGGTTTAATTGTGTATGTTTCCTCGAGCATACTTCCATATATCATTTGATATGACAAATGTTATCTCCTTGTTCACCTAATTGTGGAAATCCATCTTTTGGGAATCTCGATGAATTACCGTTGAGTTCACCAGACACCTCCTTGTTCTCTCCTTGGGTTAATGATGGACTATTGTTAACGGAAATCACTTCATAGTTCATTTCCCCGAGAATCTTACAATGTCATCTCGTCAAATTGCGTTGCACCTTTTCCTCTCGGACATCCTGAGTCTGAGGTATCTTTACCCCAATCGGATCTGAATCTCGGTCAGATATGATGATTGGGACAACTTTCCAAGAGTTATGATGTTGATCCCTTGATGACCCGGTAGCATGATGTCATGCCTAGCACTTCGGCTGGAGGACCTATCATTATAGATTCCTTTTCAGCAGGGTTATTCATTCATCCATGAGGGAATTGTAATCTGATTCTACAAGTTATTCCAGATGGATCCTTCGTGATTCCAAAGTCTGATCTTCACCTGAAGGCCATGTCAATGCTCTCTCGAAGCATGTCTGTGGTACTCCGATTTCCAACGAAATCATTTGAAGCCCAATGCTTAATGTTTCTTGCTCAATTACCCCAAACACCGTTGTATGGGTAATGTCATGATATTTCTCTCCCCTTTCCTAAAGGGTTTTCTACGTTATATCCTATCATGGATATCATGCTCTGCTTGTCCTTGGGAAGGATTTACCCCTGAAAGATGTGGTTAAACACATTTTCCTTTCCATTGTTCTGTTTTAACCTAATAATCACATTTTCCTTTCCATGGGTCTGTTTGACCTTTCTTGTGATCTATATAATCTAAGCAGTGATAATTCCCTGCTTAGGTAAGCACCTCGTTGTACCACTCTGTAAGTAAGACCCTGTTACTATTGTTGATGACATTCCGGTAACCATCGATGGACGGAACTTTACCTATTGGTCCGCCTCGTTCAACGAGCAGGAAAATGGTTCTCTTCGTCCCTCGCCCTTGGTACCTATGTTGTTGCCGACATGACCCTCAGAGTCTCCTCTGACATGCCTTGCTTACATGATCGTGCAAGATGTCACCGACCTTCCTACTTTTAACCACATGGTGGGCCCATAACCCACAGATTCACAGGATCGAAACCTGACTCTCCTGTACACCCCTGTTGCCCAAGTTATTCCTCATGCTTGACTTCGTATGTAATTCACGGGGTCACCTTCCTAGTAATCTATTCGGTATCGGACACAAAACTTATTACCATTACTCGGACCCCTTTTTACACTTTGTTTCAGGCATCGAATGGTTGCCTACCCGCTCGAAACTTCTCATGGTACCTTCTTACTTTGCTCTCGATATTTTCTTAAATTCCAGTTCGAGAGTTACTTTCCACCACCTTCCTCGATGTTAGCTACCAGATAGTCAACCTCGCAGAGGTTCGTTCTGCCGGAATAACCCCTTACCTATTCGTAGAAATGCGTTGGAGTTCGAGAAAAGGCGGCATCACCATGGTGACACATAGCGAGAGAAATGAAGATGTCAAGGTAATGGATCGACCTCTCCAAGAAGATCAACCAAGACTGAGAAGATTCGTTAGGATTACGTAACCAGACCTTTCCCCCTTACTCCCCTCTTAAATCTCGGGACGAGATTTCTTGTAGTGGAGGAGATTTGTAACACCCCGAGAATCATGCTATAGTAATCACCCGCTAATGGTGCCATGTCATCAGGTTTGACTAAAGCCAAATTGCCCCTTGATATATCAAAGCCAAATTCAAATTCTGAAATAAAGTCAAATAAATTATTTCTTCAAATAGTGGAACTAAAATGTTCGCTTTATTCTATAATTCCCCGATGTTTGTTTTGTTGAAACCAACATTATTTGACCCTCCCCAATTAATTACTAGGAAATTAATAAGTGTTAGAGCAGCAAATGAAATAGCCTTTAAAAATATGTTTTAATATTGGAAAATAAATTGAAACTGTTTGGGCAACCCCCAGGTATTGCATTGCAATTATGTGCAAATGTACATGCTCAACGAAATTCATTTGATAGTTGAAACTATTTAAAACAGAAGCTAATAATTGAAAAGAGTAAATAAAAGGGAAAAGCCCTACTCTATTGTGCACTTAGGCCTACTGCCAATAGTGCTGGCCCAGCCCACCTCCACCGTCGTCTCCTTCACCTGTTCATCGAGGGTGCGCTGGAGGCAGCGCGTGCGTCCGCGCCGCGGATGGCCACGCGGCGGCCATCTGCCGCATCCCCGACGCATATTAGGTCACCCTCGACACCCCCCGAAACCCTAGCCCCCTCATTTTCTTCCTCCTCGAGCCGTTCCGCTCGATTTGCTCGATATCGAGCATAATCGCCACCACTTCCTCATCGCCGTCGTGGCCAACGGCCCTTGCCGACCGAAGAGGCCAAGAGAAGCGCCGTCGTCGCTTTCGTCGACTACACCACCGGTTTGGGGCGGAGGAGCTGCAGCAACGGCGCCGTGCCGTTCCCCTCGCTGAATCTGACTCGGCGCGGCCTCGATCCGCGTCGGCCGAGCCTCACGGCCCCTCGACCTCCTGCGGCTGCCCGAGTCGCTCCTGCGTCACCGATGTGAGCAGCAACCGTCCTCCGAGCCCCCCCTAGCCCCTGTTCGACCTCACCCGAACGCCGGCGTCCGCCCAGCTCGTTGCGGCGGCGGTTGGGCCTTCCCTGCTACGGTTGATGGCCCGGATGGATGCGGTACTCACTGCGCGGCGAACGCGCCTCTCCTCGACCGCTTTGGTGGCACGTGGGCGAATCCCGTCGTCGCCGCCATCTCCACGTGGTCGCTGGCGTTGCTCTCGCCGCCCGTCTTGACTGGCGCCGGCGTGGCCCTATGGGGGGCCACACGGTGAGGCTGCCGGGGCCCCGGCGTCCCGATTGACCACGTTGACTCTGGTCAACACCGTTCTATATCTTGACATGTGGGCCAATGCATTAATTAGGCTAACTAAGCGTTTTATAAATAAAATTAACTTGTTAGACTAATTAGTCAGCGACATGTGGGGCCCAACGCAAATTAACCCTGTTCTTTTAAATTAACCCTTGTTAGCCCTCTCTATGACATGTGGGACCAAATGGTCAGTTTGACCGGTCGGTAGTCTGTTGACTGCTGATGTCATCTTGACACTCTGCGACGTCATATTCCATTTCATTAATTTATTTAATTCGGAAAATGTTTAAACCTTTAGAAATTTGTAGTAATTAAGCCGTAACTCCGATGAAAATGTTTTCTATATGAAAGTTGCTCGAGAAAAATCCGACGAATCCGGATACGCGATCCGTTCGTCCGCCACACACCCCTAACCTATCGAACCTGCAAACTTTCCTCTCGGTTCCTCATCGACAGACGTCCGGAACCGGAAAACTTTCCGGATGTTTCCCCCTTCGCGATGTCGCCTTAGCGTTGCGTTAGAACACGTCTAGCTCTGTCTGTTGTCTGTTATGCACTTGCTCGCTATGTATTTTCTGTTTCTTCCCCTCTTCCCTCCGGAGACCCCGAGACCGATCTCGATGTCCACGAGATCGACTACGTCATCGACGACCCTCCTTCTTATCGAGCAACCAGGCAGCCCCCCCTTGATCACAGATATCGCCTACTCTTCTCTATATTGCTTGCATTAGAGTAGTGTAGCATATTCTTTTCGATTAATCCTATCTGCTGCATAGCCTGTCCTTGTTACTCTTGTTGTTACCTTACGCAATCCTATATGCTTAGTATAGGTTGCTAGTACTTTCATCTGTGGCCCTACATCCTTGTCCGTCCGCGTGCTATACTATCGGGCCGTGATCACTCGGGAGGTGATCACGGTATATACTATATACTTTACACTATTACATTACCGTGGTACTGTTAGGAGATGGGGCTGAAAGGACGGGTGGCTCCATCCCAGTAGAGGTGGGCCTGGTTCCCGACGGCCCCGATTGTTACTTTATGGCGGAGGCGGCGGGGCAGGTTGAGACCGCCTAGGAGAGAGGTGGGCCTGGCCTGTTCGGCGTTCGCGGATACTTAACACGCTTAACGAGGTCTTGGTATTTGATCTGAGTTGGCTCTGAGCTTATCGCACTAACCATCTACGCAGGGAGTAGTTATGGGTATCCCGCGTCGTGGTATCACCGAAATACTTGACGTCGTCGGCGACGGCGCTTGGCCGGATTGGACTGAACGCTTTCTTGGGCTAGGTCTGCTTCCGGCCTCGTCATAGCGTCGTGCAGGTGTGCTTTCAGGCGATGGGCCCGGACCCTGGCTTAGGTTTAGACCGGCGTGTTGGCCTCTCTGTTGTGCCTAGGTGGGGCTGCGACGTGTTGATCTTCCGCGGCCGGGCATGACCCTGGAAAGTGTGTCCGGCCAAATGGGATCAAGCGTCTTTGGGTAAGATGGTGCACCCTGCAGGAAGTTAATCTATTCGGATAGCCGTGATCTTGATGTAACATGGCGACTTGGAGTTGTACCTTGAGCTTATGACAAACTAGAACCGGATACTTGATAAAACACACCCTTCCAAGTGCGGATACAACGGTGGTCGCTCTCTCGGGGATATGAGGAGGGATCGCGGGTAGGATTATTGCCATATGATGTTACTTGGAGGACTTCATTGCCCTCTTCTACTGTTGCAAGACAGGTGTCGACGTAGTCTTCGTTAAGACTAGCTATCCCCTCTTATTCGGCATTCTGCAGTTCAGTCCACCGATATGGCCCTTACACATATATCCATGCATATGTAGTGTAGCTCCTTGCTTGCAGTACTTTGGATGAGTACTCACGGTTGCCTTGTTCCCCTTTTCCCCTACCCCTACTCGATTGCTGCAACAGACGATGGAGCCGGGGCAGGCGCCACCGCCTATGGCGACTACTACTGCGGAGGTGCCTACTACGACGTGCAGCCCGCCGACGACGACCAGGAGTAACTTAGGAGGATCCTGCAGGAGGCCTGCTCCTCTTCGTCGATATCGAGTTTGTGCTAGCCTTCTTAAGGCAAAACTTGTTTAACTTATGTCTGTACTCCGATATTGTTGTTTCCGCTGACTCGTCTATGATCGAGCACTTGTATTCGAGCCCTCGAGGCCCCTGGCTTGTATTATGATGCTTGTATGACTTATTTTATTTGTAGAGTTGTGTTGTGATATCTTCCCGTGAGTCCTTCATCTTGATCGTACACATTTGCGTGCATGATTAGTGTACGATTGAATCGAGGGCGTCACAGGTTGCGAGTTCTTTGTTTGTTTGTGTAGGTTCGTGGGACTTGTTGAGGAGCCTCCTACTGGATTGATACCTTGGTTCTCAAAAACTGAGGGAAATACTTACGCTACTGTGCTGCATCACCCTTTCCTCTTCAAGGAAAACCAACGCAAGCTCAAGACGTAGCACATGGCAACAAACTGTAGGTGCCATGTTGCAGCAACTCCAGCTGCCATGTGCATCAGATCAGATTTGCCATCACCAGTGTCAAACCAAAAAAAGCTTGTGACAAACGTCAGACTAAAAAAATGTAGAAACCAAAATGATAAACACGCAAAAAAAATGTACCTTGCACTATCGACTCTGCAAACTTCGCAGCCTTCCTGCCATCAGCCATTGGCTGCGCCATCATTGGGGCCATGCCTGCCGGGAAAGCAAAGGCAACTGGCATAGGATCTTGCGCCACTGGTTCATCTTGACTGTGATCAATGCCAACGCTACAACTCGGTGGGGTGAAGGCCATTGGGTGCCTCTCCTCACCAGCCGGACCGCGAACGAGTTGTCCGGCAGAATCCAGGGGTGACAAATTAACAAACATTTCTGCCTCATCTGCTCCAGTATCATCAGGCTTATTAGTAGGGTGGGGCGCGCTGCCAGCAATATCATCCACAACTTTCTTGCCAATCTTCTTGTTTGGGCTGTACGGGACACCAATGTTGACTGGGAGCTTAGAAGTGTGCAGATTTAAGGTGGGGTTCTCCACGGTGGTGAGAGATGCAGTCTGCTCCGGACGTTCACCTCCGTCAGTCATGCCCGGAAAGCTGCGTGCATCGGTTGTACTCCAAACTTCCGTTTTCTCCGTAACATTGCTTTTGGCAGGTGGTGGAAACAGTGTGGAAGCAGGCACATAACCAGAGTCATCTCTGCCGCTCCTTGCTACATCGGGTGCATTTCTACTTATGTCTGCAGGTTGCTTGCGGGGGCTACGATGCCTAGGTGGAAGACTAGCTCGCGCAACGGTCACCGTAGCAGCCTCTGGGCCACCAAAAGCTAGAGCTGTTATGCCATGAGTCTCACCTGTGGATGGCATCTAATTCTGAATTGTCGCCGGAGCCCCTTCTTTTGTGGACGCATAAGTACCAACAGCCACACGCTTGGAATCCGTATCAGGTGAGTGGGAATCTTCCTTGCCTACGTTGATGTCGGGAGCATCCACTTCAACACTTGCTGATTGGGTGGCATGGATCACAGCATCATCCCTCATTGCCAGCAGAGTGAGCAATATCTCAGCAGTCCTAGCAGATACTGACTCATCACTCTCAGATGTACGGATGCCTGTTGTTGTAGCCTGCACATCTGCAACCGGCGGAGATGGTCGGCCGCCTGCATCAGAGCTAATGGGAAAAGTGGAGGGTGCAGCAACAATTTTCTTGACTGGCGCCTCATGAGCATCTGAGTTGCCACTTGCCGACAACTTTGAATGAATGCGTTCGAGTGGATCTCTACGGTTCTGCTTGGTCACGCATGTAGTAGTCTTCTTCACCCTGCAAGAAAAGCACATGAAGAGTATGAAAAATTGAACGAAAAAGTTTCCATGGTAGTCATCTTTAAAAATGAAAAAATGTGTGATGTGCCAGAGCTGCCATTTGAGAACAAGGTATGGATGAGCACACAAGACAAAAATGTAGGGGATGGAAGCCAGTGGAGAGCTGCTAGTTTCCATATGAGTGAAATAAGAATTGCCATGTGGCATAGTTAGCAATTGCCATGGAGAACAAACAGGAGTTGCCATGGAGCAAAAAAAATCATGAGAAAAAAAAAGAAGTTGCCATGTGGGACTGATGGCAGTAGCCCATATGGCAAGCTGAACAGCTGCAATGAAAAGCATACGGGGTAGTTGCCGCATAAATGTATCAACTGAAAAAGTTGTGTATGATCTAGAATGCATCAAACAAAAGAATAGAACTATGAATGAAAAAACAGGGATAACCTACTTCTTGCTTGTCTTCCTCAAGTCTACCAACATGACAGGATCACCAGTGTTTGACGTCGACGTACGAGGAGACGACCTAGTGGAAGTGGTGTCACGAACAGTGGGAGCACCCTTGTTCAATCGATCAGAAGCGCGGGTTGGCGTTGGTGCTTGCTTCTTCTTAACTACTCGTCCACCAGCTATCGCCTCGCTGCACATAGAAAAGATGGCAAAAAAGGATACCAAGTGTGAGACACAAAAAATCATGGCGCACTTAGCAAACAATGAAAAAGAGGGTCGGTCTGTTAAAAAAGATAGACAAACAAAGTACTAAATAAATGTCGAACCTCCTCCTAGGAGCTACGAGATCGGTCCTAGACCTCTTGCCAACAGATACGTGGCCAACATACTATGGAGCTCAGGCCCTCTTTGACGGCAACACCCTCGTATCTCCCGCAAATGTTTGTTCAACTGCTTCCTCCAGTGGAGGGACATCTGGTGCAGCCTTATCCTTCTTACCACCTACACGAACTTCACCATGTTCATTGTCGTTGGTTGCATGTTGCACATTCTCCATGTCATTGTCATCGTCCTTGTCGAGACAAGCGTCTCCATCTATATCATCTTGCATGTCGGGAAGCTCCTGTGAGCTGTTGTAGTCGTACCGGCCACGGC
This sequence comes from Aegilops longissima, assembly GCA_021605205.1. Lineage (NCBI taxonomy): Eukaryota > Viridiplantae > Streptophyta > Magnoliopsida > Poales > Poaceae > Aegilops > Aegilops longissima. The sequence goes on along the minus strand of CM038680.1, from coordinate 48,562,918 downwards.
AACCAGTTGGTCGATGTGTCCGTTCTTCAATGAATGATGTGAACTGCCTCGCAACCGCATTGCTATCAGAGCCATTAAGTGTCGTCCAACCCTCAACCAACTTCCCGAGCAAGCTGGTCATGCCGGAGGTAAACTTCCCAACTAGATGCTCAACAGGTGCCCTCGCCTAACCACAAAAACAAAAAAAAGTAGCGAAAGCCAAAGATAATAGAGTCACGTGCAAAGAGAAAAACAATTTAAAAAAAACATCCTTGATTACCTCAGTAGGACAAGATGGAGCTGAATGCACATCCATCCACGTGCCAAAGTTTTGTGGCCCACCAAACACACTGTAGTCCATAGCATTCTTGGGCCTCAGCTGGAAACCAGCAAAAAACAACTAAGATGTGAGAGAGAAATAAGGTGCAGTGACTAACAATTCATGTATTGCAAAAAAGAGGAAATGAAAAAGGAGTTTCAACACGGATGGCAGACTTGCCATATGGGGTCAGACATGGTTGCCATGTGCACACAACCATGGCTGCCAAAGGTATTTACCTCTTGTTAGCTGTAAATGATTGCCATATGGGGATTTTTCACATGTTATGCAACATCGGAAATTGAAGAATGTCGTGAAAGAAAGAAGGCAGTACTAACCTGCAGTTTCCCATATTTCGTATCGCTTATCCTGTCTGCGGCAAGCACATCCTTGGCAGTAGCGTCCATCCATGCAGAGACAACAAACTTATGTGCAGGCGGCGGGCTTCCTATCCCAGTAAAGTCAATGGTGGACAGATCAAGAGCAATGACGTACATGAGCTGGTGTACACAATAAAAAAGGAAGCTATGTCAGTTTCAATCATGCTATGGTGAAAAAAGAAGCTTATGTAGTTTTCTTCATTCATCAAGTTGAAGAGAATGAAGAGAAAGGATTTGCCATCTATCTATGTTAGTTGCCATCACGCTTGTGTTGGCAGTTGCCATCTTCTTATGCTGGTAGTTACCATGCAGATTGTATAAGAGATAATGATTGTATGAAATGGAATTTTGTGTTGTACAAAAATGCTGGTATACACAATAAAAAAAGAATCTATGTCAGTTGCAATCATGCTATGGTGAAAAAGGAAGCTTATGTAGTTTCCTTGAGTCATCAAGTTGAAGAGAATGAAGAAAAAGATTGCCATCTATCTATGTTAGTTTCCATCATGCTTTGTTGACAGTTGCCATCTTGTTATGCTAGTAGCTGCCACCACCTCAGCATCATGGTTGCCATGCAGATTGTATAAAAAAGACTGAATTTATGAAATGAACACTTTTTTGTGTTGTTGAAAAATGATATTGCCTTGTAGGCAGCAACTACAGTTGTCATGGATTAACACAAAAGTCACTTTCACATGTAAAAGGATTCACATAAAAGATGAGACAAAAGGGTTGCCATGCACGATCTTGTACGGTTGCCATGCACGATCTTTTACGGTTCACACTTATCAACCGCTGTGATGTTGATTTAGGAAAAATCATTGAACCGTGATAAGAGTATTTGCAAAAGAGTGGGGTAAAAATACCATTAGGTGCAAGCGACAACCCTTCTGGTACATCTTGGTTGAGAATGCATCATGCAGGAAGTCAGCGATGAATTTATACCAATTCATTTTCATCACGTCTTTCAGCTTCGCTTGCACAACACAAATTTCAGGACAACAAAAGTTGACGCATCAGCATTCAAATGAAAGCATCAAAAAACTGGCAGTGACTAGCTTCCAAATGACATCAAAATCAAAAAAAAAAAAGAAGGGAACAAAGAAGTTGAGAAAGAGCATTCACCAGAATGGGGAAGCACTTGTTGCTTGGGCGAAGAGACGTGGTAGGCGCAAAGACAGCTGAGATCAAGTACATGAGCAGCTTCATCTTAAATACCTCGCCATGGGTTGTCATGCTCTCCAGCGAAGTTGCCAGCGCAGTCGTATTCGGATGGCTGACATCCCAGGAAACAAACGGGGGAACAAGGCTTCCTCAATCTTATTGTTCACCTCATACGGGACTTTGATTCCTCCACGGGGCACACCCAAAGTGCAGAACACCGAATCCTCATCCAAAGGCAGTCTTCCCCGTCCCGGAATCACAAATTCTCTGGAGGCAGGATCATAAATCTCACCGAGCCAGTCACATACAGGGTTCACTAGGTTCTTGCAGCAAACATCCATCAGAGCATGCATCCCCATGGCACCAGCAGCTCCCTTCTGCTCATCAGTAAATCCATCCTTCAAAATGGTCAGGCGTTCTTGCGAAGCCCTATTGCGATGACGTTTCTTCTTCTGCATAACAAAAAAAGGATCATTTGTTGCCATGTTCAATGTCACGAAAAATTGAGTTCTAACCGAAGATTGAAAACACAATGTGACATGAAAACATATGGGGGTGGAAAGTTACCTCTTCGCCATCTTTTGCCCGACCATTCGCGCGATTCTTTTGCGGTGCATCCATGAAGTCATCCTCATCATCTTGATGGTGACCACGGGCCATTGTGCTACGATAAGAACAAAACACACATTAGGATGAAATGAAAACACATCCGACGTATAAGGAAAGAAATGCATAAAGTAAAATATTCACTGGATATCATCGATGAACAAAAATGAAAACTCCATGGTTGCCCCAAAGTTTAAGCATCTGAAGAAGGCAGTAATTGCCATGTGCTAAACATGCACAAAAAGGCAGAAAAATAGTCAAATGGAAGAGCAATTGTAGAAACATGGCAACTGGACGTGTATGTGTTTCTCAAGGAAGCAGTTGCCAACTAGCACAATCTACTTGCCATGTTGGCTCCAATTAAACTGGCAAATTAGGCAGAGCATATGAACACCCACCCCCTAGGATTGTCCAACATGAGATGTGGCAACTAACACATTGGCTTCATAAAAAATGTACATAACACATCTTCTAGGTTCAGTTGCCATATTAAACACAAGGCACTCCAAAAAAGGGCACACAACTTCCACTGCACGGCATGTAATAAGGACACTCACACCCTGGCATCACATAAAAATGAGTTGCCATGTATTCACAAGCAGCAAATGTACTATGTTCAAAGTTGCCATGTCAAACACAAGGCATTTGAAAAAAAGGCAGACAACTTCCACTACACAATATGTAATGTGGCAACTCACACTCTGGCCTCACATAAAAATGAGTTGCCATGTAATGCAGTAAAGAAACATTCAGGTATCACAAGCCAGCATGGCAAACGCAACTGAGTCCTGGATATGGCATGGCAGCAGACATGGTGTGCTCACAAAAATTAGTTGCCACATGGAAAGCGTAATCGTGGCAAAACTGACACGATTGTTCAGGAAATTAGTCGCCATCAGTGATGATAGTGTCATGGCAACAGACATAGTGTGCTCACAAATATTAGTTGCCACATGTAAAGCATATTCGTGGCAATTGACACACTTGATCACGAAATTAGTCACCATCAGTGATGATAGTGGCATGGCAACATCATAGTGTGTTGACAAAATTAGTTGCCATATGAAAATCATATTCGTGGCTATTGACACAGTTGATCAGGAAATTAGTTACCATCAGCGATGATAGTTGTTGAAAATGCCATGGCTGCCATTATCCTACACTTTGAAATGCAACTACCTAGATCTAGGGTTCATTCGCAACTATCATACCTTGAAATTTAACAAACAAAATACTCACTACACTGATGGCCATAGCATTCTGAGGCAAATCATAACTAACATCTGGAAAAATCGCCCGCTCAATCGCAAAGCAAACAACGGATTAGGCTGCAGACGGGGAAGGGGACGTATTTGGCCCACACCGGCATGACTGCCGCCGCGGCGGCGACAAAACTGCGCAATGCCGTCCTAGATGGCAAGCACGCGACTCCACCGCCGACGGGGACGCCGGAGCACCGCAAATCGGCCGGAATCTCAACAAAACTCGATCCTGAATTGAACAAAAAGGGAGGGGGCGCAAAATCGCAGGCAGGAAATGTGAGCACGGGAGGGAGCCTTACCTTCAATCTGCGGCTCTCCGGCGACGATGCTCCGGTCTGGCGAGCCCCACCAATGGCCGCGAATGCGGTCGACTCTTCCACCACCGTCGCCTTCTCCTCTCGGTTTCTCCTCGCAATCGACAGCAACTGATGTGAATGGGTGGGTTGGGGAATAATGAATGGGGAGGGGAGTAAACTAAAACGCTAGTGGAGAGCGAAGTGGTGAGATGTGGGAGACGACAACCGAAGACGGGCGTGGCGTGCGGGCGCGATGGCAGTTCCACCGCACGCCCCGACTTGCAACCGCTGACTTCGGAACGAAAACGGCGTGCGGGCGAACTCTCTTACACGCCACACATTCGACTTGTCCTACATAGCACACAAAATCAACAGCTTCGTGCCAAGATTCGTGCAAAAGGGAATCGACGACGATCGACGCGTATGCGCGAGTTGGCTAACGCCCATACGTGTGGGCGTTACTGTTTCCGTAAAACACGACTCTGTTGTTGCTAGCTGGTCCATCGGGCCTCTGCTGCTGCCCATGGCGTGCATCCCCTGCTCCTTCCTCTCCTCTGCTTGAGGACAGCCAAATCTATGTCCCCCTCCTCCATGCCGCCGCCGTTGAAGCACCGCTCCAAGCGTGCGCTGTGATGAAGAGGAGAGTGGCTGCGTCAGGCTGCGGGGCAAGCAACGGAACCTTCCTCTCTTCCCATCTGCGCCCTGCCGAGAAGGATTGCAGTTGGTCGCGGCACGCACTGAGGCAAGATGTGGACGGATCGACCATTGCCTCCATGGTGTGGAGGCTTTCAGAGATTCCCACCTGCAGGTACATCGATTCATTGCATGTTATCACCGAATTTAATGCGAGAAAAATTATTTAGACAACAGTAGGAAGATTGATCATTTACCAGGGCACTTAGCCTTATACCGATTTACTTCGCCGCTACAGTATTCTATATTTTCATGGCGTCGTCATTTACAAGGACCGTGAGCGTGCTCCAGGATGACTGCACTGCCGGAGGGCGCGGAGGTCGTGGCAGGGGCCGCTGCCCGTCCCTGTTATCGGGGGATCCGGCTCGAATTGGAGTGGAGGACCACAGATCCGAGGTGCGGAAGGGGACGGTGGCTCGATTCTTGCCGGATCCTGGCGATTGCTGGCGGCGACATTCCTGAAGCTGGGGGGGGGGGGGGGGACGGACGGACGACCCAATGTCCATCAAAACGGTTCAACTAATGGTGTTAGAATTTTTTGCCACATTAACCTGATTGGCGGGTCCCATCTGTCATAAACGTGCTCAGCCGTGGTAAATCTGCCGATCAGTGTTATTTGCAAAAAGATTACGATAGACACGGTACTTTCTGCAAAAAAAAGTAAGGTAGTGTTTTCTGTAAACATATCCTTTTAAGTGGTGGTTTTATGCAATTTACTCGAACTGATAAGATAGCATGCTTGTGTGCTCAACCAGCACAACAAGAAGCAAAAAATATAAAGTTGTTGATGACCTCGTCCATCTTCACAGAGGTGGACACCGATGAGCGAAACAACTGCTTCTAATAATTTGAAGATTTTGGCCTTAAGGTGACGTTGACCCAGGATGGTCCATCATCCTGCTCTAACTGGACAAATGGAGTGGTTGATTAGGTTGACGTCATCAATTAGGATGACGATCTGAAGATGGCAGGACTCATTGCTATGCGACGTGGTCATAGGCTGCAAGTGATTTGGATTCATCACAAACGATGGCTTTGTTGTCAAATTCAGTCTCAATTGTAGTACCTGTAATGCAGGAGGAAGTTTCCTCTACCTTTCTTGCAGCGGAAATATCCGGCCTCTGATATTGGAATTTCGCCTACATGATCGATCACATCAAATCACAATAAACAAGCGCACGCAAAAACTTTTGCCAAAAACACGTGTCGTGCCTCTTTTTTTCCTCTTTTATTTTCTTGTTTTCTCCGTGGTGTTACAATAGCTAGCCATGTCTATGTATATATACACGCAGGACCGGGACCAGCCGACCCAAACCTCAGGTGCCAGAACCTAACTCTAACATGGACTTTTTTTTAACGAATAACAGGTTGACTCGAACCAGGACACTTACTCTAATCACCGGCCACCATGATTACGTGTAGCCATAACTAATACTTTGACTCCTAATCATCAAGATTATGCCAACATCTGAGAGGTGGGGAAACATATACTGTAATATACAACTAGAAGAGATCACATCACCACGTCATTCTTTTGTTCGCGAATACGCAAAAGGCCTGCGTATCATTGCATTGATAAGTAGAAAAGAGTGTTAACAGCATTTACAGGAACAACCTCTGACGAGCACGATCACGCAGCGCGGCGTGAGTCAGGAGGTTATGCATACAACAGAAAAGGATGCACGCATCCCCAAAGCAGAAAAGAACTACTCGTCGGGTAGGATGAGGCCGAGTCCTAGGGCGCCCGCATGAGCCCAGCCGCGGGCTTCCTCCCTGATCGTCGCCAAGGTCCTAGAGATGGATGGCCGGGCGGCGTCGAGGACACATGCGTTGTGTTGCTTCCAGATCTCCCATGCGATGAGCAAGGCCAGGGTGGTGAAGCCACATCGTAGGCAAGCGGGTATGGTGGCAGCCGAAACGGCCAGCCAACCGATGAAGGGGGTGTCTGCGGTGGGGGTGGACACTGGCAACCGACACCAAGCGAGGGAGTCGTACCAAACCTGTCTAGAGAATGGACAGCCCGAGAGGAGGTGAGCCATGGTTTCCGTAGCCTGGTCGCAAAGGGGGCAAACGGAACCATGGGGGAGGCCGTGCCTGACTAGGCGCTCCGCCGTCCAGCACCGATCACTGAGTGCGAGCAAGAAGAAGATCTTCACCTGAAGAGGAGCCCAAGGGTGCCAGAGCTCAATGGAGCCGAAGAACATGGCGTTGTAGCAGGAGCTCGCAGTGTATGCGCCATTCGTAGTCCATCGCCATGTGAGCGAGTCTGGGGAGTCCGAGAGAGTAACCTGACGGAGCCGCTGCCAAAGGTGGATGTACTGAACCAGAGCCGCCGGCCCCAAGGACCCAGAGATGTCCCGCGCCCAAGAGCGATCAGCAAGGGCATCACGGACCGAAGGGATCTTGCGCCGACGTCGCGACACCTTGGCGAAGATTAGCGGGGCGAGCTCCGCAATAGACACACCGTCGAGCCAAGGGTCAACCCAGAAGCTGCAGGACCGGCCGTCTCCGAGGGCCCATGACGTGGAAGCACGGAAGATGGCCTGGGTCTCAAGGCAGCTCAGCATGTGCAGGTGGTGCCAAGGCCGGGAAGGATCTGTCGCTTGGAGCCATAGCAAACGAGTCCGGAGCACAATCCCTGCACGCTGGAAGTCTGGGTTGCCAAGGCCTCCGAGCGAAATAGGGCGACAGACCGTGCGTCCTTGCGTCCGCTCCAGAGAAAGGAACGGACCAATCGGTTCAGCTGCTTTAGGATGGGTGGAGTGAGAGCCATGGCCATCAAAAGTCATTCTAGGAGTAAGGAAAGGTGCATCTGCCGCAACAACCTAGAGCACACAATTAAGCTGGTTGTAATGGGGAGTGTCATATACTAGTATCATGCATATGATACTAATGTATGATATATAATACGGTATCATAATATGATACTCCACCCTCTCTTTCTTCATTTAATACTATGACACCTCATCAAATTTGTCTAGTTGGCATGCATGATACTAGCTATAATACTACCATTACGAACAATTATGGGTTAATTACTACTATACGATGGAGGCATGAGGATAAGCATTAATGTACATGAGTACATTATGTAGTATGTCTTCTTCCGTGCAGGCCGACAAGGGTAGTAATGTTAGTAGCTAAGAGACGACGTTCCAGGTTTGAAGGGATTAGATTCACAATTTACAATGCCATCATCGTTGAAAAATGTAACCCAACTACAAGGGTATAATGGTTCTAAGGAAGCTTCCTGCGCCTTTCCGGCAAGTCGAAACCCTACGTATTTTTGTCAACTTTCCGGGCAATTGCCACCCGTTCTTGTGCTATATGTAGCCTCTGTAGCTTGTTCAGAGGCATCTCAACTCCACACCACAGTCCACACCCTCTAGAGCTCACACCCATTCACCTGCGAAGGTGAGACACATTAGAAATACATAGCTGAATACATATATTGTCGGTGTATAGAAAGAACGGTACACCTTTTAACCGTGCACGGGCAGTCTGAGCCGCGGGCGCCGCCACGCTAAAGCAAGGCAAGGAAGGTGAGCCAAGGTAAGGCCGAAGCTCGAAAGAAGCAGAATGACGCCAAGACCAAGACCACAAAGAGCAAAGGGGACGAAGCAGACTCCCCTGGCAAGATCCTTGCCGGGGGGCAGTTTTAGCAAACCCGGCAAGGCCCTTGCCGGGGCGGCTCGCCCCACGCCCACGGAGCGGATCACCTTTGAGTCCACTGCCCCCCTTCAATGGGGCAAAGGATTCGGGAGACATCCCCGTGGTGGCATGCAGATCTTTGTGAAGACATTCAAAGATCAGATACATACTATAGAAGATGACGACCCTTGGCGGGATCCCGGCCAAGGGGGACCACAAGGCCCTCGCTAAGAGCCTTCCGCGGATGGCAGTAGGCGCCGCGGCAAGACCCTTGCCGGGGCCCCCGGCAAGACCCTTGCCGGGCCCCCGCAAGACCCTTGCCGGGCTGCGGCAAGGCCCCCGCTAAGGATACCCATGTGGCCACCATCAGGGCGCGCCAATTGAGCCTCCACCATGCGGCCGACCCAGCCAGTTGGGCATGCACTGCGTGGCGGCAAGCTTAACCTTCATGGAGACCCACCATCTGCGCCACCTCAGCTGCACTGCTGCCTACATGGCACCGCAGTAATCTGGCTGTATGCGTGTCAACGCTTGAAGGGAGCGGCGGCGACGAGACAGGCTCTCCCCGCCCCCGATAAAGCAAGGACACCTAAGCAAGACGATGACTGGCGCCTTGTCATGTAATGCGAGGGATAAAATCGTATGACTGTACCCTTTCCACCTCCTGTATGCCACTGTGGCAACCCCTTCCCGTATAAAGGAGGCCCAAGGCGACCAGGAGGGGGATTCGGCTTTTTGGAGCTCCTCACGCCCCATAGCTAGCTCAAGAGCGCAGATAAACTAACCACCAAAGCAGGAGTAGGCTTTTACGCATCTCGCGGCCCGAACCTGGATAAAGAACCCGTGTGCTATCTGTTTGATCTCCTCTTCTCACGACCCCGTGCCCTGCAACCATAGTAGGGATTCTTGTGATCCCATAAGTGTCGTCCCCGCACCAACATCTTTGGCGCGCCAGGTAGGGGGCACAGTTGTGAGAATCAGCTCTATCGGTTAGTTCGACGCTTCTTCATCGTCATGGCGCCCAAGAAGAGGACAACGGTGGCGCTTGGCCCGTAGGAAGCCTGACACCCCGTCCCGACGCGGGCGAGCAGCGAACCGGTCGTAGAAAGGACCCGGGGCGCTGTTCGCGAACACCAACACCGTCCCAGCAGCCGAAGTTTGGGAGGCGGCGATGTTCGTGCGCCTGGTAGCGGGCCGAACGCCGCCAAATCCAGAGACGGAGTCAGGCCCTCCGCGGGTGGCGCGGGGCCTTCTAAGATCGCTGCCACTCCACTTGCAAAGCGACGCGAGGGCTTCAAGACTTCCACACCGGCGCCGACAGCACGCTTTCTCAAGCGACGCGCGATTTAACGGGCGATAATCGCTGAAGACCCCGCGTCGCCGCATGAAAGAGCCCCGAGCGCCACCTCCGGGATTCAGAAGACCTGCCCGCTCGCCGAGGCGCTGGTGAAGATGGCGGGCAACAACAGGGTCGTGATAGAGCTCCTTCTGACATGGTCAGAAGTCGAAGCGCGCCGCGATCCGCAGGTTTCACCGCCACCGCGCCGCCAGCAGGCTTCGCTCACAAGCAGTTGCTCCTCGATTTTCCTCCCACCGCGGGGAAACTCGACGAATGGAGAGCCACCATCCGAAGCCTTGTTGCGGTGGCCAACAAAGACGAACTGGGTCCAGTGGCGCCCCCGGGTTGACGTTCCGACAGAGTCCCACGCACCAGTGGCAGGAGAGCCGACGGCGCTGCAACCACGGTGCACTCACCTCCTCCTCGCTCGGCCCCGCGGACGCCAGCCCGTCCGCGACGTTACGGGCGACGAGATCTTCAGAGCATCGTCCGACCCGGGCCCATCGTGACCAGCGCCAAGTTCTTCGAACGAGAACATGAAGACGCCGAACCACTATCGAACGCGGCGCGGAGCGCGCCACCAATCAGACAGGCGAGCAGGGCCTGCTGTGAGCCACCCGACACCGGGGAGCCCTGGAGGTCTACCTTACGAGGTAGGCTGTCCGGCTTTTACCCGTGAGCTGCGGCAGTTCCAGTGGCCCACTCACCGCACCTTCAAACCCGACATAGGCGAAAAGTACAGTGGCAAGACCCACCCATCCGAGTTCCTCAGCGTCTACACCATCGCGATGCAGGCTGCCGGTGCCCGCGACGATAAGGTGCTTGCGAACTACTTTCCGTTGGCTCTCAAACCCAACGCCATGTCGTGGTTGCTGCACTTGCCGGTAGACTCTATTTCCTCCTGGTCGGATTTGTGCCATGAGTTCGTAGGCGTCTTTACTGGAGGCCACCAAGCCCATGGCCAAGCAAGCGACTTGCACGTCATTCCTCAGAAGGGAGGCGAGAGTCTTCGCAAGTATATTCAGAGGTTCAGCCGGGTACAGTACAATATCCCTCATGTTCACCCTGCCGCCGCCGTCGCCGCTGCTTTCATCGTAACGCATGTAATCGCAAGATGCATGAAGAGCTGGCAATGAACAAGGTGAGAGATGTAGCAGAACTCTATGTTCTTGCTGACAGATGTGCCCGGGCTGAAGAGGGAAGGAAGTACCCCGGCGAAGATGCCGGCGTGGAAACCGATTCTTCAGATGAGGATATTGCCGCCCCGGCGAAGAAAGGCCGGCGCCGCAACAGGAAGCGCAAGGGAAAAACCGTGCTTGCCGTTGAGGGATCTGATGACACCGGCTCCACCAAGAAAACTAAGGCAGACGACCCCGGCAAGGAGGTTGCCGGGTGCGTCGCCTGCCGAACTTGGCGGCCGAGAAGCCAGAAACCCCGACAAGCGATCTTGCAAGATCCATCGCACCAAAGGCCATGCTCTCCGGGACTGCCGACAAGTTGAGCTCCTCACGAGAAGCGAGGGATGAATATGAGAGGCGGACAAGGAGAAGGGCCCGGACGGTGCTGAGGGTCCGCAAGAAGCGTGATGGCGACGGCCGCCACGGCAAGGATAAGCAACAGAGAGGCCCGCCTGGCTGTGATGAAAGCCGTAAGACGATGATCATGAAGAGGACGATTAATCCGCGACCAAGAGTTTCAAAAGCTACAGAGGCCATGTGGCCGACGGCGGCGCTCGCTGCATACTTCTCACCGCCGGCTTAAACAAAGGCGAGAGGTTACAGCGGCAGAGCCGCTGCTTGATGCCCAAAGGTCGCTGAAGTGGTCCAAAGACACCTATCATCTTTGACACCGAGGATCACCCTGATCGCACCACTGCGGTCGGGTGCTTGCCGTTGTTGGTTTCACCAACAATACGCAACCTCAAGGTGACGAAGATGCTAGTCGATGGCGGGGCTGGTCGAAACTGCAGATTCCTGATGGAGACCTCAAAGAGACGGGCACGTTTCAGGGGGTCAACCCGGGAAGAAGCCAACCCAAGGGAAAGGTCACGCTGCCCGTGACCTTTGGAAGCGACTTGAACTTCAGGACGGAGAGGATCGTGTTCGATGTTGCCAAGATCCCCTTGCCCTACAACGGGATCCTTGGCCGCCCAGCGCTGGCCAAGTTCATGGCGGTGTCACACTATGCTTACAACACCCTGAAGATGCCAGGACCTATGACGATCATCACCATTCCCTCCGACAAGAAAGATCCGCTGATTTGCGCTGACCAACTATACCAGCAAGAAGTTGCAGCAGCTGCCGCCGCTAGGGCACTTGCTCCTGCCGCTGGGACCCCGGGAGGGAAGAAGAAGAAGAAGACCGGTGTGACCTCAGACACCCACTCCGGCAAGCGCCCCTCTTCGGAGTGTAGCGCTACCGTCGAGGATGTGCCAGAAAGCTCCACCGGCGGACAAAAGAAGCCCAGGGCCATACCACCGGGAACCAAGAAGGTTTCTGTCAATGTGGACGTCACGGGAGGAGCTTTTACCATAAGCTCCACTCTTGACGACAAATAGGAAGACGCCGTCACCTTCCCCGCGGCGAATGTCGGCGTGTTTGCGTGGCAAGCTTCCGACATCCCGGTGTTCCTGTGAAGGTGATTGAGCACCAGCTTGCTGTCTGCCCCTCGCGCGCCGCCCGCTGCTAAAAGGTCGAAAGCAAGCTTTGGAACGACAAGAGTTCATCACAGAAGAGATTCGGAAACTGGAAGCAGCGGGTTTTGTAAGAGGAGTGCTCCATCCAACGTTGTTGGCCAATCCGGTCGTGGTGCGCAAGGCAAATGGGAAGTGGAGGCTGTGTATTGATTACACAGATATCAATAAGGCTTGCCCTAAAGATCCCTTCCCGCTGCCGCGCATCGATCAGATTGTTGACTCCACGGCTGGGTGTGATCTGTTGTCATTCCTCGATGCCTACTCCGGCTACCACCAGATCTTCATGACAAGAGAAGACGAAGAGAAGACATCATTCATCACCCCATGTGGTACGTATTGTTTCATGAGGATGCCTTTCGGGTTGAAGAGTGCTGGTTCGACGTTCGCAAGGGCGGTCCAGATTGGTTTTGAACCCCAGCTCCATAGAAATATGGAGGCTTATATGGATGACATAGTGGTCAAAACCAACGGATGTGGCAACCCTCATACCGGATTTGCAAGAAACATTTGCAAACATGCTAAGATCAATCTCAAGCTGAACCCCGAGAAGTGCGTCTTTGGCGCCCCATCCGCAAGCTCCTCGGTTCTTGGTGTTACAACGTGGGATAGAGGCCAATCCGGACAAAATCAAAGATATAGAGCAGATTGAAGCACCCAAGCGGATCAAGGATGTGCGTCGTCTTGCTGGTTGCGTTTCCGCCATGGGAAGGTTCATTTCAAGTTCGCCGAAGTGCCCTCCCCTTTTTCAAGATCCTGAAAAAGGCGGGCCCAATGGAGTGGACGCCAGAAGCCGAAGTAGCATTGCAAGATTTGAAGAAATACCTCTCTTCCAGGCCAATACTAGTTGCGCCCAGGCCGCAGGAACTGCTGTTGCTATACTGGCGGCAACGGACCTGTGGTCGCCGCCGACCGGTGGCGCGGAGAGAGGTTTACGACGAGGAAATGGCAGCGGCAGAGCCCGGCACCACCAATGCAGAGACGACACAGCCAGTTGAGGTGCCGCCGAAGAAGAAAATGATGCAGCACCCGGTCTACTTTGTTAGTTCCCTCCCGCAGGGGGCTAGATCAAGGTACTCCGGTGTGCAGAAACTGCTCTTCGGCCTCCTTATGGCCTCGAGGAAGCTGCATCACTACTTCCAGGCACACGAGATCACTGTCGTCACTCGCTTCCCTTTGCAACGGATATTGCACAATCCGGATGCAACGGGGAGAATTGTGGAATGGACGATTCAGAGCCGAGTCCTAGCGGAGTTCATTGCAGAATGGACCGCAACACCTGAAGTAGAAATTCAAGAGACTGCTCTCCCCGGCAAAGAGGCAAGTTGTGATTGGATCATGTACTTTGATGGAGCTTTCTCCTTACAGGCGCCGGGCTGGCGTCGCTTGTCGCTACCACCGGAGAGCACCTCAAGTACGTGATCCAGATGCACTTCCCCAGGGAGGTGTCAACAAACAATACGGCAGAGTACGAGGGGCTGCTTGCTGGTCTTAGGATTGCGGCGGACCTCGGAATCAAGAAAATCATCGTCAAGGAAGACTCGCAGCTTGTCGTCAAGCAAGTCAACAAGGATTACCAGAGCCCGTTGATGAAGGCCTATGTCGATGAAGTGAGAAAGCTGGAAGAGCGTTTCGACGGTATACAGGCCGAACACGTTCCCCGAGCGGAGAACGATGTCACCGACACTGTCAAAACGCTGCTGCCTCAAGCTACCGTGGAACCAGTAACTTTGTGCTTCAGCTAACTCAGCCATCCGTTGATCCATCAACAGAGCAGAATAAGAGAAGGAAATCAGGGCCTGGCAAGTACTTTCCCGCCGAGCTCCCTAAGGCCGCCGCCAAGGATGTTGCCGGGAATACTGAGCCCGCCACGGGACGACTGGCTCCAGCGGAGCGTGAAGCTCTTGCCGTCGAGACAACCGCTTCTGTAGCGGAGGGAATGCCTTTAGTCCTCGCGGTCGAGCCCCAGGCTCCGGCGTGGGCACAACATACAGTCCGATTGCTCCAGACAGGGGAAGTTCCTGAGGAGCAGGAAGAAGCGGAAAAAGTAGCCCGTCACTCTACCATGTACCAGTTCATCGATGATGTCCTGTACAGAAAGAGGCCGAATGGTGTGAAATTGAAGTGTATCCCTCGAGAGGAAGGACTGGAGCTGTTGGCAGAGATACACGGAGGCATATGTGGATCCCACATTGGGTCAAGCGCCTTGCCGGGCAAGGCATTCCGCAAGGCTTCTTCGCCCACCGCCTCCAGATGCACGACACTAGTCACCGTGTGAAGCGTGTCGGCCCATTCAAAGAAGCTTCATCAGCCAGCTCAAGCCCTTCAAACCATTCTCTCTCCCGCCCATCTCGTGCAGGGGCTCGACATATCGGGCCCTTTCCCCCGCGCTTCGGGGGCTTTGAGTACTTGTACGTTGCAATCGACAAGTTCACAAAGTGGCCGGAAGTGAAGGCAGTGAGGAAGGTCATAGCTCAGTCAGCCGTCAAGTTCTTCAAGGGACTGGTGTGCTGTTTTGGCGTGCCCAACAGGGTTATCACCGACAACGGCACACAGTTCACAAGCCACACCTTCATGCAATATACCCGAGACCTTGGCAGCAAAGTCTGTTTCGCTTCCGTTGCTCGCCCACAGAGCAATGGTCAAGCAGAGAGGGCAAATGCTGAAGTACTGCGAGGCTTAAGAACCAAGACCTTTGACAGGCTGCACAAGAGTGGAAGGCACTGGATTGATGAGTTGCCGACGGTTCTTTGGTCGATCAGGACGACGCCAAATCGAGTCACCGGCCAGACAACTTTTGCCCTGATATACGGGGCTGAAGCAGTTCTCCCCACTGAACTCATATACGGTCACCTCGAGTGCTCGCTATGACGAAGCTCGAGCAAGAGCAACGGCGGCAAGATGACGCAGATGCTCCTTGAGGAAGATCGCCTTGGGCGGTGTGAGAGCAGCATGCTACCAAGCAAGCCTTGCGCCGCTACCATAGCCACAAGGTTCATGCCCGAAGCCTTGAGGATGGCAACCTTGTCCTTGGTAGCGCTCAATCGCCAAGAATTCCAACAAGTTGACGCCAAAGTGGGAAGGCCCTTACCGGGTAACACGAGTCACTGTGCCCGCGCGAGTCCGCTCGAGACCGAAGATGCCGCCCGCTTAGTAACTCCTGGAACATTGAGCATCTTTGCAAGTTTTACCAGGAGGGCGGGCTTGTCGGGCCCCGGCAAGCCACCTTTTGTACAAGCATTGCCGATGATGCATGTAACCCTTTGTAGAAAGCCAGGCGCAGACCCTGAGCATAAATAAATGAAGCGCTGGCGCCCTAAGTTATAGTATGCATGCTAGGTCAAGTCTCGTCCTTGGTTAGGGTTGATAATGCTTGGCGGCGACTAACCCCTAGCTTAGAGGTCGAGTGTGCGTCTCTTTGTCGTTCTTTTGTCTCCTTTGCTTCGCATGACTCACAGATATCCTTGCCGGATCACTTGAGGACGAAGGAAGAAAAAGAGGGACAGATCGGCATCTAGACCCCGGCGAGCCAGTGTTGCCGGGGGCTGCAAGTACGAAGATTCACCCACGGCAATCCAGAGTTGCCGGGGGCTGCAGCTTCAGATAAGTTCTTCATTCCTTATCATGCATTCCCTTATGGACTGAGGTATGTGAAACTTCGTTGTTTCCCAAGCTACCGTGCTCCCCTAAAAACTCTAGGCTCTAGGGCTCGTTCCTGGGGCCAGGTTTGGTCGTAGTCGCGGCAGCAAAAGGATGAAACGAGGAGCTTGAACCCGCCTCATCCTTGCCTCCGCCAAAAGCGTGACGAAGGTCGAGTGAAGTAGGAAGACGGCAGGGCCTGTTGCCGGGCAAGGAAATGTTTATCTTAGAGATATCAAGGATTTATTCCTTGTCGTGGGTTCTACCCGCAAACAAACGACCCGGCAAGCATCCCTTTTCACTAAAAACATTCCACTCAGTTACAGCCCATAGAGAATGAAAAACATGAATGATGGGATTACAAGTTTTTAAGTTCAGCCTAGGCCCGAAGGCTTACGAACTAAAAATAGATAAGGTGCCCGTGACCCCTCTCTTGCCCCTCTCTTCAGGAGGCAGGTCAAGGAGGTGAAAAGGGCAAAAGGGGCGCCTAGACGAGCTACGGGTGGCAGAAGACACCAAGAGAACATCTCGGTGGCCGTTCGAAGGCTGAATGGTGATGGCGGCGCCGAAAGCAGAGCTCGAAGACGAGGCGGCAGGACGCCAGCACGCGTCGAAGGCGTTGGTGCTCGCGTTCGATTTGACGGCCTTGCTGCCCGCCTCTTCCTCTTCCGCAGCCTCCCAACGCCAGCCGCCCAAGGAGACGACCCGAAGTTCAGGAAGCCGGGCGACACAGATGATGGGATCACGGTGCCGACGGAGCGGGCGCCCGACACCTAGTCGGACCCGTCATCCTGTCGCCTGCCACCCTCGTCGTCGCTGCCGCTGTCCTCCTCGCCACTCCCGCTCGAGGAGGAGCCTTCGCTATCAAAAGAGCTCTCCACGCAGCACCTTGCCCGAGTCCCGAAGCACCCGAAGACCTTGACGGAGAGGAGGCCGCCCTCCATCAGCTTGAAATGGAGAGTGAGCCCCGTCGTCAAGCGGTGGATGTGAGTGAACATCTTCCACCCTCGACCAAGATACATCACTTGAGAGGCTGGAAAATCGACGCGAACTCGCGTACCGCTGATCCAACAACCCCTCATGTGCAGCCGCAGTAACTCCGGCGGATCCCGCTCCATCTCGCTCGCGAAGGGAGTCGGGAGACGAAGGCGACGGCGAGGCGGCCGGCGCAGCCTGACAAAGAACTCGCAAGGGTCATCCCCAACATGTCCCTCCGTGGGGGGAGGAACCGCTGGCGGAGGCGGACCAGCGCGCCGCCCCGTTCTCCTCTTCCCTGAGCGCCTCGACCTCGCCCGCGGCCTCGCCCCCTCCCCCTTCGCCTCGCGGCTGGCTCAGCCACCACAGGTGAAGGAGAAGGAAGGACGCGTCACTACTAGGAAAAAGGCCTACTAATGGCGCACCGGTTTTGCCTACTAATGGCGCACTACCAGTGCGCCATTAGTAGCACGCCATTAGAATTTTTTACTAATGGCGCACCACTGGTGCGCCATTAGTATTCTGATATACTAATGGCGCACCTTGCAAGGCGCCATTAGTATGTAACTCCATGCGCCATTAGTATGCCTCCCGGGGCCATATGTAACCATGTGCTTTGTCACACTAATGGGCACTCTCGCCTTGATGCGCCATTAGTATCTTTGGCATACTAATGGCGACTCGCCTTGATGCGCCATTAGTATGAATATTTGGTTTTTTTGCTTTTCTGGTTTTTGCACAGGTTACAAAATATATTATTGGACAGAATATAGACAGCAGCACACAACAACATCAGATTCATCGAATACAATAGAAGATTAGTCTCCGAATACAATTCATCATATTAGTCTCCAATTCAAAAGACCGAACAAAGATAAAACATTACAAGTCTCAAGACCGCGAGTATCGAGTTTGTCTTCACATTACAAGTCGATATCGATCATCTAAACTACCATCACATAAAAGAGAGTTGTGGTCATCACGATGAGCATCATCGCGATCAAACTGGTCCTCATCCGTTCCTCCAACGCCCTCCTCCTCTCCCGCTAGATAGCGGGCATATCTAGATTCGCCTCCGCCTAGTGGTGTACCTTTGTAACTGTTATCGCTGAAACGGTGAACCTGTCTCCGACACTCCTCCCGCCGTCAGAGACTCGAACCTTACCCTTGTACACTACATACGCATTTACATCTCTATGCACAAGCCAAACAACAGACAATACATAAGCAATATGTAAGTATGCAACAAAAGGATCGAAAGAGAAAAGCAAGACATTAATAGCACGATTCATGGTCCTACTAATAAATAGCACGATTCAGAACTACACATCACTACTTTCGACTCGACTCATCGGACAGGAGCGTGGATGAAGCCGCCGTCTGTCGTGATGGTCATGAAATCGCGGTCGTTGTCACCCTGCATTTGTAGCGTTTCATCTATCTCACTTTTGGACGGTTGATATCTGACGAAGAACTGCCCCGAGGTATGAAGGACATCTTGATGGATGATGTCCGCAAACTCCTACCGGATGCGAAGAATTCTTGTCCGAGGTCCGCGCCCGGACTGCCGACAAGCTCGCGCCCAATCTTTGAGATTATCCGCAGCGAAGTTGATGATGGTCCTTACGACGCCTCGCATGTGATGGAGGGCGAGTAGGCATCCTTCCGACCGCCAGCGGCTGCTTGACACAGCAGAACTTCAGATTGTGTGAGAACATGTGCTTGCCGTGACTTACGAACTGCCCCTCGTGAAGGTGCCTCCAGATTTGGCGAGCCGGGAGAACATCATCAAGAACTTTCTTGACATTTGTGTAGTCTATCTTGGAGTTACGGTTCGGGTCGAAATACGTGGCCATGGAATATTTCGGCTTAAGAGGATGAGTGTGCAATGTGTGTCACCGCACGTAACACGGAATGTTAGAAAAAAGAACGATCAAAATCTAAGAAATCATATGTTACGGGGCGGTTAAGGGATGACTTACTCGGGAAAGTAAGCCACAAGGAAGTTATCCTTATCCGGGTTTGCCAGAATGACGCCTTCGAGGTGTGAACTCGCAACTTGGCGGTCCCCAGCGCTGTTCAAGTGCTTGGCACGCATGTAGAAGGGGTCCACTATCACGATGTCCGGGTCTTGTCTCTAATGATCCACATCTCCATACTCAATAAAACAGCCGAACGAAGGTGTAGTGCAGCGGATGAAGGTTAAACATAGCAAAGATGTCATCAAACCGCAGGACGATCGTTCCCCGATGTCGCCATCCGCAAAGCCCTTGCCCTCCGCACCTTGGCCACGAAAACCGGTATGCCACATCATTCTCTCGCACGCCGCTTCTCCAAAGAAAGAACATTGTCGTGCAGACTCCGATAGCACGGTTGAAGCATTCAGCATATTTGGCGGTAGCATCGCCCTACCCGCCACATGCACCTCCTCGAGATATCCTTAGGTGAAGGTGGCCCGCTCGAGCACGGATCGAACTCGGTGCCGGCTGGCTCGCACCGGCGCCCTTGTTAGTCTTTTCGCTTCCGCCCTTCTTCTTGATCTCCGTAATGGGACCGAAGTTCTCTCACGTAACGCTTTTTGAGCGTGTTGGGGCTGATAATATTTCGCACCTCAGCTATCTCGAGGCTCGTGAAGGCGGAGCCGGAGGCATCTCCGAGAACTGAACGCCGACGACGCCTATTGCAATTGATTTCTCCGACGCATCAGCTAGATTGCGGTCGCCTTGGTTGGGTTCTGAGAAAGAGGCCCGCAGAACTCGCGGCGCATCCATGTTCGGCAAAGTACTTATCGACTTTGGTAAATGTACCGCCGTCGTTATCGCTGCCGTCCGGATCCGTGTTATAGGGCTGTCCGGATCCGTGCCATAGGGATGTCCGACATAGGGATGTCCGCAGGTCCGTAGCGTTGCGGCGTTTTGCCATGGCTTGGCGCCAAGACGACTGGTTGTCCATTCTGGGGTGGTGTCCCCGCCTCAAACGAATCCGCTCTTCGCCAAAGCAGCGCCAGTTTACGCAGCGCCGAGGGTCATCTCATCTTCTTCGTCGCCCCAGCCGGTCGAACCGAGGTAATAGCTCGTCGCAGCCCGGCAGCACCAACCACTTCAACCCTATACACCGTGGGTGGCATCGATTACCGTGGAACATGCGGTTGTTCGTTGAACGATTCTGCCCTTGGCGACATCGACCAACTCGCCGCCCACGGCGCGTAAGAGTGCAAGGAACGCCGGCGGTGCCTCGCGAAAACATGTACAGGCGCCGTGGATGCCCACCAAAGGCAAGGAGATGAAGTCATCGGCCGAGAGGCTTACTTACCGTGATGTCGTCGAGCTCGGCTAATGCCGAGGCACCGCCAATGGCGGGCATGCAACTGACGGAGGGGGAGCTTGCTGGCGAGGTGCTGGCCGGCGTACACCCTGGTGCATTAAGCTCCAATGCCCGTGCCGGCGCCGGAGACACGAATACTGCATCCGCCGGAGACACCAATGGCGCCACCGCCGGAGACACCAATGGCGCCGCCGGAGACACCAATGGCGCCGCCTGCGCGCTGTGCGAGTTGCTGGCCGTGAAGCTAAGAACCGGGAGGCCTGTTGGCGCCCGCAATCCACGTCGCCACCCCATGAATCAACGTAGGCACCATGGCGCTGAGCTTCGCTCCCGCTTGTTGTTCCACTTGCTCTTGGACAAGCTCCGAATCCACGCCACTTGTGCCTTGAGTGCTTCAACCTCGCCCGGCTTTCCGAGCTGGCCTTTTTCTCCTTCCGCACACCAGCGGTATAGTATGACCCCATTTTGTGGACAAGCCTTTGCCGCCACACGACCAGCCGACGCCGGCTTAGTGAGCTTATCCTTGCTTTTCATTATGTTCAACGCCCTATTTAAAGGGCTGTCGAAGGGGAGCTCGAGACGACCCCGCCATCGCTTTCGGTTTCTGCGAAAGGAACGTGAACCATTTAGAAATATTGGGGATTAGTTAGAGTGCAACCATATGGAGCTAATTACGCTGGGTGTATTCCTTACTGTAACAAGCTCAAGCGCCTGGTCTTCGGATCCGTGGTAAGCTCCTTTGTTATCGGGTCCTCCTTGTACCGGCCCCGACATAGTTCCTGGTCCGCTTGTTACCGCTGTATTTCTCAAGCGGGCGGTAGGCTTTGCTCGGCACGCCCGCGCCCTCCTTGTCCCATAGGCTCCGCCACTCAGAACCGCGGGACCGAGTTTGTGTTCCCTAAGTTCAACTCCCGCATTTCTTTCCCCAATCGACTTGATTCGAGGTTGCTTTGGTCGAGCACTTGATCTTGAACTCCTTGTACTCATCTTCGCCATCAAAGGATATTTCGCCTTGATCTTCTCATAACTATCACCTTTATCAATCATTTTCTTCACGCGCTTCTCCAAGTAGACAGGCCGTGCTCATCTTCGTGAGGGCGGCACTGTTCACTTTATTCCCCGAGAGGCGGTGTTTTCAAATTCAAGGGAACTTGTATCGCTCGTGCAGCTTCGTGAAGAGGAGGTTGCGCAAATTCCTCGGTCCTTATGCCTAAGGTTCTCGGTGTTGATCGAGATGGTGCTCGGAGAATGCACCCGAGCTGAACCGAGTACCCCTTGACTATATGTTTGGGCTCGTTGGATTCCCGCCGGAGTCCACTTGAGTGAATTCCTCCTTGACGGTGCGGAGCGCATTCGACGCCGGTCCTTCCTTTGCTTCTTCGATTGGCTGCCATCCGTGTGTGCGCCGCCATCATCGATGGTGGCATCCTCGGCGGCACCATCGGTGGTGTCATCCCCGACGCCACTAGGGGTTGTGTAATCAGGATCGGTGTCTTCCATGGCGCCCTCATAGGGGTGAGGTTGTTCCTCCATCTCCGGGACAGCTCCCAGAATTGCTTGCCGCTCAACCACCGGCCTCATCGCTAGGGCCATGTTTCGCTCTAAATAGGAAAAAGTTTGGTCAAAAGTTGGTTATTGTCAAGGAACTAGATCATGGTCTCATCATTTAGGGTTTATTGATGCCGAGGCACCCTAGGTTGGGCCTAATCACTTGGCACTAATCACTTGGCTCTATTGCCACCTATGTTGGGTTTATCATCTAGGGTTTATCGATGCTAAGGAGAATTCTAAGTTGGGCCTAATCACTTGGCTCTATTGCCACCTATGGTTTAATGCATCAAGAATGGCAGGGCAGTTGATCCTACTTAACTATGTACTAAGATACCCCGGCGCATGCATTAGTCGCAAGTACCCAAATGTCTTATTTTTAGCAAAGTCATGCTAAAATTCACAGAAAATTTTAGCATGACCTTTGCTGAAAATAGGACATATGGAGTACCCGAATTTGCCGGAACGGAAGTTAATCGACATTCCGCAAACTCAAGGGCCTATCTTTGCTCAAGTTTTTGACAAGAGCTCTCAAGAAAACAACATTGCAACATTCAAGTTCACAGGATAAAAAATCATCCACATTCACCAACCCACATGATGTTAAAACCCACATGAGCTGTAAGCAGACTTAAAAACCCACATGATGTTATAATCTGTATACACTGAACATGATGATACCAAATGGGAAGGAAAATTGTATCACTCTAGATTAGTGTAGCCACTATCTAACAAAACCAGAATGTTAACAAAATTACACCATGATGATACCAAATTCTTGTAGCAAGACAATGAGTTCACAGGATAAAAAATCATCCACATTCACCAACCCAAACTGGTGGAGATACAAAGAAACAGTAACCTCCCAAGGTTGCATAACAGCAGCAGCAACAGGTTTATTCTTCTTCTTCATAAACATTAATTGGTGTGGGTCACTCTATCTACCCTCTAATGACTCACTCAACTTAACAGACAGCCCACAAGCATTGTTTTGATTCCAACAGCTGCTGTAAAATACATCCATCAAAGGTGCTCAAAAATCAGAAATACTACCCCCCAAATCTTTAGCTCAATTCTGAAAATACATGGTCTTCTAGTTACAATACTACGCCCCAACAGTCAAAATTTCAAACCATACACTTACTTTCAACTATAAACAAAACTGACTTGCTGTTAATATGACAGTCCACTATATATTTTTATGACAAAATACATCATTATCAAGGCACATTATGGCCATTTTCTTACATGATGCTAACTGTACCTAACTGAACATATTTCTCACCTTGGAGGTGTTGCTGCTGCTGCACTGTCTGAACTTCAATTCCTTTACCTCCTTGGAAACCTGAAATATGCAGATGTATATGATGATTCTAAGAAAAGGGAAAAGGTGTATCAAGAACAGATTCACATGTGTGGCTGTTAGCCATTTTATAACATTGCATAGCATTAGTCAGACAGAGCTGAGCCTTTCACCACTATATAGTATTGCCATATAAAATTACAAATTTGCTAACCCTAGAACACGGGGGAAGAGGGCTGTGGTACTTGTGGGAGGTAGCCTAGGGGGAGGAGGGAAGGGGAGAGGTGAGGAATCACCTGTGGGATAACGGCAGGCTGCCGTAGGAGGGCACCGGCGTCGAGGAGGCGGCGGGCGGCGGCGCGTCGAGGAGGAGGCGGCACATCGAGGAGGAGGCGCAAGGCCGAGGAGGAGGTGCGCCGAGGAGGAGGCAGGCCGAGGAGGAGGCGGCGTGGTCGAGCTTGCCACCCACCTTGGAGCCGGAACCCTAGGGGCGGTAGGCGGCAAGGACGGAGGGGACGGAGGGGGCGGCGCTCGAGGGGGAGGCGGGGCTCGGGGGGAGGCGGTGCTCGAGGGGGAGGAAGGGGAGAGGGAGGCGGCGGGGGCGCGTGGGCGGCTGCGGCGGACGGAGGCGGCGGCCTGGCGGTGGCGCACGGTTGGGGGTCGATCGAGGGAATCAAGCGGGAGGGAGGGAGGACACAGTGCGAGGGCAGTAGGTGGAGTGGGGGGAGGGTTCTAATGGCGCACCACCCCCTCGTGCGCCATAAGTACGACTATTCTAATGGCGCACCTGCCCTCAGTGCGCCATTAGAATTTTGTTTTAATCTAGCCCGACTTGTCAGGTTATATACCACCTAACCCTATCTACATCAGAACCCGCCCACTAGCCCGACTGGTCAGCACGCAACACACACACACACTAGGAGGTCCTGGGTTTGATTCCCAGGCTCCCCAATATTTTTTTTATGCATTTTAAATGCTGTTTGATATTTATTTGTGTTTAAATATGTTCAAACTTGTTTAAATCATAACACTAATATTTTTTTTATAAAAACAGTAATAATTTTTTAAAAAATATGTTCAAATTTGTTACTTGAAAATATCATCGGCAAGCGGTGGAGCGGGAGGGTGCGGGGGTGCCCATTGGCGGCGGTGGAGCGGGAGGTGTGGGGCCGGGTGCTCATCGGCGGCGGTGGAGCGGGGAGGTTGCGGTGGGTCGTCGGCGGCGGTGGAGCTAGCAGGGAGGGTGCGGTGGGATCGAGATGGAGGGGATCGAGATCGAGATGGAGGGGAATCGAGATCGAGATGGAGGGGGATCGAGATCAAGTGTCCTCATGAATTAAAAAGTGCCCATGAAATTTAAAAATATTCATGATATCAAAAGTGCCTATGAAATACAATCGAGAAATGAAGACTACGATTTAAATACAATCGATCTTAGCTAGCTATCTGTTCACAATCTTCTTGCCCTTCTTTTTCGCAAATGGAGTTCTTCCGTGGAACGGACGCCCTTAGGTAGGGTGGTCCTGCTTCTTCTTGTGGTGTGTGCTGCTACTTCATCGTCGTCGCCATGTTCGATCTTCGGTCGCCGATTTGTCAAGTCTTGCTCATTGGCTACTCCATCCATTCCGATGATCTTCCTTTTGCCTCTCCTCACGACAACACGACTGGGCTTTGCGGGTCGGTAATGAAGAAGCATTGGTCCACTTGGGAAGCCAGTACCTATGGCTCATTTTTGCGGTGACGCTTATGCCCATGGTCTTGATTTGGCTTCGTATAACCATGGTGGTGAAATACCGGTCTTCTTTTAGGACGCCTTGGCCCATCTCGACACGGAACATCGGGACCTTCTCTCCAACAGAGCTCAGCTCCCAGATCTCCTCGATCCTTCCATAGTATCTGTCCTTGTCTTTGCCGTGTAGGATTCCATCGTTACCCCGGAGTTCGATAACCATCGCTCTTCATGTCCTTGTCCTCGTGTAGAATGTGTAGCCGTTGATATCGTGACGCCTCATAGGTCATCAGGTTGTGCTCGGCGCCTATGACAAGGCGAATATGAGTTGTTCTTCCGCGGAAGAATCCTCATGTAAAGGGTACGATGTAAGCTTCGCTTGAACCAACGCGTGAAACATGAGTTGTGCTCTTTGAGTATATCTCCTTCCATCCTCTGTTGGCCTCGGTCATTGTACGTCCTCTCAATAAAGGTTTTGTGCTCTACCACCCAAGGATCGACCACGTCTATGTGTTGTAGCGCGACTAGGTTTGCTCTTTCAAAGTCGGCGAGTCGACCCTCGTAGTCGACATGCATTTCGCGGCGACCCTCGCGGTGACCACATCCAGCGAGCCTGCCGAGGTGCCTGTTGATGGGAAGACCAATGGGGTTCTCGATGCCTAGATAATTCGTGCAGTAGGAGATGCACTCTTCGGTCAGAAAGCCCCTGACTATACTTCCCTCTGGACGTGACATGTTCCGAACGTATCCTTTGATGACACCATTCATCCTTTCGAACGGCATCATGCTGTGCAGGAACGTCGGCCCGAGTTGGATGATATCCTCCATGATATGGACCAGCAGATGCACCATAACGTCAAGAATGCGGGCGGAAGTACATCTCAAGCTCGCATAGTATCACCACGATCTCTTCTGTAGCCTTCGAGTTGCCTCACGCCAATCGACTTCGAGAGATGACGTCGAAAAAGTTGCATAGGCCAAATAGCGTTTCACGGACGTGCGCGCCCATGATCCCCAGATTGCAATCGGAGTATCTGCGTCATCAGCACGTGACCGTCGTGAGACTTCATCCCGCTGACTTCGCTTCACTGGGTCTAGGTATCTCGCTTATCTTCCCCACAGAATCGAAGGAAGTTTTACACCTAGGAGGCAGGTGAAAACTGCTCGATCTCCTCCCGACTTAGAGTGAAGCACGGGAGGGTAGTCATTTCCGTCTTCTTGGCCTTTTTGCCTTTGGCGACGACTTTCGTGTCTGGTCCCGCCTCATCATCATCATCATCATCATCATCATCATCATTAGCGTGAAGCTCCTGCCTGATGCCCATTGATTTCAAGTCTGCCCTTGCTTTCGGCCCATCTTTGGTCCTCTCTGGCATGTTGAGCAGGGTACCAAGCAGACTCTCGCACACGTTCTTCGTGATATGCATGACATCAAGGCTGTGAGGCACACGGTGGATCTTCCAGTACGGCAAGTCCCAGAAAACAGACCTCGTTTTCCATACCTTCAGCAGCGGCTCTGGCGCCTTTCGCTTTTTTCCCGGCTCTGGCGCCTTTTTTCTCGGCAGTGAGCAGTGTTTCCAATTTTTCAACAACTCGTCTATTTCCTCGCCGCTCCTCGTACACGGGTGTTTTCGGGGTTCGGTTTCACCATCGAACAGATCCTTGCGTTTCCTCCACGGGTCATCGTCGCGAAGCCACCTTTGATGTCCCATGAACACGGTTTTCGAAGACCCGGGATCTCTATCTAGCTGGTGATACGTTGTGTCATCCATGCACCTTACGCATCCAGAAAATCCGTGGACTACCTGCCCCACGAGATATCCGTAACCGAGATAGTCGTGCACCGTCGTGAGTAGTGTGGCTCTCATAGGGAAATATTCTTTCTCTGGGGCATCCCATGTATTGGCTGGCGTTTTCCACAGCGTGTCTAGCTCCTCCTTCAAAGCAGCCCCAGACATGATTGATGTCGTTCCCTGGTTGTTTCGCCCTTCAATTAGCATACTCATGTGAATGTACTTCCTCTTCATGCACAACCTGGGGGAAGGTTGTACATCCACACAAACACAGGCCAGGTGCTATGTGTGCTTCTCCGCTGCCAAACGGATTGACTCCATCGGTGCTCGCGCCTAGCACGATTTTCCTTGGATCCTTCCCAAATTCTGGGTATTCAAGTTCAACGCTACACCGCTCGCATCCTTAGGGTGACTCAACATCTTGTCTTTTTATTTATCTCCGGATCATTTCCGTCATCTTCGCTTCTTCTCCTCCCTATCCGCGTGCCAATGCAGGAGCTTTGCTACCTTAGGGTCCATGAAATACCGCTGCACGAGGAGTGATCGGAAAGTACCACACCGATTTTCGAGGAGCTTTCTTCCTCTTCTTGTATCGAGTGACGCCAAGACACCGACATATGGTAGACTCCGCGTGCTCGTTCCGATAAATGATGCAATTGTTCATGCACACATGGTATTTCACGTGCGGTAAATCCAAAGGACACACGATTTTCTTCGCCTCCTCGAAACTGGTCCGCACTTGTTCCCCTTGGGAAGACGCTCATGCCGAATGACATGTTTTCGCCGAAGCATGCGCCGGTCATTTTATGTTTTACCTTCATCTCCGTGAGCCATGAGCGTTACTTTCAGCGGGTATCCTCGGCCTGCATCCTTCATACAATGGAGTAACCGCTCTATCTCCAGCTTGATCCAGCTTGGCTTTTCTCGGCGGCAGCTCTTGCGTTATCCGTCGCTTATGGCAGCTCTTGAATATGAGGGTCCTGCACCCAGCCTCCATCGCCGTCCGCTCCGGCATCTTCCTCATCATCATGTACGACATCTTCTACATGATGATTGTGTACATCATCACCGTCGTGATCATGTCCCGGAGATTCTTCGCCTCTCGCCCGCCCTCGCGCAGTGGTTGTCTTGTTGCCCTTCCTCATTTCTTGCCCGCCCCCATGGACGACTTCATAGTCATCTTCATCACCTTGCCACCGATAGCCATCCATGAAACCACGCAAGAGCAGGTGGTCCCGCACCTGCCCGAATCCGGGTCCGCAATAAGGCTCTTCAGCTTGCATCTTCGACACGGACATCTTATCTCCGCCTCGTTCTTTTGAAGCATCTCGCCTTTCAAGCTCAAAAACCTATTCATGATGCCTTCGGTCATCGTGCGGACCATGATCGTCAAGGGTAGAGCAAAACGATATTTTAGAACCAAGAAAAATTTGGCATGACCTTCCCTAAAATAGGACTAAAGAATGCATAGTGCCAAAATTCTCACTAAAAGGAAATGAATCAACATTCCGCAAAATATTGGCAACTATCGATTTCAAATACCGGTACCTGCAAACACAAACATATATGCAACACCACAAACACAAGCAACACCACAAACATACATAGATCTAGCTAGGCCACAAAAGTGCATGTGCACGTTGTTGGAGCGAGCTAGGGAGAAAAAAGTAGATCTACAACATGAAGATAGCTTTCCCTTACTTACCTATCAAAAAGGTAATTTCACCACTTAATTTTGATGAATCTATGGTGCAAATGAGGTGAGGAGGAGGAGGCAGCCGACAAGCTTAGAGAAGGAGGTGGGGGAATGAAGTGGGGAAAGTGAGTGTGTAGGTGTGGCTGTCCAAAATATCTAGTTGGTCTCAGTTACTAATGGCGCACTACCACGCCATGCGCCATTAGTAATTCCAACATACTAATGGCACACCACGGAGACATGCGCCATTAGTAGTTTTGCAAAAAGTAAAAAAGTAATTTTATGATAATGGCGCATCGTGGCACAAAGGCGCCATTAGTAGTTTAAACTACTAATGGCTCACTTTGGCATAGTGCGCCATTAGTAGGTTTGCAAAAAAGTAAAAAAAAATTATATACTAATGGCGCACTGTCTTGGTCGGGCGCCATTACTAGTTCTAACTAGTAATGGCGCACTTTGCCATCCATGCGCCATTAGTTTGTATGGAAAAATGGGAAAAAAATCAATAGTAGTGGCGCACCGTGAGCACGGTGCGCCATTAGTGTCTTCCACACTAATGGCGCACGAGCAACCGGTGCGCCATTAGTATATAGTAGTGGCGCACTACTTACCTGGTGCGCCATTAGAATCAGTCCTATCTATAGCCCTTTTCCTAGTAGTGCGTTGTCGAGCGGCGAACCTCGCTGCCACCGTTGAAGAGCCAGGATTCCCTCTCTCCATGGCGGATGGAGGGAGGGGGGGCGGAAGCTGAAGGAAAGAGAAGATGGAAGAGTGCGGGACGCCGTCCCCCCGCTCTTGATAAAAGAGCGGGGTGGGGGCACGACCGCCCCGCTCAACCAATCAAGACGCGGAAGGCGCAAGAAACTGGGACTGACCCGCTGCCCCGTCCCGCGACGGCCCGGTTTCCCGCCTCCACCATTCGCCACCCCGAGCGCATGAGAGCCACGTGGCAGGCATGCGGGACCAAGGCGATGGGTGAGGCGACCTCTCCCCACCCTGTGATTGTGGGGAGTGGACGCCTTGAAGACCACGCCCCGGCCCCGTTCAGTAAATGGGTCGCGCCTCCACGCCTCCCTCAATTTATGGGGAAGGTGCGAATCGCCCCCTTTTACCACGACGTGACGCATGCGTGCAGAGCTCAGCAGCCCCACGCTTGCCCCCCACGTCACGCACGCCTCCTCACGCCAAGCCACGCGCGGGAGGCGTGGGAAGCGCAGCGTGCAAAAAGACTTACCGCGGTAAAACCACCCTGCCCGCTTCACAAGACTGCGTTTTGGGCCCAGCCCAACGACACGATTGCGCTTACGTGGCCCAGGCCCGGGGCTCCTCTCGTGTATGTAAAGAAGGGTACACCTTTAACTGTGCACGGCAGTCTGAGTCATGGGCGCCGCCATGCTAAAGCAAGGCAAGGAAGGTGAGCCAAGGTAAGGCCGAAGCTCGAAAGAAGCAGAACGACGCCAAGACCAAGACCACAAAGAGCAAAGGGGACGAAGCAGACTCCCCTGGCAAGATCCTTGCCGGGGGCGGTTTTAGCAAACCCGGCAAGGCCCTTGCCGGGGCGGTTTGCCCCACGCCCACGGAGCGGGTCACCTTTGAGTCCACTGCCCCCCCCCCCATGGGGCAAAGGATTCGGGAGACATCCCCGTGGTGGCATGCAGATCTTTGTGAAGACATTCAAAGATCAGATACATACTATAGAAGATGACGACCCTTGGCGGGATCCCGGCTAAGGGGGACCACAAGGCCCCCGGCAAGAGCCTTGCCGGGGATGGCAGCAGGCGCCGTGGCAAGACCCTTGCCGGGGATGCGGCAAGGTACCTGCCAAGGATACCCGCAGGGCCACCATCAGGCCCGCGCCAATCGAGCCTCCACCATGCGGCTGCCGACCCAGCCAGTTGGGCAGGCACCTGCATGGCGGCAAGCGAACCTTCGTGGAGACCCACCACTGCGCCACCTCAGTTGCCTGCCTGCCTACATGGCACCACACGCACCGCTGGCCAGGGCGCGTGTCAACGCGAAAGGGAGCGGCGGCGGACGAGACTGGGCTCACCCCCGTCCCCGATAAAGCAAGGACACCTAAGCAAGACGCATTTATGGCGCCTTGTCATGTAATGTGAGGGATAAACTCGTATGACTGTACCCTTTCCACCTCCTGTATGCCACTGTGGCAACCCCTTCCCCTATAAAAGGAGGCCCAAGGAGACCAGGAGGGGGATTCAGCTTTTTGGAGCTCCTCACGCCCCATAGCTAGCTCAAGAGCGCGGATAAACTAACCACAAAAGCAGGAGTAGGGTTTTAGGCATCTCGCGGCCCGAACCTGGATAAAGAACCCGTGTGCTATCTGTTTGATCTGCTCTTCTCACGACCCCGCGCCCCGCAACCGTAGTAGGGATTCTTGTGATCCCATAGGTGTCATCCCCGCACCGACATATATCAACTGGTAGCATAGTCTCACAATGAGTAAATTGCACAAAACCATCATTTTGAAGGCAAGGTTTACGCAAAACACTACAATACATTTTTTTTGCAAATAACAATATGTCTTCGGTAATCTTTTTGCAGAAAGCACTGATGGATCGGGCTTAGTTAAGTGAGATTATGACAGGTGGAGCCTGTCGGTCACGCTGATGTGGCACCAATCTATCACACCGTTACATCGACTCGTTTTGCTTGATAGGGGACCCGCTCGTCAGTGAAATACTATCTGTGTCAGGCCACTCAATCATTTTATCGAGCAGGTGCAGCTCACCGCGGGCGTGCAGGTGTTGCAATGGAGGCGCGCAGCTCACCGCGGCAAAATCACCGGCCGTCCTGCTCCTTCCGGGGCTGAGGCCGCCGTCCACCGTGGGCGAGGCAAATGAGCCAGCACTCGACCCGGTCCTGACGGAGCTCTACCCACTACTGCCCGCTCCTCGCCGGGCCCATGCTCGCTGCGTCCATTGCTGGCCGCGCCCCCGTGCGCTGCTGATAACCCACAAGTGTAGGGGATCGCAACAGTTTTCGATAAGTAAGAGTGTCGAATCCAACGAGGAGCTAAAGGTAGAATAAATATTCCCTCAAGTTCTATCGACCACTGATACAACTCTACGCACGCTTGATGTTCGCTTTACCTAGAACAAGTATGAAACTAGAAGTACTTTGTAGGTGTGATAGGATAGGTTGCAAGATAATAAAGAGCACGTAAATAAAAGTTAGGGGCTGTTTAAATAAAAATGCAAGAAAGTAAATGTAGCGAGTGTGGAAAAGTGGTGGTACGATTTGTGGAATTGTCCCTAAGCAATTGACTATGTTACTAGACCGGCAATCACTATTGCAATTCTATTTGAGGAAGAGGCATAAGCTAACATACTTTCTCTAATTGGATCATATGCACTTATGATTGGAACTCTAGCAAGCATCCGCAACTACTAAAGATTCATTAAGGTAAAACCCAACCATAGCATTAAAGTATCAAGTCCCTTTATCCCATAACGCAACAATCTACTTACTCGGGTTTGTGTTTCAGTCACCACGCAACCCACTATAAGCTTAATCATGAATTCATTGCAACACCCTACTGTGGGAATCCCTCACGCTTGTGCGACACGGAGGGCACCATAGGACAGCACCAATAATAAAACATGCAACTCAAACCAATCATAGCAATTCATCAATCACTGATAGGACAATAGAAATCTACTCAGACATCATAGGATGGCAACACATCATTGGATAATAATATGAAGCATAAAGCACCATTTTCAAGTAGAGGGTACAACGGGTTGCGGGAGAGTGGACCGCTGACTATAGATGGGGAAGGTTATGGAGATGTTGGTGAAGACGGCAGAGGTGTTGGTGTAGATCACGGTGATGATGATGGCCCCCGGCGGCGTTCCGGCGCCACCGGAAGCAAGGGGGAGAGATCCCCCCCTTCTTCTTCTTCTTCTTCTTCTTCCTTGACCTTCTCCCTAGATGGGAGAAGGATTTCCCTTCTGGTCCTTGGCTCCCATGGTGTGGGAGAGGCGAGAGCCCCTCCGAGATTGGATCTATCTCTCTGTTTCTCCGTTCCCTGATTCTACCCCTTCACCGCTTTCTTAAATATCCGGAGATCCGTGAATCTGATTTGGGTGAATCTTTCACCAGATCTTTCTCATAAAATTAGCTTATGCGCCAAAGGAAGAGCGCCAACCGCCTTACGGTGCCCCACGAGAGCCCAGGCCGCCCAGGGGGTAGGCGCCCTGTCTCGTGGCCACCCTGCACACCGCTTTCGCTGATTTTACTTCCCAAAAT
This sequence comes from Aegilops longissima, assembly GCA_021605205.1. Taxonomy (NCBI): domain Eukaryota; kingdom Viridiplantae; phylum Streptophyta; class Magnoliopsida; order Poales; family Poaceae; genus Aegilops; species Aegilops longissima. Next base: position 48,530,261 of record CM038680.1, on the reverse strand, counting down.
CATAAATATTCCAAAAAATCTTCGTCTGCTTTTATCCCGCTTGGACTCTGCTTGATATTGGGTTTCACGAAATAAAAACATGCAATGATAAGAACGGCACTTGGCATCGGATCAATATGTTAGTCCCAAAATAGTATAAAAGTTGCCAAAAGTATATAAAAGTTGAATAATATTGGCATGGAACAATAAAAATTATAGATATGACGGAGACGATCAGATCCCTAAGCTTAATTCCTGCTCGCCCTCGAGTAGGTAAATGATAAAAAGATAATTTTGATGTGGAATGCTACCTAGCATAATCTTGATCATATGTCTAATCATGGCATGAATATTAAGATACGAGTGATTCAAAGCATACCAACCAAGCAATTATGTCTTATCGAAATAACATAGCCAAAGAAAGCTCATCCCTACAAAATCATATAGTCTGGCTATGCTCCATCTTCGTCACACAAAATACTCCCATCTTGCACAACCCTGATGACGAGCCGAGCAATTGGTTTATACTTTTTAACGCACTTCAGCTTTTTCAACTCTTACGCAATACATGAGCGCAAGCCATGGACATAGCACTATGGTGGTATTTGGTGGTGGTTATGAGGACAAAAAGGGAGAAGATAGTCTCACATCAACTAGGCATATCAACGGGCTATGGAGATGTCCATCAATAGATATCAATGTGAGTGAGTAGGGATTGCCGTGCAACGGATGCACTAAGAACTATAAGTGTATGAAAGCTCAAACTGGAAACTAAGTGGGTGTACATCCAACTTGCACTACAGGAATCAGCTACTTTGCCGTCTGCCATGGCGGACGGCAAAGGCATGAATGGCGGACGGCAAAATCCTTTGCCGTCAGCCACGGACGGCAACAGCTCCGCAACGTGAGGCTACTGTAAGCAGCTACTTTGCCGTCCGCTTCCTGGTGGCTGACGGCAAAGGGCCTTTGCCGTCCGCGACGGACGGCAAAGAGAGCGGACGGCAATAATTGCGCCGTCAGTCCGTTAAGTGTCTAACGGCAGGCCTTTGCCGTCCGCCGCTAACGGCAAAATTTCTAGTGTCTTTGCCGTCTGCCACTGATGGCAAAGTGCAGGTTCTTTGCCGCCTCGCCACTAATGGCAAAGTGCAGGTTCTTTGCCGCTCGCCATCGATGGCAAAGTGACCAAATGGGTCAGCTTCCGTGAAGCACAGCTAGATGCCACGTGTCTTCTTTGCCGTCCGCGGAGGACGGCAAAAGAGCTGCTGTCGTCGTGGCGGCATTTGCAAAGAGCCCGCATATTGGCTCTTTTATCTGTTTTTATTAAATCCAACAATTTTCATCACAAATATATATGACATATATAGATATATTTCAAAAGGCCATTACAGAGCAAACATATAAGATATCCAACACATAACTTCATCATCCAAACATATATATTACATGCATAGTTCCATCATACATAACAAGTTCAACATAGAGGCATCCAACCATATATATTACAATAGTTTCATCCAACGATACATGCATAGTTCAACGATACAAAAGAAACAGAGAAAGGGATAAGGAGCACTCCATCTATGCAAGCTTTAAGTCAAGTGAAAGAAATCTGCAAAATGAAAAATAAGAAAGTTAGAACAAGAAGAGTAGAACAAGAAGAAGACTAGAACAAGAAGAGTAGAACAAGAAGAAGACTAGAACAAGAAGAGTATGCCATTTATGAGCTAACTTACGTGAAATGGATCATATATGAGCTAACTAAGTTGAAATGGGTCGCTTATGAGCTAGCTAAGGTGAAATGGATCATTTATGAGCTAACTAAGTTGAAATGGGTCGCTTATGAGCTAGCTAAGGTGAAATGGATCATTTGTGAGCTAACTTAGTTGAAATGGATCATTTATGAGCTAATTTAGTTGAAATGGATCTTTTATGAGCTAACTTAGTTGAAATGGATCGCTTTTGAGCTAACTTAGGTGAAATGGATCATTTATGAGCTAATTTAGTTGAAATGGATCTTTTGAGCTAACTTAGGTGAAATGGATCATTTAAGAGCTAATTTAGGTGAAATGGATCATTTTGTAGCTAACTTGGTGAAATGGATCATTTAAGAGCTAATTTAGGTGAAATGGGTCATTTTGAGCTAACTTGGATGAACTGGATCATTTATAAGCTAACCTAGGTAAAATGGGTCATTTTAGAGCTAACTTAGGTAAAATGGATCGCCTATGAGCTAACTAAGCTAATTATGCAATTTTTGACATAAGTAAGCTAAGTACAGATCGCTTTAGAGCTAACTTAGGTAAAATGGATGGTTTTGGAGGTCAATAAGCTTATTAAGTCATTTTGGAGGAGAAGAAGCTAAGTCTAGGTCATTATGGTAAGCATTGGAGGAAATAAAGCTAAGTCTAGGTCTTTATGCATGTGTTAAGCAAAACACTAGATAAACTTACCAAGATCCGGGAGGTGTAGAAGCGGGGTGGCTCGTGGTCAGAGTCGGAGAAGGATCGTGCGATGCTTGTCGGAGTTACGCTGCACCAAAGATCATTTCCAATGTCTTCTTAGCATGATGACACTCAAATGTTAAGACTAGCAAGTAATGTCCATTCAAATAAAACTCACCGTGGTCCCGGAGCAATCACGGCATCGGCGGAGCGGTCGACCTGTCTTCTCGCATACGATCGCACATTTGGTTTTGACGACTCAGTCATACTAGTTAGTAATGAGACAAACACTACATGAATGTTTTGGCTAATCTGCAGAAGAAACTTACCACAAGGAGCTCGTACATGGCCCTTGCCACGCATGTCATTCCGTGCCCTCTCCTCCTCCATCATCTTTGTCGTCCTCTCCTCCAACTCCCGCTGCCTCTCCGCCGCCTCCGCCAGAAGTTTCTCCGTTCTATCTCTCTCACTCTGTATAGCAGCCTGCAACACCACTCACATGACCATTTGTAATCATTGATGGAAGCGCACACAATGTAATAGAGAAAGATAACTGAGTATGTATCACTAACCTTGATGGCGAGTTGCACTGGCCGCTCACGAGGCCTTATCTCAGAGCGGAGCTCGATCGGCGCCTTGATCTCCGAGAGAGTGCTAGGACAACGGATAAGTCCATCTCCAATGGCTATGGAGCCATGGGACCTCCCGCCACCAGATATCATCAACAGCTCTGGATCAATGGGACCTGGCTGGGTTAAAGTCCTCCCTTTCCTCGCCTTCCCTCATCTCTATATCTCACGAGCTTGTTGTGGGAGGAGATGTTGGTGAAGTTGTTTGCATCATCGAGGTCGACCGAGAGAAAGCCTTGACTTTCTTGAAAGAGGCGGTGTGGGCCATAGCATACAGGTCGTACACCTCTGCACCTTATCCACCTTATTGTAGCGTGCACGAAAGAGAGAAACAATGAAAATTAGTAATTAAAGGGCTCAAGCTAGCATGATGAATGAATTGCATGAATCATGAAGCAAACCACATACCCAGCCATGCCTCGAACCGATATAAGTTGGAGCTGCCTTGATGGTGTGGCACACCTTCCATTTGGGCACGTTTGTCCTTGGCCTCGTTGTGGAGGGCTAGCCATTGTTTTGAGCACCACTCATCGACCAACACCTCCCAACAATCCATCCGATCCGCACACCATCTCGGAGGCGCCTAAGTTAGCAAATAGAAACTTGAGCGCTACGGCTAAGAATTACTAAATGAAGGAACTTAAGTAGAGAAGGCCTTAAGAATTACCTTCATGTACTGCTCCTTACTCAGAACTTATCGCAGCACGCGGCTTGGTCTTCTTGATACCACGCAAGGCGTAGTAGTCTCGAACAGCCTGCACCCGAGCCTCGTGTCGTAAGTTCTGGAGTAGGCGCTTGCAGACGTTCTCGATAACATGTGCCGCGTCCTCCTCGTATCCCTCCTCACACCTGTAGAATGTCTGCAATCAAATGAGACAATATTGATTAGTACAATTAATAACTAGCTAGTTGAAGATTTTAAATGTGTAGGAGAAATTACCCGAACTTTCTCGATCACCATATCCGCCTCGTGTCGCATTACGACACCGCCGATAATCTCATCCGGCGGGCCGGGCAGCCACGAGTGCTCCCAGCTCAATCCAAGCTCGAAGCCGACCCTCACCGAGCAACGTGACAAACCCCGGGAAGTTTTGCGGCAAAGAACTCCAAGGACGGAGTTGGGCGGCGGACACTATGATGGTGGTCCCAACCTCGCAAACATGACAAGGCCAACGATTAGTTATTTGAAAAACTTGAATGCACAAGGTACAAAAATATTAAATGCACTTACGCACCTCTCCCCATCAGGGAAAATCAACCACCTCTGCTCATGGGTCACCGCACGGACGGGAGCCGTAGCACCACGTTGGTAGACGGTGCCCCTCCTCCTCAAGATCAGTCGGCTCCCGCCATCATCAGCATGGCCACTCGGCTCCTCGGGCTGATCCGCCAGTACCCCATCCGGACGTGTGCTCCTCCGGGTCACGTGGGCGAACTCGAGTCCCAAGACCCGTGGACCGCAGGCTCGTGGACCGGAGTCCGTGCAGCCTCCTCCTCGGACGAGTCCACCCTAGCATCACGTGCTCGGGTGAAACAGCTGGGGTGGCGGCGAGGAAGGCGCCAGAAGCAGTCACCCTACCTCCTCTCCCACGACCACGTGCCCTACCTCCTCTCTTCCTACCTCGTCCCCGCTGGGCACCGCGGTCGACGAAGAAGGGCCCGGCGGTGTGGTCATACTGTCCAGCAACGCTCGGCGGAGAGGTGCGTCTGGAATGGAAGACCTCAGACCACGCTCCCGACCAGCGCCCACCATCTTTCAACACCTGCCATGACAAACAGTAAACAAAATTAGTACAACATAAAAAAAGACCGACACGAATAATAATATGTGTATCACTTAAGTGTATTATCATCAAGTACAACATAAAAAATGTAATACCGACACTACTAATAATCTGGATCAAGATCATCAATAAATGCATAATCATCATCATCACTATAATCAATGACGGGCTCATAGGGTTCATTGGCATCAACATGTGCAAGGCCACCTTGACGAATCGGTCAAGCATTGACAGGTCATCCGCAGCGATAACCTCTTCTTGTTCCGCTCTTCTTGTTCCTCCTCCGGGTGATGTCGGATTCATTGTCGCTGTCTACTTCAATGTTTTGGGGTGAAGTATAGCGGTTCTTGAAACGCTTTTTGAAAGACGTGTCTCTTGGAAGAATTCTCCTTCATATGTGTCAGGTTAATGTGAGGTTCATAATCCTCTTCCTTTGGGGGAGAAAGTCTAGCACGTGGCGGCACTTCATGCTATGCTCCGGATCCGACGCAAAATTTCGGCAGCACCTCCCCGCCGTTCTCTCGATACACGTCTACGCAATAAGCGAGAGGATGTGTAACCGGAGAACAACAGGGAGGCATCGATTTAAATATATGCGTCGGATCCGAGCAAAGCATATGGGAAAACGAACCCAATCTACACATACTCGGGCTGTCCATGGATAGCGTTGGACAATTCGAAAGAATCAAGGTTATAAATATGCAAATGCATGCATATTTATAACTATGATGCTTTCGAACGGAGACACATATTGGTTACGCATACTGATGATTCAAGACACATATATAGCTAGCTATCAAGTTTCATCGAATAGATCAAATAATTAATGGGGAGGAGGAGTTGTCATTTGTGCTCACCCACGAGCGAAGGGGCAGAGCTAAATCAAACACACGGCGAGGTCGCCGAACACCAAACCTCGCAGCGATGAAACAACTGCACAATTAAAACTACACGATCAACACAATTATATATGATGTTTTTCATAGCAAAATCGAAAAATATATGACCTAACTAATAATTCACAATATATATATGACCCGTCGGCCTCTGGAAGGCCAAAGAACACCTTTTCGGAGGTGTCGGTGGTCGGGTGTCTGTCCGGTGTCGGGTGCCGGTCGGGTCGAGGTGCTGTTTTGTGGTCGGGGTCGGGGTGTCGTGTCGATGTCGGGTAGTGCCGTGTCGGCGCTCGGGTGTTGTTTCGGGTCGGGTGTGGTGTCGGCGCGCTGGGTGTCTGGTCAGGCTCGGGTCGGGTGTTGTTTGGGTCGGGGTGTGTGTCGGCGTGTGGTGTCTGGTCGGGCTCGGGTCGGGGTGTTGGGTCAGGCTCGGGGTCGGGGTGTCGGGTCGGGTGTCGGGTCAGCCTTGGGGGTCGGGGTGTCGGGTCGGGTCGGGTGTCGGGGTAGGGGTGTGTGTCGGGTCGGGCCGGGGTCGGGTCGGGTCGGGGTGTCGGGTCGGGTCTCGGGTCGGGTCGGGTCTCGGGTCGGGTGTCGTGTCGGGTTGCGGGTCGGGTCGGGTACCGTGTCGGGTCGGGTCGGGTCGGGTGTCGGGTCGGGTCGGGTCGGGGTGTCGGGTCGGGTCGGGGTGTCGGGTCGGGTGGGTCGGGTCGGGGTCGGGTCGGGGTGTCGTCGGGTCGGGTCTCGAGGTCGGGTCGGGTCTCGGGTCGGGTGTCGTGTCGGGTGCTTGGTCGGGTCTGGGTACCGTGTCGGGTCGGGTCGGGTCGGGTCGGGTGTCGGGTCGGGTCGGGGTGTCGGGGTCGGGTCGGGTCGGGGTGTCGGGTCGGGGGTCGGGGTCGGGGGTCGGGGTCTCGGGTCGGGTGTCTTCTTCTTCTTCTTCCTTTCCTTTTCTCCTTTTTTTTTTCTTCTTCTTCCTCCTTTTCCTTTTCTTCCTTTTTTTCTTCTTCTTCTTCTTCTTCTTCTTCTTCTTCTTCTTCTTCTTCTTCTTCTTCTTCTTCTTCTTCCTCCTTTCCTTTTCCTCTTCTTCTTCTCCTCCTCTCCTCTCTTTTCTTCTTCTTATACTAAACTAAATCTAAACCTAATACTAAACTAAAACTAAACCTATAAACCTAATACTAAACTAAAACTAAACCTATAAACCGAAAACTAAACATAAACCTAAAACTAAAAAACAGAAAAAAAAAAAAGAAGAAGAAGAAACTCACCTGGGCAGCAGGGGGGGCGCTGGGTGGTGGCGAGGGTGGAGGAGGGGGCGGGTGCCTGGGCGGCGGAGGAGGGGGCGGGCGGCCTGGGCGGCGGAGGAGGAGGAGGGGCGGGCTGGGCGGCGCTGGCCGGCCGGGCGGCGGGCGCTGGAGGTGCCGGGCGCTGGGGTGGCGGCGCCAGACGGCAGGGCGGCGGGGCAGCGGGGGGGGCGCTGGGTGGCGGCGGGTGGTGGGGCGACGGGCGGGGCGCCTGGGGCGGCGGTGGGGTGGTGGAAGGGGCGAGAGGTGGAGAGAGAGAGAGAGAGGGGGGGGGCGCCGTTAACGCGTCGCGTGGGGCCCTCCCTCTTGCCGCCCGCCACCCTTGCCGTCGCCCCGTGCTTTTTGCCGTCCGCTAGCGGACGGCAAAGAGGGCCCCCGGTTTTTTTTTTTTGCAACTCGTCGGTGGGGCCCCTCCTCTTTGCCGTCCGCTAGCAGACGGTAACGAATTTTGTTGCCCGTCATGAGCGGACGACAAAGAACTGGCTGATGGTAATTTGGTCTTTGCCATCAGCCAGTTCTTTGTCCGTCCGCTTTTGTGTAGCTGATGGCAAGAGCTTATTTACCGTCCGCTAGCAGACGGCAAAGATCTGGCAGATGGCAAAGTAGCTGATTCCAGTAGTGTTGCTTGCTCATGAAGACCTCGGGCGTTTGGGGAAGCCCATCATCGGAATATAAAAGCCAAGTTTTATAATGAAAATTCCCACTAGTATATGAAAGTGAAAGCATAGGAGGCTCTCTCTATGAAGAACATGGTGCTACTCTGAAGCACAAGTGTGGTAAAAGGATAGTAACATTGCCCCTTCTCTCTTTTCTCTCATTTTTTTCAATTCTTTTTTTCATTTTTCTTTTTCTTTTTGGTGGGCTTCTTTGGCCTCTTTTATTTTTCATAAATTCCGGAGTCTCATCCCGACTTGTGGGGGAATCATAGTCTCCTTCATCCTTTCCTCACTGGGGCAATGCTCTAATAATGATTATCATCACACTTTTATTTACTTACAACTCAATATCTAGAACAAAGATATGACTCTATATGAATGCTTCCGGCAGTGTACCGTGATGTGCAATGATCTAGCATAGCAATGAAATCGAAAAAACGGACAAGCCATGAAAATATCATGCTAGCTATCTTAGGATCATGCAAAGCAATATGACAATGAATGCTCAAGTCATGTATATGATGATGATGGAAGTTGCATGGCAATATATCTCGGAATGGCTATGGAAATGCCATAATAGGTAGGTATGGTGGCTGTTTTTAGGAAGATATAATGAGGCTTAGGTGTGATAGAGCGTATCATATCACGGGGTTTGGATGCACCGGCGAAGTTTGCACCAACTCTCGAGGTGAGAAAGGGTAATGCACGGTACCGAAGAGGCTAGCAATGATGGAAAGGTAAAAGTGCGTATAATCCATGGACTCACATTAGTCATAAAGAACTCATATACTTATTGCAAAAGTTTATTAGCCCTCAAAGCAAAGTACTACTACGCATGCCCCTAGGGGGATAGATTGGTAGGAAAAGACCATCGCTCATCCCCGACTGCCACTCACAAGGAAGACAATCAAAGAAACACCCCATGCTTCAAATTTGTCACACAATAGTTACCATACGTGCATGCTACGGGACTTGCAAACCTCAACACAAGTGTCTCTACAATCCACAACCACCCACTAGCATGACTCTAATATCACCATCTTTATATCGCAAAACATATCATATTCAGCGATCTACAAGTTTATGTAGGATTTTATGACTAACCATGTGGATGACCAATTCCTGTCATCTCTCTAAATTGATATAAGTGAAGCAAGATAGTTTAATTCTTTCTACAAAAGATATGCCCACGCTCTAACAAATATAAATGAAGCAAAAGAGCATTCTACAAATGGCCGTTTTCTATGTGAAGAGAAACAAGCAATCCAAACTTCAAATGATTTAAGTGAAGCACATGAAGCATTCTATAAAGCCATACTCAAAAGATTTAAGTGAAGTGCAATGAGCATTCTATGAATCAACCAAGGGATATCTCGTACTAGCATGGTGCATAAAAGAAAAGTGAAAACTAAATGCAAAATACGCTCCAAGACTTGCACATAATGCATAAACGAAACAAATACGAAAACATACCGATACTTGTTGAAGAAAGAGGGAATGCCTTTCCGGGGCATCCCCAAGCTTAGACGCTTGAGTCTCCTTGAATATTTACTTGGGGTTCCTCGGGCATCCCCAAGCTTGAGCTCTTGCCTCTCTTCCTTTTTCTCATATCGAAACCTCCTCGTTTAGACACTTCATCCACACAAAACTTCAACAGAAAACTCGGTAAGATCCGTTAGTATAATAAAGCAAATCACCACTCTAAGTACTGTTGCGAACCAATTCATATTTTTTTATTGTGTCTACTGTAATATAACTTTTTCATGGCTTAATTCACTAATATAAATTGATAGTTTCATCAAAACAAGCAAACTATGCATCAAAAACAGAATCTGTCAAAAACAGAACAGTCTGTAGAAATCTGAACATTCACCATACTTCTGGTACCCCAAAAATTCTACCAAAATTAGGACAAATAAACAAGTTGTACAGAAATACAGTGCAAAAAGAATCAGAACCTTTTGGCGTTCCAGTTAAAAACGTAAAATCGTGCGCTACAGCCAAAGTTTCTGTCCTGCACCGTACAAACCAACAAGCATTGTAAACATCCTAAAGGAAAACCTTGGCACATTATTTTTATAATACAATGGATTTTTACAAGTGGATAATTATTTTTGTTTAAAAGTTTCTGTAATCAAGATTCACAAAGTTTCCGTGAGCATGAACAAAGTTCAAGGAGCTCTCCCACTTCAACAATGCTTGTCTCTCTCACTTTCACTCTCCTTTTTGAAAAGTTTTTAGTTTCCCCTCTTTATTTTTTTGTTTTTAAACTATATGAAAGCACTCAACAGAAATAAATGACTCTTAAATGACTCTCTAAAACTTCCGGGTTGTATCCCCGGCAGCGCTTTCTTTAAAGCCATTAAGCTAGGCATATAGTGCTCAAGTAATGAATCCACCCGGATCCCAAGGTATATCAAAGCCAATTTTAATTAACAATGATTTGTAATTTAGTAGTGAGCACAAATTAACATATATCAAGCGATGATGAAGTCTAACTCTCTTCCTATGCATCGGCATGTCATAAAAGAACAATTCATGCACACCAAGTAAAGGCCAAAGCATAGTATAAACAGTTTCTTGCAATTTTATCATCTTGGAAACATAGAGAGGTGGAGATATAGTTCCTCTCTCATAATAATTGCAAGTAGGAGAAGCAAGCACATGCATATTATATCTATCAAAATCATCATGTGTAGTAGTAAAAGGCAACCCATCAATATAATCCTTAATAAGCACAAACTTCTCCGATATAGTGTAGTAGGGAGAATTCAAAAAGATAATAGGACTATCATGCGTGGGTGCAATAGCAACAATTTCATGTTTAACATAAGGAACTATAGCAAGTTCATCTCCATAAGCATAATTCATATTGGCATCTCGGCCACAAGCATGGCCAGCATCATCAAAAAGGGATATTTCAAGAGAATCAACGGGATCATAGCAATCATCATAGCAATCATCCTTCGATAAGCACGAAGGGGAATTCAACAATGTATGAGTTGAAGAGTTACTCTCATTAGAAGGTGGGCACGGGTAGCTAATCCGCTCTTTCTCCTTTTGTTCTTCGCTCTCCTCATCATCTTTTTCATCCAATGAGCTCACAGTTTCATCAATTTCTTCTTCCATAGCTTCCTGCAAAATATTAGTCTCTTCTTGGACAGCGGAGACTTTCTCAATAAATGCATTAATATAGTAATTGTATTCATAATTTTCATAGCAATATCTAAGTATAGCTAGATTTTCAGGCCTATAACCATCATCATCAAAAGCTTCATACTTTTCAAACAAAGCTTCAATTTCATAAGCAGCCATAAAAGCAACAAATTCTTCTATTTGTTCCACATCATAGTAATCATATATACCATTAGCATAAGAAGCTAAGGTTTCATTATCATTAAATTTTCATGAAAAGGGAAGGTGTGGAGCCTTCATCCTAGAGCAACAAGTAATATCATATCTCAAGCAGAGATTCTAGGCATACCAACGCAACATAATAAATTGATCCCATAATAGTTTCCCTTTTTGTGTCGAGCGATAATTCCTCAAGTATTCACGTTGATCCAACGTGTCTCCCATTATAAAGTTGAATGGGGTTTTCTCAGGATTATCAAAGTAGTACATAATATCTTTCACATAATGAGAAACAGGGGTTTTAGGAGTTACCCCATCTACATGACTAGCAAGTACCTCTAATTTTTTTGGTATTTTGTGTTCCGTATCCATAACTAAAGATAGAGAACCACTAAGAACAACAAATAAAAATTACTTAGTGATAAAGCAAACAAGCACACACGAGAATATTCACCCCACGCTATGACTCCCCGGCAACGGCGCTAGAAAAAGGTCTTGATAACCCACAAGTGTAGGGGATCACAACAGTTTTCAATAAGTAAGAGTGTCGAACCGAACGAGGAGCTAAAGGTAGAATAAATATTCCCTCAATTTCTATCGACCACCGATACAATTCTACGCATGCTTGACGTTCGCTTTACCTAGAACAAGTATGAAACTAGAAGTACTTTGTAGGTGCGATAGGATAGGTTTGCAAGATAATAAAGAGCACGTAAACAAAAGCTAAGGGCTGTTTAAATAAAGATGCAAGAAAGTAAATATAGCGAGTGTGGAAAAGTGGTGGTAGGAGTTGTGGAATTGTCCCTAAGCAATTGACTATGTTACTAGGCCGGTAATCACTATTGCAATTCTATTTGAGGGATAGGCATAAGCTAACATACTTTCTCTACTTGGATCATATGCACTTATGATTGGAACTCTAGCAAGCATCCGCAACTACTAAAGATTCATTAAGGTAAACCCAACCATAGGATTAAAGTATCAAGTCCCCTTTATCCCATACGCAACAATCTACTTACTCGGGTTTGTCTTTCAGTCAATGACGCAACCCACTATAAGCGAATCATGAACGCATTGCAACACCCTACAGCGGGAATCCCTCACGCTTGCGCGACACGGAGGGCACCATAGGACAACACCAATAATAAAACATGCAACTCAAACCAATCATAGAAATTCAACAATCACCGATAGGACAATAGAAATCTACTCAGACATCATAGGATGGCAACACATCATTGGATAATAATATGAAGCATAAAGCACCATGTTCAAGTATAGGGTACAACGGGTTGCGGGAGAGTGGACCGCTGAATATAGATGGGGGAAGGTGATGGAGATGTTCGTGAAGATGGCGGAGGTGTTGGTGTAGATCATGTGATGATGATGGCCCCGGCGTTCGGCGCCACGGAAGCAAGGGGAGAGAGCCCTTCTTCTTCTTCTTCCTTGACCTTCTCCTAGATGGGAGAAGGATTTCCCCTCTGGTCCTTGGCTCCCATGGTGTGGGAGCGGCGAGAGCCCCTCCGAGATTGGATCTATCTCTCTGTTTCTGCGTTCCCTGATTCTACCCCTTCACCGTTTCTTAAATATCCGGAGAACCGTAACTCCGATTGGGGTGAATCTTTCGCCCAGATCTTTCTCATAAAATTAGCTTTCTTGTGCCAAAAGAAGAGCCTCAACCGCCTTACGGGTGGCCCACGAGAGCCCAGGCCGCGCCCAGGGGGGAGGGCGCCCCCCCTGCCTCGTGGCCACCCCGGACACCGTTTCGCGTTGATTTTACTTCCCAAAAAGCATAAATATTCCAAAAAAATCTCCGTCCATTTTTATCCCGTTTGGACTCCGTTTGATATTGGGTTTCTGCGAAACAAAAAACATGCAACAGATAGGAACGGCCTTTGAGCCTTTGGATCAATATGTTAGTCCCAAAAAATAGTATAAAAAGTTGCCAAAAGTATATAAAAGTTGAATAATATTGGCATGGAACAATCAAAAAATATAGATATGACGGAGACGTATCAAATGCTGCTGGCCGCGCCTTCGCTTGCCGCACCCTCGCTCCGGCGATGCAATGGAGGCGCGCAACATGGATCCGGTGGAGATGACCCGATCCCGACGGGATCTGGACGAACTGGAGGGCGGTGAGGCGGTTCCGGATGGGCCTAGCTGCTGCCACCGCCGGCGAGGACTGCCCGAGCTGGAGCGGACCAGCGGGCCGAGGAGGGCGACGGGAACAAGCAGCTGCTGCTCGTGCTGCCTCCAGGGAACTCGGGCTCCTCATCCACCGGCCGCGGCAGCGACGAGGACGACGCGTCCGCCTCTGTTTGCGCTGGACTATGGCCGACAGACACGAGGTTCAGATCTGGGCGAGGCAACGGCGGCGACGGGCCTCAATACCAGAACATGGCCCGATGCCGACGGCCCCCGTCGGCCTAGTCCAGGATATGCCGACAGCTGTATCCAGGCCGTCGGCGTAATTTGGCCGTCGGGCTATCCCGAGCTATGCCGACGGCCCCCGTCCACTACTAGAAAAAGGGCTATAGATGGGATTGACACTAATGGCGCACCAGAAAGATGGTGCGCCATTAGTATATACTAATGGCGCACCACCTTCTATTGCGCCATTAGAGTTTAAACTACTAATGGCGCACCATGCAAAGGGTGCGCCATTAGAATCAATTTTTTTTAACTAGTGCGCCTGTCCAAACATACTAATGGCGCATCCTGCCCAAATCGCCATTAGTAGTTGTAACTACTAATGGCGCACCAGCGATAGGTGCGCCATTAGTTTAGAATTTTTTTGAACTAGTGCGCCTATCCAAACATACTAATGGCGCATCCTGCTTAAGTGCGCCATTAGTAGTTGTAACTACTAATGGCGCACCATGCAAGAGGTGCGCCATTAGTAGTGGGCAGCAACAAGATATTTGGGACAGCCTCTCCTACCCACACACTCACTTTCTCCCCACTTCATTCTCTCCACCTCCTCCTTGTCTCGGTGCCTCCTCTTTTCACCTCATTTCCACCATAGATTCATTCAAATTAAGTGGTTAAATTACCTTGTTTTAATAGGTAAGTAAGGGGAAGCTATATTTAGGTTGTTCTCCTACAACAATGTGCACATGCACTTTTTACGGCCTAGCTAGATCTATGTATGTTCGTGGTGTTGCATATGTTTGTGGTGTTGCATATGTGTTTGTGTTTGGAGGTGTACGGTATTTGAAATCGATAGTTGCCAATATTTTGCGGAATGTTGATTCATTTCCGTTTAGCGAGAATTTTGGCATTAAGCATTCTTTTGGTCCTATTTTTAGGGAAAGTCATGCCAAATTTTGTTTGGTTCTAAAATATCGTTTTGCTCTACCCATGACGACCATGGTCCGCACGATGACCGAAGGCATCGTGAATAGGCTTTTTGAGGTCCATGAAGGCGAGATGCTTCAAAAGAGCGAGGCGGAGATAAGATGTCCGTGTCGAAGATGCAAGTGAAGAGCCTTATTGCGGACCCGGATTCCGGCAGGTGCGGGACCACCTGCTGTTGCGTGGTTTCATGGATGGCTATCGGTGGCAAGGTGATGAAGATGACTACTGAAGTCGTCCATGCGGGCGGGCAAGAAATGAGGAAGGGCAGCAAGACAACCACCGCGGCTCGGTAGGCGAGAAGACGAAGAATCCCGAGGAGATGATCACGGCGTGATGCTGTACACGATCATCATGTAGAAGATGCAGGACATGATGATGAGGAAGATGCGGAGCAGGCGACGGGCATGATCGCGAAGATGATGATGCGGCGGAGCGACGACGCTGGACCATCGATGGGCTGGGTGCAGGACCCTCATATTCAAGAGCTGCTTCTCAAGCGAGACGGATAACGCAAGAGCTGCCGCCGAGAGAAAGCCAAGATGGATCAACAGAGTTAGGCGCGGTTACTCCATTGTATGAAGGATGCAGGCCGAGGATACCCGCTTTGAAAGTAGCGCTCATGGCTCGGAGATGAAGGTAAAACACAAAATGACCGGCGATGCTTCGGCGAGAACATGTCATTACAGCACGAACGTCTTCCCAAGGGGAACAAGTGCCCGACCAGTTTGGAGGCGAAGAAAATCGTGTGTCCTCTCGATTTACCGCACATGAAATACCATGTGTGCATGAACAATTGCATCATTTATCGGGACGAGCACGCGGAGTCTACCATATGTCCGGTGTCGGCGTCACTCGATACAAGAAGAGGAAGAAAGCTCCTCGAAAAGTGGTGTGGTACTTTCCGATCACTCCTCGTCTGCAGCGCTATTTAGCGGACCGTAAGGTAGCAAAGCTCCTGCGTTAGCAGCGGATAGGGAGGAGAAGAAGAGAAGATGGCGCAAATGATCCGGAGATAGATAAAAAGACAAGATGCTGAGTCACCCTAAGGATGCGAGCGGTGGCAAGCGTTGAACCGAAGACTCGGAATTTGGGAGCGATCCAAGGAACATCGTCCGGGCGCGAGCACCGATGGAGTCAATCCGTTTGGCAGCCGAGAAGCACACATAGCACCTGGCCTATGTTTGTGTGGATGTACAACCTTCCCCCTGGTTGTGCATGAAGAGGAAGTACATTCACATGAGTATGCTAATTGAAGGGCGAAACAACCAGGAACGACATCAATCATGTATCTGGGGCTGCTGAAGAGGAGCTTGACATGCTGTGGAAAACGCCCGCCAATCGTGGGGACGCCGCAGAGAAAGAATATTTCCCTATGAGAGCCGCACTGCTCACGACGGTGCACGACTATCTCGATTCACGGATATCTCGCGGGGCAGGTAGTCCACGGATTTTACGGATCGTAAGGTGCATGGATGACTGGCGTATCGCCAGCTAGATAGAGATCCCAGGTCTTGAAAACCGTGTTCATGGGACATCAAAGGTGGCTTCGCGGCGATGACCCGTGGAGAAACGCAAGGATCTGTTCGATGGTGAAACCGAACCCAACGCCCGTGTACGAGGAGCGGCGAGGAAATAGACAAGCTGTTGAAAATTGGAAAGACTGCCCACTACCGGGAAAGAAGCAAAAGGCGCGAGTCGGGAAAGAAGCGAAAGGTGCGAGCCGCTGCTGAAGGTATGGAAAGCGAGGTCTGTTTTACGGGACTTGCCGTCTTGGAAGATCCACCGTGTGCCTCACAGCCTTGATGTCATGCATATCACGAAGAAGCGTGTGCGAGAGTCTGCTTGGTACCCTGCTCAACATGCGGAGAGGACCAAAGATGGGCGAAAGCAAGGGCAGACTTGAAATCAATGGGCATCGGGCAGGAGCTTCACGCTATATATGATGATGATGATGATGATGATGATGCGAAGCAGGACATAGAAAGTCGTCGCAAAGGCAAAAAGGCCAAGAAGACCGGAAATGACTACCCTCCGCGTGCTTCACTCTAAGTCGAGGAGGAGATCGAGCAGTTTTCACCTGCCTCCTAGGAGTAAAACTTCCTTCTGATTCTGTGGGGAAGATAAGCAGATACCTAGACCCAGTGAAGCGAAGTTCAGCGGGATGAAGTCTCACGGTATCACGTGCTAATAGCGCAGATACTTCCGGTTGCAATCCATTGGGATCATGGGCGCGCGTCCGTGTGAAGCGCTATTTGGCCTATGCAACTTCTTGACGTCATCTCGGAAGTCGATTGGCGTGAGGCAACTCGAAGGCTACGAGGAAGAGATCGTGGTGATACTATGCGAGCTTGAGATGTACTTCCGCCCGCATTCTTGACGTTATGGTGCATCTGCTGGTCCATATAGTGGAGGATATCATCCAACTCGGGCCGACGTTCCTGCACAACATGATGCCGTTCGAAAGGATGAATGGTGTCATCAAAGGATACGTTCGCAACATGTCACGTCCAGAAGGAAGCATAGCCAGGGGCTTTCTGACCGAAGAGTGCATCTCCTACTGCCGCGAATTATCTAGGCATCGAGAACCCGTTGGTCTGCCCGTCAGCGAGCACCTCGGCAGGCTCGCTGGATGGGGTCACCGTGAGGGTCGCCGCGAAATGCATGTCGACTTCGAGGGTCGACTCGCCGACTTTGAAAGAGCAAACCTAGTCGGCGCTACAACACATAGGCGTGGTCGATCCTTGGGTGGTAGAGCACAAAACCTTTATTAAAAAGGCGTACAATGACCGAGGCCAACAGAGGACGGACGGAGATACACTCAAAGAGCACAACTCATGTTTCACGCGTTGGTTCAAGCGAAGCTTCGTCGTACCCTTTACATGAGGATTCTTCAGCGGAAGAACAACTCATATTCGCCTTGTCACAGGCGCCGAGCACAACGATGACCTATGAGGCGTCACGATATCAACGGCTACACATTCTACACGAGGCCAAGGACATGAAGGCGATGGTTATCGAACTCCGGGTAACGATGGAATCCTACACGGTAGCGACAGGACAGATACTACGGAAGGATCGAGGAGATCTGGGAGCTGAGCTACTGTTGGAGAGAAGGTCCCGATGTTCCATGTCGAGATGGGCCAAGAACATCATAAAAGAAGACCGGTATTTCATCACCATGGTTATACGAAGCCAAATCAAGACCCATGGCATAAGCGTCACCCTTGAAAAATGAGCCATGGTACTGGCTTCCCAAGTGGACCAATGCTTCTTCATTACCGACCGCCAAAGCCCGGTCGTGTTGTCGTGAGGAGAGGCAAAAGGAAGATCATCGGAATGGATGGAGTAGCCAATGAGCAAGACTTGACAAATACGGCGACCGAGGATCGAACATGGCGGCGATGATGAAGTAGCAGCATACACCACAAGAAGAAGCAGGACCACCCTACCTAAGGGCGTCCGTTCCACGGAAGAACTCCATTTGCGAAAAAGAAGGGCAAGAAGATTGTGAACACATAGCTAGCTAAGATCGATTGTATTTAAATCGTAGCCTTCATTTCTCGATTGTATTTCATGGGTACTTTTTGAACTATCATGAATATTTTTAAATTTCATGGACACTCGATCTCGATCCCCCTCCATCTCGATCGCTATCCCACCTCGCCAGATCCGGTCCCCTCGCGCCGAGCACCCCCAGATCCACCGGCCGCCGCCGCCGACCCCCCGCACCCTCGATTCCCCTACTCAACCGCCGCCGCCGACCCCCCGCACCCCGCGCACCGTCTTATAAAAAAAATAAGTATCAAACAGATTTTTAAATGCTACTGTCTTATAAAAAATATTACTGTTATTATTTAAACAAGTTTGAACATATTTAAACACAAATAAGTATCAAACAGCTTTTTAAATGCTAAAAAAAAAATTTGTGGAGCCTGGGAGTCGAACCCAGGACCTCCTGGTGTGAGAAGTGGCTGCTGACCAGTCGAGCTAGTAGAGGGGACTTGATGTGGATCAGTTCTGGTGGTACATAACCTGTTGGCTCGAGTTGAAATAAAAAAAAATACTAATGGCGCACCACGGTGAGGTGCGCCATTAGTATGGATGTACTTATGGCGCACCGAGGGGTGGTGCGCCATTAGTATTGTGCCCGCGCCCAAACCTAACCCGTCCGCCCGCGCCCGCTCCACGCCGCCGCCGCCGCCTCTCCGCCTCTCCTCGCCCTCGCCTCTCCCTCCTCGCCCTCTCCTCGCCTTCCTCTCCCTCGCCCCACCTCCCTCGGCGCCACCGTCCCGCCACCTCGGCGCTGCCCCGCCGCCTCGGCGCGACCCGCCGCCCAGACGCCGCGCTTGAGCGCCGCCTCGCGCGACCCCGCGCCCAGCGACGCCTCGGCGACCCGCCGCCCAGACGCCGCCCAGCGCCGCCTCGACCCGCCCAGCGCCGCTGCCCCACCTCGGCGCTGCCCGCCGCCTCGACCCTGCCCAGCGCCGCTGCCCCACCTCGACCCGCCCAGCGCGCCTCGGCGCGACCCGCCGCCCGGACGCCGCCCGTCCACACCACCGTCGCCGGAGCACCACCACCCCGTGAGCTCCCCTCCTCCTCCCCTCCTCCCTCCCTTCCCCGGATCTGCCAGTCCTCTTCTATAGTTTCATGTTTGAGCAGTGAACATGAAGTACCAGCAACCTCTTCTATACCAGATACTAATGGCGCACCAGGTGGTGCGCCATTAGTAAAAATTACTAATGGCGTGCTATTAATGGCGCACCAGTGATGCGCCATTAATGGCCAAATTAGGTGCACCATTAGTAGTGGTTTTTCTAGTAGTGGTCGGCCCAGATCTGCCGTCGGCTTTGCCCAGGCTACGCGTACAGCGGCCATCGGCATACATGGTGTAGGATCGGAAGTATGTCTAGAGGGGGGGGGGGTGATTAGAATACTTGACCAATTAAAAACTTATCCTTTTCCCAATTTTAGTCTTTGGCAAATTTTAGCTATCTTAGCACAATTCAAGCAAGCATGCAAAGAGTATATGAGCAGCGGAAAGTAAAGCATGCAACTTGCAAGAATGTAAAGGGGAAGGGTTTGGAGAATTCAAACGCAATTGGAGACACAGATGTTTTTGTCGTGGTTCCGATAGGTGGTGCTATCGTACATCCACGTTGATGGAGACTTCAACCCACGAAGGGTAACGGTTGTGTGAGTCCACGGAGGGCTCCACCCACGAATGGTCCACGAAGAAGCAACCTTGTCTATCCCACCATGGCCGTCGCCCACGAAGGACTTGCCTCACTAGCGGTAGATCTTCACAAAGTAGGCGATCTCCTTGCCCTTACAAACTCCTTGGTTCAACTCCACAATCTTGTCGGAGGCTCCAAAGTGACACCTAGCCAATCTAGGAGACACCACTCTGCAAGAAGTAACAAATGGTGTGTTGATGATGAACTCCTTGCTCTTGTGCTTCAAATGATAGTCTCCCCAACACTCAACTCTCTCTCACAGGATTTGGATTTGTTGGAAAGAATATTTGAGTGGAAAGCAACTTGGGGAAGGCTAGAGATCAAGATTCATATGGTAGGAACGGAATATCTTAGCCTCAACACATGAGTAGGTGGTTCTCTCTCAGAAACGGTAAGTTGGAAGTGTAGGTTCATTCTGCTGGCTCTCTCCACGGATGAAGAGGAGGTGGAGGGGTATATATAGCCTCCACACAAATTCTAACCGTTACACACAATTTACCAATCTCAGTGGGACCGAATCAACAAAATCGGTCAGACCGATTTAGTAAACCTACTGACCGTTAGGATTTTCGGCGGGACCGACATGCAACTCGGTAGGACCGATATGGTTAGGGTTAGGGCATAACGTAATCTCGGTGAGACCGATTACTCAAACACGGTGAGACCGATTTTGGTAATAAGCTAACCAGAGAGTTGGTCAGGTAAACTCGGTGGGACCGGCTCGCTCATTTCGGTGGGACCGAAATGTTACGAAAAGGAAACAGCGAGTTTACATTGCAATCTCGGTGGGACCGATCGCTCATCTCGATGGTACCGAAACGTTGCGAAGGGAAACAGAGAGATTACAATCCCATCTCGGTGAGACCGATTTGCCTAGGGTTTTTGGCAGTGGCTATGACATCTGAACTCGGTGGCGCCGGATAGAAAGAATCGGTGGGGCCGAGTTTCACTTTTGGTTTGGGTCATATGTGGATATGAGAAAGTAGTTGAGGGTTTTGAGCATATCACTAAGCACTGTGGAGCAAGAAACTCATTAAGCAACACCTCATCCCTTCTTGATAGTATTGGCTTTTCCTATAGACTCAATGTGATCTTGGATCACTAAAATATAAAATGTAGAGTCTTGAGCTTTTGAGCTTGAGCAAATCCTTTTATCCTTAGTATTTTGAGGGATCCACTTTCCTCATCCATGCCATGCCATTCATTGAGCTTTTCCTGAAATGTTCATCTTGGAATGATGTTAGCTCAGTGAGCTATATGTTGTTAGGAATTACCAAAACCACCTAGGGATAGTTGCACTTTCAATCTTCTCTTTTTTGGTAATTGATGACAACATATAGATCAAAGCTTCCACAAATAATAATAAGAGTGAAAAACATTGTCGCTTTGAGAACTATGTGATAAGCAAGAGCTCCCCCTAAATTTGTGCATAGTTTAAGAATTGCTTTGGATTGCAAATGCACAAGGAGTTAGGCTCATGGGTTACTATTCCATGTCACATACCACTACAAAAAAAAGACACATCCGTGACATTTTGGGCCGAGTGAATTTTTTTCTGTCATACATATGACACTTCTATGACGATAATTGTGACAAAACCCGGTATCATCATAGATGTGGTGGGCTCCTACTTCCATGACAAAAAATCATGACAGAAAATGGGCTTTTCGTCCTAGGCGGGCCAGAGACGCAACTGCATGACATTCTTTGGGCCGTCCATGACGGAAAAAACCGTGGTAGAAGCGAGGGAGGAAAATTTGGGGAGTTGCGATTCTGGTGGGAGGTCGGGGCAGAAGCGATCGCGTTTTCTCGTGACACGTGCGTCTGCAGCGTGTGTGCGGCGTTAGCTCTAATCGAACCCGGCGGCGTTGGGCTCTAGCGAACCCGGCGATTGCCTTTGTAGGCTCGCGATCATCGAACCCGAGCGATCGATCGATGGCTGTTAAGCGAACCCGATGGAGCAATTCGCCGCTCTGCTGCTAAGCGAAGCCGATCGATTGGATGAGCGATGGCGTTGCGGGGGGTTGGATGAGCAAGTGGCGGTGGCGTTGCCTCTGGATGAACAGGACCCGTGGTGTGGAGGCTGGATGAGCGATGAGCGGTGGAGGGGTGGTTGAACAGGACCCCGTGGTGTGGAGGGCTGGATGAACAATAGATGGTGGAGGGCTGGATGAATAGTAGACGCTGGAGGGGTGGTTGAATAGTAGCCGGTGGAGTAGCGCGCGATGGAGGCTGGATGAATAGGAGCCCGTGGAGGCTCGAGGAGGTCGACGGTGAAGATGAATAATATCCCATGGAGTCCCGTTTTGCGGTACGCCACACCCCTCCCGATGAACATGACCCCCGTTTCGACCGTAGCGCTCCAACACAAGTCCGTTTCGTCCGTTTAGCGGTACGCCACACCCCTCCCGATCAACGGGACCCCGTTTCGACCGTAGGAGGTCCGTTTAAATCCGTTTTGCGATGCGCCACACCCTCCCGATCAACGGGACCCCGTTTCGACCGTAGGAGGTCCGTTTCCTCCGTTTTGCTTGACGCCCACACCTCCCGATCAACAGGACCCCGTTTCGACCGTAGGAGGTCTGTTTCCTCCGTTTTGCATTACGCCACACCCCTCTCGATCAACAGGACCCCGTTCCAAATGTAGGATGTCTGTTTCCTCTGTTGTGCGGTACACCAGGCCTCGTTTCCATCGCCTATTCCGTCCAAGCCGGTTGGCTCCCATGTGTTCCGTTGCCTCCCGACTAACACGACGTATTCCGTTGCCTCCCCATGAACACGATGCATTCCATTGGCTCCCCATGAACACGACGACGGCGCTATTTCTCCGTTCCGACCCAGCCATGTACGTATGCGTGAGTAGGCGTTCGAGACCCTGCCCGTATGTACGTACGTGGCCGTATTTTCTTTTTTGCACCCTCGCCGTTGTATGTTTGTGTACATGCTACGTGCGCGCCTCTACATCGACACGTGCGCGCCTCTACTACGACACGTGCGTGCCTCGACATCGAACAGTATGTACGTACACTTTCGCGACCAGAATGACAATGCTACGTACGGTTCGACCAGGTGGGTCCCGTATCGAGCACTTCCTTACTGCGAAGATGTGGTGGTGGATCCCAGCGGTCGGCGAATCGTTTTGGGTTTTTTTTGCCCGGACGCACTTCCTTGCGTGCGAAGATGTAGCTGGTGGGTCCCAACAGTCAGGGGGGAAACGTTTTTTTCGCGAAATACTGGTGACCCGTTTGGTGGGTCCTCTTTGTTAGGTGGAGGAATAATTATTTTGCGGCGTAATAGGGAGGCACTTCCTTGCGGCGCCCGTGGACCCAGGTATCGGCCTCTCCATGCACTGATACTCTTCCGATGGAAGTCGATCGTTGACCACATTGACCACGCCGAGCCGAGAGCACCACGGCGGTGGGACGACAGCGAGGCCTAGGAAGGGACGACGCGAGCCGGGAAGACGCAGCGGTGGATGCCCATGCGAAGAGGAGTACGAGGGTGAGGCTGTCGTCGCCGCAGAATAACAGGGGGTGTGGGTGAGTAGAGGGATGGCCTGGCCAGCGGTGGGAGTAGTAGGGGAAGGTGAGGTCTCCGCCGCATCGTAGCCGGCCATGGGAGGCAGGAGTGCGAGGCACGACCGACGCTGGTTTGGGCGGCTGGAGCAAGAAGACCAGGGGTTGAAGAAGCACTACGGCCGTTGGATGGACATCGTACGGTCACTGGAGCTAGAATCGTGCATATTATTGACTAAGTTGACAAAGCCCTCCGTCCCCGTCAACTTAGTAGGGCCACAAGTCAGCCTGCCACTATACTGGGTCCCAGCTAACAGGCGGAGTATTCATTTTTTTGTGCGTAATAAGGAGGCACTGCCTCGTGTGCGAAGATATTGCTGGTTGGTCCGAGCTGTCAGCGGCGGTAACGTTTTTTCCGCGAAATACAGAGGCCCTTTCGGTGGGTCCCATATGTCAGGTGGAGGAATCATTATTTTGCGCGTAATAAGGAGGCATTTCCTTGCGTGCAGCCATGGACCCAGCTGTCGGCCTCTCCACGTACAGTCCACTTCAGATGCATGTCGGTCGTTGACCACGTTGGCCAGGCCGCACCGAGAGCACCAGGGCGGTGGACGACAGCGAGGCCTAGGAAAGGAACGACATGGAGGCAGGGAAGACTCGGCAGTTGTTTCCCACGCGGAGGGAATCTGTTGTCTGAGGTTTCTTGATTCGTCTGCCG
The DNA here is from genome assembly GCA_021605205.1 of Aegilops longissima. NCBI lineage: Eukaryota > Viridiplantae > Streptophyta > Magnoliopsida > Poales > Poaceae > Aegilops > Aegilops longissima. The sequence goes on along the minus strand of CM038680.1, from coordinate 48,506,400 downwards.
TCGCGGAGAATAACAGCGGTGTGGGTGAGTAGAGGGATGGCTAGGCCAGCGATGGGTGTCTGGTGGGGCGGTGAGGCTTGCTTGGCAGCAGAGCCGACCATGAGGGAGGAGGGAGCGAGCAGTCCCTTGGCGCTTGTTTGAGCGGCCGGAGTAGGAAGAGCAGAGATTGAGGAAGCACGACGGCCGTTGCATGGCAATCCAACAGTCACTACTTGTGCGTCAACCTTTCTTTTTTAGGAAAGCCTCAAATCTATGGAAAACAGCATACAACCCGTCTGCCATTATTTCTAATAATTTACAGCCCATTTGCTAATTCTTAAGGATTTTTTGGAGCCCATATTCTTTTTGTTAGCATTACAGCCCATACTGTGGCCACGGTTAAAACATTATACAAAATTTTGCATATTTCGGTGCGGTCCGAACTGTTTTGAATCCTGAAATTTTGACTCACATTCAAACTGATTTTAAAAATAGATGTATATCAATATAAAATCCAACAAATTCTCCACGCATAAAAATTAATGTAATTTAGAATCTCGAAATGAAAAAAAGATATTTGAAACTAATTGCCGGTTTGATGTGTTTTAAAAATGTACAGCCCATTTCTCATTACTGATGGGCCATTTTCTCGGCCAGCCGAATGAAAGGTCTCCTCGTCTTGAAAGATTTGCAGCACAACAGGCCTGACAAAGTGACTTACTTGGCAAATCACAAAAAAACTGGGCTGTGGCCGTGGACCCAGCTATCAGCCTCTCCACGTGCAGTACTCTTCTGATGGAAGTCGTTCCTTGACCATGTTGACCACGCCGCGCGGAGAGCACCACGGCGGTGGACGACGGTGAGGCCTAGGAAGGGGACGACGTGGAGCCGAGGAAGACGCGGCAGTGGAAGCCCGCGCGGAGAGGAGTACGAGGGTTCACTGGTTCGGCTGCGGTGTGAGGCTGCCGTCGCCGCAGGGCCTGGCCAGCGGTGGGAATAGTAGGGGGCGGTGAGTCCTCCGCGGCAGCACAGCCGGCCACGGGAGGCAGGAGCATGAGGCACGACCGGCACTGGTTTGGGCCGCTGGAGCAAGAAGACCATAGGTTGAAGAAGCACTACGGCCGTTGGACGGACATCGTACAGTCACTGGAGCTAGAATCGTTCATATTGACTAAGTTGACAAAGCCCTTCGTCCCCGTCAACTTAGTAGGCCTGATCAGCCTCCACCAAGGTGGGTCCCAGCTAGCGGGGAGTATTCATTTTTGTGCGTAATAAGGAGGCACTTCCGGTGGGTCGAGTGACGCGGGGGGACTTTTTGCAAAATACGGTGGCCCGTTAGGTGGGTCCCAGCAGTCCTAGCAGTCAGGGGGCAAACATTTTTTTTGCAAAATACGGAGTCCCGTCCAGTGGGTCCCTGTTGTCAGTTGGAGGAATCATTATTTTCCGCGTAATAAGGAGGCACTTACTTGCTGCGGCCGTGGACCCGGTGAGGCGCTCCGCGTCTGATATACTTCCGATGGAAGTCGTTCCTTGACCACGTTGACCTCGCTGCGTTCCGTTGCATGCATCGTCCATGGGCGTGGTGCGTCCCCTGTCGACCTCTCACGTCACGGTCATCTTCCGATGACTCTCGGTTGTTGACCACGTTGACCACACCATGCCAAGCGCGCAGACGAGAGCGACCGGAGATGGGGAAGACGAGGCGGTGGAGTCGCGAGATGGAAGGGTGGGAAACTTCATTGGTTGGTGTGCGACAGCACTGGCCATGATGCCGCCACGGAGGCAGGAGCAAAACAGAGGTTGAAGAGGAGCACGACATTTGTATTAACATCCAACGGTCCAGCTGCTAGAATCATTTGTTGATTAAGTTGACAAAGCCGTGCGTACCGTCCGCTTAGCAGGCCCACAAGTCGATCACCAAATCAGGACGGGTCCCCGGTATCAGCGGGATGAATAATTTTTTGCAAGACAAGGAGGCACTTCCTTCCGTGCAAAGATACAGCAGTGGGTCCCGGCTGTCGGTGGAGAAACATTTTTCAGCTTAATAAGGAGGAACTTTCTTTGCGTGCGACCATGGACCTCGTGGGTCCCAGCCGTCAGGCTCTCCACGTACAGTCCTCTTGCGATGACTCTCGTTTGTTGACCACGCAGCACCGAACACAGCGAGGCGGTGGGCTGGCAGCGAGCCCCTGGACGGGAACGACTCGAGAGATGGGAAAAGCGGCGGTGGAGTCGCAGATTGAGAGGAGGAGAAGGGTTATAACTGGTTCTGTTGCAATTCATATCAAACTCAGGTTCACAGGACACGTTCATATTCCTAGCCAAAATTCACTATCAACAACTCAAAAGATTCATATATACACAAGGTCAGCATATCTATGCATCCAAATGATTGATAGATCACACGGCAATATTCATACATAATTCACAAAAAGAGTCAGATATACACATGTTCAGTATTGTTTATGCATCCAAATGATTGAGATCACAACCAATATGATCCATGGACGAACATTAATTACCTATGGTACAGACTGGTAAATGGTGTTCAATCAGAGGTACTTCTTGCTAAAATTAGTTCTTGTATGAGTAAACTTTCGAGTACATAAGAGGCAGCACAGACAATCTCAACTTTGCTTGTAGGTTTATCCTCAAATAGTGGCCTCGTGCCGAGGGAGGTTTGAGCAACTTGACCACTACTTTCTTCCAACTAGTTCTTGGCTCATCAGGTCTGTATCTCGCCAAAATTCTACATTGCGGCGAGAAAGGAGGCGGTTGAGAAAATGAACCACCAAATTTTTGTGCAGTTCAAGCTGAAATGGAGCATCCTTGGTGTGCGAGACTGATTAAGTGCCGATGAATATACGCTTCAACCAACTTGTCTGGAATCTTTAGACTCCATGGCATATAGTTCTCTACCATATGTGCCGATAACCAAAAGGCACAAGTTGGGACCAAAGATTGGACTGCCTTTTTCTGTGCTATGCACCAAGCAATATTTTTGGCGTTCACTCTCCTAATACTTGGAATTTGACAATTGGTTGACGCCGGTTGATACTCGAATGAATATAGGCACTTCTTCTCAACATCTATGCTTGTCTGAGTGAACTTTGGAGTACATAGCAGCAAAATAAGTACCTGTCCATCTGATCATTTTGTGCAGTTCTACTGAAATCACCCGATGTAATGGTTTGCCTGCGAGTTCAGGTTGCAAATTACTCCTTTATGAAATCGGCAAACAGTAGCAGAATACCAAATTACCAATACATATGACAGGCACAATAGTCAAGATAAAGACCAGTACCAACTAGTGTGAGGTAGCATATCAATTACTATTTCCTTTATTTGGAAGCCGAGATAAATAGCGGTCGACAAACAAAGGAAGAAAGCAAGTGGAGATTAGCGGTGACAGGAAAGGACGGAAGCTGTCGAGGCAATGAAGCACCCAAAGTTTTTGTGCAGTTCCACCAAAATCGAGCATCCCTGTTGGCACATATATTGACAGAGTGAGATTACTGTAATAGTGGGGCTAGTTGATGAAACATACTCTAACAAATAGAAGCACCCTCATATCTTAATGGGTAAAGTTAGCAACATAGTAGTCTTGCTTAAAGAGAGGTATTAGTTTATTTAATCAGTGCCAATTAGCTCAAGTCAACACTCAAAGTATTGCCATTTATCATAGGTTGCAAAACTTAAAAGTGCAAAGATAAAGGGGTTTCTCATGTGATGTACGATACAAATAGAGATGACAACAAACTAATATGGATGAAGGCCTTAGGCCCGTACCAACTGAGAAAGAAAGCTTATTCATGTAGTCCCATAAGAGATGATAAAGCACTCACTGGAATCACACAATAGTATATATTTTGTGCACTTCAAATGTATGGTTGAAATCACTCTTGTTTACCGATCTTTGAGATTATATCGAAAGATTATCAAGAACTTCCAGCGAGTTAAAGCAATTTGGTTGGGATACAGTTCATTGTATTGTCTTGTGTAGTTCCACTAAAATGTATGATTGGCACAACATGATCCCTGTTTGCACAAGTAGGAACAAGGTGAAACCTTCATTAGCTTAGTGAGAAAGGATAGGAAGACATTAGCATATTACTTAAACATTAGCATCAAATTCATGATGGACAATCATAAAACATTGCCTCATTGAACCAATGGCAATAAATTGACATGCAAAACAATAGCACTATTATGTCATGACACTAATAATATTCCCTCCCTGCTCCACCACATGATTCACCTCCATAGACAAACATTCACACGTACATGATTCAGCATAGGGTCCTACTAAAGATTTGTTTAACTCCAACAGGAAAATTAGGCAGTAATAAATTAGTGGTACTTAAGTACTCCTAATTAATTAAGTGAGACAACAGAAGTGGAAGGGCTCCCTGGAGGATCTTCTCACATGTAAGGTAGTCGTTGTCGTAGCCCTTGAATAGCCTCGACTGAGGCCTCTGGCTTCAGCAAGATCGCCTTGGCACTGTTTATTCTTCTTCTTCTTCCTCTTCATGCTCTGTTTCTCTTTCTCCTCACCAGTTGGTGAAACCAAGCACATGATTGGCCTTCTAATTCAGAATTGGTTTTGTCAGTGAGGGAGTACAAGTGTACTAGTAAAAAACAACATTATTTTCTCATGGCAGTAGGAAAATAGAGATGAACACATGCATTAAATATCATTCTTACCTAAAGGAAGGTTATGGCGCCAATATTGATGATGAGGATTGGAACACAGATCTCCCTTTGTGCAGTTCCACCAAAATGAACCAACTGTTCCATCTAACATTCCAGTTAAACAGCATAAAAGTCACTTCTTTTAAGAAGAGTTTTGTGCAGTGCACAAAATGGTCACAACAGCAACCAGGTGAATTAGATATCCCTGTTTGCACAAAAAGGCATAGAGGAAACAGTCAGAGTCTCAAACAATTACAGGAAAAAACATTTGGCTAAACTTGATAGAGTCTCAAACAATTACAGGCAAAAACAGTGGCATGGCTTCATTTTTACCAGGGACATTATATTAAGAACAGCTAAGGCTGCATTCGGTTCACAGGTTTGGTGCAGGATTTTCGTAGGAACACAATTCCTACGGTATTCTTTCCCTTCCAACTGTTTGGAACACGGGAAAGGTGAATAGTGTTTCATAGGAAAGCTGGTCTAGTAGTACTGATTCCATCGGATCAGAAACATCCACGCGCTGCTCAATTTTTGGGCGGAAGCCCGAGGCAGGCGCTCGCTGCCATGCGTTAGACAAGTTGCTGTGTTGTGTTTGCCGGAATAAAAAAATCAACCTATGTGTGGTACGTGAGGTGAGGACAAGAGTAGTCACTGTGCAGCTGAATAAACAAATAGCATCTCATACTGCCAAGCATGCTACTCTAAAAAAACTAATCTGTACATTTCGTAGTCCATCCGAACACATTCTCTTGAGAGTTTCCTCCGGTTCGCTGTTCCATAATTTTATACCTACATTCCTTTCCTATTCCTCTATTTTCATCAAGACCTATGCTTTCTGCCCCTTTATTCCGACCGGCGCCTAAATATTTGGTATAAGGGCATGGGACAGTGGGTGCACCAGCAGTACAACACCATGTACATAAATATGGGCATAAAGTGGTGATTCATAGTTTGTTGCCCCGAGAAACAAACATCCAAGAAACATATTTGGGTTGGTCCCTTTTTTGTTCACTCTAGCCACCTACTCCTATGCGTGGATAGCAAATCTAGTCCTGGTCATACCACTCTGTACAGCGTTACCCCTATATTTCCCTTTTCGACCAAGAGACCGGTTGGATGACCAGTCTGTACTACTTTCATCCCCTTTCCTTCCTGTTTGTACCAAGTCCGATGTACATACTAAATTCCCCCACCCCCACTTTATTTCAATGACAAGTATTTTCGGACAGAGGGAGTATAAGATTCGACTCCATGAAGTAGCTTTACCTCTAACAATAGAAAAAAAATGTGACGTTGGACCATCCGATCGAGAGGGGCTGAGAGGTAGAAAATGATGCACATGCAGCGAGCGAGCTGGGAAGTAGATCTAAAGGCGGTTTGAGCGAAGATATACTGAAGGTCGTCGGGATGTGGATAGGTGGGCGGCGGAGGCGGATCCGCCACGAGCAGCAGCAGAAGGATCGGAGGACCTCCAGCGCCCGGCTCGCCAGAGATAGCAGTGCGGCCCGGCGGTGGGTCTCCTCCTCGCTATCGGCGACAGCCTAAACGCTGCCCCTCCTCCCTTCACGGCGGAGGGGATATGTCCGGATTTGTAACCATCGGTGAGGATAGAAAGCCTGTGTCTTTTGAAGGGAGAAAGACAGTGTTACTACCACTATCTTGTTTAGATCTGGAGAGGATTAGAGTGTGTGAATAGAGCAGCCCTAGCAAGCAAGCGCGGAAGCTCCGGCCTATATATAAGTAGTGGGGTTGTTATGGCGCTGCTAGAAGGAGGGCGCGAGATGGCCGGCCGGGGGCCTTTTTGCCCACGGCCGGGCAAGAGGGAAGGGATTTCCTTCTTAATTCTTGCTTGATTATATTGATACATCTCCTTTCTTTATATAGAGAGGTTTACTTGACTCCCAAGCAAGGCTTACTCGACCCCTAAGCAAGCAACCCTTATCTCTAATTAACCCTAAGACTAATGGGCCCATTAGGCCCATTATGTACTCTAACACTACACCCCACCTGGACATGCAGCTTGTGCTCGAGCTGCAGCCTAACCAACTTATAACCATGACTCGACGCAACGCAAACCTAACACCTAAAAACAATCATTTTACTTCTCGGCTTGTTTTATGACTCTCACCTGAAATGGACAGGGACGCTTTATTTTGGACCCCTCAACAAAAAGTGGACACCATCCACACGTTGAACGTGCACGTGTACAGCCACCTGGATCCTGTGGACACCACCTGGACCAAAGGAGTGCATGTGTATGGCCACCTGGAAGTGGTTGCAAGAGCGACCAGTAGAGGCTCCCTCGCGGCGGCCGGCTGCGGAAAGCAGTGGTGCTACGCCGTGCGCTCCTGTCGGTGACACCCTGCCTTCTCCCCGCTGGATGGCTGTTGGTCTGCACGGCACAGGAAAGAGTGGATGGCTTGCGATGGAGAATGGCGAGGAGGGATGCGCCCCCCAACCGCCGATGTCACAGATTTTGAGGTCGCTGCCCGCGGGGAAAACAGCATGTCTGCCGCCCGCGGGGGAAACCGCATGCCCAAGATCCCCGACGTAGCGGACGAGATCGAGGTCCTTTGCACACCGAAGGGCAACTTGGAGGAGCGGCAGCTGCATACCATGCATCTCCCGCACATGCCGACGCGCTTGGAGGCCACGTGCAGCAGCCTGCAGCCTCACCGCCGCTGAAACGTGGCAGGTAGCGATCCATGACGGAAGCGGTGATGGCGACGGCGGGGACTTGATCTGCTGGATGTGGACGCCCTAGGATGGCGGCGGCGCTGATGGGAACGAGGTCGTCGCACTCCCGTCGTAGGGCATCCCATACTGGACGGCGGAGCTGACCGGCGGTGGCTGCTGCAGTGTCGCGCCGGACGCGGCGGAGGCCGCCAGGCGGCGCCGCCGCTGCAGCAAGGGCTGGGCGGTGGTGGCGATGGATGGCAGCTGCAGCGGCCCGGCGAGCACGGCGAAGGCCGCCTGGTGCGGTGGCTGCCACAGCAGCCACGACGGCGCGGGGGCGGCGATGGGCGTCGCAGCCGGGTGTGGCCCGTAGGACCCGGTCAAGAACAGGTGGATCTCCTGGACAGCCTGGGTTAGGTCCCGCATCACCCCGTACACCTCCTCCCAGGTGAGGACGGCGGGGGCGGGTGCGACGGAGGACCGCGGCGCTGGCAGGAGCGGGCCGACGACCGTGGTGGTCGCTGGAGGCGACAAGGTGACGGAAAGGGAAAGAGACGGGCTTGGCGGCGGTGAAGACATGATCGGAATCCGGCCCGGGTAGCGACCCAGCGGTTCGGGACGGTGATTCCTGCTGGATGGACACCGGGCGGCGCTCGAACGCGTGGGCGTAGTACATGGCCGACTGGAGATCCTGGGGTCCCCGAAGCTCCACGTCCACGCGGATGTGATCCGGAAGCCCACTGACAAAGAGGTAGGCGTGCTGCTTCCCTGTCACACCCGACGCATGGCACGCCAAGGCCTGGAAGCGGTCGGCAAAGTCTTGCACCGTAGAGGTGAAGGGAAGGCGGCCGAGCTCCGACAGGCGGCTCCCGTGAACCGGGGGCCCAAAGCGGAGGAGGCAGAGCTCGCGGAAGTGCTCCCAAGAAGGCATGGAACCCTCGTCCTGCTCGAGAGCATAGTACCACGTCTGTGCCACGCCGCGAAGGTGATAAGAATCAAGCCAGGTCCGCTCCGAAGCAAGTGTGCGCTGCCCGGGAGAGAACTGGTCGCACTGGTTGAGCCAGTTTAGGGGGTCCTCCATGCCGTCATAACTGGCGAAGTCGATCTTGGCGAACCGTGGCGGTGCCTGGGAGGGAACGCCATGTCGAGCTGGCTCAGAGGTGCGGAGCAGCGAGGAGGGTGGCGCTTGGTCGGAGTACTCTGGGTAGGGACCCGCGGAACCGGAGGGCCCCCCGAACTGCGGAAACGGAGTCGGCTGTTCGGGGGCCGTGGTGTAGACCGGCGATGGAGAACACCCAGCCGCCCACGCTGGAAGTGGCGACGGGGAGGGCGGGAACCGGACCTGATGAATCGGGAGGCCGGTCGGCGAGGGTGCTCCCGAGCTAGGCAGGGGCGGCGCCGGTGGTTGTAGCGTCAGCGGCGGAGGGTGGGCGGGGCCGTCGGTGGCCCCGGGGGACGGTGGCTGCAAGTACCACAGAGGGGCCGCGGCGGCGTGGTCCGCCGAGTGTCCCGCCTTGGGCGGTAGCAGCGGCAGCCAGTGCAAGCGGCGCGGTTGTCCCGAAGCTGATCAAGGGCGGTGAGGGCGCGGAGAAGCGGCTGCGGCGGTCCGGTGGCCGCCGCTGTGGCATCTCTTTATAGCGACTGGGGCGCTGATGGCGTCGGCGCGAAGGGCCAGAGGGGCACCGCGGCAGCCGGAGGGCCGCTTGATGGAGCCGCTGAGCGACGACATCGGGAGCGCCGTGGAGAAAGCATACTGGGCGGCCGGCGATGTGGCCGTAGGCGGCAACGGGCGCCGTCGACAGGGGCATGTAGGGCCCGACCGCGTACTGCTGCTGCTGCAAGTGGAGGCTCTGGACAGCGGTCACGAGATCCCGCAAGGTGGCCGTGACCTGCTCCAGTGTGAAGACGGTGGACGGCGGTGGCGCAGAGGGGACCGGGGAGGGCGGCGCGGGCGGGGCCCTGGTGGAGACGTGGCCCGCCAGCGCGGTTGTCCTGGCGGACGTCATTGGCGCGGTGAGGGTCGGCGCCGTCGTCATCGGCGCGGTGAGGGGCAGCGCCATCGTCATCGGAGCGGTGGAGCCGCTGGATAGCACCTGCGGTGGTGGTGGCAGCGACATGATCTGAACCTGGCTCTGATTACCAAATTGTTATGGCGCTGCTAGAAGGAGGGCGCGAGAGGGCCGGCCGGGGGCCTTTTTGCCCACGGCCGGGCAAGAGGGAAGGGATTTCCTTCTTAATTCTTGCTTGATTAGATTGATACATCTCCTCTCTTTATATAGAGAGGTTTACTTGACTTGCAAGCAAGGCTTACTCGACCCCTAAGCAAGCAACCCTTATCTCTAATTAACCCTAAGACTAATGGGCCCATTATGCCCATTATGTACTCTAACAGGGGTAGTTTTCCTTTTTCACTCCATCAAAACAATCGTTTACAATTGTGTACTACTACATGCCAGGTCACAGTTTTTTTAGTTGTTGATTGTTTTTTGAGATAGCTACCCGCTTGTTCCAACTGGTGTTACGGTGTGCCAGGTCGCACTTTGTATCGTTCAAGTCTGGTACTACAAGTCCCTCCATTAAATGAGCAACCACCCCCTCGTAAAAATTGTGAACTATCCCATGGCTAAAATAAGCGGAAACGTGGGTTTCCCCAACATGCATTATTATTTATATTTTCTACTCCCTCCGTTCCTAAATATAAGTCTTTTTTATTAGCCACACCTAAGACAAGAATTTTTTTATTAGCAGTGAACCCCACATGTCATAGACACAAAAATTGTGGCAAGATTCCCTTAGGCAAGACAAAGTGTGTCTAAAAATTTGAGCAACTCAGGTTAGGCAAGTGTGGCAAGTGTGGGAAAAATAATGTGGCAACATAAGACAAACATAGTCACAATCCAAACAGCCCCGTGATTTTTTGTGACATGCATGAAAATTTGGTTAGTTAAATTTATAGTCAAAATTTGGCAAGGTGCATCAAATCAACACATGCAAGTATCAAAAGGAAAGCCACGGCATGCATGCATGCGTTGTACTCCCTCCGTTTCCAAATATAAGTCTTTTTTGAGATTGCAACAACTGACTACTCCCTCCGTTCCTAAATGTAAGTCTTTTTAGGGATTCCACTATAAACTACATACGGATGTATATAGACATATTTTAGAGTGTAGATTCACTCATTTTGTTTCATATGTAGTTCATAGTGAAATCTCTAAAAAGACTTATATTTTGGAACGGAGGGAGTACATATGAAGCAGAATATGTCTACTCCTACATACGAAGTAGCCCATTTGAAATGTGTAAAAAGACTTTTATCGAGTGTAGTGCTTTGATGTGTCGCGTCACCTCGTACAAGACCGAGAAATTTGATTACTACGACGCCCTCTCCCTCGCGTACTGAGCTCCGGTGCCTTAACTGCACCTACCTTTGGCTGCATGACAGGTGGGCCAACCACCTGTTGGGCCCACTTGTCATGGACGCAAAGGCAAGAGCAGTAAGTAGAAGCTTTCGCTACACGCTATCCCTCCCGCACGAGGTGGACGGACATGCAGAAGTGGATTCGATACTGTAGAAGTAGGAGTAACATCATTGTTCGTCTTCTCGAAGAGGCGAAGAGCCAAGCGCAAACCGAACGTGGCAGATGCGAACGCTCGCGTGGTGCAGTTCCTTGGAGTACTAGCCAGGCTCTTGCATGAGACAAAATTGCTACTCCCACCTTTCCGGTTTATAGGGCTTATCTCAAAATTTTAGTTTTTCCATTTTATAAGGCTCAATTTGGTTGTTTCTCATCACATGTTCAGATTTCAAGGTGCATTAAATCATTGCATGCAAGTATTGAGAGAAAATTGACGAATGCATGTACTTTATGCATGCGTGCATTGCAATTAATGCATTGATAAACATAATTTTTTGAGAAAAACAAGAGCATTAATTAGGTGATTTTGCAAACTACAAAAAGTATTCCACCACTCACGATCAACCTTGGTTGGTGAGATTTTTGAATTGAACCTTATAAACCGGAAAGGAGGGAGTATTATTTAACCATTAAACTCCATTATCCATTGGTTGATACTCATTCTGCATAGGTCCACGCGCTTAGCACCGTTTCCTCTGGGGTCACCCATGTTTATTTGCTAATTAATAGCACTAGTCGTGAACCCGTGCATTCGCACGGGCTAGTTGCTAAATACTATCTTATAATGCCATATTGTAGAACATAGAAATGTGATGTGCACAACTGCACCGATGGGACATACCATCAGAATTTATAATATTTGAGGCATTGAGAATTTGAACATGCTCCCCCGGAATTGTAACACAGCTAACGGTGTTAGTCCTTTATTACATATTCCATCCATATAACAGTCGGTGATATTTTCATATGCCTTTAATCAAATTTCCAAAGTTGTGCCTATGAAATTATTTTAAATATTTAGAATAGATATGTGGAAAAAATATGTATAGTTTTGTTCGGTAAAGTATTTCTAGAATCTTATAACTTCCTTTATTTGTATACACGCATTAGAATAGCCTCTTGAAAAAAAATAGCCTCTTGAAGACCATCTCAATGTCCAAAATACCACTATAACTTTTTTATTTGTTTACCTTTTTAAATAACTCATTCTAGAAAAATAATTAAGAACAAACATATAGTATCATGCTTGACACTTGATATGCTTCCAGTTAATTGAGAGAAAAATAAGTTGCTAAATCACGCATAAACATCAAGGCAAAAAACATGTGATAAAGAAGATTTGCATTAGATACACTTGCGCAATATATTAAGACATGAATATGTGTATACAGATAATCTAATGAGTAGGTATAGTATAGTACTGCAGTACATCACTGATATTATTAGATGACATTTTTTTCTCCCATTTGACGTACATATCACACGGCAGCATTCGCAATACGTTGGACAACAACTATAAAAACTGTCCACTATCTTTCTAAGAAACTTGCACCGGCTAGGCGCCATAGATCAAGTTCCGACAAATTTTATTTCATATTTTACGCACATATTACATGGCAGTATTTTTGGTCTATTGGAACAACAGTCGTATCTGGTTCAGTATCTTTCTAAGCAACTTGCACCGGCTAGGAGCCAGCAATCAATGGCTCTTCTAATCGCCGCAGTAATATTCTTCTCCTGGCAGATTTTTTGTGTGTGTGTAAATGGGCTATTCCATCTCTTGCAAAATATTTGATTCCTTTGTTGTAACTAGGACTGCAAGAAAAGCTCGAGGTTCGTGAGCCGCTCGAGATCGACTCGTTTTTTGACTCGACTCGAGATCGACTCGAAAAAAAATAAGCTGAGTTTGAACACTTTATGTAGCTCGACCGAGAAATAAGCCGATCTTGAGCCAATATTGGCTTGCTCAATTTTAGCTCGATAGCTCGACAGAATATCATTATGTTAAATGATCATGTCATATATTAAATGAAAATAAGATAATTTATTAACATATATGTTGTCCATAATGTTTCTCTATTTTATTTACCAACGAACATGGAAACTTAATTAAGTAGAGAACATTTAGTCCTAAATATGGCACGTGGTCGACTATGTGTTAAATACCTTATATTTTTGGCAAAGGTTCCCAGCATATTCACCTTAATTTTTTTTTATTTTTTTCATCCACAGATTTATAATTTTTACCAACTCATTTAGCTCGAAACTAGCTCGAGATCGACTCGAGATCGTTACAAGCTGAGCACGAGTCATGTTCAACAGCTCGATCATGAGCTTCACTTAGTTTGAGCTCGTTCGAATTTTCATATGAGTTGAGCTGAGCCAACTTTAAATCGTTCGAGCTCGACTCGTTTGCAGCCCTAGCTGTAACACAGCTCGAGGAAGGATAAGAAAAAACTTCCTAGCCTCAAGGATAAGAAATGATTTGATTCCTTTGCTGTACCACTGCTGGCGGATATTCTACCAAAGAGCCACATATATATGCCAGAGCGAAGCTGGGGCGTGAACCTCCTTATTACAGTCAGGAAGAAAAGAACAGCCCGCAGATTGGATAGCATAGAAAGTTGTGAAGAAGACCACAAATGAAGGATGGTTTCTTCCTTAAAAATAAAATAAGAAGATACATAAAAGAAGGAGAACATTGGACAGCAGGTCATCAAGTTGGCATCCATGTTAATCTCCTAAGAAAAATCACTTCTCCTTGGCATTGTGCTAGCTCCATGCAAAATAATCTACGATGGCTTGGTACCTCTGAGGCCGGCCAACTTCCATAATTGGACGTCATCTTCAATCATGGCCGCTCTGAATAATTGTTGGTCCTTGCCTTCGTACTGATAGTCATCGGCATGCATTTTGAGAGGACATTTTCATCATGCAAATGTTTCTACTTACATAGGGCACATTGAAAACAATAAATTGCGAACACATACTTCATCATCCTGTATCGATCATCACCAAGCGGTATGTTTGTCCATGGGCATGCAGCCTATAAGTCAAAGCTTTTGTGTGCCACGCATATGAATGTTGATATCTTGTTGGTAGGGGGTCGAGGCATGGAAATAAATGGATTGGTAGCATATATGTATGATGTTGTACTTAAGAGCCAATTATAAGGATCTTGTACGAGTTGAACAACTACGTTCTTACCTTTGCAATCTCATCACTACTAAGAAAAGAGCTACTTATCGCGCACTGGTTTTGCCTACTAATGACGCATTACCAGTGCGCCATTAGTAGCACGCCACTAGTATTTCTTACTAATGGCGCATCACTGGTGCGTCATTAGTATCTGGTATACTAATGGCGCACCAAGCAGTGCGCCATTAGTATGTAACACCATGCGTCATTAGTGTGCCTTCCGGGGGGCCATACGTAAGCATGTGCTTTGTCATACTAATGGCACATTCTGTGTTGATGCGCCATTAGTATCCTTTGGCATACTAATGGCGCACCTGGTGGTGATGCGCCATTAGTATGAATATTTGTTTTTTTTTCTTTTTTGATTTTTGCACAGGTTATAAAATATATTATTGCACAGAATATAGACAGCAGCACACAGCAACATCAGATTCATCGAATACAATAGAACATTAGTCTCCGAATACAATTCATCATATTAATCCCCGAATTCAAAAGACCGAACAAAGATAAAACATTACAAGTCTCAAGACCACGAGTATCGAGTTTGTCTTCACATTACAAGTCGATATCGATCATCTAAACTACCATCACATAGAAGAGAGCTGTGGTCATCACGATGAGCATCATCGCGATCAAACTGGTCTTCATCCGGTTCCTCCAACGCTCTCTCCTCTCTCCCGCTAGATAGCGGGCGTATCTAGATTCGGCCTCCGCCCTAGTGGTGTACCCTTTGTAACTGTTACCGCTGAAACGGTGAACCTGTCTCCGACACTCCTCCCAGTCGTCGTATACTCCGGGAACCTTACCCTTGTACACGACATACGATGGCATCTCTATGCACAAGCCAAACAACAGACAATACATAAGCAATATGTAAGTATGCAACAAAAGGATCGGAAGAGAAAAGCAAGACATTAATAGCACGATTCATGGTCCTACTAATAAATAGCATCGATTACATCTAAGTTGAACGACTGTCCAAACCAAAGAGACATACGAATTCATTAAAGTATAATTACAACATGAGCGAATCAATGTTTCAGAACTACACATCACTACTTTCGACTCGACTCATCGGACAGGAGCGTGGATAAAGCCGCCGTCTGTCGCGATGGTCATGAAATCGCGGTTGTTGTCACCCTCCATTTGTAGCGTTTCATCTATCTCACTGTTGGACGGTTGATATCTGAGGAAGAACTGCCCCGAGGTATGAAGGACATCTTGATGGATGATGTCCGCAAACTCCGATTGGATGCGAAAGAATTCTTGTCCGAGGTCCGCGTCCTGGACTGCTGACAAGCTCGCGGCCCAATCTTTGAGATTATCTGGTAGCAGAAGTTGATGATGGTCCCTTACGATCGCCCGCATGTGATGGAGGGCGTAGTAGGCATCCTTCGACCGCCCAGACGGCTGCTTAGCGCAGCAGAACTTCGATTGTGTGAGAACATGTGCTTGCCGTGCATTTACGAACTGCCACGGTGAAGGTGCCTCCAGATTTGGCGTGGCAGGGAAAACATCATCAAGAACTTTCTTGACATCTGTGTAATCTATCTTGGAGTTACTGTTCGGGTCGAAATACGTGGCCATGGAATATTTCGGGCTTAAGAGGATGAGTGTGCAATGTGTGTCACTGCACAGAACTCGGAATGTTAGAAAAAAAAAGAACGATCGAAATCTAAGAAATCATATGTTATGGGGCGGTTAAGGGATGACTTACTCAGGAAAGTAAGCCACAAGGAAGTTATACTTATCCGGGTTTGCGAATGCGCCGAGGTGTGAACTACGCAACTTGGCGGTCCCAGCGCTGCTCAAGTGCTTGGCGCGCATGTTGAAGGGTCGACTATCACGATGTCCGGGTCTTGTCTCTAATGATCCGCATCTCCATACTCAGCGAAAACAGCCGAATGAAGGTGTAGTGCAGCGGATGAAGGTTAAACATAGCAAAGATGTCATCAAACCGTAGGACGATCGTACCCCCGATGTCGCCATCCACAAAGCCCTTGCCCTCTGGCACCTTGGCCACGAAAACTGGGTATGCCACATCCTTCTCTCCGAGACACCGCTTCTCCAAAGAAAGAACACTCTCGTGAAGACTCCGCATAGCACCGGTTGCAGCATTCAGCATATTTGGCGGTAGCATCATCCTACCCGCCACATGCACCCTCCTCGAGATATTCTTAGGTGAAGGTGGCCCGTCCGAGCACGGATCGAACTTCGGTGCGGGTGGCTCGCACCGGCGCCTTTTTAGTTTTTCGTTTCCGTCCCTTCTTCTTGATCTCTGTAATGGGACGAGTTCTACTCACAGACCGCCTTCTTGGCGTGTTGGGGCTGATAATATTTCGCACCTCAGCTATCTCGAAGCTCGATGAAGGCGGGAGCTGGGCGTGTCGAGAACTGAGCGCCGAGCGGCGCTTTGTTGCAATTGGATTTCTCCGCCGTACCAGCTAGATCGCGGTCGTCTTGGTTGGGTTCTTGAGAAAGAGGCCCGCAGAACTCGTCAGCGTACCCATGTTCGGCAAAGTACTTATCAACTTTGGTAATTGTATCGTCGTCGTTGTCGCCGCCGTCCGGATCTGTGCCATAGGGCTGTCCGGATCTGTGCCATAGGGCTGTCCGGATCTGTGCCATAGGGATGTCCGGCAGGTCGGTAGCGTTGCGGCGTTCTTGCCATGGCTTGGCGCCCGGCATGATTTGGCGGTCTTGTGCGTGGGTGGTGTCCCCGCCCCAAGCGAATCTGCTTCTTCGCCAGCGAGGGCCAGCTTACGCAGCGCCGAGGTCATCTCATCTTCTTCGTCGGCCCAGCGGGTCGAATCAGAGGTAACAGCTCGTCGCAGCTTGGCAGCTCCCGAACCACTTCAACCCTATACACTGTGGGTGGCATCGGATTACCGTGGAACATGGGGTTGCCCGGTTGAACGATTCTGCCCTTGGCGACATATATCGACCAACTCGGCGCCCGAAGTGCGAGAAGAGTGCAAGGCGTCGGCGGTGCCTGCGAAAACATGTACAGGCGTCCGGGATGCCCGATCAAAGGCAAGGAGATGAAGTCATCGGCCGAGAGGCTTAGTTACCGTGATGCCGTCGAGCTCGGCTAATGTCGAGGCACCGCCAACGGCGGCGATGCAATCGACGGAGGGGCGCTTCTTTGGCGAGGTGACGGCCGATGTACACCCGGGTGCATTAATCTCCAATGCCCGTGCCGGCGCCGGAGACACGAATACCGCCTCCGCCGGAGACACCAATGGCGCCGCCCGCTTGATTGTCTTGAGTTGCTGGCCGTGAAGCTGGGAACCACGGAGGCCCCCTTGGCGCCCGCAATCCACGTCGTCAGCCCATGAATCGACGTAGGCACCATGGCGTTGAGCTTCGTTCCCAGTTGTTGTTCCACTTGCTCTTGGACAAGCTCCGGAAAACGCGCCACTTGTGCCTTGAGTTCTTCAACCTCGCGCGTCTGGCTTTCCGAGCTGGCCTTTTTCTCCTTCCACACACGGCGGTATAGTATGACCCCATTTTGTGGACAAGCCTTTGTCGGCCACCACGACCAGTGGCGTCGACTTCTCGAGCTTATCCTTGTTTTCATTACGTTCAACGCCCTATTTAAAGGGGTGTCGAAGGGGAGCTCGAGGCGACCCCGCTCTTGCTTTCGGTGTCTGCGAAAGGCGTCAACCATTTAGAAATATTGGGGATTAATTAGAGTGCAACCATATGGAGCTAATTACGCGGGGGTGTATTCCTTACCAGAACAAGCTCAAGCGCCCTGGTCTTCGAATCCGTGGTAAGCTCCTTTGTTATCGGGTCCTCCTTGTACCGGGCCCTGACAAAGTTCCTGGTCTGCTTGTCACCGCTGTATTTCTCGAAGCGGGGCGGTAGGCCTTGCTCGGCACGCTCCGCGTCCTCCTTGTCCCATATAGGATCCGCCACTCTGTAACCGCCGGGACCGAGTTTGTGTTCCCCTAAGTTAAACTCCCGTATTTCTTTCCCCCACTGACTTGATTCGGAGGTTGCGCTTCTCTCGCACTTGATCTTGAACTCCTTGTACTCATCTTAGCTCATCAAAGGATATTTCGCCTTGATCTTCTCATAACTATCACCTTTATCAATCATTCTCTTCACGCGCTTCTCCAAGTATGCGGGGCCGTGCTCATCCTCGTGAGGCAGCACTGTTCACTTTATTCCACGAGGCGTGTGTTTTCAAATCGGCGGGAACTTGTATCGTTCGTGCAGCCGTGAAGAGGAGGTTGCGCAAAATCCCGTGGTCCTTATGCCTAAGGTTATCGGTGTTGATCGAGGCGGTGCTCGGAGAATGCACCGAGCTGAAGCGAGTACCCTTAACTATATGTTTGGGCTCCGTTGGATGCCGTCGAATCCACTTGAGTGAATTCCTCCTTGAGGTGCGGAGCGCATTCGGCGCCGGTCCTTCCTTTGCTTCTTCGGTTAGCTGCCATCTGTGTGTGCGCCGCCATCATCAGTGGTGGCATCCTCGGCGGCACCATCAGTGGTGTCATCCCCGATGCCACTAGGGGTCGTGTAGTCAGGATCGGTGTATTCAGCGGCGTCCTCATAGCGGTGAGGTTGTTCCTCCATCTCCTGGGACAGCTCCCAGAATTGCTTGCCGCCCGAACCACCGGCCTCATCGTTGTGGGCCATGTTTTGCTCTTAATAGGAAAAAAGTTTGGGTTGGTTATTGTCAAGGAACAAGATCATGGTCTCATCATTTAGGGTTTGTCGACGCTGAGGCACCCTAAAAGCCTAAGCTTTCATCATTTAGGGTTTGTCGACGCCGAGGCACCCTAAAAGCCTAAGCGTACATCATTTAGGTTCTCATCGACACCGAGGCATCCGGGGCAGCCAAGTTAAGGTTTCATCATTTAGGGTTTATCGATGCTAAGGCACCCTAGGTTGGGCCTAATCACTTGGCACTAATCACTTGGCTCTATTGCCACCTATGTTGGGTTTATCATCTAGGGTTTATCGATGCTAAGGAGAATTCTAAGTTGGGCCTAATCACTTTGCTCTATTGCCACCTATGGTTTAATGCAGCAAGAATAAAGGGACAGTTGATCCTACTTAATTAAGTACTAAGATACCCCGGCCCATGCATTAGTCACAAGTACCCCATATGTCCTATTTTTAGCAAAGTCATGCTAAAATTCACGGAAAATTTCAGCATGACCTTTGCTGAAAATAGGACATTTTGGAGTACCCGAATTTGCCGGAACGGAAGTTAATCAACATTTCGGCAAACTCAAGGGCCTCTCGGGGTACCTGCAAATTCATCACGACACGATGGTCGGAGACAAAACCCAGCAAACTAGCACCACAATGTGCCTCTACTTTCATATGGATGAAAAGGCCACAAACCATATGGTCCTCTGCTTTCATATGGACAAAAATCAGCTCAACCTATGTGAGCTTCCATTCCAGATCTAATATCAGCAAGTTGTTCACTTGTAGCTCAACTTATGTGAGCTGCCTTCAAGAAAAGAAATCTGCAGTGGCACATCTGCTCTCTGAATACATTGGCAAGAAACAAAACAACACCTAGTACCATCCATCTGCTATGGCCGTATCATGCAGTTTAACTAAGCACTAACAGGTAATTATATAACAGAAAACTTGGCGCGTACGTGTCACTTAGCTTGGGCAAGCAACATACCGAGTCCTCTTGGTTAGTCCAAACAAGCTGTATGCTGATCCTCAACTCACCACCTGCACATTTTACAGCACCCATGAAATGAAAAACTAAACATAATTGTCAACCAACAAAACCAAAACACAAACAGGACTTCAAATTTTCATGATCAGGAAGAAAAACAGGGTTTTCAACTACTATATTCAGTTTCATGGCATCAGTTGAACAGTTGAAAAAGAACAAGCTTCATTTAAATATCTTGCTGTTAACAAACATAACTAATGTCTGTACTCAAAAAATAGAGTGACCACACGGGGAACAAACAAACTATTCACTTTTTATTTCTTCAGAATTGGACCAGACAGAGAACAACTCCTTGGAAGCAAACTAAAACCATGCTGAAACTATACTGAAACCATGCTGAAATTTTACTGAAACTACTTCTTGCAATCAAACTGAAACTACTCCTTGGAAGCAAATTGTCTTGGAAGGAGTATTGTGTGCACAAATCTACTCCAACTAGTTGCTTTCACTTAGAGATTGTTAGCACAAACAGAATGAGTCATTCTTCAGACCGTTACAAATAGAAACAATGGCAACCAAGGTTAAAAACCAACAATCCTATATATTATTCTGAAACTTGATATATTGAAATCACTTAGCACTCTCTTTATGTGTTCATTCAACACTTAAAATTGAGGAAAATAATACCAACTAGGATCGGTATGACCTTCGTTTTTCATTTTCTGTATGATCAATTAAATCTTCTGCAAGCTTATATGAAAAGGTTCAGCAACTTGAAACGTAACTCTTGCTTGGTGTTCCAAATCATTTCATTTATATTTTAAATAATAGTAGGAATTATTTCATAATAGAACTTACCCGATGGGGGCGGCAGGTGCATGCTGACGAGGGGGAGCGGGTGGGGTGGAGGAGGCTCACCACTATTGCAAACCAAACAAGTAAGCGAGCACATGTATATACCTGTATCACTGTCTTGGAGCCAACAAACGCCTCAATTTTTCTCCAACCGTGATCGAACCTGTTACACAGAAACACAAACAGAGAGATACATGTAACTAACGAGGACAGACAGACAAGGTAACAAGAACTCCACAGCTTAATTAAGCCTATGCTTCTTCTTTCACTCTCCTGCATAAAGTTATTGTTACTACCTGGGAGGGATTATATGCTTGTTTACCACTACTAATAGCATTTTTTAATATAATCTTCATTCTCCTGCCTTTTCTTTTCTTACAAGTGTTGATGCCAAAACATTGCAACCCTGTAGTTCAAGATCAGAGTCAAAATTGACCTACACGATTGTTTACCACTACTAAGACATGGATCTAATAGCTATCTCCCCCCTTGTTCCTCATGCCTTAGTTGAATTCAGAGAAGAGAGAGCTCAAATCCTAGAACAGGGATCTCTCTGGAAGATATGTGTTAACCAATTTCGGCCAGTATAACCAACACAAAGCTCCTGCTCTCTCAAATTGCAGATAAAACAACTTAATCTACAATTTGCTAACATGTTTAAACCAAAACATTTGCTCATGAAAAATATTCAACCTACAATTTGTAAACATTTACCCTTAGAGGCATTATCACAAACACCTATCAAGCACAATCCTTTCACATGTAAACTTGAGCATGCTCTGGAAAAATCACAGCAAGCAAGAAATAACTATCATTATATTCCCACAGTATCGAATCTACATAAAGTACTCATCCACTAAAAAAATCAGGAAAACAAATTGAACAGAGGATGCAAGAGGAAGGAGGGAGGGATGAGGGAAGAGGGAGGAAGTACAAAGGAGTGGTGGCTACCGCCTCACGGACTGGTCATGGCGTAGCTCCGGCGGCAGCGTTCTTTGGGCAGGGCGCCGCTGGGGGAGGGGGGCGCCGCAGGAGCGGCTGCTTGATGGGGGAGGCTCCATGGGGTCTGTCTGGGAGGCGGGCAACGGAGGGTTCGGCCGGCTGGGCGCGGCTTGTGGCGGGCGGGCAGGCAGCGTGGCGGCGGCTAGGAACCCTAGTTGTCGTGCTCAGGAGGGAGGTTGACGTAGGCAGGCCCGCGGGGGGAGGGGGACGGCGAGGGCGCGGGCGCGGGCGGAGGGCGGACGGTGAGGGAGGTGGTTGGGTGCGGCGGGGGAAGCGAGCACGGCCGGGGACGGCGAGCACGGGGGAAGTGGTGGGCGGTGGTGGTCAGGCGCGGATGAGACGAGGCATGGGAGGGATTAGAGAGAAATGTGAGAGATTGGTGATTTTAGTGTGGGGGAGGCTTAGCAATGGTGCACCACCAGGGGTGCGCCATAAGTACATCCATAGCAATGGCGCACCACCGAGGGGTGCGCCATAAGTAATTTAATCTAGCCCGACTTGTCAGGTTATATACCACCTAACCCTATCTACAGAACCCGCCCACTAGCCCGGTGGTGATCGCAGCACCACACCACGAGGTCTGGGTTCGATTCCGAGCTCCCAATATTTTTTATGCATTTTAAATCCTGTTTGATATTTATTTGTGTTTAAATATGTTCAAACTTGTTTAAATCATAACAATAATTTTTTTTTATAAAAACAGTAACAATTTTTTTAAAAATATGTTCAAATTTTTTATTTGAAAATATCATCGGCGGCGGCGGTGGAGCGGGGGAGGGTGCGGGGGGTGCCCGTTGGCGGCGGTGGAGCGGGGAAGGGTGCGGGGGGCCGGGTGCTCGTCCGCGGCGGTGGAGTGTGGGAGGGTTGCGGTGGGTCGTCGGCGGCGGTGGAGCTAGCGGGGGAGGGTGCCGGTGGGATCGAGATCGAGATGGAGGGGGAATCGAGATCGAGATGTAGGGGGGTCGAGATCAAGTGTCCTCATGGATTCAAAAAGTGCACATGAAATTTAAAAATAATCATGATATCAAAAAGTGCCCATGAAATACAATCGAGAAATGAAGACTACGATTTAAATACAATCGATCTTAGCTAGCTATCTGTTCACAATCTTCTTGCCCTTCTTTTTCGCAAATGGAGTTCTTCTGTAGAATAGACGTCCTTTAGGTAGGGTGGTCCTGCTTCTTCTTGTGGTGTGTGCTGCTACTTCATCGTCGTCGTCATGTTCGATCTTCGGGTCGCCTTACTTGTCGAAGTCTTGCTCATTGGCTACTTCATCCATTCCGATGATCTTCCTTTTGCCTCTCCTCACGACAACACGACTGGGCTTTGGCGGGTCGGTAATGAAGAAGCATTGGTTCACTTGGGAAGCCAATACCCATGGCTCATTTTTCGCGGTGATGTTTGCGCCCGCGGTCTAGGATTTGGCTTCGGGTATAACCATGGTGGTGAAATACCGGTCTTCTTTTAGGACGCTCTTGGCCCATCTGGCACGGAACATCGGGACCTTCTCTCCAGCGTAGCTCAGCTCCCAGATCTCCTCGATCCTTCCGTAGTATCTGTCCTTGTCGTTGCGGTGTAGGATTCCATCGTTACCCGGAGTTCGATAACCATCGCTCTTCATGTCCTTGTTCTCGGTGTAGAATGTGTAGCCGTTTATATAAATGCGCCTCATAGGTCATCAGGTTGTGCTCGGCGCCCGTGACAAAGCGAATATGAGTTGTTCTTCGCGGAAGAATCCTCATGTAAAGTGCGACGGAAGCTTCTGCTTGAACCAACGCGTGAAACATGAGTTGAGCTCTTTGATTATATCCCCGTCCGTCCTCTGTTGGCCTAGGTCATTGTACGTCTTCTCAATAAAGGTTTTGTGCTCTACCACCCAAGGATCGACCACGTCTATGTGTTGTAGCGCGACTAGGTTTGCTCTTTCAAAGTCGGCGAGTCGACCCTCGAAGTCGACATGCATTTCGCAGTGACCCTCACGGTGACCCCGTCCAGCGAGCCTGACGAGGTGCCTGTTGACGGGCAGACCAACGGGGTTCTCTGTCGGGACCCCGATCCTAAGTCACACCGATCTAGCATGTAACACATCATATCACTTTGCGGCCTCACGCACGGTATTCCCACGGATGTCACCTTACCATGGCCCGGGACCGTTTGCGCCTTTTGGCTCACGTATATGATAGTGCCACTAGCATCCATATGACAGAGAACCCGGGCCGACATGACTAGTCGTGAACCCAAAGTGGCACTAACCTATGGGGACAGGCATACATGAATCAACATCGAGCATGTCGGTCGGCAGCGTGCGAATCCGGGCTGTAGCTTTGGGCTAACAGGACTCAGGGAACCTGGGCTGTAGCAGGCTAGGCAGGACTCGGATGTCACGCGTGACATTTCCCGAAGGGATGACACAGGATCGAAGTGAATCACATGCCGGCCAGTCAAGTGTTCGGAGCAGTAGTCTTTGGGCTAGCAGGACTCCGTAAACCGGGCTGTAGCGGACTACCATAGCTCGGTGGAAGCACTAGACTACATTTCCCCATAAGAGAGGCTACCAAGGATAAACAACTAGGCTGTCGGATCCCACACATAGCAATACCGTTACACGTCGCATAACATGCAAGTATGTGTTGTACAACATGGCATCACAACATAGCAAACTCATATAGATAAAGGCTCGGAAGAGCCACATAGCATTAAATAGAAACAGGGTCACATGACCCATCATTGAAACATACAAGCAACAAGCGGAAGCATTACATGTCCGAGTCTGAGACAACTACAAAAGAAAAAGGCTGAGAAGCTGACTATCTACAAGACCCTCCCAAGGGTACAAGATCGTAGCTGAGGTAACAAGCTACTCGTGAGAAGTCAAGCGGAACTACTAGTAAGACCGAAGTCTCCGCTGCAAAAACATAAATAAAACAACGTGAGTACAAAGGTACTCAGCAAGACTTACATCAGATCCTATTATACATGCACTTGTATCAAGGAGGTAATGTGGGGTTTAGTTGCAGCAAGCCAGCTTTGACTCTGTGGCTATCCTGTTCTCACGACTACGAGAACTTCTTTGAGGTGATATAGGCGCTACAGAGTCCACTAGTCACCACACAATACACTACTATGGATTCATCCCGTCTCCATACGAGAAGGCCATCCATAGCACTCACACTTGTCTTGAGCATTTTATAGTATCCACTTCAAGTTGTCTATGTACCACGTAAGCATCCAAGAAGTCCATAACCGAGGACACGGCTATTGAATAGATCATGATAACCCTGGGGTGTACTTCTTCACCTGCGCTCTCACCACTTATCACCATGTACCGTCATGTATCTCGGCAACCTTCAAGCGGAAGCCTGGCGAGGGTGTCGGCCACGACCTGACTAACCACACAAGACTCTAGTCCAGGTTTATCGCCTATTCGGGTTCCATCCACAAGGAGATCCGGCCGGGGTGTCGCTCACGGCCCCAAATGATGTGTGTAGGGTTCCCAAGCCCACCTCGTCGGATGGATCTACGTTTGGTACACCGTGCCACTTGTGCCTAGTCTGTCCCAAGCCCACCTGGCCGGGTGCCACTTGGTAGACTACTAACACTACCTACAAACACCAGAAACTAGTTGCGACTCCTGGACAGAGATCAAGTTGGTTAATAAGTCGAGAGGGGTCGAGTTACCGGAACCCAATGTGTGGTAGTATCGAGTCATTGGACAACATACATAGAACTCAGTGCTTAAGGACGGTTCCAATGAGACAACCCACCATGTACTCCTACATGGCCTCTCACCGCTACCTTTACCAAATCGTGTTCACACATTTCACTCTCAGCATCAGAACATAGAACTGTACTCCAATTCATTCCCAATGAATCAGACCCGACACAAATCTAAGCAATAGCAGACATAGCATGGTAGGAACACAACATGGCTCAATCAACTCCTACACATGCTAGTGGGTTTCAACTATTTATTGTGGCAATGACAGGTCATGTAGAGGAATGGGTTCAACTACCGCAGGACAAAGTGGCAGATGAATCATTGTTGTCCTAATGCAATAACTGAGAGCAGGAGCGAGAGTAGGATTGTATCGGAATGAACAAGGGGTTTGCTTGCAGTAGACCAAGGGGGGGCACTTGCTCCTCGGGCAGTAGTACTGGATCGGTCTCGGAGCGGGACCTAGCGAGAAGGAACGGTGCCAACAATCAATACACAAGCATATGCAACAATATGATGCATGAACATGGCATGAAGATGTGATGCTGTTTGAGCTAATGTAACTAGCATTCATTAGGTTGAAGTCCATTTGAACCAAAGGTTCAAATGCATTTCCAAAGTAACTCTTTATAAAAGCCATATATATGTTTTCACCTATACAGCAGGTCTAGGTTGGTTTATCATGCATGAAACTGGTACAGATGGATAGATTGAATTTTTCTGATAATTTTTCATATATAAATTATTTCAATCTGAGCTACGGTTGAATTTATATGAATTTTTGAAGTTTTGGCTATTTTTTGGAATTTTCTAATTTATTTTAATTCCAGAAATCATATATTGCGTCACTTTGCGGTCAGCACTGCGTCAGCAGTCAACGTGGGCTGACCCGGTCAAACTTGACCTGTGGGGTCCACACGTCAGTGACTCAGTTAGTTAACAGGGGGGTTAATTTGGTCTAATCAGGATTAGTGGGCGTCGGGCCCACTGTCAGTGTCAATAGGTGGGGATTAGTGCCTAATTAAAAAAAACACGTCAGCCCGCCGGAGTTCTGGCCGGCGGCGACCAATAGCGCGGCGGCGACTCGCCGGACTTGCGCTACAAGCGGCGTCTGGTCGTGCGAAGACCACCGGGGCGTAGCCCGTCGTCGTCCGCAACCAGGGGAGCTGGTGGGGGGCTGCGGGGGCGCCGGAGCTCGCCGGAGCGGAGCTCGGGGCGGCGGCCGGAGTTCGGCTTCGAGCGGGAGCGAGCTACGGGGCACGGCAGGGGCTGCGGAGGGCATCTACGGTCTCCTGGCGTCACCAGGAGCACGGTGACGCGCGCGGGAACGACTGGCTTGGGCTCTGGCCACGGTGGCGCCATGGCCGGCGGCGATGAGGTCTCTGGCATGGCAGCTGAGCTAGCTAGGCGGGGCAACTAGCACGGGGAGGAGGGGGAAATGAAGTAGAGCTTACGGCTGTTCGGACGAGGCGGTCGGCGAGCTCGCGGAGGGGCTGGAACCAGCGAGGCGGCGAAGGCGATCTCCGGCGATCGGAGATGAAGACGGCGTCGATGGAGGTGCTCCAGGGCCTCCCGAGGCGCGTGGCTTGACGGAGAGGTGGTGGACTACGTGGCGGATCTTCCGGACTCGAAGAGAGGGCGAGGGGGAGGTGGTGGCCGCGGCAATGGCGTGCGGCGGCGACGGTGGCGCTCGGGTGCGCTCGGGGAAGAGAGAACCAGGGAGGAGGAAGAGTGAGAGGGAGCGAGAGCGGAGCGGGGCAGCGCGTGGCGACGTTCCGAACGTCCAGGCGTCGAGAGGGAGGACAGGCAGGCAGGTGGCGTGGCGTGGCACGGGCTTGGCTGGCGCCACCACGCCTGGCCGGCTGGCGCTAGGAGGACGACGGTGCTGGTGCCTGGTGGGTTGGGCTGGCCGACTGGGCCGGCCAGGCCGCACAGTGCCAGGCCTCAGGTGAGCACAGGTAAGCATTCTGGTTTGGTTTCTTTTCTATTTTTCTGACATATGTTTTGATTTAATAAAATTACTAAATCAATTTATTTTCTTATGCCAATTTTTTGTAGGAGCTATTTATATTATTCCAGAATTCCTCAACAACTAGCATAATTTTTGGACATATATTATATATATAACATATATATATCCAAGGCAAATATTTACTGCATTAATTCAAATGGCCAAAAATAAATACTTCTGAGCTCCCAAAAATATTGGTTGGAATTTTACCTCTGACCAATATTTTTAGAGAAAACAGGAACATTTTCTTGGGCCAAATTGAAGCAATTTTTATCTGGGTCATTTCCAGAAATGATTCTGAGGGTTTCACAAATCCTCATTTCAAACTTAAATGGAATTTAAACATGATGCACACATGACTAGCTAGTCTAGGTCATACCAGAACTAGGGATGTGACAACTCGCCCCCACTTGAAAGAATCTCGTCCCGAGATTCAGGGCTCGACGGAATGAAAGCGGGGTACTCCAGTCGAAGACGATCTTCTCGCTCCCAAGTAGCTTCTCTCCCGGAATGATGAGACCACTGAACCTTGAGAAACTTGATGTTCTGACATCGAGTAACACACTCTGCTTGATCAAGAATGTGAACCGGGTACTCTCGATATGTGAGGTTATCTTGGAGATCAAGCGTTTCGTGGTCCACTCCGCGGATAGGATCTGAGAAGCAACGCCTGAGTTAAGAGACGTGGAAGACATCATGCACTCGAGAAAGATGTGGGGGTAGTTCCAATTGGTAGGAAACCTCTCCTCGTTTAGCGAGAATGCAAAAGGGACCAATGTAATGAGGAGCCAACTTGCCCTTGATACCGAAACGATGGGTACCCTTTAGAGGAGTAACCCGAAGGTAAGCCTTGTCGCCAATTTCATAAGCCACTTCCTTATGACGACGGTCATACTGGCTCTTTTGACGAGATTGGGCTGTTTTCAAATTCTCATGAATGATGCGAACTTGGTCTTCTGCCTCCTGGATCATGTCCGGTCTAAAGAATTGTCTTTCACCGGTTTCTGACCAGTTTAAAGGTGTTCGACATCTTCGTCCATAGAGAATCTCAAAAGGAGCTTTCTTGAGACTGGATTGATAGCTATTGTTATAAGCAAACTCGGCAAAAGGAAGACATTTCTCCCAATCCATACCGAATGAGATAACGCAAGCTCTAAGCATGTCTTCGAGAATTTGGTTGACCCTTTCCACCTGACCACTCGACTGAGGGTGGAAAGCGGTACTGAAGGAAAGATGGGTTCCCATGGCAGTTTGGAAACTCTCCAAGAAATGAGAAGTGAAAAGACTACCACGGTCCGAATTGATCTCTAGTGGAACACCATTAAGTGAAACTATTCGAGAGATATATAAGTCCGCGAGCTGACTAGCAGTGATACTCTCTCGAACAGGTAGGAAGTGCGCCACTTTGGAGAGACGATCAATGACTACGAAGATAGCATTATTCCGTTTCTTGGCCCTGGGAAAGCCGGTGATGAAGTCCATACCAACTTTATCCCATTACCACTCGGGAATAGCTAAAGGCTGAAGGGTGCCAGCAGGTCTCTGATGCTCTGCCTTAACGCGACGAAAAACGTCACAGCTAGCAATGAACTCAGCAATTTCTCTCTTCATCCTAGTCCACCAGAACCTCTGGCGTAGGTCCTGATACATCTTAGTACTACCGGGATGAATTGTGAGAGGAGATTCATGCGCCTCCTTAAGAATCAATTGTCGAAGATGTTGCTTCTTGGGGACAACCAGACGGTTCCCAAAGAAAACGACACCTCGATTATCTATAGAGAAACTACCAGCAATACCATTGGCAATGTTTCTCTTGATCCGGGTAATCCCCGTATCATGCTTCTGGGCTTCTATGATATGATCCACAAGAGTAGGTTTCGCTACCAAGGTAGAAAGGAATCCGCGAGGAGCAATGTGAAGGTTAAGCTTACATAATTCCTCATGGAGAAGTGGTTGACCCTGCTGCAACATGAGATTTTTGCAATAGGATTTACGACTTAGCGCATCAGCCATGTGTCAGGACCCCGATTCCAAGTCACATCGACCTAGCTGGTAACACCTCATATCACTTTGCGGCCTCACGCACGGTATTCCCACGGGTGTCGCCTTACCATGGCCCGGGACCGTTTGCGTCTTTTGGCTCACGTATATGATAGTGTCGCTAGCATCCACATGACAAAGAACCCGGGCCGACATGGCTAGTCGTGAACCCAAAGCGGCACTAACCTATGGGGACAGGCATACATGAAACACTTCGAGCATGTCGGTCATCAGCGTATGAACTTGGGCTGTAGCTTTGGGCTAACAGGACTCCGGTATCCGGGCTGTAGCAGGCTAGGCAGGACTCCAAGTATCACCGCGTGACATTTCCCCGAAGGGACAGACATAGGAACGAAATGAATCACATGCCGGCCAGTCAAGTGTCCAAGCAGTAGTGCTGGGCTAGCAGGACTCCGGTGAACCGGGCTGTAGCGGACTACTATCGCTCAGAAGCACAAGACTTACATTTCCCCATATGAGAGGCTGCCAAGGATAAACAACTAGATTGTCGGATCCCACTCATACCAAGCATTTCAATCATACACACATTATGCCCGATATGAGTAAATACAACAAGGCATCACAACAAAACTCTACAACTCAAGTACTTTATTTAAGAGGCTCGAGGAGCCATACATAACTATAGTCATACAGGTAGGGGTCACATGACCCAACACTCAAATCATACAATCATACAAGCACATGCGGAAGCAAAGTAGTCTCGAGTCTGAGACTCTAGAAAGAAAGAAAGCTTGTTGGAGCCTTTCTATCTACATGGCCCTTCACAAGTCTTAGATCGCCACCGGGTGGCTAGCTTACTCGTCGAAGTCAACATCTACATAGAATCCGTCGGAGGGGGTGGTATAGCCCTCTGAAAATATTGATTAAGCAAACATGAGTACAAAAGTACTCAGCAAGTCTTATCACAGAATCCTATCATACATGCACATTCTCAAGGAAGGTAGTGGAGTTAAATGCAGCAAGCCAGCTTTGACTCTTGGCTAAGCTATCCTACGTGACACACTTAGTAAAGCATTTTGTCGCATTACGAGTCCACTATCCACCATCACAATACTCCACCGTGGATCCTCTCTCGTCATCCCCGAGAGGGCCATCCACGATACTCACACCTATCTTGAGGCTTTTAGTAGTATCCATTTACTTGTCTATGAACTGATATAGGTAACCCGAAGTCCTTCTCCGTGGACACGGCTATTGAATAGATCATAATTAACCTGCAGGGTATACTTCTTCACACGCTCTCACCACTTATAAATGCGTTTACACGACATGTACTGCAACCTTCAGCGGAAGCCCAGCGTGGGTGTCGGCCACAGCCTACCTAAACACACAAGTTCCTAGTCCAGGTTATCGCCTATTCGGGTTCCATCCGCAGGAGTCCGCCGAGGTTTCCCATACAGCCCGAGCGATGTGTGCAGGGTTCCCGAGATACCAAGCGGGCACTCGGTACACAGACCACAGTGCCTACCGCAACACAACCCACCCCTAAGGTCAGCGTTATGCGGCCCCTGACATGCTACAAACACGAAACTACTTGCAACTCCGGACTATGAGCAGGGTGGTTAAGAAGCCGAGAGGGTCAATTAAGGATCCCAATGTGTGGTAGTAGCTAGTTCATGGATCACAAACACAGATCTCAGTTCTTAAGTTCGGCTTCAATGAAACAACCCACCATGTACTCCTACATGGCCTCTCATCGATACCTTTACCAAATCGTGTTCAACACTTACACTCTCGAACCAACACAACCTTTCACTCCAGTTCATCATCCCGATGAGCCAGACCTGACACAACTCTAAGCATAGCAAGCATAGCATGGTAGGAATCACAAACATGGCTCAACCAACTCCTACACATACTAGTGGGTTTCATCTAATTACTGTGGCAATGACAGGTCATGCAAAGGAAGTGGGTTCAACTACCGCAGCACACAACAGTTGAATCGCGTTGTCTTAATGCATAAAATGAGAGCAGAGGCGAGAACATGGGTTTGTATCGGAATGTTCAATGAATTGCTTGCCTGATGGAACTGGGGTAGAGAACTGCCCTTCAGATGGGTTATCGAGGTTATCTTCGGGGGCAGAACCTATCATGAAAACACACCAAAATAAACATACAACCAATGTGCAACATTATGATGCATGCTATGACATGGCAAGATGAATGTGTGTTTGGCCTAATGCAAGTTGGAGGGACAGGGGATGATCTCATTTGAACCAAAGGTTCAAATGATAGATCATGTGAGTTAGTCCTAATGGTGCAAAATCTTAATCTGGTTATTCAGCATAGTTAACTTGTTTAATCATGCATGAAACCTGTACCAATGGATAGAGTGTATTTTTCTGATAAATTTTCATATATAAATCTTTGCATTTGGAGTTATAGAATAAAAGTTATAAGCATTTGAAATTTGAATTATATTCGGATTTTATTATATAAAAATAATTCCAGAATTAGAATTAATCGCGTCTTGTGAGGTCGACATGGCGTCGAGGGTCAACGGGTCGTCCAGGTCAAACTGACCAGTGGGACCCGCATGTCAGGTTAGTTTAGCTAATTAGTTTTAATTAAAACTAATCCTAATTAGATTAGCCGAAGGGGTCCACCTGTCATTGACCCAAAGGGTCAACAGGGCCCACGGGTGAGGTCAACTCACCGGCGTCTAGCAGCCGGGCGAGGCCAGACGTGGCGGGGCAAGTGCCTTTGCACTTTCGGGCTCCAAATGGGCTTGAGGGAGCATCTGAGTAGCTAGAGGTGAGCCGCGGTGTTTGGTGGGGTCGGTTGGGTCGGGGTGGCGGAGTAGGCGCCCGGCTGACGAGTCGAGGCGGCGACCGAGGCTCGGCCACCGACAGGTTAGGAGTTAGCGGCCTCGGCGAGGCACGGGAGTGCAGTTAGCCTCGTTGGAGAGTGGTGAGTGTGATGGACATAGTAGTGCGGCCAAAAGGTGACCGGAGGCTCGTCGGCGACGAGTCCAGGCAGTGGTGGGTTCAGGCGATCGTCGGGTGCTCGCTGTGGTGCAGGAAGGAGAGAACGGAGAGGATAGAGAGGTAGCTAGGTTCGTAGTGAACCTGCGGGAAGCTTCGTCGGGGTCGGAGGTGGACTGATGCGTCGGCGGCGATGATGGGGATCTCCGTGCCTTGGACTCGGGCGAGGTCGGAGTAGTGGCCTCGGGGGT
The DNA here is from genome assembly GCA_021605205.1 of Aegilops longissima. Taxonomy (NCBI): domain Eukaryota; kingdom Viridiplantae; phylum Streptophyta; class Magnoliopsida; order Poales; family Poaceae; genus Aegilops; species Aegilops longissima. Next base: position 48,473,958 of record CM038680.1, on the reverse strand, counting down.
TCTGGAGGCGAGGGACTAGCTGGTTAGGGGTGCTGGGTGCGGCGGGGCGGCGGACATGGCGGTGAGTGCGGGACGGCGGGAGCACGGCGGCGACAGTGGCGTGTCGGCGATGGCGTCGGCCAGTCGAGAGCGAGCGAGAGAGAGAGGCGGGGAAGTGAGGTGTCAGGGGGTTCGGGGACGACGCGTGGGTCGCCCCGGGTCGGCGAGGCGGCGAGGGCGGGTGGCGGCGGCTGGCTGCGTGGCGCGCTGCGCAAGCGCTGCCGGCACCAGCCTGCTGCTGGCGAGCCAAGCAGCTCATTGGCGCTTGACTCTTTGGGCTGGGCGGCAGGTGGGCGGTCTTGGCGACAGTAAGGGTTTTCCCATTTTTATCTTTTTCTATTTTCTGCAATTCTGTTTAGGGTTTTAAAAATACCAAAACCTTTTCAAAATTACCAAAATGCTCCTGGTCACTAGTTGGAATATTCCCAACATGAAACATTTTAGTTTAACAATTTTGAACACTTAAAATATTTTCCATAATTTAAAATGCTCTTTTCAGAAATTTGTGAATTAAATTTAGAACCCTTGGGTGACCTAGAAAATGTCCCACCTTCTTTCACATGGATCTTAAACCCAAACAAAGAGGATGAGCATTTTGAAGGGCATTTCGGATTCATTGAATTAAATTTTAGTAAACCCTAGTTATTTGAGGGGGGGTGTACAGGGTTTCTGCTTTCCCCATTTCAAATTCAGGTGAAATTTAAACATGATGCACACCCTAATGCATGGTCTATCTGGGATGTGACAACTCACCCCCACTCAAAAGAATCTCGTCCGAGATTTAGAATCTATTCTTGAAAAAGGTGGGGTACTCAAGTCGAAGGCGATCCTCCCTTTCCCAAGTTGCTTCTTGCTCGGAATGGTTTGACCATTGAACCTTTAGAAACTTGATATTCCGGCGTCGAGTGGTGCGCTCGGTTTGATCGAGGATCTGAGCGGGTACTCTCGATAAGTGAGGTTATCTTGGAGATCAAGCGTTTAGTGGTCCACTCCACGGATAGGATCCGAGAAGCAACGCTGAGTTGGGAAGCGTGGAAGACATCATGGACCTTGGAAAGATGCGGAGGTAGTTCAATTGGTAGGCAACTTCCCTCGTTTGGCAAGAATGCGAAAGGGTCCAATGTAACGAGGAGCCAACTTGCCCTTGATATCGAATCGATGGGTTCCCTTTAAAGGGAAACCGGAGGTAAGCCTTCTCGCCAATTTCATAAGCCATAGGCTTATGCTTGCGATCATATTGGCTCTTCGACGAGATTGGGCTGTTTTCAAATTCTCACGAACAACGCGAACCTGTTCCTCGGCTTCTGAATCATATCCGGGCCAAAGAGTTGTCTCTCCCGGTTTCGACCAGATTAAGAGGCGTTCGACATTTTCGTCCATAAAGAACTTGAAAGGGCTTTGCCCAAACTGGCTTGATAACTGTTGTTATAAGCGAACTTCGGCGAATGGGAGGCATTTCTCCCAATTCATGCGAAAGAGATGATGAGCTCGAAGCATATCCTCTAAGATTTGATTGACTCGTTCTACTTGACCACTTGATTGGGGATGGAAAGCGGTGCTAAAGGAGAGCGAGTTCCCATAGCGTTTGGAAACTTTCCCAAAATCGAGAGGTGAAGAGACTTCCACGGTCGGAGTTAATCTCGATGGAACACCATGAAGAGACACTATTAGGAGATGTACAAATCAGCTAGCTGGCTAGCGGTTATACTCTCACGAACTGGTAGGAAGTGGGCTACTTTGGAAAGGCGATCAACAACAGCGAAGATAGCGTTATTCCTCTCTTGGTCCTGGGAAACCCGGTAATGAAATCCATACCGATTTTATCCCATTTCCATTCAGGAATTTCCAAAGGTTGAAGGGTACCAGCAGGCCGTTGATGCTCTGTTTTAACTCGACGACAGACGTCGCAGTTAGCAATGTATTGAGCGATTTCTCTCTTCATCCTAGTCCACCAAAACCTCTGGCGTAGATCTTGATACATTTTAGTACTACCAGGATGAATGGTGAGAGGAGAGTCATGAGCTTCTTTAAGGATCAGTTGCCGTAGCTGTTGTTTCTTGGGAACCACTAAGCGGTTTTCGAAGAAGACAACACCTCGTTCATCTACGGAGAAACATTTAGCAGCTCCGCTAGCAATGTTTTCCTTGATCCGAGATATCCCTCTATCATACTGCTGAGCAGCTATGATTCGATCCGTGAGGTCAGGTTTCGCCACCAGGGTGGAAAGGAATCCTCGAGGAACAATGTGAAGGTTAAGCTTACGAAATTCCTCGTGGAGATTTGGTTGACCTTGTTGTAACATCAAATTATTACTGAGAAGATTTGCGACTTAGTCGTCAGCCATGACATTAGCTTTGCACAGGGTGTAAGATATTCCTAAGTCGAAATCTGTAATCAACTCGACCCAACGTCTTTGCTCGAGATTCAAATCCGGTTGGGTGAAGATATATTTCAGACTTTGGTGATCGGTGTAGATTTATAGCGATTACCCGGAGAGGTAATGTCGCCAGGTTTTGAGTGCATGAACCCTCGCTGCAAGCTCTAGATCGTGTGTGGGATAGTTATCCTCATGTGGACGAAGCGTCGAGATCGAGGCAATCACATGACGATCTTGCATGAGTATGCAACCTAGTCCTTGTCGAGGCGCCGCAATAGATAATAAAGTCCTTTGAAAAATCTGGTGGAATAAATACGGGAGCAGATGTCGAGCGTCTTTTCAGTTCTGAAAGCTGATCTCGCCTCGTATGGCCCACTCGAACTTCTTATCTTTCTTGAGGAGTTCGGTTAGAGGTTTAGCAACTTTAGAAATTCTCGTGAAGCGGCGGCAATAGCTCGCTAAACCGAGGAAACTCGAACTTGCTTTACCGATTCAGGTGGAGTCCAATCAAGGGCGGCTTGAACTCGCTTCGGGATTGACAGCAATACCCTTACCAGAGATTACATGTCCTAGATAGGTCACTTCGGTAACCAGAATTCACACTTAGAGAATTTGGCATAAAGGCGGTGCTCTCGAAGTTTCATCAATACTAGCCTTAGATGTTGGCATGTTCTTCCTCATTCTTGGAGTAGATGAGTATATCATCGAGGTATACCACCACTAATTTATCCAAATACTCCATGAAGATTGAGTTCATTAACCGAGAGAAGGTGGCTGGAGCATTGGTTAATCCGAAGGACATGACGGTGTACTCGTATTGGCCATAACGAGTGACAAAGGCCGTTTTGGGTATGTCCCGTTCTGATTTTGATTTGATGGTAGCCCAACCTCAAATCCATCTTGAGAAAGGCGAGGATCCAGCGAGCTGATCATACAGATTGTTGATCCCGGGAGCGGATACTTGTTCTTGATAGTGACCAAATTGACGGTCGGTAATCTACAACCATCCGATCCGTACCATCCTTCTTCTTGACGAAGAGGACGGGCAAGCCCATGGAGATGAACTAGGACGGATGAAACCCTTTTGCAAGGACTCATCGAGTTGTTTCTTAAGTTCAGCTAGTTCTAGGGTGCCATCTTATAAGGTCTCCTAGAGATTGGGGCGGTTCCGGGAACAAGATCTATCACGAACTCGACATCCTGTCGGTGGAATACTGGCAGTTCTTCGGAAAGACATCCGGAAATCACGGACTACCGGAATATCTTCGAGATCTGGAAGAGGGTTGGCATTTAAGGAGTAAAGCTGGCGCTTGGACACTCGGGTTAAGACATCCACTGTTTTGCCCGAGGGATGGGTAAGTTGAACGGTTCTAGTCGAGCAATCAATCTTGGCATAATGGGCTGACATCCAGTCCATACCCAAGATGATGTTTATGTCCGAGGACTTGAGAGCTATTAGAGACGCGAGAAAAACTAGTCTGTCGACAAGAATTTCATTCCCATGACTTATTCTAGAGGTTTGCCATCTAGAACCAGGAGTTTGAATTTCCATGGAGGTAGGCATGTCGCAGAATGTGGTGTTGTGCAATCGAGCATAGCTCTCGAAATAAATGAATGAGATGCTCCGGTATCAAAAGAACGATTGCGGATGGCAATTAACAAGAAGCGCATCGAGGGCGGCGTTGGGATCCTCATAGGTTTCTTCAGCAGAGACATAGTTGACATGGCCACGAGCGGTGGCAACTGGCTTGGCATAGGGAACCTTTCCTGCTGGCTTGCCGCGACCAACAGACTTTCCAGCTTGATTGGGGTTGTTCTGGGGACACTCTCGAATATAGTGGCCCGTCTCTCCACATTTGAAGCAAGTGATCACATTTGGCCGTGGGCCACATTAGCAGTTGGACCTCCATATGTCTTGGGTGGAAAATACGGCTGGTTGGGGCGAGGCGCCTCGAAGGATGGCCTCGGGGTGTACCTGGGTGGTAGAGCCGTATTTGGGACCCAAACCCGGCGCTTCTGGGAACCAGAGCCGGATGATGATCCAGAATCACGGATGTGCTTGCGTGAAGCCTCGAGGTCAGTCTGCCCAGTCTCGGCGCTGATAGCCTTATTGGCTAGCTTTGAGAAAGAGGTGCATTCATGCAGACGGAGATCTCGGCGTAACTCAGGGCTAAGTCCCTTACGGAACCTCGCCTGCTTCTTAGCATCGGTAGAAACTTCTTCGGGAGCATAACATCTGTAAATGCTCAAATCAAATTTGAGACATTCAAAATCAGATTTGCAAAACCACTCAACAACATCATATCAAGGTTCTGGTTCAAGTAATAGCACACTAAAATTTAGTAACACTGAACTGAGGATGTAACCAACAATCCTACAAGGTACTACGGATAGTAACACGTGAACCTGATAGAGAAAGAGAGCCTAGTCCTATACCCACGTTGAATGAGAAGAGGATGACTCAGATCAGAGGCATAAGGTAAAGGAGTAAAAGAGCCTTACGTTCCCTCCCACAATCAATTCCCCTACATATAACTAAAGCATTTCTAGACTCAACTTCGACCAGTTTGGCTTAGCGGACCTACAGGCAGCCCTGCTCTGATGCCAACGCTGTCAGGACCCCGATTCCAAGTCACATCGACCTAGCTGGTAACACCTCATATCACTTTGCGGCCTCACGCACGGTATTCCCACGGGTGTCGCCTTACCATGGCCCGGGACCGTTTGCGTCTTTTGGCTCACGTATATGATAGTGTCGCTAGCATCCACATGACAAAGAACCCGGGCCGACATGGCTAGTCGTGAACCCAAGCGGCACTAACCTATGGGGACAGGCATACATGAAACACTTGAGCATGTCGGTCATCAGCGTATGAACTTGGGCTGTAGCACTGGCTATGAGGACTCCGGTATCCCGGGCTGTAGCAGGCTAGGCAGGACTCCAAGTATCACCGCGTGACATTTCCCGAAGGGACGGACATAGGAACGAAATGAATCACATGCCGCCAGATCAAGTGTCCAAGCAGTAGTCTTTGGGCTAGCAGGACTCCGGTGAACCGGGCTGTAGCGGACTACTATCGCTCAGAAGCACAAGACTTACATTTCCCCATATGAGAGGCTGCCAAGGATAAACAACTAGATTGTCGGATCCCACTCATACCAAGCATTTCAATCATACACGCAATATGCCCGATATGAGTAAATACAACAAGGCATCACAACAAAACTCTACAACTCAAGTACTTTATTTAAGAGGCTCCGAGGAGCCATACATAACATAGTCATACAGGTAGGGGTCACATGACCCAACACTCAAGTCATACAATCATACAAGCACATGCGGAAGCAAAGTAGTCTGAGTACAGACTCTAGAAAGAAAGAAAGCTTGTTGGAGCCTTTCTATCTACATGGCCCTTCACAAGTCTTAGATCGCCACCTGGGTGGCTAGCTTACTCGTCGAAGTCAACATCTACATAGAATCCGTCGGAGGGGGTGGTATAGCCCTCTGAAAATATTGATTAAGCAAACATGAGTACAAAAGTACTCAGCAAGTCTTATCACAGAATCCTATCATACATGCACATTCTCAAGGAAGGTAGTGGAGTTAAATGCAGCAAGCCAGCTTTGACTCTTGGCTAAGCTATCCTACGTGACACACTTAGTAAAGCATTTTGTCGTACACGAGTCCACTATCCACCATCACAATACTCCACCGTGGATCCTCTCTCGTCATCCCCGAGAGGGCCATCCACGATACTCACACCTATCTTGAGGCTTTTAGTAGTATCCATTTACTTGTCTATGAACTGATATAGGTAACCCGAAGTCCTTCTCCGTGGACACGGCTATTGAATAGATCATAATTAACCTGCAGGGTATACTTCTTCACACGCTCTCACCACTTATAAATCGTTTACACGACATGTACTCTGCAACCTTCAAGCGGAAGCCCAACGTGGGTGTCGGCCACAGCCTACCTAAACACACAAGTTCCTAGTCCAGGTTATCGCCTATTCGGGTTCCATCCCAGGAGTCCGCCGAGGTTTCCCATACAGCCCCGAACGATGTGTGCAGGGTTCCCGAGATACCAAACGGGCACTCGGTACACAGGGCCACAGTGCCTACCGCAACACAACCCACCCCTAAGGTCAGCGTTGCGTGCGGCCCCTGACATGCTACAAACACGAAACTACTTGCAACTCCGGACTATGAGCAGGGGTGGTTAAGAAGCCGAGAGGGTCAATTAAGGATCCCAATGTGTGGTAGTAGCTAGTTCATGGATCACAAACACAGATCTCAGTTCTTAAGTTCGGCTTCAATGAAACAACCCACCATGTACTCCTACATGGCCTCTCATCGATACCTTTACCAAATCGTGTTCAACACTTACACTCTCGAACCAACACAACCTTTCACTCCAGTTCATCATCCCGATGAGCCAGACCTGACACAACTCTAAGCATAGCAAGCATAGCATGGTAGGAATCACAAACATGGCTCAACCAACTCCTACACATACTAGTGGGTTTCATCTAATTACTGTGGCAATGACAGGTCATGCAAAGGAAGTGGGTTCAACTACCGCAGCACACAACAGTTGAATCGCGTTGTCTTAATGCAGTAAAATGAGAGCAGAGGCGAGAACATGGGTTTGTATCGGAATGTTCAATGAATTGCTTGCCTGATGGAACTGGGGTAGAGAACTGCCCTTCAGATGGGTTATCGAGGTTATCTTCGGGGGCAGAACCTATCATGAAAACACACCAAAATAAACATACAACCAATGTGCAACATTATGATGCATGCTATGACATGGCAAGATGAATGTGTGTTTGGCCTAATGCAAGTTGGAGGGACAGGGGATGATCTCATTTGAACCAAAGGTTCAAATGATAGATCATGTGAGTTAGTCCTAATGGTGCAAAATCTTAATCTGGTTATTCAGCATAGTTAACTTGTTTAATCATGCATGAAACCTGTACCAATGGATAGAGTGTATTTTTCTGATAAATTTTCATATATAAATCTTTGCATTTGGAGTTATAGAATAAAAGTTATAAGCATTTGAAATTTGAATTATATTCTGGATTTTATTATATAAAAATAATTCCAGAATTAGAATTAATGCGTCACTGTGAGGTCAGCATGACGTCAGAGGGTCAACGGGGTCGTCCAGGTCAAACTGACCAGTGGGACCCGCATGTCAGGTTAGTTTAGCTAATTAGTTTTAATTAAAACTAATCCTAATTAGGTTAGCCGAAGGGGGTCCACCTGTCATTGACCCAAAGGGTCAACAGGGCCCACGGGTGAGGTCAACTCACCGGCGTCTAGCCGCCGGCGAGGCCAGACGCGGCGGGGCAAGTGCCTTTGCACTTTCCGGGCTCCAAATGGAGCGCGGGGAGCATCTACAGGTAGCTAGAGGTGAGCCGCGGTGTTTGGTGGGGTCGGTTGGGTCAGGGGTGGCCGGAGTAGGCGCCGGCGACGAGTCGGGCGGCGACCGAGGCTCGGCCACCGACGGGTTAGGAGTTAGCGGCCTCGGCGAGGCACGGGGAGTGCACGGTTAGCCTCGTTGGAGAGTGGTGAGTGTGATGGACATAGTAGTGCGGCCAAAAGGTGACCGGAGGCTCGTCGGCGACGAGTCCCGCGGCGGTGGGTTCAGGCGATCGTCGGGTGCTCGCTGTGGTGCAGGAAGGAGAGAACGGAGAGGATAGAGAGGTAGCTAGGTTCGTAGTGAACCTGCGGGAAGCTTCGTCGGGGTCGGAGGTGGACTGATGCGTCGGCGGCGATGATGGGGATCTCCGGCGGCCTTGGACTCGGGCGAGGTCGGAGTAGTGGCCTCGGGGGGTTCTGGAGCGAGGGGGACTAGCTGGTTAGGGGTAACTGGGTGCGGCGGAGCGGCCAGACATGGCGGTGAGGTGCGGGGACGGCGGGGAGCACGGCGGCGACGGTGGCGTGTCGGCGATGGCGTCGGCCAGTCGAGAGCGAGCGAGAGAGAGAGTGGGGGAAGTGAGGTGTCAGGGGGTTCGGGGGACGACGTGGGTCGTCCCGGTCGGCGAGGCGGCGAGGGCGAAGGCGGCGGCGGCCAGCTGCGTGGGCGCCCAAGACGCCTGGCCCGGCACCACCTGCTGCTGGCCGAGCCAAGCAGCTCATTGGCTGGCTGCTTTGGGCTGGGCAGCAGGTGGGCGGTCTTGGCGACAGTGTAAGGGTTTTCCCATTTTTATCTTTTTCTATTTTCTGCAATTCTGTTTAGGGTTTTAAAATACCAAAACCTTTTCAAAAATTACCAAAATGCTCCTGGTCACTAGTTGGAATATTCCCAACATGAAACATTTTAGTTTAACAATTTTTGAACACTTAAAATATTTTCCATAATTTAAAATGCTCTTTTCAGAAATTTGTGAATTAAATTTAGAACCCTTGGTGACCTAGAAAATGTCCCACCTTCTTTGACATGGATCTTAAACCCAAACAAAGAGGATGAGCATTTTGAAGGGCATTTCGGATTCATTGAATTAAATTTTAGTAAACCCTAGTTATTTGAGGGGGGGTGTTCTGGGGTTTCCTGCTTTCCCCATTTCAAATTCAGGTGAAATTTAAACATGATGCACACCCTAATGCATGGTCTATCTGGGATGTGACACCATGACATTGGCTTTGCCTGGGGTGTAGGTAATCCCTAGATCATAATCTGAGATCAACTCCAACCATCGTCTTTGCCTAAGGTTCAAATCTGGTTGGGTGAAGATATACTTGAGACTCGGTGATCGGTGTAGATCTATAGCGTTTACCAAGAAGGTAATGTCGCCAGGTCTTGAGTGCATGGACTACGGCTGCAAGCTCTAGATCATGTGTAGGATAATTCTCCTCATGTGGATGCAACTGTCGAGATGCATAGGCAATCACATGACGATCCTAGACCCTGTCGTGAGGCGTCACAGTAGATAACAAAGTCCTTCGTGAAATCCGGTGGCACAAGTATGGGAGCAGAAGTCAGGCGTCTTTTCAGCTCCTGAAAACTGTACTCACACTGTGGGGACCACTCGAACTTTTTATCTTTCTTGAGAAGTTTCGTGAGGGGTTCAGCTACTTTGGAGAAGTTTTCAACAAAGCGGCGACAATAGCTGGCTAGACCAAGGAAACTCCTAACTTGTTTAACTGTTTCAGGTGGAGTCCAATCAAGAACGGCCTTAACTCTCTCGGGATTGACAGCAATGCCCTTACCAGAGATTACGTGGCCTAGGTAGGTCACTTCTGGCAACCAAATCACACTTGGAGAACTTGGCATAAAGGCGGTGCTCTCTGAGTTTTTCTAAAACAAGTCTAAGATGTCCGGCATGCTCTTCCTCGTTCTTCGAGTAAATAAGAATATCATCGAGGTAAACCACGACGAACTTATCTAGGTACTCCATGAAGATCGAGTTCATCAAGCGGGAGAATGTAGCTGGAGCATTGGTTAGACCAAAGGACATGACGGTGTACTCGTACTGGCCATAACGAGTGACAAAGGCTGTCTTGGGGATGTCCCCGTTTCTGTTCTTGATTTGGTGGTATCCTAACCTCAAATCCATCTTGGAAAAGACTGAGGATCCAGCGAGTTGATCATACCGATCGTTGATCCTGGGGAGCGGATATTTGTTCTTTATAGTGACCAAGTTAACGGGACGATAATCTACAACCATCCGATCCGTACCATCCTTATTCTTCACAAAGAGGACGGGGCAAGCCCAAGGAGAAGAACTAGGACGGATGAAACCCTTTTGCAAGGACTCATCAAGTTGTTTCTTAAGCTCGGCTAGTTCTAAGGGTGCCATCTTGTAAGGTCTCCTAGAGATTGGAGTTGTTCCTGGGATAAGATCTATGACGAACTCTACATCTCTGTCAGGTGGAACACCTGGCAGTTCCTCTGGAAAGACATCCGAAAAGTCACGGACTACTGGGATATCTTCAAGTTCTGGAAGAGGGCTGGCATTAAGAGAATAGAGCTGACGCTTTGCAACTCTAGTGGAGACAGTGACTATCTTGCCAGAGGGGTGTGTGAGCTGAACAGACCTGGTGTAACAATCAATCTTGGCATGATGAGCTGTCATCCAGTCCATACCCAAGATGATGTTAATATCCGAAGACTTGAGGGCTATAAGTGAGGCAAGGAATACAAGTCTGTCAACAAGGATTTCGTTACCATGGCTTACACAAGAAGTTTGCCATTTGGATCCAGGAGTTTGAATGAGTAGCGGGGAGGGCATATCACAAAATGACATGTCGTGCAAGCGGGCATAGCTTTCAGAAATGAAGGAATGAGATGCTCCAGTATCGAATAGAACCGAAGTTGGATGACAGTTAACAAGGAGTGTACCAAGAACGATATCTGGATCATCATGAGCGTCTTTAGCTGAGACGTGATGCACATGTCCATGTTCAGTGGGAGCTGACTTGGCACTGTTCATCTTGCGCGATGGCTTACTACCACGGCCAACAGACTTCTCGGGCTGGGGTGGAGCAACTCTGGTCTAAGTACAAATACGGGCAATGTGGCCTGGCTCTCCGCACTTGTAGCAAATCTTGGAGGTAGGACGTGGACCCGTATTGGCAGGTGGTCCACCAATAGGCCTGGGTGGTGCATATAAGTGAACCGGGTGAGGCGCCACATAAGATGGCGTCGGGGTGTAACCAGGTGGAAGAGCAGAGTTCGGAACCTAAATCCGGCGCTTCTGAGAAGTAGAACCGGAGGAAGAAACCAAATGACGGTTGTGCTTACAAGACTCCTCATAAGTGAGCTGAGTTGTCTCTGCATTAATGGCCTTGTTCACAAGAGCCTGGAATGTATTGCAATGGTGCAAGTGGAGATCACGACGCAACTTGGGGTTGAGACCCTTCCGGAACCTAGCCTGCTTCTTGGCGTCCGTGGACACCTCTTCTGAAGCATAGCGGGCAATGTTCTCAAACTCTCTGCTGTAAGCATCAACAACCATCTTACCCTGGGTGAAACTACAGAACTCTTCTCTCTTGCGATCGAAGAGGGCTTCAAGAATGTGATGCTCGCGAAAAGCCTCGGTGAAATCTCTCCAGGTAGGAATCTGACCAGCTGGAAGCATAGCCTCATAGTTCTGCCACCAAAGACTAGTAGGACCTTCCAGATGATATGCGGCATAGGTGACCTTGTCACTTTCAGCTACGTTCGCAGAACGGAGCTTGCGTGTGATACTACGGAGCCAGTCATCTGCATCGAGTGGCTCGAAGGAATGATGAAAGGTAGGTGGGTCCAAGCGAATGAAGTCATGAATGGTTACATTACCCTTTGAACTGATGTGCGGTGTTCTCCTCGATACGTGCCAACAAACGGTTAGACTCACGCTTGTTTCTCTCCATCTCTAACATGAACTCTGCCAACGAAGGTGGGTCGGGAGGATCCTCATCCCTACCATCTCCATGGTTCTGGGTACGAGCAACAGAACTTCGCTTAACTGATGACATCCTGAGAAACGAAACCAAGGACGGAATCAGCATCAACTATAAGCTATAGATTGTAGGACAAGGAAATTAGTATCTCTCGAACTCCTGAGGCAATTCCGGCAGAATAACGGCAGTAAAATGCTCAGAATGAAACATCCTGCTAAAATGGGGTAGTAACATACTCAACATCTTCACTCAAGGTTCTGGGTTAATACTAAACAGACTACACCGGAGGTACTCAGGCTGGGATATGACTCTGATCAACCAATCCTAAGAGACTACGGAGTAGTAACACGTGATCCTGATAGACGGAAGAGTAAGCCTAGTTCCTTAACCCCGTCGGAAAGATAGGACGACTCGGATCAGAAGGCCATGAGGTAAAGGAGTAAAAAGAGCCTTACGTTCCTTCCCACAATAAATTCCCTTACATAACTAAAGAATTTCTAGACTCAACTTCGACCAGGTTGGCTTGGTAATCCTACAGGCAGTCAGGCTCTGATACCAAAGCATTCGGGACTCCGATCCTAAGTCACACCGATCTAGCATGTAACACATCATATCACTTTGTGGCCTCACGCACGGTATTCCCACGGGTGTCGCCTTACCATGGCCCGGGACCGTTTGCGCCTTTTGGCTCACGTATATGATAGTGCCGCTAGCATCCATGTGACAGAGAACCCGGGCCGACATGACTAGTCGTGAACCCAAAGTGGCACTAACCTATGGGGACAGGCATACATGAATCAACTTCGAGCATGTCGGTCAGCAGCGTGCGAATCCGGGCTGTAGCTTTGGGCTAACAGGACTCGGGAACCCGGCTGTAGCAGGCTAGGCAGGACTCGGATGTCACCGCGTGACATTTCCCGAAGGACAGAACAGAGCAAGTGAATCACATGCCGCCAGTCAAGTGTTCCGAGCAGTAGTGCTGGGCTAGCAGGACTCCGGTAAACCAGGCTGTAGCGGACTACCATGGCTCGGTGGAAGCACTAGACTACATTTCCCCATAAGAGAGGCTACCAAGGATAGACAACTAGGTTGTCGGATCCCACACATAGCAATACACGTTACACGTACGCATAACATGCAAGTATGTCTTTGTAAAACATGGCATCACAACATAACGCAAACTCATATAGATAAAGGCTCAGAAGAGCCACATAGCATTAAATACAAACAGGGGTCACATGACCCATCATTCAGAGCATACAAGCAACAAGCGGAAGCATTACATGTCTGAGTACAGACAACTACAAAAGAAAAAGGCTGAGAAGCCTGACTATCTACAAGACCCTCCCAAGGGTACAAGATCGTAGCTGAGGTAACAAGCTACTCGTCGAAGTCCAAGCGGAACTACTAGTAAGACCGAAGTCTCCGCTGCAAAAACATAAATAAAGCAACGTGAGTACAAAGGTACTCAGCAAGACTTACATCAGATCCTATTATACATGCACTTGTATCAAGGAGGTAATGTGGGGTTTAGTTGCAGCAAGCCAGCTTTGACTCTGTGGCTATCCTGTTCTACGACTACGAGAACTTCTTTGAGGTGATATAGGCGCTGCAGTCCACTAGTCACCACACAATACACTACTATGGATTCATCCCCGCCTCCATACGAGAAGGCCATCCATAGCACTCACACTTGTCTTGAGCATTTTATAGTATCCACTTCAAGTTGTCTATGTACCACGTAAGCATCCAAGAAGTCCATAACCGAGGACACGGCTATTCGAATAGATCATGATAACCCTGCAGGGGTGTACTTCTTCACACATGCTCTCACCACTTATCACCATGTACACGTCATGTATCTCGGCAACCTTCAAGCGGAAGCCTGGCGAGGGTGTCTGCCACGACCTGACTAACCACACAATACTCTAGTCCAGGTTTATCGCCTATTCAGGTTCCATCTGCAAGGAGATCCGGCCGGGTGTCGCTCACGGCCCCAAATGATGTCTGCAGGGTTCCCAAGCCCACCTCGTCGGATGGATCTATGCTTGGTACACCGTGCCACTTGTGCCTAGTCTGTCCGAAGCCCACCTGGCCGGGTGCCACTTGGTAGACTACTAACACTATCTACAAACACCAGAAACTAGTTGCGACTCCTGGACAGAGATCAAGTTGGTTAATAAGTCGAGAGGGGTCGAGTTATCGGAACCTAATGTGTGGTAGTATCGAGTCATTGGACAACATACATAGAACTCAATGCTTAAGCACGGTTCCAGTGAGACAACCCACCATGTACTCCTACATGGCCTCTCACCGCTACCTTTACCAAATCGTGTTCACACATTTCACTCTCAGCATCAGAACATAGAACTGTACTCCAATTCATTCCCAATGAATCAGACCCGACACAACTCTAAGCAATAGCAGGCATAGCATGGTAGGAACACAGCATGGCTCAATCAACTCCTACACATGCTAGTGGGTTTCAACTACTTACTGTGGCAATGACAGGTCATGCAGAGGAATGGGTTCAACTACCGCAGCAGAAAGTAGCAGATGAATTTTTGTTGTCCTAATGCAATAACTGAGAGCAGGAGCGAGAGAGTAGGATTGTATCGGAATGAACAAGGGGGTTTGCTTGCCTGGTAGACCAACAGGGGGGCGCTGCTCCTCAGACAGGTACTCTGGATCGGTCTCCGGAGCAGGACCTAGCGAGAAGGAACGGTGCCAACAATCAATACACAAGCATATGCAACAATATGATGCATGAACATGGCATGAAGATGTGATGTTGTTTGAGCTAATGTAACTAGCATTCATTAGGTTGAAGTCCATTTGAACCAAAGGTTCAAATGCATTTCCAAAGTAACTCTTTATAAAAGCCATATATATGTTTTCACCTATACAGCAGGTTTGGGTTGGTTTATCATGCATGAAACTGGTACAGATGGATAGATTGAATTTTTCTGATAATTTTTCATATATAAATTATTTCAATCTGAGCTACGGTTGAATTTATATGAATTTTTTAAGTTTTGGCTATTTTCTGGAATTTTCTGATTTATTTTAATTCCAGAAATCATTTATTGCGTCAGTTTGCGGTCAGCACTGCGTCAGCAGTCAACGTGGGCTGACCTAGTCAAACCTGACGTGTGGGGTCCACACGTCAGTGACTCAGTTAGTTAACAGGGGGGGTTTATTTGGTCTAATCAGGATTAGTGGGCACCGGGCCCACTGTCAGTGTCTGTAGGTGGGGATTAGTGCCTAATTAAAAAAAACCACGTCAGCCCGCGAAGTTCTGGCCGGCGGCGACCAATAGCGCGGCGGCGACTCGCCGGACTTGCGCTACAAGCGGCGTCTGGTCGTGCGAAGACCACCGGGGTGTAGCCTGTCGTCGTCCGCAACCAGGGGAGCTGGTGGGGGGCTGCGGGGGCGCTGGAGCTCGCCGGAGCGGAGCTCGGGGTGGCAGCCGGAGTTCGACTTCGAGCGGGAGCGAGCTACGGGGCATGGCAGGGGCTGCGGAGGGCATCTACGGTCTCCTGGCGTCACCAGGAGCACGGTGACGCTGCTGGAACGATCGGCAGCAGGCTCAGCCACGGTGGCGCCATGGCCGGCGGCGATGAGGTCTCGGGCGCGGCAGCTGAGCTAGCTAGGCGGGGCAACGAGCACGGGAGGAGGGGAAATGAAGTAGAGCTTACGGCGGTTGAGACGAGGCGGTCGGCGAGCTCGGGAGGGCTGGAACCAGCGAGGCGGCGGCGATCTCCGGCGACGGAGATGAAGACGGCGTCGATGGAGGCGCTCCAGGGCCTCCTGAGGCGCGTGGCTTGACGGAGAGGTGGTGGACGACGTGGCGGAGCTTCCGGACTCGAAGAGAGGGCGAGGGGGAGGTGGTGGCCACGGCAATGGCGTGCGGCGGCGACGGTGGCGCTCGGGTGCGCTCGGGGAAGAGAGAACCAGGGAGGAGGAAGAGCGAGAGGGAGTGAGAGCGGTGAGGGGCAGCGCGTAGCGACGTTCCGGACGTCCAGGCGTCGAGAGGGAGGACAGGCAGGCAGGTGGCGTGGCGGCACGGCCGTCTTGGCTGCTGCCACACGCCTGGCCGATCGGGCGCCAGAGGACGACAACAGCTGTGGGCTGGGCTGGCCGATTGGGCGGCCAGGCCGCCTGATGCCGAGCCTCAGTGAGCACATGTAAGCATTCTGGTTTGGTTTCTTTTCTATTTTTCGACATATGTTTTGATTTAATAAAATTACTAAATCAATTTATTTTCTTATGCCAATTTTTGTAGGAGCTATTTATATTATTCCAGAACTCCTCAACAACTAGCATAATTTTTGGACATATATTATATATATAACATATATATATCCAAGGCAAATATTTACTGCATTAATTCAAATGGCCAAAAATAAATACTTCTGAGCTCCCAAAAATATTGGTTGGAATTTTACCTCTGACCAATATTTTTAGAGAAACCAGGAACATTTTCTTGGGCCAAATTGAAGCAATTTTTATCTGGGTCATTTCCAGAAATGATTCTGAGGGTTTCACAAATCCTCATTTCAAACTTAAATGGAATTTAAACATGATGCACACATGACTAGCTAGTCTAGGTCATACCAGAACTAGGGATGTGACATTCTCGATGCCTAGATAATTCGTGCAGTAGGAGATGCACTCTTCGGTCAGAAAGCCCCTGGCTAAACTTCCCTATGGACGTGACATGTTGCGAACGTATCCTTTGATGACACCATTCATCCTTTCGAACGGCATCATGCTGTGCAGGAACGTCGGCCCGAGTTGGATGATATCCTCCATGATATGGACCAGCAGATGCACCATAACGTCGAAGAATGTGGGAGGGAAGTACATCTCAAGCTCGCATAGTATCACCACGATCTCTTCCTGTAGCCTTCTGAGTTGCCTCACGCCAATCGACTTCCGAGAGATGACGTCGAAAAAGTTGCATAGGCCAAATAGTGTTTCACGGACATGCGCGTCCATGATCCCACGGATTGCAACTGGAAGTATCTGCATCATCAGCACATGACAGTCGTGAGACTTCATCCCGCTGAACTTCTGCTTCGTTGGGTCTAGGTATCTGCTTATCTTCCCCGCGTAACCGTAAGTAAGTTTTACTCCTAGGAGGCAGGTGAAAAACTGCTCGATCTCCTCCTGACTTAGAGTGAAGCACGCGGGAGGGTAGTCATTTCCGGTCTTTTTGGCCTTTTTGCCTTTGTGATGAATTTTTGTGTCCTGCTTCGCCTCATCATCATCATCATCATCATCATCATCATCATCATCATCATCATCATCATCATCATCATCATTAGCGTGAAGCTCCTGCCTGATGCCCATTGATTTCAAGTCCGCCCTTGCTTTCGGCCCATCTTTGGTCCTCTCTGACATGTTGAGCAGGGTACCAAGCAGACTCTCGCACACGTTCTTCGTGATATGCATGACATCAAGGCTGTGAGGCACACGGTGGATCTTCCAGTACGGCAAGTCCCAGAAAACAGACCTCGTTTTCCATACCTTCAGCAGCGGCTCTGGCGCCTTTCGCTTCTTTCCCGGCTCTGGCGCCTTTTGCTTCTTTCCCAGCAGTGGGCAGTCTTTCCAATTTTTCAACAGCTCGTCTATTTCCTCGCCGCTCTTCGTATCTGAGGCGTTTGCGAGTTCAGTTTCACCATCGAACAGATCCTTGCGTTTCCTCCACGGGTCATCGTCGCGAAGCCACCTTCGATGTCCCATGAACACGGTTTTCGAAGACCCGGGATCTCTATCTAGCTGGCGACACGTTGTATCATCCATGCACCTTACGCATCCAGAAAATCCGTACTACCTACCCCGCGAGATATCCGTAACCGAGATAGTCGTGCACCGTCATGAGCAGTATGGCTCTCATAGGGAAATATTCTTTCTCTACGGCGTCCCACGTATTGGCTGGCGTTTTCCACAGCGTGTCTACCTCCTCCTTCAGCAGCCCTAGATACAGATTGATGTCGTTCCCTGGTTGTTTCGGCCCTTCACTTAGCATACTCATGTAAATGTACTTCCTCTTCATGCACAACCAGGGGGGAAGGTTGTACATCCACACAAACACAGGCCAGGTGCTATGTGTGCTTCTCTGGCTGCCAAACGGATTGACTCCATCGGTGCTCGCGCCAAAGACGATGTTCCTTGGATCCTTCCCAAATTCTGGGTATTGAAGTTCAACGCTTGCCACTAGCTCGCATCCTTAGGGTGACTCAGCATCTTGTCTTTTTATTTATCTCCAGATCATTTCCGTCATCTTCCTTCTTCTCCTCCCTATCCGGCGTGCCAACACAGGAGCTTTGCTACCTTAGGGTCCATGAAATACCGCTGAGCGAGGAGTGATCGGAAAGTACCACACCGACTTTCGAGGGGCTTTCTTCCTCTTCTTGTATCGAGTGACGCCGCACACCGCACATATGGTAGACTCCGCGTGCTCGTCCCGATAAATGATGCAATTGTTCATGCACACATGGTATTTCACGTGCGGTAAATCCAGAGGACACACGATTTTCTTCACCTCCTCGAAACTGGTAGGGCACTTGTTCCCCTTGGGAAGACGTTCGTGCCAGAATGACATGTTCTCGTCGAAGCATGCGTCGGTCATTTTGTGTTTTACCTTCATCTCCAGAGCCATGAGCGTTACTTTCAGGCGGGTATCCTCGGGCCTGCATCCTTCATACAATGGATTAACCGCATCTATCTCCAGTTGATCAAACTTGGCTTTCTCTCGTGTGGCAGCTCTTGCGTTATCCGTCTTCTTGAGAAGCAGCTCTTGAATATGAGGGTCCTGCACCCAGCCTCCATCGTCGTCTGCTCCGGCATCTTCATCTTCATGATCATGCCCTTTGTCTTGATCTTCCTCATCATCATGTACGACATCTTATACATGATGACTGTGTACAACATCACCGTCGTGATCATGTCCTGGAGATTCTTCGTCTTCTCGCCCGCCCTCGCCGCGGTGGTACTTGTCTTGTTGCCCTTCATCATTTCTTGCCCGGCCCCCATGGACGACTTCATAGTCATCTTCATCACCTTGCCACCGATAGCCATCCATGAAACCACGCAAGAGCAGGTGGTCCCGCACCTGCCCGGAATCCGGATCCGCAATAAGGCTCTTCAGCTTGCATCTTCGACACGGACATCTTATCTCCGTCTCGTTCTTTTGAAGCATCTCGGCCTTCGCAGAGCTAAAAAACCTATTCACGATGCCTTCGGTCATCGTGCGGACCATGGTCGCCTGCGGGGTAGAGCAAAACGATATTTTAGAACCAAGAAAAAATTTGGCCTGACCTTTCCTAAAAATAGGACCAAAAAGAATGCATAGTGCCAAAATTCTCGCCGAAACGGAAATGAATCAACATTCCGTCAAAATATTGACAACTATCGCATTTCAAATACCGGTACCTGCAAACACAAACATATATGCAACACGACAAACACATGCAACACCACAAACATACATAGATCTAGCTAGGCCACAAAAAGTGCATGTGCACGTTGTTGGAGCGAGCTAGAGAGAAAAAAAGTAGATCTACATCATGAAGATAGCTTTCCCTTACTTACCTATCAAAAAAAGGTAATTTCACCACTTAATTTTGATGAATCTATGGTGGAAATGAGGTCAGGGGAGGAGGCAGCCGAAAGCTTGGAGAAGGAGGTGGAGGGAATGAAGTAGGGAAAGTGAGTGGGTACGTGTGGGGCTGTCTAAAATATCTTGTTGGGGTCCCAGGTTACTAATGGCGCACCACATGCAAATGCGCCATTATTAACCCTGGTTACTAATGGTGCACCTGCATGTGATGCGCCATTAGAGTTTTGCAGAAAAGTAAAAAAAATATATATATATATATATATATATATATATATATATATATATATATATATATATATATATATATATATAAATAGGAAAATCCATCCTACCACGGTGGTAGTTACCCCACATGTCTCATATACTAGCATGTGGTACTATATATACTATTTTATTATTTTAAATATGTTTATATACTATATAAATATATATATATATATATATATATATATATATATATATATATATATATATATATATATATATATATATATATATATATATATATACTATGGCGCATTGTGACACGGTGCGCCATTAGTAGTTTAAACTAGTAATGGCGCACTGTGACACGGTGCGCCATTAGTAGTTTTACAAAAAAAAAACATACAGTAATGGCGCACTCCTAGACTAGTGCGCCATTACTAGTTAGAACTAGTAATGGCGCATCAGTCTAGGAGTGCGCCATTAGTATGTATGTAAAAATGAAAAAAAAAAGTTTATCACTAGTGGCGCACCTTTTGTATGGTGCGCCATTAGTATGTATGTAAAAATGAAAAAAAAAAGTTTATCACTAGTGGCGCACCTTTTGTATGGTGCGCCATTAGTGTCTTCCACACTAATGGCGCATCACAAACCGGTGCATCATTAGTATATAGTTGTGGCGCACTGCTTCCCTGATGCGTCATTAGTGTCAATCTTATCTATAGCCCTTTTCCTAGTAGTGCATGCATCGACATATGTTTAGTTGCTGACCCATGCTTCCATTGATTACGTAAATCTGTTGCGTATCTCTTGTCTATGTATGTAACTATGGCTGGACACATGGGTCTCGAATCTGGACACATGATGAGACATATCTGCAGATAGGACCACTCAGGTGATTAGGCAAAGTAGCTCACTGGTCAACTTGTGTGGTGCTGCAATCTATGCATTTTAGAGGGAATACTGGAGAAAATAAGAAGAAAATAAGTGTATATTGATCAGGTAGAAAAACGTGACTGAGTTGCTTTTTTGCCTTGGATTTGCAGCACAAATTGATAAACTACAAGATTGCTTGTTCGCATGCTAGTCCCGAAGCACCAGATTGATGTATTGATTCAGCACCATCAGTCTTCACGAAAGTATCTAGTGGATTTGATGAATTCTTGGGACTTCTTGGGATGACTCCATGTATAGGCACGTGAGCTATGCAGGCCGTGTATTCTGAACAGAGATGGATGCACCGGTGACAAAACCCTAATAAGAAGATGCACCTTTTTGAAAATATAACTAAGAAGATATCTACCTTCGTGTGACATGGTTCTTCTAGAACGGCGCAGTGCTGTAGCACCGGCCTCCACAAGGGGCGACAACAAACTGGCTCGACGCCTTGACTTGTCGGTGGATAATGAATAGATGGCGCAGGTCAAGAAGGGAACCTGACATGGCAGATGACGATCTGTCTGTCCTGCTGTAGTTCCCGCGGCACATGACGATCAAGGGGCTGGGGCTGCAAGGAGACTCAAAATGTGGTACTCTGAACTCACAAATCAAACATATCTTCACTGAAATTCAGTCATTCAGATCACATGGAACTTTAACTGCATTCTAGATTCCTGAACATTGATATCAATGATAATCAGGTACTCTGAACTCCTGAACGTCTAGGGAGAACTTCAGGGAAAATATACAAAAAATAACATGGTTGTGAAAGCTCTGTCCTGACCTAGAAAAATATATTGATCTTCATGGAAGCATCTATCTTGGATTGACAAGGTGTGGCTGCACCACCCGGGATTCACATAGGAGTCTGACAGCTCAGATAACTTTTGAAGTGCGTGGGTTGTAATCACCCCTAATTAGTCCATCTTGGTATGCTGTATTTACTCCATCTTGCATTGCTTGGGAGTGAAAGGCATCCAGCACTATAACATAATAAAATCAATTAATCTAGCAAACTACAGCTGAACCATATCTAGTGCCTAATGAAAATGCCAAACTTGGAGGTGGGAGCCGCTAATATTAATATCGCGGATGGATCAGTTGAGCGTGAAGAAGTCCGTCCTTTCACTGAAACCGATCAAGAGCTCTTCATCCTGAAAAATAAGTCAGCTGAGACAATCATTGCCACACAAGCCTAGGAAGAGAGGAAAAGAGATCATAGCAGAATATTCCCCAGGGCCATGCATGAAAGTCTTGATCGTGATGACCTTACCAGCGCATAGCGGTCAGGAAATTGAGAGTACTACAGCCGATTCGCCTCACTGATCCTGTAGGCGCGTTAGATCCGACTATAGAACGCAGCGGCGGCTTCACAAACTTGCGCCGTTTTATAGTATAGATCAGTGTACAAATCAACGGCGGCAATGATGTGAAGAGAGGTTGTGTGGGCTTCCCGCAATAAACCAAGAGAGAGAAGGAAGGAGATCAGCTAAATAGAATTTCTATCTTATTTGTTTTCAAAAGGTAGGAGGTGATGTGATCAAGTTAATCTTTGCCTTGTACGTCTTCAAAAGATTGGAGGTGACTTGATCGAGTTAATCTGGTGCGTTCTAATCTTCCTCTCATAAGTGGACATTTTTTTTGCATGATTCAGCAGGGAAAATTTTGGAAGATCTACACCGTAATAAAATTGGTCCCACCAGATAAACGGCTCCTAATTTCTGATTAACGTGGGAATTTTTAGGAAGTCTAGGATTAGTATAGGTATAGATAGATTCCATGCAATGAACTAGCCATTGCAAGTCATTAAAAGCATGCACACCTCTCATCTTTTATTGGTTGATACGTATGTCAAGAAACAAGAAACAAGGTAGAAGTTAATGCACCGCGCCTAAGTGTTTTGGGGCTATTTGGTTTTCATAAGATGACTTACACACCTAGATGGAGGGAGTAGTATAGACCTGTAAACCGGAAAGGAGTATTTGCCTTTCTAGAGATTTCAACAAGTGACTAGACTTCGGCTAAAAAAAACAAGTGACTAGACTACACCGTGTGCAGTACCCCCTCCCTTCCTGTTTATAGGGCTCAAATCTCAAATCTCATGAACCAAGGCATTTTTCTATTGGAGGAATGTATCTCGTACTTCACAAAACTACCCTAGTTAAACTCATGCATTAATTACATAGTTCTCTCGTTTTCCTCTCCGCCTTGGTCGCGGTGCACAATATTGAGCACTCCTATATGACTAGCTACTCTATCTACATGCAGGACATTTCAAAGCATCCGGGCCCGCGTGCCATCCACCAAATCACTGTGAGGTGCTATAGTCGAGACTCATCTGTCAACCAGGTGTGGCCGTCATGACCCGTCATATCACAAAACCCACACCTTTACCAGTAGTGGTAAGCTGGCCTCCAAGTTGGACTGGACGAAGCAACCATCATTTCATTGGAACGCTCGTTCTAGCCCTTTCTTCCCTTTCTTGAAGAAAACCTCACTCCAGGCTACTCACTTCTGCCATTTTTCTTATCTACCGACGAAGGAAAGGTGGGCGAATTAGTTATGCTGCTATATTTTCATTCCAATAATCTTCTTTTTGTGAAGCACCGACCGATTCACACATCCTATTCTTTTCCCGTTTTCATTGCGATCGTGGTTTCCTTTCGATTGCTTTTTGTTTGTCAGTTCATTGATGGATCCTGTAGCACTAGGCAAAGAATTGCCGGCGGACAACTCACTAGAGACAGCGATCTCCAGGAAGCGAGCACCGACCAACGAGTTGACCATGTTGGCGGGCCAACCCATGGAGACGAAGAACTCCAAGAAACAAGCACTGGCCAAAGAGTTGAGGACGTTGGCGGACGAACTCCTCAAAGAAAGTTGGAAGAACAGCAAGGGCCCCACCGTGCCTACCCCAGGAACTCTGATTGCCACCTATGTGAGGCTCAAGACCGAGTTTGAGGAGATAGTCGCCGTTGAGAAGCAGTGTTCCCCTGCCAAGGTGATGGCCCCCATCGAGGACGACGAGATGGCCCCCGGAGGGATGAGATCACCCGGTGAGCTGCATAAGGTAAAAAAATAATGGCTTATTACCATAGTTGTGGTTTTTGATTATTTGCAATGTGCTTGCTTTTTGATTATTTGCAATGTGCTTGCTAATATGTTAGGGTTGTGCAGGTGCCGGTGGTTGTCCTTGATGATTCGATGTAAATCGCCCGATCTGTTGGCATCGCCCGGAGATCGATTCCGATGCCGCTGTCCATCCTGTGGACATCGCCCCAGAGATCGATTCCGATGTCGTGGTCAGTCCTGTGGACATCGCCCCAGAAATTGATTCCCATGCCGCTGTCCGTGCTATGGTCATTGCCCGAGAGATCGATGACAAGAAATAGTTGGTCGTGCTAATCTTTCAGGGTAGTTTGCATTGCCCTGTGTTTAATTAACAGAACGATGTGTGTTATCAGACCATCTTAGGGCTAGTGCACCGTCTTGTGTGGGCGGATCTTGCTACTTTTGTTTGATAGTGAATCATGTGATGAATCATGCGAACCCTCTCCGAGTTATGGAAACAGATGTATCCTCACCAGCTTTTGATGTAATATATGGCATGCTTAGATGTAAGTTTGAACTGTTTATCATATCAGCATGGCTTGTTTGATGATTCTTGGTATTAGTAGGCTAGCAACTGTGCGAGCTATAGTACTTGCAAAACACTCACCAAAGAGAAACGTTGGGGCTGATGAGCTCGTGGTACGCTTATACTTATCCCTCGTCGATCGACCAATAGCCCTAGCTCCTAAAATTATAGGCTTAGCGATTGATCAGACAATAGTCGACATACATTCAGGCCTCATTTGGTTCATAGGGTAGGAAAATCATAGCAGTGCAGAGACGTACTCCCTCCGTTCCAAAATAGATGACCTAGGCAGGCTAGTTTGGCCTAGTGGGTTTCAATGATATGACGTGATACAGTGCCGTCCAGTCTTCGCGTGTGGTAGCAGTATTGCGGGTACAGTAAGTTTTCTTGAAGAAGCGGAATTCAACGAAGTCATGATGGTTCCTTCGTCCGAACCACTTATAGTGGGAAAGGTTGGGCCTGCGATACGACCGGGGTAGACCAGGATAATTTTGTGCATGGCAGGTGGACCAGGATGGTCGACGTCCCACATGTCAGCGAATGAATGTATTCTTTCCGATATAGAGGACGAGCAACGAGTATTCATTGTTTATTTTTGATGAAAGTTATTGTCTCCACTGTTACTCCTTGACTTTGCCAATGCCTCTCTCTCCTCCACATAAGCGGGGACTACTTGCTGTGCATGCAGCGGGCAGCTGGCGTCTTGAGGGGCCAGGGCGGTGAGAGCGGACTCCGGAAGCGGTTCGGACTCCCGCATGGCCCACCTCACATTATCACCATATATTTCTTGGATTCCGTGTGCGGCAGGCGGGCGATCTCTTCTCCCTCCCCCGTTTCTCTCTTCTCAGCCGACGCCCACCGAGCGATTAGATTTCGGCTATCGACGGTTTATTCTTTTCGTGGAATCGATGGTTTATTCAATTACGGTACCACATGTCAGTGAAATTGCAAGACAACGCGTGTCCCCTCTGGTGAGCGGCGTGTGAGCCGGACTGTCGGGGTTGCGACGCGTACGAGTCGTAAGTGTGCCGCCTTTTCCTTTAGAACTTCCGAAGCGTAACATTTTCGTGCGATCGATCGATGGAAATCCACAACAAAATGACGAGGGCGGTGCTTTCCCGCTCGTTAGGCGGGCTAGTTCGAGTGATATGACGTGCTACAGTGCCGTCCACTTGCTCCATTGTTATATAAGCAAGAGTTTACACTCTTACGCGGGAGGAGTGCGAAACACCGCGGATGTGATTTTGATCGAGGGATAACTGTTCCCTGCCAAATAATGGATGATTGTTAGCGATTATAGCATGATAGTTAGGGCATCTCCAACGCTGGCCCACAAATTGACACTGGCATCTGTCCGAGGAAACTGATGGATGCCATCTGATGCCGCCCACATACCTTTCGACAACTATATGAACTAACCGAACGAAATTCGTGCAAACAAGGCAAATTTCAAATTAACCGGATGAAATTCATTACATTTCGAAAACTTTTCCTACAAACTGGACGAAATTCATTACATATTTCGCATAAACCATACTAAACCTAGTGTAAACCTAATCTAAACGATCGCCGGTGCCCGACCACCATGTCCGGCCATGAACCCGAGAAAGCCGGCCATTGCCTTTGCCTCCTCCTCATCCGCCTCGATAACCTCCTCCTCCGGCCGGAGCAAAAGGTTATGAAGATTTATGCCTCCATGTTGCCGTCAAGCGGCTAATCGGCCGCCGATGTTTACCCCACCAAGCTTGGCGTCGACTGAGTGGAGTAGCGGTGGCCTTCCCGGGACCAGAGCGGCGGCGACCTACCATGTACTACTCTTCCTCGCTGCCGGCTGCGCCCGCGCATGCGCGCCGGCTTCGTGGTCGTGGCGGCGGAGGGAGGCCCGGGGGGTGCCGGCGATCTCCTTTGTTTGCTCCTGCGACAGTACATCGAAGAGAGCTTTGGAGCGCGCCTGGAGCGGAGCCGCCGATGTCCCTCGTCTGCTCCTGCGAAAGTACGTCCAAGAGAGCTTCGGAGCGCCAGGAGGCCATGGTTGAAGTGGTGCCGAGAGAAGGAAGGGACCGGACGAGAATAAGTGTGGGTCTTTGGCTATGGCTGGGAGCTGGGGCTCAAGTTAATATAGCGGGCGAATGGCAATGAGCCGCGGGAGACGGATGGACAACTGGCGCCGGAGCAGGTTCGTCGGGCGTGAATGCGGACGCTGCTTCAATGACTTAACTGCAGATGCGTTTGGGTTACTGACATGTGGGCCCAACGGGTATCTAGCCCGCATGTGAGTGACACACCAATTGCACCTGCAGTTAAGTTCGGTGAATGCGGCATTGACATTTTGGAGAGACGGTGACCGTTACAGGCGGGAAGCGCGCGCTAGCGATGGAAGGGGTTTTGGTGTGCAGTGGCACTAAGATCGGTCGCTCATGATAGTACATACTCCGTACCATACTACCATAGTACCCTCTCTAGCTTAGGCTGTTTTATAGATTGTCATTGTGATGGACGATATACATGAGCAAGGCGGTCTCAGTATGACCGTTGGTGTTGAGCCAGGTGAATACATGCTCGGCGTTCGCGTAGGCCTCCATCAAACGTCTAAACAGTAATGTCAGGCACCGCCGGGGCGTGCAGGTGATGGGCTCGCCGTTTGCGTTGCGCCATGAGCAGGACTTTGATTTAGAGGGCGACGTGCATGCATTAGCATGCTTTGACAGCGTGAGCGTGAGTGTCTGACGCGAAGTATTTCATTTTCATTTGGCTGACAAGGGTGCGTTGCAGCGACGAGTCCGTGGTTTGATTCCCCACATACGCATAATTTTGGTTTTTATAGTATTTCTTTCTCCATTCACAGGTAGGCCCACGTAGATAGATAAAGAACACAAGCTGATGAGGCGCATGCGGACTGTTTGACTGGTCAACCATACAAATACGGAGCTATACGCTGAGCCAGCGACCGTATAATCACCATATCTCGTATACAATTATCAAAGTGAGCTATCAAGACAAGTTCGATGACCGCCAATGCATTTTACTCGGTAATAAATGACCAGGATTGAAGGGGAATCCTAATTTGCTTCATCTTCTGTCCTTGAGCTCTTGACAAACCAATGCACTATACGGTTGTCCGGCCAATCCACCCTAGAGCTCTCACCAAGTGTCGTTCATGCCACCGCGTCGCACACTAACCGGTAAGGCAGCGATCGCATCCCGCCGTGTCGAGTTCCTCGCCGCCCACGAACGCACACAAAATGGTAGGGAAGCGATGGCATCCCACTGTGCCGAGTTCATCGCCGCTCGCGACCTCACAACTATGTGGGAGGAATTTGAAGATGCCAAGGCTGAATGGGCGGTAGAGCAAGAGGCGGCCAAAGCCGCCTGAGAGGAGCGGAAAAGTCGAAAGCACTCAAGAAAAGAGAGGCCCACCGCCGCAAGAAAGAAAAGGACGCACGCGCTTTCTTGGAGAGGTCGGCGGAGATCCAAGAACGGTGGGGTGTCGCCGACAAAGCCGGGAAGGAGAACGACGGCGTCTGGCCAGCATGTGAGAAGTAGTAGTACTAGTAGTTAGTGTGTGTGCACTACCCAAAAAACACACTTCCGTGATGATACGTGTTTGTCACAGTAGGTCGCATTTTTTGTCATGCATGTACATCCATGACAAATTTATGACAGAATCAAGATAGTCATACCTATGCTGTCGTAGAAGTGTTCCATGACATTACCAAATTTATCATCACGGAAGTGTCCACTTCCATGACGATAAATCGCGTGTCACATAAGTGCTTTGGTCAAGGGTGACCGACACGTGGCATCCACCGTAACGGAACGCCGTTAAGCTATCGGGTCGGGTTTTGGATCCGATAACCCGTTAACAGCCCCGACCAATGGGGATTTTCCACATGTAAAATCATCATTGGCTGGAGGAAACACGTGTCGGCTCATTGTTGGGACAGATGTCATCCACTCATTGGACAGAAGGCGCCTATGATACGTCGACACGTGGCCCGGCCCAATAGAGGCCCATTCCTGTGAAAAGGCCGACTCGTTTGACTTGGTAAAAAGGTGACGGGCCGACCCATGGAAAGCCTGTTAACGGCCTGTTCGCATATAGCCCATTTACAGCCCGCTAACCCAAGGCCCGTTACGCCCTACCGAATTAGGCCCGATGGCGTCATCTGGGCCATCAATATGATTCCATCCCGTTTCACTTCGGCCCATGTATGGCCCACGGCGTCTTCGGCCCATATGAGGCCCTATGTAACTCTTGGCCTATTAACGGCCCGTGGTGAAACTGGCCCGCAATGAATAGTGTATCACTTTAGACCCATTAACGGCCCGTGGTGAAACTGGCCCGTAATGAACAGTGTATCACTTTATACTCATTAATGGCCCGTTATTCAGTTGGGCCATTTCCATCCCATGTTATCTTTCGGCCTTCTCAGAGCCCATTTATTCTTGGGCTCATTTCGAGCATTCGTTTACTTACGGCCCGTTACTGTAATTTTCTGCTTGTGGGCCAAATTCAGCCTGTGGTTACAGTCGGCCCGTTTGTGGTCCGTTAATACATTGGGCCGTTTTCATAGCGTCATCAAATACAGCCTATTAACGATGGCCCGTTATGGTCAGCCCATGAACGGACGATTTCAACTCTAGCCCGTTCACGGCCATAATGTGGCCTGTTATTTGCCCATGTTTGGCCAATCGATCATACGGCCCGTATAAGGCCCATTGATGGTAGGGCCGTAGAAGGCCCATTTTTTCTGCGGCCCCTAGAAGGCCCAATGTTTCTATGGCCCGTAGAATTCCTACTGTTTCTATGGCCCGTAGAAGGCCCACTGTTTCTACGGCCCGTAGGAGGCCCAGTGTCACTACAGTAAATATTAGCCCATTGTTATTGTGGCCTAGTTTTAAAAAATAGGTTATTGCAGCCACTAGCAAACCATGGAAAAAGAACTGCACTGACTACAAGCAAACAAATAAACAAGAAAACAAGGAAATAAATAAGCAAGCAACTTAGGCTAGGCTATCACGGCTACTACACATATTACTGTTGGGGAACGTAGTAATTTCAAAAAATTTCCTACGCACACGCAAGACCATGGTGATGGCATAGCAACGAGAGGGAAGAGTGTATGTCCACGTACCCTCGTAGACCGTAAGCGAGCGTTATCAACGCGGTTGATGTAGTCGTGCGTCTTCACGATCCGACCGATCCAAGTACCGAGCGTCACGGCACCTCCGTGTTCAGCACACGTTCAGCTCGATGGCGATCCCGGGCTCCGATCCAGCAAAGGGTCGGGATGAGTTCCGTCGACCGACGGCGTGGTGGCGATGATGATGCTCCACCGGCGCAGGGCTTCGCCTAAGCTCCGCGACGATATGACTTCACCGGCGCGGGGCTTCGCCTAAGCTCTGCTGACGATATGACCGAAGTGGAATATGGTGGAGGGCACCACACACGGCTAAGGAGCGATCCGTAGATCAACTTGTGTGTTATGGGGTGCCCCCGCCCCGTATATAAAGGAGCAAGGGAGGGCCGGCCAAGGAGGAGGAGGCGCGCATGGGGGAGTCCTACTCCCACCGGGAGTAGGACTCCTCCTTTCCTAGTAGGAGTAGGAGAGAAGGAAGGGAAGGGAGGAAGGGTGCGGCCCTCCCCTAGTCCAATTTGGACTAGGCCATGAAGCGCGGCCTGCCCTAGGCAGCCCTCTCTCTTTCCCTTGAGGGCCCAATAAGGCCCAATACTTCTCCCCGGCGAATTCCGTAACTCTCCGGTACTCGAAAAATACCGAATCATTGGAACCTTTCCGAACTCTGAATCTAGTCGTCCTATATATCGATCTTTACGTCTCGACCATTTCGAGACTCCTCGTCATGTCCCGATCTCATCCGGGACTCCGAACTCCTTGGTACATCAAAACTCATAAACTCATAATAAAACTGTCGCCGCAACCTTAAGCGTGCGGACCCTACGGGTTCGAGAACTATGTAGACATGACCTAGAACTATTCTTGGTCAATAACCAATAGCGGAACCTGGATGCCCATATTGGCTCCTACATATTCTCGAAGATCTTTATCGGTCAAACCGCATAACAACATCGTTGTTCCCTTTGTCATCGGTATGTTACTTGCCCGAGATTTGATCGTCGGTATCAATACCTAGTTCAATCTACGTTCTTGGCAAGTCTCTTTACTCGTTACGTAATGCATCATTCCGTAACTAACTCATTAGCTACATTGCTTTCAAGGCTTATAGTGATGTGCATTACCGAGAGGGCCAGAGATACCTCTCCAACAATCGGAGTGACAAAACCTAATCTCAAATCGCCAACCCAACATGTACCTTTGGAGACACCTGTAGTACTCCTTTATAATCACCCGATTCGTTGTGACGTTTGGTAGCACCAAAGTGTTCCTCCGTAAACGGAGTTGCATAATCTCATAGTTGCAGGAACATGTATAAGTCATGAAGAAAGCAATAGCAACATACTAAACGATCAAGTGCTAAGCTAACAGAATGGGTCATGTCAATCACATCATTCTCCTAATGATGTGATCCCATTAATCAAATAACAACACATGTCTATGGTTAGGAAACATAACCATCTTTGATTAATGAGCTAGTCAAGTAGAGGCATACTAGTGACTATATGTTTGTCTATGTATTCACACATGTATCATGTTTCCGGTTAATACAATTCTAGCATGAATAATAAACATTTATCATGAAATAAGGAAATAAATAATAACTTTATTATTGCCTCTAGGGCATATTTCCTTCAGTCTCCCACTTGCACTAGAGTCAATAATCTAGTTCACATCATCATGTGATTCAACACTAATATTCACATCTGTATGTGATTAACACCCGTAGTTCACATCGTCATGTGACCAACACCCAAAGGGTTTACTAGAGTCAATAATCTAGTTCACATCGCTATGTGATTAACACCCAAAGAGTACTAAGGTATGATCTTGTTTTGCTCGTGAGAGAAGCTTAGTCAACGGGTCTGTCACATTCAGAGCCGTATGTATTTTGCAAATATTCTATGTCTACAATGCTCTTGCGGAGCTACTCTAGCTAATTGCTCCCACTTTCAATATGTATCCAGATTGAGACTTAGAGTCATCTGGATCGGTGTAAAAAGCTTGCATCGATGTAACTCTTTACGACGGGCTCTTTTATCACCTCCATAATCGAGAAATATTTCCTTAGTCCTCACTAAGGATGTTCTTGACCAATGTCCGATGATCTACTCCTAGATCACTATTGTACTCCTTGCCAAATTCAGAGCAAGGTATACAATAGGTCTGGTACATAGCATAGCATACTTTATAGAACCTATGGTGAGGCATAGGGAATGACTTTCATTCTCTTTTCTATTTTCTGCTGTGGTCGGGTTTGAGTCTTACTCAATTTCACACCTTTGCAACACAGGCAAGAACTTTTCTTTGACTGTTCCATTTTGAACTACTTCAAAATCTTGACAAGGTATGTACTTATTGAAAAACTTATCAAGCGTCTTGATCTATCTCAATAGATCTTGATGCTCAATATGTAAGTAGTTTCTTGAGGTCTTTCTTTGAAAAACTCTTTTCAAATACTCCTTTATGCTTTGCAGAATAATTCTACATTATTTCCGATCAACAATATGTCATTCACATATAGTTATCAGAAATGCTGTAGTGCTCCCACTCACTTTCTTGTAAATACAGGCTTCTCCAAAAGTCTGTATAAAACCATATGCTTTGATCACACTTATCGAAGCGTTTATTCCAACTCCAAGATGCTCGCACCAGTCCATAGATGGATCGCTGAAGCTTGCACATTTTGTTAGCTCCTTTAGGATTGACAAAACCTTCTGGTTGCATCATATACAACTCTTCTTTAATAAATCCATTAAAGAATGTAGTTTTGACATCCATTTGCCAGATTTCATAAAATGTGGCAATTGCTAACATGATTCGGACAGACTTAAGTATCGCTACAGTTGAGAAAATCTCATTGTAGTCAACACCTTGAACTTGTCAAAAACCTTTTTGTGACAAGTCGAGCTTTGTAGATAGTAACACTACTATCAGTGTCCGTCTTCATCTTAAAGATCCATTTAT
Organism: Aegilops longissima; assembly: GCA_021605205.1. NCBI lineage: Eukaryota > Viridiplantae > Streptophyta > Magnoliopsida > Poales > Poaceae > Aegilops > Aegilops longissima. The sequence continues at coordinate 48,441,637 of CM038680.1, read as the reverse complement.
TTAACATGGCTTGCTGATCATCGAGCAAGTCAATCAAAGTCCATACTTTGTTCTCATACATGGATCCTATCTCAGATTTCATGGCCTCAAGCCATTTCGCGGAATCTGGGCTCATCATCGCTTCCTCATAGTTCGTAGGTTCATCATGGTCTAGTAACATGACTTCCGAACAGGATTACCGTACCACTCAGTGCGGATCTTACTCTGGAAGACCCACGAGGTTTGGTAGCAACTTGATCTGAAGTTTCATGATCATCATCATTAACTTCCTCACTAATTGGTGTAGGAATCACCGGAACTGATTTCTGTGATGAACTACTTTCCAATAAGGGAGAAGGTACAATTACCTCATCAAGTTCTACTTTCCTCCCACTCACTTCTTTCGAGAGAAACTCCTTCTCTAGAAAGGATCCATTCTTAACAACGAATGTTTTGCCTTTGGATCTGTGATAGAAGGAGTACCCAACAGTTTCCTTTGGGTATTCTATGAAGACGCACTTTTCCGATTTGGGTTCGAGCTTATCGGTGAAAACTTTTCACATAAGCATCACAACTCAAACTTTTAAGAAACGACGGCTTAGGTTTCTTGCTAAACCATAGTTCATACGGTGTCGTCTCAATGGATTTAATGGTGCCCTATTTAATGTGAATGCAGCTGTCTCTAATGCATAACCCCAAAGCGATATTGGTAAATTGGTAAGAGACATCATTGATCGCACCATATCAAATAAAGTCTTGATTATGACGTTCGGACACACCATTACGTTATGGTGTTCCATGTGGCGTGAGCTGTGAAATTATTCCACATTGTTTTATATGAAGGCCAAACTCGTAACTCAAATATTCTCCTCCACGATCAGATCGTAGAAACTTTATTACGATGATTCTCCACTTCACTCTGAAATTCTTTGAACTTTTCAAATGTTTCAGACTTGTGCTTCATTAAGTAGATATACTCATATCTTCTCAAATCATCTTGTGAAGGTCAGAAAATAACGATACTTGCCGTGAGCTTTAACACTCATCGGACCGCATACATCAGTATGTATTATTTCCAATAAGTCATTTGCTCGCTCCATTGTTCCGGAGAAGCGAGTCTTTAGTCATCTTGCCCATAAGGCATGGTTCTTAAGCATCAAGTGATTCATAATCAAATGATTCCAAAATCCCATCAGCATGGAGTTTCTTCATCGCTTTACACCAATATGACCTAAGCGGCAAGTGCCACAAATAAGTTGCACTATCATTATTAACTTTGCATCTTTTGGCATCAATATTATGAATATGTGTATCACTATGATCGAGATCCAATAAACTATTTTATTGGGTGTATGACCATTGAAGGTTTTATTCATTTAAGCAGAACAACAATTATTCTTTGACTTTAAATGAATAACCGTTTTGAAAACTATTTTCATTGGGTGTATGACCATCGAAGGTTTTATTCATTTAAGCGTAAGCGACAATTATTCTTTGACTTTAAATGAATAACCGTTTTGCAATAAACATGATCAAATCATATTCATGCTCAACGCAAACACCAAATAACATTTATTTAGGTTTAACATTAATCCCGAAAGTATAGGGAGTGTGTGATGATGATCATATCAATCTTGGAACTACTTCCAACACTCATCGTCACTTCCCTTCAACTAGTCTCTGTTTATTCGTAACTCCTGTTTGAGTTACTAATCTCAACAACCGAACAAGTATCAAATACTAGGGGCTCTGTAAACACTAGTAAGGCACACATCAATAACCTGTATATCAAATATACTCTTGTTCAATTTGCCATCCTTCTTATCCGTCAAATACTTGGGGTAGTTCCGCTTCCAGTGACCAGTTCCATTGCAGCAAAAGCACTTAGTCTCAGGCTTAGGTCCAGACTTGGGCTTCTTCACTCGAACAGCAACTTGCTTGCCGTTCTTCTTGAAGTTCCCCTTTTTCCCTTTGCCCTTTTCCTTGAAACTAGTGGTCTTGTCAATCATCAACACTTGATGCTCTTTTCTTGATTTCTACCTTCGTCGATTTCAGCGTCACGAAGAGCTTGGGAATTACTTTTGTCATCCCTTGCATATTATAGTTCATCATGAAGTTCTACTAACTTGGTGATGGTGACTAGAGAATTCTGTCAATCACTATCTTATCTGGAAGATTAACTCCCACTTGATTCAAGCGATTGAAGTACCCAGACAATCTGAGCACATGCTCACTAGTTGAGCGATTCTCCTCCATCTTTTAGCTATAGAACTTGTTGGAGACTTCATATCTCTCAACTCGGGTATTTGCTTGAAATATTAACTTCAATTCCTGGAACATCTCATATGGTCCATGACGTTCAAAACGTCTTTGAAGTCCCGATTCTAAGCCTTTAAGCATGGTGCACTAAGCTATCAAGGAGTCATCATATTGAGCTAGCCAAGCGTTCATAACGTCGCATCGCTCCTGCAATAGGTTTGTCACCTAGCGGTGCATTAAGGACATAATTCTTACGTGCAGCAATGAGGATAAACCTCAGATCACGGATCCAATCCGCATCATTGCTACTAACATTTTCAACATAATTTTCTCTAGGAACATATCAAAACAAACATATAAAAGCATAGGGAAGCAACAACGCGAGCTATTGATCTACAACATAATTTGCAAAATACTACCAGGACTAAGTTCATGATAAATTAAAGTTCAATTAATCATATGACTTAAGAACTCCCACTTAGATAGACATCTCTCTAGTCATCTAAGTGATTACGTGATCAAATCAACTAAACCATGTTCGATCATCACGTGAGATGGAGTAGTTTCAATGGTGAACATCACTATGTTGATCATATCTACTATATGATTCACGTTCGACCTTCGGTCTCCGTGTTCGAGGCCATATCTGTTATATGCTAGGCTCATCAAGTTTAACCTGAGTATTCGCGTGTGCAACTGTTTTGCACCGTTGTATTTGAGCGTGGGCGTATCACACCCGATCATCACGTGGTGTCTCAAAGACGAAGAACTTTCATAGCGGTGCATACTCGGGAGAACACTTCTTGATAAATTTTAGTGAGAGATCATCTTATAATGCTACCGTCAATCAAAGCAAGATAAGATGCATAAAGGATAAACATCACATGCAATCAATATAAGTGATATGATATGGTCATCATCATCTTGTGCTTGTGATCTCCATCTCGAAGCACCGTCATGATCACCATCGTCACCGGCGCGACACCTTGATCTCCATCGTAGCATCGTTGTCGTCTCGCCAACTATTGCTTCTCGACTATCGCTACTGCTTAGTGATAAAGTAAAGCAATTACATGGCGTTGCATTTCATACAATAAGCGACAACCATATGGCTCCTGCCGATTGCCGATAACTTCGGTTACAAAACATGATCATCTCATACAATAGAATATAGCATCACGTCTTGACCACATCACATCACAACATGCCTGCAAAAACAAGTTAGACATCCTCTACTTTGTTGTTGCAAGTTTTACGATGGCTGCTATGGGCTGAGCAAGAACCGTTCTTACCTCGCATCAAAACCACAGCGATAGTTTGTCAAGTTGGTGCTGTTTTAACCTTCGCAAGGACGGGCGTAGCCACTCAGTTCAACTAAAGTGAGAGAAGCAGACACCCGCGGTCACCTTTAAGCAACTAGTGCTCGAGCGGTGAAACCAGTCTCGCGTAAGCGTCTGGCGTAATGTCGGTCGGGCGCTTCATCTCACAATACCGCCGAACAAAGTATGACATGCTGGTAAGCAGTATGACTTATATCGCCCACAACTCACTTGTGTTCTACTCGTGCATATGACATCAACACATAAAACCTGGCTCGGATGCCCTTTGTTGGGGAGCGTAGTAATTTCAAAAATTTCCTACGCAGCAAGACCATGGTGATGGCATAGCGAGAGGGGAATGTATGTCCACGTACCCTCGTGAGACCGTGGCGAGCGTTATAACAACGCGGTTGATGTAGTCGTGCGTCTTCACGATCCGACCGATCCAAGTACCGAGCGTCACGGCACCTCCGTGTTCAGCACACGTTCAGCTCGATGGCGATCCCGGGCTCCGATCCAGCAAAGCGTCGGGGATGAGTTCCGTAAGCACTGACGGCGTGGTGGCGATGATGATGCTCCACCGGCGCGGGGCTTCGCCTAAGCTCATGACGATATGACTTCACGGCGCGGGGCTTCGCCTAAGCTCATGACGATATGACGAAGTGGAATATGGTGGAGGGGCACCGACACGGCTAAGGGCGATCCGTAGATCAACTTCTGTGTTATGGGGTGCCCCCTGCCCCGTATATAAAGGAGCAAGGGAGGGCGGCCAGGAGGAGGAGGCGCGCCCAGGGGGGAGTCCTACTCCCACCGGCGATGGGACTCCTCCTTTCCTAGTAGGAGTAGGAGAGAAGGAAGGGAAGGGAGGAAGGGGTGCGGCCCCTCCCCTAGTCCAATTCGGACTAGGCCTTGAGGGGCGCTTGCCTGCCCTAGGCAGCCCTCTCTCTCTTCCCGCAGGGCCCACTAAGGCCCAATACTTCTCCCGGCGAATTCCGTAACTCTCCGGTACTCGAAAAATACCGAATCATTGGAACCTTTCCGAACTCGAATATAGTCGTCCAATATATCGATCTTTACATCTCGACCATTTCGAGACTCCTCGTCATGTCCCGATCTCATCCGGGACTCGAACTCCTTGGTACATCAAAACTCATAAACTCATAATAAAACTGTCGCCATAACCTTAAGCGTCACGGACCCTACGGGTTCGAGAACTATGTAGACATGACCTAGAACTATTCTTGGTCAATAACCAATAAGCGGAACCTGGATGCCCATATTGGCACCTACATATTCTCTGAGCTCTTTATCGGTCAAACCGCATAACAACATCGTTGTTCCTTTGTCATCGGTATGTTACTTTCCGAGATTTGATCGTCGGTATCAATACCTAGTTCAATCTCGTTCTTGGCAAGTCTCTTTACTCGTTCGTAATGCATCATTCCGTAACTAACTCATTGCTACATTGCTTGCAAGGCTTATAGTGATGTGCATTACCGAGAGGGCCAGAGATACCTCTCCGACAATCGGAGTGACAAAACCTAATCTCGAAATCGCCAACCCAACATGTACCTTTGGAGACACCTGTAGTACTCCTTTGTAATCACCCGATTCGTTGTGGCGTTTGGTAGCACCAAAGTGTTCCTCGATGGCAGGAGTTGCATAATCTCATAGTTGCAGGAACATGTATAAGTCATGAAGAAAGCAATAGCAATATACTAAGCGATCAAGTGCTAAGCTAACGGAATGGGTCATGTCAATCACATCATTCTCTAATGATGTGATCCCATTAATCAAATAACAACACATGTCTATGGTTAGGAAACATAACCATCTTTGATTAATGAGCTAGTCAAGTAGAGGCATACTAGTGACTATATGTTTGTCTATGTATTCACACATGTATCATGTTTCCGGTTAATACAATTCTAGCATGAATAATAAACATTTATCATGAAATAAGGAAATAAATAATAACTTTATTATTGCCTCTAGGGCATATTTCCTTCAATTACATCCACTGGGCATCAAAGTTCACCACCAGTGCAATTATAGGGAACACAACAGCATATAAACGCCGCAGCAAAACAAGTCCAGAACTGAAACCACTTCAGAAGAGTTCAAGAAACAATATCCTAGGTACCCATAATGCTGGCAAGATGCTTAGCAAGCTTATTAACTTTCTCTTGTTTGGCGCTTAAATCCTCCAGTAGCTTCTTTGTTGCACAAGAAAATACGCATCTGAATTCTGCGCGGGGACTTCCTCGGTCCTTGACTTCTTACATAACACGGATGGTGATGCCTTTCAGCTTGTAGTTGAGACTGAACAAGCCGAAGTGATTCAGGCAGCGGGTTCGAAGAGCTTGTGCCAGCGGTACTGGCCAGTAACTCGAACACTACATCAATGCAGGATTGTGGGGTTTTCTCACTGTCTACAAGATCGTTTTTATCACCTTTCTTGGAGACCAACAGGGTTGTCTCATTATCTTGAAACTTATCTGCATTAATTTCTCTAACATTGCATAGTGGGGTGCTCTTCTCCAATATTCTGTTTGCATACTACAAGAGAAACAAGCAGACACATCACATGTTTAGCTTGTAGTATACCAAATTCATTTTGGTAAACCGGTTCAGTAGTAAGGTGGACAAGATAACAACATGAAACAAACATATATCTATGTACTATGGTCACTGTATTGTCCATATGATTCTAGTTTATGTTCCCTAATCAAGATAGAGACACAGTTCAACTCATATATTTTTAAGACACAGTTGCATAGACAGAATATAAGTGTGAGAAACTACACAGCATTGGCAGCACTTGTAATGTGCATCACATGGGAACATAACTGTTTATACAACTTAAACTGAAATCAACATAGAGCAAGAAGTTAGAACATCAATCCAGTTAAAGAAATAGGTTTAAAATATACCTGTTGCGCCATTGGAGTTTCAATTGGATCCTTCAAATTTGAAAGTAGTTGGTATGATTAAATACGGTGATGCAACAGCAAAGGAGTATGGACCATAGCTACGGAATCGACACGAGAACAGTTGCTCTTACGCTTTAAGCGTGGAGTTTGGGTTAGCTGTGGTGGTCTTCGTGCTTTGGGCAGTCAGATAGCTTTACAAACTGCTCGTGTGGGGTACTACTGTGGTGGACATGGTGCTTTGTCAACTATAAGTGGGTTACTATCCATTTGGGGTTGCGGTTAGATGGGTTGTAGCTGGTTCTCTCGCCCAGCGGTGTAAGTGTGCAATCTGGAAGAGTCTCGATTATGTGTGGTGGGGCTAGTTTGTGGGACAGTACAACTATGATTCTATCTGCATCGACGGTAGTACTTGTCTTTGTTGAAGAACGACTTTTTGCTCCCTTAGAATCTGCCATCACCCCCCAATTCAAATGGCTGATAAACAAGAAAGCGAAATTGAGCGTCTGAGACATTGTATGATAGAGCAGATGTGGTAATTCACATATATGTTGTCTAACCAAACAGGACAGCATGACACAATTTCACATATATGATGCCTAACTAAAGCAGGATAGCATGACACGATTTCAGATATATGATGGATAACTTAACAGGATATAATGGCATAATTCAACATATGATGAGTACCTAAACAGGATGACATGACAAAACTATATGATGTCTTTCTAAAATAGGTTGGGATGAAATAATTCACATACATGCTGTCTAAGTATACAGGATGGCATGATATAATTGACATAATTGATTCATATACTAAGCAGCTGGCACTCGCATGTATGATCTCTAAACTAAGCAGATATAATTCAGTATTGTGCATATGATGTCTAAACTAAGCAATGCAAGACACCATATGCATCATATGAGAAATATAAACATTGCAACTTAGAGCATACACCTTAGGTGGGATATAGGACTGGTCATCTGTCTCAGGTCCTCCTCCGAGGAGCTCCCGTAACCATCGAGATATATGCTTCAACAGGTACCATTGCTGCTCTGAAGACCTTGTTTTCCTCAGATTTTTCCATAACCGGCTCAAATGGCTGATACACATGAAGAGTAGTTCAATATACACAGATTGTCGACAAATGGAATCGTAATGAAAAAAAGATGGCATGAGATAATTCACATATATGATGCTGGCTCCATGGCGGTGCATAATTCACATATATGACAAGCTGGCTGAAAAACATGGCATTGCATAATTCACATATCTGATATAGAAAGCTAGCAGGAGGCATTCACACAAAGCATGTCTAATCTAAGCAGATGGCATGGCAATGCAAGACACCATATGCATGATATGAGCAATATAACCCAGTCTAGTTAGAGCATGCACCTCGAGGGGGGGAATCTGTTGGTCATCTCTCTGAATCCTCCTCGAGGAGCTATCGTAACCAACAAGAAATCTGCATCGACGGTGGCACTGACTGCTCGAAGACCTTGTTTTCACTCAGATTTTCCCATGATCGACTCAAATGGCTGATGCAGGAAGAGTAGATTAATGTATAAACATTGCGACAAATGGAACACATTATGGAAAAAAATATGGTACGATACAATTCACATATCGATGGTGGCTAAACAGGATGGCATTGCATGATTCACGTATATGATGCCCGGCTAAAGAAGATGGCATTGCATAATTCCCATATACTCCCTCCGTTCCTAAATATTTGTCTTTTTAGAGAATTCAAATGGACTACCATATACGGATGTATATAGACATATTTTGGAGTGTAGATTCACTCATTTTGTTCGTATGTAGTCACTTGTTGAAATCTCTAAAAGACAAATATTTAAGAATAATGTGATATGATATAGAAACCAAACAGGTGGCATTCACATAAAGCAAATCTAAACTAAGCTGATGACATATAAGATGCATAATGTAAGCAATGCAAGGCGCCATATGCATGATATGACCAACATCGGCATGCGAGTTAAACAAACACCTCAAGTGAGTAAGCAGGCATGGTGGCTCCTTACGAATCTCCATCGAGCAGTTATCTTCCTCTGGAATACAATCTGGAAATGCAGGAGAGGGGGGCACCGCCCACCATGGAGCAGCGTCTGCATGACATTATATTCGCACGCAACGGTCTTGGCTAGTCCTCTACATGTTCAGTACGATTGTGTACAATATCTGACATGCATAATAAAAAAATAGTTAGATTTTGTAAGGCCTAAGGGGTGCATGCAAAAATCAAGCATGATAGTTCGACAGGAATAGCCACGTGGTGAGCTCTTGGCTAGTCCTTTTTTCAGACGCATTAAACCTATCTCTCGGGACTTCTCGCACGCACCATCGTGCCACCCACAAAAACTTGTACTCTGAGTTTAGTAGTACGTTATACAGGAAGAGAAGAGGTGCACGCACGCACTCATCCTTTCGCACACGCGTCTGTTTTTTCCCGAAAAGGAGGATGATGACCCTCGGCCTCTACATCTAGGAGTCACACACGCATCTGTAGCTAACAATTGTACTGTTCTCAATCATCCGATTGGCTCTATCATGGATGTACCTAAATACTAAAACATGTCTAGATACATCTATATTTTGACAAATGGAAGGCATGTATTGTGGAACAGAGGGAGTGCTTGTCTTCAAAATGGATAAAAAGGGATGTATCTAGAACTAAAATACGTCTACATACATCTCCTTTTATCCATTTTGATGACAAGTAGTACTTCTTACCCAAAGGAACTTTATATCCAACAGACACAAAATATCCGTTCGACTGTTGGAAATTACTGATTTGATGTCGAAGTAATTGCTGCATCGCCACCAAAACCCACCATTTCTTAAGCTAAAGTAGACCATGGTAATCCCTATACTAGCATATTACTAAGATAAGCAGAAGCCTTTGTCGAAACATTTAGGGCGTGAGCTTGTCAATCTGAATGTGGAGGACACAAGCTTAGCCCGGCCAGCAGCTTGGGCGGAACTGTCAAGAAGGTCAGCTCCTGCGTCGATGTCACCGTGATCCTTGCTTCTTGTCACCTCCATTTCCACCTCGTGGCGTCGTCGTGCCTTTAGGCTCCCCGTGGTCCGTTCGCCACAGCTTAGCCCGATGGTGCGGCGGTGGGGAAGCCCCGCTCGATCACGAGATGACCAACACGGCGATAGGTGCGCCGATGTCGAGCACGCCGCCGACCAAGAAAAACGCGCGTCGGTCCTCCTCCGCGAACAGCAAGAGCCGTGGCTCCGACAGTGGCACTTGCAGCTGGAGCACCTTGCCGTACTGGATCCTGTGCACGACCATGGGATGCGCGTTGCTGATGTGGTGGTAGAGCGGCAGCGGCGGGCCTTCGTAGCCGCATGAGCGGACGCAGGGCATTTGCGAAGCGCGGCGGACACATGCTCGGTGATCGGCGAGCCACGGTAAGTGGCGTAGAGCCCACAGCCGTCGTCGGGCACTCCACCCTCAGCGGCAAGCAGCGGCGTCCACCGCCGTGTTCCGCGCGTCGAAGCCGCCGCCCGCATCGCACTTCTAGCACTGCCGCTGGTTCCGGGCGCTCGATCGGCGATCGCGCAGGCAGGTGACCTCCTTGCCTTTGCAAAAATCAATCGAACAGCACATCAATCAAAAACCTGCACCTTGCTCAATCAGCCGAATGGGCGAGGTGTATTCAAACCTCATACCTTTGGGCGTCAAGGCGGAGGCACAAGGGCAGTGGAGCACGGTGAGGTCCGCCGAGACCTTAGTGAGCTCCTCGTCGGTACTGTTCGTCTGCATGATCTCGCCCTCCTCGTGCACAACCATATCTCGCTTGGCGGGGCATTACAAAGCTTCTTGTCACATATTTTATACTCTGCGCATAACTGCCCTCCTGCATACAAAGGAAGGTAGTAGTTTGAGTTTTCTAGACAAATTTGCCCCTGCGCATGAGTAAGCTGCATAAATATCGACAGTAAATGCACATGCAATGGTTGGCTGGTCATCCTTCCTTTTTGCTTGAGTTGGCTTCCCAGCGGTCAAGCCGCATCCGCGCTGCACGCGTTTGCTGTAGCCATTTTCTGCTTTGGAAACTAAGCGCGATTAATGGGGGCAGAACTAATCGGCGGGGCACAGATGGAAACCAACAGACGCGTGAACTAATCTGAGAAAAACAAGAAAAGTTATATACAAAGTAAAAGGAATCGGAGGAGTACTACTTCAAGGTGCATTAAATCAACACATGCAAGTATCAAAAAGAGACACACGGCATGCATGCATGCGTTATAATTAATGCATCGGTAACCTAAATTATTGAAATATATCGAGTGAAGTGCTTTGATGTGTCATGTCCTTTCGTACATCAACGAAATTTTGATTATCCTCTCCCTCGCGGACTTAACAACACCTGCCTTTGGCTGTATGACAGGTTAGCTACACACACTGTCGGGCCCCCTGTCATACACGCAAAGGCAGGCGTCCCTCCCCGCCCATGGCGTGGTGGCTGGCAAGACTAGGAGAAGCTTTAGCTACGCTCTCTCCCTCCTGCCTGCGGTGGACATGCAGCAGTCAATCGGTTTCAGGTGGCGAAGCGTCTTGTAGTACTCCTCCGGTGCAGTAGTACACCATCATTGTTCGACTTCCCAAAAGGCGAAGAGCCAAGCGCAGCCGAGCGCTCAGCGTGGCAGTTTCATGTGTAGAGTAGTCTGAATGGCGTGTACCGTGCTGTAAGCTTAAAATCGTTGGGGTCGGCTCCATGCTATGTGGCCGTCTCGAAGTTTTTTAAATTAAAATAGTCTTCGGCCCTATCTGTCACCACAGTGATTGTGGTTTGCACGCTCATCTGGTCAAGACAGGAATATATATATTTTACTATGTTTTTTTTGAAAGGGGACTCCCGGCCTCGCATCGAATGATGCATACTGCCCTATATATTTTAATTTGTGGTGGGTAAATGTTAGAGGTTGCAGCAAATATATTGTACATTGCGGGTCTTTTAGCCAAGTTTAGAGGCAAGCATGTGGGCCCAGTGCTATGATGTGTCGCGTCAACTCGTAGAAACGAGGAGAAGCTTGATTTTACTACGCCTTCTCCCTCGCCCAGCGTCTTTGTTGCTGCATAATGAGGACAGGCTTTGCTTAGTAGTACTTCTACAACAAGCTATCCGTCCCACTCGCGGTGGACGGACATGCAGCGATGGATTCAACACTTTGTAGAAGCGATAGTAGTAACATCATTGTTCGTCTTCTCGAAGAAGCGAAGAGCCAAGCGCAAACCGAATGTTGCGATTACGAACATTGAGCACGCATATAGCTAGGCTCTTGCATGAGACAAAATTGCTATGTGAGCCCACTATTGTATTAGTACGTACAACTACCAGAAAGGAGTATTTGCCCTTCTAGAGATTTCAACAAGTGATTAGACTACACCGAGACGGAGTACATATGGAGCAAAATGAGTGAATCTGCACCGTAAATAAATACGTACTAGTTATATCGTTTTCCTCCCCGAGGTGCACAATATTGAGTATACTGACTAATCTCTTTTTGACACGCATTTACATTGTTTTTTGACATAGTACAGGCATAGCGCTCATATACGCCGCATACACTCACCCCTATGAGCGCACACACGCATGCGGCACTAAGTATCATCTTGAAATTCTGAAGTCATCATAGGCACCTCGTCGTCAGCGGGTCCATAGGTGCTAGAATGCCAAGGAGGAAGTGGGTAGCGGTTCCCGAGGCGTTGAGCGGTCAATGATGCATCCTCAATTATATGCGAGAGGAATTAATTGGAGAAGCGAGACTAGAGCCAAAGACGATGTGAATGCAACGAGTTTGGACTCTCATATAATAAAGCGCCCCACCACTCCAATCCATCTACTCCCAAGTCTCTGCGCAACACTGCTCACTCCAATCCAAGACCAAGTGACGAAGCCACAAGCACCTATGGAGGCGATGGGCGTGGCGGCGATCGGCTGTGCCAAATTATCAAAGCGCCCGGCCTGCCCGCACACCGCATAGCGTTCCAAGCGGTCTTTGGCGACCGCGAGCATCGTAGCCCTCGCCGACGCGTCGGCCGCCTCTCGCATAGACGACATGAAGGTCAACTCCATCCGCAAGTTCACCGCCGTCAAGAAGCGCGCAGACGACCTTGCCGTCTTGCTCCAGCCAGCGCCCGGGCTCCTCATTTCCTGCCACCCTCGCCGTCCTAGATGGTGGCGAACTCTTTCAAGCCCTGGTGGCCCTGCAGGTGCCGGAGGTCACGACGAAGAATGTGCACCTCGAGGCCGCGCTCGTTGTGCAGCGCCTCGCCATGCAAGAAACCGTCGACCTGCACATCCATGTCTATGAAATCGTCTACATAGGCCACTACAAGGCAAGCGAGGACAGAAAGGCGTTGGCCTTCTTCCGGTGGCTGGAATCTTTATGCGCCATTGTTGAAGCACGTCGACCTGGCCACGAAAGCGCTGCTAGTTAGGCGCCGTTCGATGGGCGGTGCCACGAGTCGAGGAGGTGGGCGTCGTCGATGGATGCATCTCTTCTTCTTGCCTCCTGTAACCAGCCTTTGCATCGCCTCGTGGCCTTAATGTTTTATTAGTATAGTACTCCTCCGTTCCCAAATATAAGTCTTTCTCAAGATTCCAGCAAGTAAATAAATGCAAATCGGCGAATTCTGGCTATATGTGCATATTTATATCTAGCTATTGTACTTGTTGGCTATAAACTTGACTATATGTGACATGGCAACATCATATAGCCAGCAGCTGGCTATATTATTAACCATGCTCTTAGAGTAGAAGAGAAAGCGAGGAGGAGGGCTAGCTGTAGCAGACGACTGTTGTCGAGATGGGACTCGTGTTTATAGAATAGAATCTTGAGCACTCGTGCCTCTTTTTTAAGGGAAAAATTAGTCGTATGTCTAGTACCACTAGTTGGGTGCGTCGACCTATAGCTTTCATCACTTTAGGTCTACTTTTGAACCGCTGCTCGCTTCACACAGTACATATTTTTCACGCATTTATCCTCCTATATGTACTCCTAGGCTATTTCCACGTGCTCCCATTTGCCGACATGTGGGACATAGAGCATCTGGGTCGCAGTGCATGCACGACTCGGAGTGAGGGAGTCCCGGATTAGGGGGTGTCCGGATAGCCGGACTACCCTCATCGGCCGGACTATCATTTGCCGGACTATCATCATCGACCGGACTCCAAGACTATGAAGATAGAAGATTGAAGACTTCACCCCGTGTCCGGATGGGACTTTCCTTGGCGTGGAAGGAAAGCTTGGCGATACGGATATGTAGATCTCCTACTATTGTAACCGACTCTATGTAACCCTAGCCCTCTCCGGTGTCTATATAAACCGGATGGCTTTAGTCCATAGGACAACAATCACAACAACCCTTACAATCATATCATAGGCTAGCTTCTAGGGTTTAGCCTCCTTGATCTCCCTTGCACTGCAAAAATCAATCGAACAGCACATCAATCAAGAAACCTGCACCTTGCTCAATCAGCCGAATGGACGAGGTGTATTCGAACCTCATACACTGGAGGCGTCAAGGGGCGGAGGCACAAGGGGCAGTGGAGAACGGTGAGGTCCATCGAGACCTTAGTGAGCTCCCTCGTCGGTACCTGTTCCGTCTGCATGATCTCGCCCTCCTCGTGCACAACCATATCTCGCTTGGCCCGGGGCATTACAAAGCTTTACTGTCACATATTTTATACTCTGCGCATAACTGCCCTCCTGCATACAAAGGAAGGTAGTAGTTTGAGTTTTCTAGACAAATTTGCCCCTGCGCATGAGTAAGCTGCATAAATATCGACAGTAAATGCACATGCAATGGTTGGCTGGTCCTCCTTCCTTTTTGCTTGAGTTGGCTTCCCCAGGCGGTCAAGCCGCATCCGGCGCTGCACGCGTTTGCCTGTAGCCATTTTCTGCTTTGGAAACTAGCGCGATTAATGGGGGCAGAACTAATCGAGCGGGGGCACAGATGGAAACCAACACGGACGCGTAGACTAATCTGAGAAAAACAAGAAAAAGTTATATACAAAGTAAAAGGAATCGGAGGGAGTACTACTTCAAGGTGCATTAAATCAACACATGCAAGTATCAAAAGGAGACACACGGCATGCATGCATGCGTTGTAATTAATGCATCGGTAACCCTAAATTATTGAAATATATCGAGTGAAGTGCTTTGATGTGTCATGTCAACTCGTACATCAACGAGAATTTTGATTATCCTCTCCCTCGCGGACTTAACAACACCTGCCTTTGGCTGTATGACAGGTTGGCCACACACCTGTCGGGCCCACCTGTCATACACGCAAAGACAGGAGCGTCCCTCCCTCGCCCATGAGCGTGGTGGCTGGCAAGACTAGGAGAAGCTTTCGCTACACGCTCTCCCTCCTGCACGCGGTGGACATGCAGCAGTCCAATCGGTTTCAGGTGGCCAGAAGCGTACTGTAGTACTCCTCCAGTGCAGTAGTACACCATCATTGTTCGACTTCCCAAAGAGGCGAAGAGCCAAGCGCAGCCCGAACGCTCGCGTGGCAGTTTCATGTGTAGAGTAGTCTAGATAGCGTGTACCGTGCCTGTAAGCTTAAAATCGTTGGGGTCGGCTCCATGCTATGTGGCCGTCTCGAAGTTTTTTTTAAATCAAAATAGTCTTCGGCCCTATCATCACCCTGGTGATTGTGGTTTTGCGCTCATCTGGTCAAGACAGGAATATATATATTTTACTATGTTTTTTTCGAAAAGGGGGGGACTCCCCGGCCTCTGCATCAGAATGATGCATACGGCCACATATATTTTAATTTGTGGTGGGTAAATGTTAGAGGTTGCAGCAAATATATTGTACATTGCGGGTCTTTTAGCCAAGTTTAGAGGCAAGCATGTGGGCCCGGTGCTATGATGTGTCGCGTCAACTCGAGAACGAGGAGAAGCTTGATTTTACTACGCCTTCTCCCTCGCCCGGCGTCTTGTTGCTCTTAATGAGGACAGGCTTTGCTTAGTAGTACTTCTACAACAAGCTATCCGTCCCACTCGCGGTGGGCGGACATGCATGATGGATTCAACACTGTAGAAGCAGTAGTAGTAACATCATTGTTCGTCTTCTCGAAGAGGCGAAGAGCCAAGCGCAAACCGAATGTTGCGATTGCGAACATTGAGCACGCATATAGCTAGGCTCTTGCATGAGACAAAATTGCTATGTGAGCCCACTATTGTATTAGTACATTACAACTACCGAGAAAGGAGTATTTGCCCTTCTAGAGATTTCAACAAGTGATTAGACTACACCGAGACGGAGTACATATGGAGCAAAATGAGTGAATCTGCACCGTAAATAAATACGTACTAGTTATATCGTTTTCCTCCCCGAGGTGCACAATATTGAGTATACTGACTAATCTCTTTTTGACACGCATTTACATTGTTTTTTTGACATAGTACAGACGCAAGCGCTCATATACACGCGCATACACTCACCCCTATGAACGCACACACGCACGGCACTAAGTATCATCTTGAAATTTACGAAGTCATCATAGGCACCTCGTCGTCAACGGGTCCATAGGTGCTAGAATGCCAAGGAGGAAGTGGGTAGCGGTTCCCGAGACGTTGAACGGTCAATGATGCATCCTCAATTATATGCAGAGGGAATTAATTGGAGAAGCAGACTAGAGCCAGCACGATGTGAATGCAACAGAGTTTGGACTCTCATATAATAAAGGCGCCCCACCACTCCAATCCATCTACTCCCAAGTCTCTGCGCAACACTGCTCACTCCAATCCAAGACCAAGTGACCAGAAGCCACAAGCACCTATGGAGGCGATGGGCGTGGCGGCGATCGGCTGTGCCAAATTATCAAAGCGCCGCCTGCGGCCCGCACCGCATAGCGTTCCAAGCGGTCTGGCGACCGCAGGCATCGTAGCCCTCGCCGACGCCGGCTTCGCCTCTCGCATAGACGACATGAAGGTCAACTCCATCCGCAAGTTCACCGCCGTCAAGAAGCGCGCGGACGACCTTGCCGTACTGCTCCAGCCCGCGCGCCCAGGCTCCTCATTTCCTGCCACCCTCATCGTCCTAGATGGTGACGAACTCTTTCAAGCCCTGGTGGCCCTGCAGGTGCCGGAGGTCACGACGAAGAATGTGCACCTCGAGGCCGCGCTCGTTGTGCAGCGCCTCGCCATGCAAGAAACCGTCGACCTGCACATCCATGTCTATGAGGAAATCGTCTACATAGGCCACTACAAGGCAAGCGAGGACAGAAAGACGTTGGCCTTCTTCCAGCGGCTGGAATCTTTGTACGCCATTGTTCAGAAGCATGTCGACCTGGCCACGAAAGCCGCTGCTAGTTAGGCGCCGTTCGATGGGCCGGTGCCCTGAGTCGAGGAGGTGGACGTCGTCGATGGATGCATCTCTTCTTCTTGCCTCCTGTAACCAGCACTGCATCGCCTCGTGGCCTTAATGTTTTATTAGTATAGTACTCCCTCCGTTCCCAAATATAAGTCTTTCTCAAGATTCCAGCAAGTAAATAAATGCAAGTCGACGAATTCTGGCTATATGTGCATATTTATATCTAGCTATTGTACTTGTTGGCTATAAACTTGACTATATGTGACATGGCAACATCATATAGCCAGCAGCTGGCTATATTATTAACCATGCTCTTAGAGAGTAGAAGAGAGAAAGCGAGGAGGAGGGCTAGCTGTATGCAGACGCTGTTGTCGAGATGGGACTCGTGTTTATAGAATAGAGTCTTGAGCACTCGTGCCTCTTTTTTTAAGGGAAAAATTAGTCGTATGTCTAGTACCACTAGTTGGGTGCGTCACGACCTATAGCTTTCATCACTTTAGGTCTACTTTTGAACCCATTTCGCTTCACAGTACATATTTTTCACGCATTTATCCTCCTATATGTACTCCTAGGCTATTTCCATGTGCTCCCATTTGCCGACATGTGGGACATAGAGCATCTGGTCGTGATGCATGCACGACTTCGGAGTGAGGAGTCCGGATTAGGGGTGTCGGATAGCGGACTACCCTCATCGGCGGACTATCATTTGCGGACTATCATCATCGACGGACTCCAAGACTATGAAGATAGAAGATTGAAGACTTCACCCCGTGTCCGGATGGGACTTTCCTTGGCGTGGAAGGAAAGCTTGGCGATACGGATATGTAGATCTCCTACTATTGTAACCGACTCTATGTAACCCTAGCCCTCTCCGGTGTCTATATAAACCGGATGGCTTTAGTCCATAGGACAACAATCACAACAACCCTTACAATCATATCATAGGCTAGCTTCTAGGGTTTAGCCTCCTTGATCTCCCTTGCACTGCAAAAATCAATCGAACAGCACATCAATCAAGAAACCTGCACCTTGCTCAATCAGCCGAATGGGCGAGGTGTATTGAACCTCATACCTTTGGGCGTCAAGGCGGAGGCACAAGGGCAGTGGAGAGCGGTGAGGTCCATCGAGACCTTAGTGAGCTCCCTCGTCGGTACCTGTTCCGTCTGCATGATCTCGCCCTCCTCGTGCACAACCATATCTCGCTTGGCCCGGGGCATTACAAAGCTTTACTGTCACATATTTTATACTCTGCGCATAACTGCCCTCCTGCATACAAAGGAAGGTAGTAGTTTGAGTTTTCTAGACAAATTTGCCCCTGCGCATGAGTAAGCTGCATAAATATCGACAGTAAATGCACATGCAATGGTTGGCTGGTCCTCCTTCCTTTTTGCTTGAGTTGGCTTCCCAGGCGGTCAAGCCGCATCCGCGCTACTGCGCGTTTGCTGTAGCGTAGCCATTTTCGCTTTGGAAACTAAGCGCGATTAATGGGGGCAGAACTAATCGGCGAGGCACAGATGGAAACCAAGCAGACGCGTGAGACTAATCTGAGAAAAACAAGAAAAAGTTATATACAAAGTAAAAGGAATCGGAGGAGTACTACTTCAAGGTGCATTAAATCAACACATGCAAGTATCAAAAGGAGACACACGGCATGCATGCATGCGTTATAATTAATGCATCGGTAACCCTAAATTATTGAAATATATCGAGTGAAGTGCTTTGATGTGTCATGTCCTTTCGTACATCAACGAGAATTTTGATTATCCTCTCCCTCGCGGACTTAACAACACCTGCCTTTGGCTGTATGACAGAGTTAGCCACACACATCGGGCCCACATCATACGCGCAAAGACAGGGCGTCCCTCCCTCGCCCATGAGCGTGGTGGCTGGCAAGACTAGGAGAAGCTTTCGCTACACGCTCTCCCTCCTGCACGCGGTGGACATGCAGCAGTCCAATCGGTTTCAGGTGGCCAGAAGCGTACTGTAGTACTCCTCCAGTGCAGTAGTACACCATCATTGTTCGACTTCCCAAAGAGGCGAAGAGCCAAGCGCAGCCCGAACGCTCGCGTGGCAGTTTCATGTGTAGAGTAGTCTAGATAGCGTGTACCGTGCCTGTAAGCTTAAAATCGTTGGGGTCGGCTCCATGCTATGTGGCCGTCTCGAAGTTTTTTTTAAATTAAAATAGTCTTCTGGCCCTATCTGTCACCCTGGTGATTGTGGTTTGCACGCTCATCTGGTCAAGACAGGAATATATATATTTTACTATGTTTTTTTCGAAAAGGGGGGGACTCCCCGGCCTCTGCATCAGAATGATGCATACGACCACATATATTTTAATTTGTGGTGGGTAAATGTTAGAGGTTGCAGCAAATATATTGTACATTGCGGGTCTTTTAGCCAAGTTTAGAGGCAAGCATGTGGGCCCAGTGCTATGATGTGTCGCGTCAACTCGTAGAACGAGGAGAAGCTTGATTTTACTACACGCCTTCTCCCTCGCCCAGGCGTGCTGTTGCTCGCAATGAGGACAGGCTTTTGCTTAGTAGTACTTCTACAACAAGCTATCCGTCCCACTCGCGGTGGACGGACATGCAGCAGTGGATTCAACACTGTAGAAGCAGTAGTAGTAACATCATTGTTCGTCTTCTCGAAGAGGCGAAGAGCCAAGCGCAAACCGAATGTTGCAGTTGCGAACATTGGAGCACGCATATAGCTAGGCTCTTGCATGAGACAAAATTGCTATGTGAGCCCACTATTGTATTAGTACGTACAACTACCAGAAAGGAGTATTTGCCCTTCTAGAGATTTCAACAAGTGATTAGACTACACCGAGACGGAGTACATATGGAGCAAAATGAGTGAATCTGCACCGTAAATAAATACGTACTAGTTATATCGTTTTCCTCCCCGAGGTGCACAATATTGAGTATACTGACTAATCTCTTTTTGACACGCATTTACATTGTTTTTTTGACATAGTACAGACGCAAGCGCTCATATACACGCGCATACACTCACCCCTATGAACGCACACACGCACGACACTAAGTATC
Organism: Aegilops longissima; assembly: GCA_021605205.1. Taxonomy (NCBI): domain Eukaryota; kingdom Viridiplantae; phylum Streptophyta; class Magnoliopsida; order Poales; family Poaceae; genus Aegilops; species Aegilops longissima. The sequence goes on along the minus strand of CM038680.1, from coordinate 48,421,731 downwards.
ATCTTGAAATTTACGAAGTCATCATAGGCACCTCGTCGTCAACGGGTCCATAGGTGCTAGAATGCCAAGGAGGAAGTGGGTAGCGGTTCCCGAGACGTTGAACGGTCAATGATGCATCCTCAATTATATGCGAGAGGAATTAATTGGAGAAGCGAGACTAGAGCCAAGCCGATGTGAATGCAACGAGTTTGGACTCTCATATAATAAAAGCGCCCCACCACTCCAATCCATCTACTCCCAAGTCTCTGCGCAACACTGCTCACTCCAATCCAAGACCAAGTGACCAGAAGCCACAAGCACCTATGGAGGCGATGGACGTAAGCGGCAGTCGGCTGTGCCAAATTATCCAAGGCGCCGGCCTGCGGCCCCGCACCGCGCAACGTTTCCAAACGGTGCTGGCGACCGAAGGCATCGTAGCCCTCGCCGACGCCGGCTTCGCCTCTCGCATAGACGAGATGAAGGTCAACTCCATCCGCAAGTTCACCGCCGTCAAGAAGCGCGCGGACGACCTTGCCGTACTGCTCCAGCCCGCGTGCCCAGGCTCCTCATTTCCTGCCACCCTCATCGTCCTAGATGGTGCGAACTCTTTCAAGCCCTGGTGGCCCTGCAGGTGCCGGAGGTCACGACGAAGAATGTGCACCTCGAGGCCGCGCTCGTTGTGCAGCGCCTCGCCATGCAAGAAACCGTCGACCTGCACATCCATGTCTATGAGGAAATCGTCTACATAGGCCACTACAAAGGCAGCGAGGACGAAAAGGCGTTGGCCTTCTTCCGGCGGCTGGAATCTTTATGCGCCATTGTTCAGAAGCACGTCGACCTGGCCACGAAAGCCGCTGCTAGTTAGGCGCCGTTCGATGGGCCGGCGCCCTGAGTCGAGGAGGTGGACGTCGTCGATGGATGCTTCTCTTCTTCTTGCCTCCTGTAACCAGCACTGCATCGCCTCTTGGCCTTAATGTTTTATTTGTATAGTACTCCCTCCGTTCCCAAATATAAGTCTTTCTCAAGATTCCAGCAAGTAAATAAATGCAAGTCGACGAATTCTTGCTATATGTGCATATTTATATCTAGCTATTGTACTTGTTAGCTATAAACTTGACTATATGTGACATGGCAACATCATATAGCCAGCAGCTGGCAATATTATTAACCATGCTCTTAGAGAGTAGAAGAGAGAAACGAGGGAGGAGGGCTAGCTGTAGCACGGACGCTGTTGTCGAGATGGGACTCGTGTTTATAGAATAGAATCTGAGCACTCGTGCCTCTTTTTTTTAAGGGAAAAATTAGTCGTATGTCTAGTACCACTAGTTGGGTGCGTGCGACCTATAGCTTTCATCACTTTAGGTCTACTTTTTGAACCACGGCTACGCTTCACAGTACATATTTTTCACGCATTTATCCTCCTATATGTACTCCTAGGCTATTTCCCGTGCTCCCATTTGCCGACATGTGGGACATAGAGCATCTGGGTCATGATGCATGCACGACTTCGGAGTGAGGAGTCCCGGATTAGGGGTGTCCGGATAGCGGACTACCCTCATCGGCGGACTATCATTTGCGGACTATCATCATCGACGGACTCCAAGACTATGAAGATAGAAGATTGAAGACTTCACCCGTGTCCGGATGGGACTTTCCTTGGCGTGGAAGGAAAGCTTGGCGTCTGGATATGTAGATCTCCTACTATTGTAACCGACTCTATGTAACCCTAGCCCTCTCCGGTGTCTATATAAACCGGATGGCTTTAGTCCATAGGACAACAATCACAACAACCCTTACAATCATATCATAGGCTAGCTTCTAGGGTTTAGCCTCCTTGATCTCGTGGTAGATCCACTCTTGTAAACATCCACAATATCAATATCAATCAAGCGGGGCGTGAGGGTTTTACCTCCATCAAGAGGGCCGAACACTGGGTAAACATCGTGTCCCTTGTCTCCTGTTACCATCCACCTAGACGCACAGATTCGGGACCCCCTACCGAGATCCGCGGTTTGACACCGACATTGGTGCTTTCATTGAGAGTTCCTCGTGTCGTCACCGATAGGAAGGATGCCTCCTCCGTCTTCAAGGGCGGTATCTTAAATCAAAGGAGCCTTGGCCGCCAGCCAAACTATCCGGCTAGGTGGTTTCTTATGACCGCTTTGTCCGGCCATCGCCGACAACGACCTCTCAAGTCGTCAAAAGCAATCTTCACGTCAGCTCGGAATTCGCCGGCGGCTGGATCAATAGAGCTCTCGTCCAGTAAGCGAGCTCTTGGATCGCATCGCCGCCCTAGGAGTCGCTCTGACTACGATCAGATTGAGCTTAAACCCGATCGAGAGAAATTAACTCTCCCGGTCACCCTGCGTTGCGGTGGTAGAGGAACAATCGGCGGCGCTTCTCCTGTATTGAAAACTAGTCATGTCGGATCGCCGAACCCCTCATGCGGATTCCCGCGGAGGGGCGGGCTTCGATCAAACACTGAACTTAAAGTCGGGCATCGGACCGGACTCGTTGGACAACGTCGAAATCAAGCTTCAAAATTGGAAACTTCTCGGCCTTGAGCCACGAGATGGGTAGGGTTCGGACTTAGTTCCACCCACCCGCCCGGACATATGCGATCTAACTCTAATTCGGCAAGAGCCCGCCGAGACAGTACATCACTCTTGGGCGATTCCTCCGGTTATGGACAGGATAAAGGACTGCCGAGAGGAAAAGCATAATCTCGGTCTTACGCAATAATTGCACGGACAAGGGAATCCTAAAGCGTCATAAGTCGCGCGACATCACGCGCGCTGACTTGGAGACCATCGTATAAAAAAATCTTGTGCGATGGAGGCGCTGGAAAACCGAAAGTAAATTTTGGGATAATTCGGTCCTGAATACATCCCTAGTCCGGAACCAAAGGGTGCATCATTATCAAGCACACGGGCTGAATACCAATAAACCAAAACCCCTAAAGGGTGCGGAACCGTCTTTGGAGGGTTGGCTAAGCGGACCTGCAAAATTCATATACGAGGCGCCACTCCAACTCATAGCCTTGAGCATGTTGGATACTACGGCAGGTGGCCAAAAGTGGCGAGAGCTTCTAGCTCGAATCCCAGCCCAGCAACACCGATCGGTGTTAATAGTCTTGAGACTTTCGCATCCAATAACATGCGAAAGCGACAACTCCATAACCTTGCGAAGTCTACCAAGTAGCAACAATAAATCCATGGAGCGACACGGCTATTACCTTCAATGCCGGTGGCGAACCTAAATTCGAACTGCCGGGCACCGGCCGCATTGGTCCTCGGCCCAATAGTAGGCGGCTTTCGCCTTACTAAGGTACTCATGGATGGCGGCAGCGGACTAAACCTCATCTATGAGGAAACCCTCCGAAAAATGGAAATAGACTGGAACCGCATTGAGCGAAGCAGCACAACCTTTGGAGGAATAATCCCCAGCCGGGAAGCATGCTGCACAGGAAAAATCATGCTGGATGTAGTGTTCGGCTTGCCGGACAATTATAGGTCCGAGGAGGTCACGTTTCAAGTGGCCCCATTCAGCAGCGGATATCATGCTCTATTAGGACGAGAGGCATTCACAATTTTTCAAGCTATACCCCATTATGGGTACATGAAGCTTAAAATGCCCGGTCCCAACGGGATTATCACTCTCGCTAGTGATCCGGACATAGCACTCCGCGCCGAAAACAAGACAGCCGCACAATCCCTCGAGGCACTATCCGAAGCCCTAGCGGCCGAGGAACTCATCGCGATGCGCTCCACGGTGAACAGGGACGATGTGATACTTGATAAAAGATCCAAGTCCACCTCTTTTAAACCAGCGGACGAAATAGTCAAATTCCAGGTCCACCAGCGGACCCCACGAAGACGGCCTCCATCGGGCACAATTGAACCCTGATGTAGGCGCCGCGCTGCGAAATTCGCCGGGAAAATTGGGACACTTTTGCACGGCACCCATCGGATATGACAGGAATCCCGCAGATTGGCGAACACAGCCTAAACATCCTAAAAGTTCAAGCCGATCAAGCAGGCTCTTGACGATTTTCGAACCCAAAAGACAGGCAATGGGAGAAGAGCTAGCCAAGCTCTTGGAAGCGGATTCATCGGAGATATCAAGAACCGGATTGGCTAGCAAACTTGGTGATGGTACCAAGAAGGACAAATCCTGGCGCCTATGTGCCGATTTTAAAGACCTAAATAAGGCCTGCCCAAAGGATCCCTTCCCTCTCCCCGCATCGACCAAATCATCGATGCCACCGTGAAACACGATTCATTGTGCTTCACGGGCGCATACTCCGGCTATCATCAAATCAAGATGGCGAAGCGGATCAAGCCGCAACAGCATTCATTACTCCATATGGACCATTCTGCTTCAACACGATGCCGCCGGACTTAAAAGCGCGGTGCAACATATCATCGCATGATTCGAGACATGTCCGCTACCCGGATCGGCAAAACAGTAGAGGCATATGTGGGCGGCGAGTCGTCAAAACCAAACACGTCGAAACTCTAGTAGGCGACTTGAGGCTCACATTCGACGACCTCGAGCATATGACATCAAGCTGAATCCGGAAAAATGTGTTTTGGCGTACCGGTGGAAAGTTCTTTGGGCTTCATCATTATCCGGTAGAGGAATTGAAGCAAACCCAGCTAAGATCCGAGCCCTGTCACAGCTAGATATCCCAAAGACCTCAAGCAAATACAAAAATTGACCCGGATGCGTGGCGGCTCTAAGCCGCTTTATCTCCCATCTAGGAGAAAAGGCATTACCCTCTATCGCCTCCTCGGGCTCACGAACACTTGAGTGGGCGGATGCTGCCACCGCCGGACTCGAAGAAATAAAGGCCATATTGGCAACAAATCCGGTGCTGGCTGCGCCCAACCTGGGCGAACCAATGTTGTTATACACCGTAGCTAGGCATTAAGTTGTAAGCGTTGTACTCGTCGTCGAACGAGAAACAGAAGGGCATAAATTCCCTCTTCAAAAACCAGTATACTACCTATCCACTGTGTTAACCCCTTGCAAGTCCCGTTACCCGCACTATCAGAAGATAGCGTACGCGGTGTTCATGGCATCCCGGAAGCTCCGACACTACTTCAAGAGTATTCGAAAACAGTGGCCTCTGAAGTACCACTTAACGACATTATAAACAACCGCGACGCGACGGGCAGGATTGCAAAATGGGCCATTGAGCTCTTACCATTTGATATATCTTACAAACCTCGGCGAGCTATCAAGTCTCAAGTTTTGGCTGACTTTGTCGCTGAATGGTCCGAAGCCGAACTCCCTAAAGAATATGGCGCATACTCCAATTGGATTATGCACTTGACGGCTCAAAATGTTAGCGGATGGGGCTGGCGTCGTATTGGCGTCCCCAACCGGAACACAGTCAATCGTGCCGAGATAATGTACGGACTCTAACAACGCGGCGAATCGATGCCCTTTTACGGTCTCCGGATGGCAATCTCCATGGGCATTCAACACCTAGAGTCTTGCGAGGACTCAAACCTCGCAATATCCCAAATAAGCGGAGACTTTGGCGCCAAAGATCCGAAAATGGCAGCATATCGCAGCGCTGTCCTCAAAATGTCAGCCCGGTTGAAGGACTTGAATTCCATCCGTCACGGGATAACAACCAAGCGGCCGACGTCTTGCACGCATTGGCGCCAAAGCAGCGACGCTGTCCCTCTAACATCTTCTGGAATGGCTCTTCAAGCCATCCGTACTATGGGAAGAGGAGTCGGAACTAACAATCCGGAACAAGCCGCACCAACGGCGATCCAGCCGATGACATAACACCTTCCGCCCGACATAATGGCAGTAATTGCCCGTGGACAGAACCATTCCTCGCCTACTTGCTTGGCAGGAGCTTCCGAAGACCAAAATGAGGCCGCTGCATTATCCGGTGATCAAAAGCCTACAAGGTCTATGAGGATAACTTTATAAGAACAGCACAACGGAGTCTATAAAAGTGTATCTCCGAAGAGGAAGGGCGAAACCTCTGGCTGAAATTCATGCGGACTAAGCGGACACCACGCCGCAGCTCGGGCCCTTGTAGGAAAGGCATTCCGTACATGATTTTCTTGGCCGGCGGCTCGGCGGATGCCGGACTTAGTCCAAAGATCGTCGGTTATCAGCTCTTTGCTAATCGAGCCATATGCCACCAACCGCCCTCAAAACTATACCAATTACCGGCGTTCGCGATGCAGGGGCTTGACATGGTTGGACCACTTAAAGGGGAACCCACAAGCAAAGGTACCTATTGGTCATGGTGGATAAATTCACCAAATGGATAGAGGCCAAGCCAGTTAAAGCGGCGAGTCGGACCAGTGATAGACTTTACATCCGGGTAGTACACCGTTATGGTGTCCCCCACAACATCATCACCGATAACGACACGAACTTCACCGCCGACGAGGTTAAATCATGGTGCAAAAATATGGGCATCAAGCTCGAATACGCTTCAGTTTATCATCCTCAAACCAACGGTCAAGTGGAACGAGCAAATGGTCTCATAATGAGTGGCATCAAACCCAGACTAGTGCGGTCCCTTACGAAATCTGACACGCACTGGGTAGAGGAGCTCGACTCCGTACTCACGGGGGCTGCGGACAACGCCTAACCGTACCACGGATTCACACCATTTTTATGGTATGCGGCGCAGAAGCAGTTTTCCTGCGACATCATTCATGACTCACCTCGAGTGCGCATGTACGAAGAAAGAAAGAAGCCGAGTTGGATCGGCAGGACAGCTTGGACACATTGGAGGAGAAGCATAGCGTCGCCAAGGCTCGTTCCGCATTCTATCAACAGCAGGCTCGAAGATACCAAAGCGAGAATACGGGCCAAGACTTACAGCGTTGGCGAACTGGTTCTCGCTGCGGACAAGAAAAGGACAATCTCAAGCCCAAATGGGAAGGCCCTTCATCATTGATCAAGTCTTGACGGTGGGGCGTACCGTCTCTGAAATGCATCGGATAACCGACTCGAGCGAACCCATGGAATGCAGCCCGCCTCCGGCGATTCTATGCCTAAGCGCGGACTAAGAGTTCGTCCCCTTCCCCCGTCCAAAAATTTTTCTTTTATTTATTTCAGCTGCGTTTTGTTCATCTTTTTTCTTCTCAAACCTATTCATCCAAGCCTTAAAGGGCTTTACCCGCGCAACGTTCGTGCACAATTGATGTGCTACCGCACTCATTATACAGGGGCTTCTTTACGAAGCTTAATTATATGGGCTTTATGCCCGGCACATGTCAAGCCTCCACATGTACCTTTTATTCACCATTATATGCATCGATATGACTTAAGTTTTGGCCAAGATGGGTTGCTGGCTCTGTGCTTACCCCTCGTTCCCGATTGTTGGCTAGGAGGTAAAGGAGCACCTCTGCGATTATTCTTGCGGGTCAGCGGATGTGTACCTCGGTGGGTGAAGCGAAAGCTAAGCGTTCTTAAGGGAATATTCGGTCGGTGACTTAAAAGATGATTTTTATCCACTTATTTATCTGCCCCAGATGTTTTACTTTTTCAGCAGGCGGACATGCACTTTAGGGCATGCCACCCCAGCGGAAAGGAACCCATAACGGAACTATTCTCCTGGAAGATGTTTCTTACTAACCATGTAATATAACATAACTAGTTGGGCACTTATGCGATAAAGCATCGATGACCCTAGCCTGGTCTCCACGCATACCCCGGTTGTTTCATAACCGAGAAGGTATTTGGACACACTCCGGACTCTAGGGTCCCGATGTCGAAGCGAAAAGGTCGGCAAAGACTAACGATCTACAATCCGGCTAGAAGACATTTTGTATGTCATTTTATAATACATTGTCAAATCAACTGATTGTATTCTTCCTCAATCCCGTCTAACAGGCTGTCTAATTTACAGTCCTGTTGGGAAAATTTTATGACCAACTCCACTTGGCGTATACTAAACTCACGAGGATCTCCTTCCCATCGGGCCCCACAGGTCCGTCTTGACCATGTGGTTGGGATCCGCCTTCTTGTACAGCGTCTTTACCATGGCCCGAGCTTCCACAGCACCTTGGCGGCAGGCGAAATCTTCCATAAATGGGCGCTGCGCACTCCACAAGCTTCTCCATAAGCTCCCCAAGACCCTCGGGTATGGAGAAGGCGGCCATAATGCTGGATGGCGCCTCTCATAGCCTGCCGAACTCGTTCAATCAGTTGCAACAATTCGGAAGTTGATCACCCGTTATTACGGGCATCTCCTCCGAGGCGACACTGTGAGCATACCTCTGAGACACATTACATCAAATAGACTTCCTCGCCGAACTCTTCTTTTCAAAGGAGTTCGCTCAAGCACTACTATATATGCGCGGCGAAGCCGCTGATTCTCCTTAACTGGCCCGACAGCTCGGCCCGAGACGCCTTTCAGCTCTTCTCCAAGCTGGGCATGGGCATCCTAGAGCTTGTTCCTTTCATGCTGCACCTTATGTAGCACCCTCTCGCCGACCTTTAGTTGGCGCAGAAGTTCTTACTGTCCGGATCTTGTCCGGCAGCACCTGCAACGTCGTTTTTAGACTTGCGCAAAGGCCAAACGCTACTTATCCTTCTAAAATAATGCGTTACCAGGAGAGGTCCTTGCGTTTCCTCCTGCGCCAGACAATGCGGCCTCAAGTTGGGCCTTGCACTCTTGCAGCTCCTGAGATAGTTGGGTATTCTTCTCGGTAAGATCCTGCATTTCATATGATCCTTAAATCAGTTAATATAACTACTTTAAGTCTCGGGGGCTACTGGCATATACAACCGTTAAAATCTCTTACCCGTATGTCTTTTACATACTGCTCCGTGGCTCTGGTAAAACTATCTTGAGCGGCACGAAGGTGCGCGTCCCCCGTGTTAAAGGCATTCAACGCCTCAGGGGAGAAGCACGCGTCACAAAATACTGTCCGGCGGCGCCTGTGATTCAGGGCACTCTCCACCTCAGACATGGTGGCGGACAGTCTTTCGGCATCCTCTATCGGAGGAACGTCCGGCTCGCGCCTTGCGCTCGCCTCCCCCTCCTGACCGGGTGCGGGAGCCCGGCTGGTAGAGGCTGGATTGACAACTTCCACGCCCGCAGTCCGGCGGACGCTTTTTTCCCTATAAAAATCATGAGCACTCAAAACTCTCAGAGTAGGAGCGTTGCTCTAAAACAAGGAATTGTGAGCTACACCTTTGCGGCGGCGCTTGATCGCGCCGCGCTCCTCTTCCGCCTACCAGTCCGGACTGGTCCTTGTTGGTCAGCCACCGCTGGCTCGGCTTCTCGCCCGGGGCACCTCCTGCACAGTGCCATCATATACGGTGGTCGAGAAATAAGCAAGGAAGGAATAGCGGTGTCGGGGCTTGGCCGCAATCACACGGGAGCGGGTTTAGTCCGGGGTAGTCGGCCGTGATGGCGACTAAAGCATTATCCATGCTGAGCTGGTGGAACACCCGTCGATTAGCTCCACCTTTATGTCCGGATCCTCTTGGAGGCCAGATCCCGGGATCTCTCTGGATCCTCGGGCTGCGGGCGGACTTAGCATTCCCTCCACAGTCCGGCGCGAGTTCTGCGTCGAAAGAATGACACAATGTAATAAACTTAAGTTTGAAAGGCACGGGTCGGACACGCTGGGTGTTCACTTACCCAAGGCCGGGATTGTTCATGGAAAACCCATTTAACGGGTTAAATCAAGGAAATCCTCCTTCTCCCCTTATACAGGCGGACAAGATCGTCACGGATCTTGGCCGATTCCGCCCTTGCGGCCATGGCGGGTGGCATCATCCTCCCGTTGAAATCCCACATGGGGTGGCCTGTCATTGTAGTGGCTGCACCCCGGCGTAATGCATGTTGCCATGACTCGATCATGGTCAACGGGCATGGGCGATAACCTTATTCGGCCCATCGGATAATGGGCGCTCTTGTCTTCCTCCGGTCGGGGCTCGCGGGCGCCAACTAAGGTGTTTCTTGAGAGGAGCATTGCTGAACTCCGGAGGCCGATCCGAACAGGGTCCGCAGCGGGCGTCTTCTATATAAAACCATTCGAAGGCCAGTCTTGAGCGCCTTCTTAGGGGTTCCGGATGAATATCCGGTCCGGCAATCGCCATATTTGGCGCCGCCCACTTGATATATGGACCCCTCGTGAGAACGGGGACAAGGCAAAACAACCTCTTCCACAGCTTGATGGGGCTCGATGCCCAGGAAAAGCTCGCAAAAGCTCGTAACCCGCGATATGCAGGATTGAGGCGGGCGTGAGGTGATGGAGCTGGAGTCCGTAGAACTCCGAGGAGCCAGCGGAGGAATGGATGTAGAGGAAATCCGAGCCCCTTATTAGATAGGGGACGAAGCATACCGCTCCCTTTGTTTGGATTAGGGGTAACCTCGCTAGCTTCCCACCTTTGTAGGTGGCAAGCCCGGCTCGAACCGGAACCATGAAGGCGGAGGAGATATCCCTCATTTGGAGCTTCACCAGCTCGTTGTGAAAAGCAGAGCATCTCCTCCAATCTCTGGTGAAGGGCTGGGGCGCGAGAAGAGGAGCAGCGTTGACGGTCCATGATGGAATGGATTCTTGGTCGAAAGCTCCGATGAGTATTTGCGAGAGGAAGATGGTGATTTGGATCTGGATTCTTGCCTCCCTTATAGGCAGATTATTCGCACAACTAGGGGCAAAACATAAAAGACACCTGGCTTTTCACATTCGCACGACAGCGTGGAAGAAGGCCCTTATTGGGCGTGGAAGCCAAGGCAGCGCAACATTGATGAGGAAGCTGGACACTGTTCGGCGGTACATGGAACTTAAAGGAGAACCCGCCTTGCAATGCCGAAGACTACGCATCTTTGGACTTATCGTCATTGAAGCCTGGTTCGGGGCTCTTGAGGAGTCCGGATTAGGGGTGTCCGGATAGCGGACTACCGTCATCGGCGGACTATCATTTGCGGACTATCATCATCGACCGGACTCCAAGACTATGAAGATAGAAGATTGAAGACTTCACCCGTGTCCGGATGGGACTTTCCTTGGCGTGGAAGGCAAGCTTGGCGATCTGGATATGTAGATCTCCTACTATTGTAACCGACTCTATGTAACCCTAGCCCTCTCCGGTGTCTATATAAACCGGATGGCTTTAGTCCGTGGGACAACAATCACAACAACCCTTACAATCATATCATAGGCTAGCTTCTAGGGTTTAGCGTCCTTGATCTCGTGGTAGATCCACTCTTGTAAACATCCACAATATCAATATCAATCAAGCGGGGCGTGAGGTTTTACCTCCATCAAGAGGGCCCGAACACAGGTAAACATCGTGTCCCTTGTCTCCTGTTACCATCCGCCTAGACACACAGTTCGGGACCCCCTACCCGAGATCCGCCGGTTTTGACACCGACACGGAGCATATGCCGGGGTACTTTACATTTCAGACCTCACGAATTACATGCAAACCCCCCGCAGAAGAATAAATAAATCAATGAATTACTACATGAAACCGGATTATTTTCGTGGAAACCGGAGCACGTTCTTTAAATTTTGGACATAACACGTTTATAAAAAATGACCGGACCTAAACCAGTCTAAGGGCCTCTTTGATTTTTCCTGAAAAAAGGGCCTCTTTGATTCGCAGGATACTGAAAACATTTGAATGGGGAAAGTATGATGGCGATGAACCGAGTCGAGGAGAACTCTAACTCAGTTAGAGGTTAGAGTTAGATTCTAAGCCTGAACTAACTCTAAACCAAAGAGGTGTAGGGATGGCAGGGTTAGATTGACAATAAATGCTCTATCTTAATCATTTGACTACTTTGGACCCTATTTTTAGTCAGACTAAAATAAGTCCCTTGGATCCAAGCACCCTCTTGGTGTGGCCGGCTCTTCTGTGGCCTCCTCCCGCTCACAATTGACATAAACGAACCATCTATACAATCAAGCATGCAAAACGTGATAATATTTACTTTGTCCATACAAATGAGATATCCCACTTAAACATACAAGTCGTCAATCAAGCTTCAGAAAATAAAAAAACACTTCATGAAACAAAGAATGAGCTAACTCATCACGGAAGTTGTTCACGATAGGGAGGGAGCCTGGAGCCCCTCACGCACCGAGGGAGGAGCTCGCCGTCGTCGCTCTGGAGGAAGGCTCTGTAGAGCCCAAGCCCCGGGAACCCCTCCAACGCTGGCCCTTGCGAGTTGAGGTCGACACCGGCATGGGTAGCAGGGCCGCTTGCCGCCGACTGGGAACTTAATCTTTGGGCCTCTATAAATAATGCAAGCCTGTAACTAAAATACCTAGAAAGGTGAACTGAATCTTTGGGCCTCTAGAAATAATGCAAGCCTGAAACTGAAATACCTAGAAAGGTGAACTGAATCTTTGGGCGTCTAGAAATAATGCAAGCCTGAAATTTAAATACCTAGAAAGGTGAACTGAATCTTTGGGCCTCTAGAAATAATGCAAGCCTGAAACTGAAATACCTAGAAAGGTGAACTGAATCTTCGGGCCTCTAGAAATAATGCAAGCCTGAAAATGAAATACCTAGAAAGGTGAACTGAATCTTTGGGCCTCTAGAAATAATGCAAGCCTGAAACTCAAATACCTAGAAGGGTGAACTGAATCTGTGGGCCTCTAGAAACAATGCAAGCCTGAAATTGAAATACCAAGAAAGGTGAACTGAATCTTTGGGCCTCTACAATGTATAAATGGTGTTGTGCTTTTGAAAGTATATATAAAAAATGATGTATATAGAATGTAATTCCAATTGAAAATGGATCCCTTGAAAAAAATAGTTGAATACAAATGGGATTCGAATTGAGTTGGTACGATGGCGTGCCTTGTGCAAAATTTGAGCAAGCGGGGAAAGTCGCGAAACACTTGAAACCAAAATCGCAAGATGGAAATCACTATTGCCTATCCCTGCCACACAAAGCCTACCTGCTGGATTTCTATAGGTTTCGATAGGGGTAGGTTTGTAATTTCACCCAAACATGACGTAACCGCCTTTCACCCAGATTCATACACGGTGGGCGCCAAAACACAGTGTGCCCTCGGCCGAAATCGACTGCCTCCCCGATTCATATTCATACAGGGTGGGCGCCAAAAACAAACTCTCGTCGGCAAATATTCGGTGTATGCGAGATTACCGTCCTATCCCCAACCGACTAATGTTTCTGTGATGTAGTAGAAATTTGAAACGGGGGCTAAGTTTGTAAATTTCCTTGCATTTGAGACAAGCACACCCTGAATACATGGTTCCCCCCCTTCGTCTCTACCTCCCTTTTCCCCATTCGTACTCCGTGGGCGCCAAAACACCCTCTCCACCCCACCCTCCTCCATCCGCCGCCGTCCGCCACCCCATCCACCGCCGTCCTCCTCCACCATGCCGGAGCTGATACCCCGACGCCGCCGTCCATTACAAGAGATCGACCTCTCTCATCCACGCCTTCAGACCGGGATCCTTGCATCCCGTCCTCTTGCTTCATCCCCGTCATCGTCCACCTTGCCGGCGCCGCTCCTACGACCGTCTCGTCCACCGCGCCCCGCCGCCACCGTCTACCCTCCTAGATCTGCTTCCACGCCGCCGACAGCCATCGCTACCGCAACACCTTCAAATTCTCAGCGAGATCGACACGCGCAGCGCACTGCAGGCGGTACTCTTCATGATCTGCTCAACTTATTTATCGCAGCAAGAAAATAGATCGCCTTTGCTTTACTCTGATTTCTTGTCTTGGTTGCGAAGTTGCCTTTGTCCGGTTTGCACCTTCAGATCCGCCATGGAACGCTCAACACTATACTCCCAATGCTTATAGTTTTCCCCTTTTATATTCCACACTAGTTAAATCACAGTAGACTAAATTTCAAAATTGGGTCAGCAGATTTTCCAGAGCTCGCCGGAGTTCTCCGATGCGATCCTAGGGGCTCAGATATTATACGCAATTACAGTGAATGTCAGAATCCACGCATCAGAAGAATATTGTGGAACACTGCAATGACTTACAAAATTGGCACCAAGGCATTGAATGCCATTCTGGAAGCAATGAAACTCGTACACTCCCCACCTGTTGATTCTTGTTCAGAATATCATCCTAATGACTATTCTAACCTCGAGGAGTCAAAGGCAGATGGCCTGTCCTGTGCACCCATCAAGGTGCCTATTCTAATTTGGCAAGGTTTTATTGATTACGCGTATCTTGCATATGTTTTCTTGCATTTCTTTTACTTTGTTGCACCACCATCTGCTTAGTTTACTCATCATATAACTCGAGATGCCATGCCCATCCATTATCTATACATATTCCATCTGTCGTCATACCATGTTTTTTCACTCAAATGTTGTTCTTGTGCATCAGACATCAAAAAGGAAGAGGGTGACTGCCGAACCTGAAGGAGCACCAGCAAAGTCCTTGAAAAACATGGTGGTGCCGGAGAAATCAGACAGCGCCCCACTTATATTGGTTGTACAACCAGTGACACAAAACATAGGACCGACTCAGCAGATTTGTACCCATACTTCACTGGCCACACCACTAGCCCCACCACACAGGACCTGCACTCCAGCAAAAGGTATACCGATTTCATTTGCCATAGCACCAGCCGTACCACAGAAAAATCCCACTCCAGCAAAAAGTACAGCAAGTCCACCGGCCGAAGACCTATCCCAACTGCAGAGACGGCCAATTCCTGCAGATTGGAACCCCATTCCATTTATTCCCAGTTTAAAAGACAATGATTTCAATGTTGTTAGGGACTACATGCATATATTCCCATCATGGGAAGATTGTAGTGAAGACAAACACCATTTTCACATCTTCCTGTCCAACTTACGTGTAAGTGCTATTATTCATGGTTATTATTTTCCTGTTTTCTGCTGATCGAACACATCAATGATTTACATTACATTGTTGTAACTAGGTGAGGGTCAATCTAGATAGTCATGACGAGCAAATCTTGCTTGTGCCTTTCAAGGAAGCATTGCAGCAGTATCATTGTTACCTGAGGAAATCACACTTTGATGGCAAGTCTATGAACGAATTTCTGGTGAAGTCTGCTGTGCTAAATTTAGAAGACATTGAATGGAAAAACCTTGTTATGCAGTGGTCTCGTTCTCAGGACGAGGTACTGTCTATGAAATCACATGACAATTTGAACTTCTACTTTTCCGCATGTGCCTTACGGATCTTTTTTGTAGGAAATCAGCTCCAAGAAGAATTACGGTTTCAAAAGAACGACAGGATATCGCAAATATGTTGCCCGCTGCTTTGCTCTTGTTAGTACCTGTTGTCCTGTATCACTGCACTTGCATACATGCCTGGTTCATTATGTGACAGCAGTATGCATGATAGCTTGCTTATCAATTGTTTGCTCCAAATTATCTGATCTGTATGAATGGTTACATTAGTGTAGAATATATCCAATGCCAATAAATTTTTTTAGCTCTGCATTGTTCTTGTAAGTACATGTTGTCCTTTATCAGTGTACTTATATTGAAAGGTAGTTGTTCATGTACCATCACTCTGCAGCTTATTTTCCTTTGCCCTCCATTTTCTACACATCAGATCTATATTTACTCTTACCATAAGGTTGGTACTGAAGAAGTTTAGCTGTGCATTGCTCTTGGCTATGCCTTTTGCCTGTATCGCTGCACATACATTGCTCTTGGTTATGTAGCATCACTCTTCATCTTATCTTAAATATTCTCCATTTTTTCGTATATTATCACATCTATGTTTACTCTTAAAAAAATGTAGAATAAAGGCAATGCTTATGAAGAAGATTCTGTGCTAAACTTCTTGAATTGCCCCCCCCCCCCATCAGCATGGACAAGGGCTTTATAGAGCCTGTCTTCACCAGTAATGTAAGTTTGTCCTTCTCAAGCCTTCAAACTTTGTGGTATATATTTGGTTAGGCATGACTGCAACAGCTGTTTATTTTTTGTGTTTGCATCAAATTGCATGTTTAAAGTTTATTATGTAGTTCATAAACAAAAGTTTGTCCTTCTCAATTTAAGTTTTCAGTTGTACAACCAAGTTCCTTCTTCATACCATGTAAATTAAACTATTGAGCAAGTGATCTTCTTTTGCTTTGCATGTATGCTTCATTCTTCATCAAGTAATCCGGTGGTGTGGTGAACCTACCCACTACAGCACAATGTCATATTCTGCAATGTCTTAACTATGAACAATGTCATATCCTTCTACTACTATTTAAACTGTCTCTTTATTTGCCAATCTGAAATGGGATAAATTGACAGCACACTAACCATTGATACTTATGAGTTCTTGATCTGTAATCCAGTGGTGTCGTGAAGCTGCCAACTCCTTCACAATGTCATTTCCTGCCATGTCTTGACCTGAACAATACCACATTGTGTTAATGCAATTTTAAACTGTGTCACTTCATTCGTCAGTAAGAAATGTGATGAATTGTCAGCACTGATACTTTTATGTGCGAAACCTGTCATCTATCTGCTTGTTTATCTTTCAGAGTGAGGAAGATATAAGTGTTGAACAAGCGCAGTCTCATCATCTTGCTGAGCTGCTTGCCCTACAGCTCCCCAGCAGGGCTAACCTTTCTTGAACACTATTGAAGTGCTGTCGGCTTTGTATATTATTTTGTCGGCATGTTTATTTGCACTGGTGGCGATCTTTGATGCCCAGTGTATGTAATCTGCTGTCTGCTTGTGCTTTATTATCATAGTGGCGAACTTTGATGCCAAGTGGATGTAATATGCCGTAATTTCTTTATTGTATAGTCTAGGTTTTTTATTATTCACGATGCTGCAGTTATTTTACTGTATATATGTCCTGTCTTCGTAGTAAACCGGCAAAACCGTAAAATTACGGTACATAATCAGGCCGTCATGCAATCACGATGTATGATCCGCATCATGGGCCCCGTCAAACTGGCCCACTGGTAGATTCGGGCCTTTAATAGGCCGAGTAACCCCCGACCCTCTTTTCGCAAGAAAACTCAATGGGCTTTAAGGAGGTGAGAAGTAGGTTGGGCACCAAAGCGTGCCGAATAGCTCACGGCCGGCGGCAGCCCGAAATGGACCCCGGCCCATGATTGTGTGAATCAATTCACGGGCTTTTAACAGGCCAAAGTTGTCTCGGTCCTTGTTTCGCCTAATCAAATATCGGCTGCGAGCAGGCCGGATGCAAACCGGGCCGTAGTTAGGCCCAACTATATGACGGGATTTTAACAGGCCGAAATTTATATAGGGCCGAAATTTTAAATGGGACCTTAACAGGCCGAAACTAATATCAGGCCGAATTACAAAATGGGCCTTTAGCAAGTGGGCCCAAAAGCATAGCGTCCAGTCAACGGGCCGAATATGATATGGGCCATAATTGAGCCTAAGGCCTCTTAAAGGGCCGGACCTGATCTTGGCCGTGATTTGGCCTAGAAAGTGGGTGGCTTTTAACGGGCCGGATCTTATATGGGCCATTATTAGGCCCGGAATGTGGCAGGCCATTAATGGACTAGATCAATTATGGGCCGGCATTTGGCCCAAAACATGGCAGCCAGTTAACGGGCCGGCCTACTAGGGTCCTCAAAATCTTGTGGGCCTACAGCTGGGCCGGCCCATTAATGTCGGCGCAATCTCATGGGCCTTTAGTTGGGTCGGCCCATTATCGCACACAAAAATCTTGTGGGCCTTTACCTGGGCCGGCCTATTATGGCCCGCGAAATCTTGTGGGCCTTTAGCTGGGCCAGTCCATTATAGTCTGCAAAATCTTGTGGGCCTTTAACTGGGCCGGCCCATTAAGGGCCGCAAAATCTTGTGGGCCTTTAGTTGGGCCGGCCCATTTAAACTTGATTGGCCGTGCCACGTGTCGACGTATCAGCGCCTTCTGTCCAATGAGTGGATGACATATGTCCCAACGATGAGCCGACACGTGTTTCCTCCAGCCAATGATGATTTTACACGTGGAAAATCCCCATTGGTCGGGGCTGTTAACGGGTTATCGGATCCAAAACCCGACCAGATAGTTTAACGGCGTTCCGTTACGGTGGATGCCATGTGTCGGTCACCCTTGACGAAAGCACTTCTGTGACACGCGATTTATCGTCATGGAAGTGGACACTTCCGTGATGATAATTTTGGTAATGTCATGGAACACTTCTACGACAGCACATGTATGACTATCTTGATTCTGTCATAAATTTATCATGGATGTACACGCATGAAAGAAAACGCGACCTACTGTGACAAACATGTATCATCATGGAAGTGTATTTTTTTTGTAGTGTACATCTTGGTGGAGCGCTCAAAATAATAAAGATTGAATACATGCACTCATCACCAAGCAAAGTGAATGATCATATAGAGATAAATGGGATAATGTCATCCAACAAGCATAAATGTAGCATATGATCAAACACATGATCATCCAGGTATGACACAGACGTAAAGTACTCAAACAAGCAAATAAATTTCAACCACCAAAGCAAGAGAGAACAAAAAAGCAACACACTCTCTCGAAGCCTATGATCTATACATTTTTCTCCCCCTTTGGCAACAAGTTACCAAAAAGTTCATAGAAAATGCATAGTACTAAAACGACTCTCAGGCTTGATCTTCAGGTGGTGGTGTAGAGATGGCTCCTTGGACGAAGACTTCAGTTGATGTGGATGGTGTTGGAGGAGTAGGTGCTGGAGCTGGTTGCACTAGAGCTGTAGCTGGTGCAGATGAAGTTGCTCTAGTGTCAGTCACTGGCACTGCAGCTGATCTTTGAGCTCTAGGCACTCTGGCAAATGCATCAGTGGTTGTCTTGCCCTTCCTCTCCTACATATTATCCTGAAGCTGCTCAACAACAGACTGGATCTCAGTTACCTTCACATCCAAGTCATAGAACTTCTGCTCCATGATCCTCTCCAGGCTCTCCTGGTTTTGAGTCAACGTGGCCAGCCCCTTCTCAATCCTCAGAGTGGATGCAATCAATTAGCCTAGTTGGTCTTGTTTGCTCTTCAAAAAGTACTGAGATGCCTCTTCCATTGTTGGCATCTTGGTAGCCTTCTCTGTCCTAGCCTTCTCCTTCTTTGCTTGAGCATGCACAGAAGATGCATGGTTCATTTTCATCCATAACCACTTGGTTATCCTCAAAGTCTGGAAAGATAGGCATGTGTTCCTTGTCCAACAAGTATGTGCATGTGCCCATCTTGGAGTTAATCAGCTCCTGGATCTATGGGGCATACCCACAGCTTCTCTTCTGGTTAACTGCTGTCCTCTTGATAGACTCAACTATGAGGCTCATGACCTTGAACTTATGTGGCACATCAAATATGTGTAGCAAGTTTATTGCATGACCTCTGATCATGTTGTGGTCACCTGACTTGGGCAAGAGTGTATGCATGAGGATCCAGTTGATGGTTGGCAGTCCTGATAGAAGATAATGTACAGATCCAAACTTATGAGTTTCAAGAGCTTTATCTGGGATCTCCTTGTACATGTGTGCCATAGAATTGTGATCCTTCTTCTTCTTGGCATAGACATCCAAGTCATCTTCATTCTCCTTAGGTGCATTGATCAGATTTGCCCATTCTTCAATAGTTGATTGGTACCTTGTACCTTCAGACATCCATACTATCCTGCCATCTGGATAGAAGTGTGATGTGGAGTAGAATTGCATTATGAGCTCATCATTCCACTTTGTGAACTTCTGTCCAACAAAGTCCGCAACTCCACAAGCACTGAAACTGTCATACACACCAGGATAGTGTTCCTCATTCTCCTTCATGTATTTCCAGTCCACCCACCTCATGTCACAAACTATAGTTTTCTTGTCCAGCAGCACAGTCTCATAGAAATCCTGCCGTTCCTTAGTTTAGAATCTATAGTCTACAGCAGTCCTTCTCCTGATAGAATAAGGATCAGACAACCTCCACTGTCTGAGTCCTGCATCCTTCCTCAGCTTCATGTTTTCAGCCACAGGATGAGCATCATTGTGGTCTGGAATATTTGGCTTCAACTTTCTCAAGATATGCTCTTCATCATCTTATTCTTCAGCAACAACTTCAGGCACTGGGGCCTTGTTCTTCTCACCAGCTGGTATGTTTCTGGTATTCCTCTTAGGTGTAGTCTTGGGCATGGAGGCAGCTTTGGGTGCTTCTTTGGGCTTTGATGATGCAGCCCCTGACCTAATAGCATCACCCATAAGGTTTTGAGCCTTGGGTGCTGGAGCAGCAACCTCTTCTTCCTCTTCCTCTTCCATCATGGAAGGCTGTCCGACAACTCTGTCCATGGTCTTCTTGACCCTTTCCTTCCTCTCTTCCCTTCTGCAGCAGCCTCTTTGGAATCAGATCTCTCAGGTACTTGAGTTGATGCTCTGACTTTCAGCATAGGTGTCCTCTTGGCAGGCAATTTCCTGTTTAGACCTGGCTTGGTGGCTGCAGTTGTGCCAGATTCCTTTTTGAGGACTTTCTTCTTGGAAGTGGCCTCATCCTCAGGTGCCACATTGTCTTCATCCTCAGAGTCTGAGGTTCTCTTCTTTCTGGCCCTGGTGGCAGCTTTGGGCAAGTTGCTTGGGGTGCTCCTGCTGCCATCATCTGAGGTGCTAGAGGGACTAGTGCCCTCAATCATGTGAATCTGCTCCTCTGGCTGGTTCTGGGTGTCACTTTGATCAGACATGTTGCAAACACTGACTGCAGACCCTGTGAGTAGATATAGATGAGATAGAATGGATGAGCATCACAAAATACAGAGGTTTTTGCAAAAGAATGATTCAAAAACTTAGTTTTAGTTTTCCACAGAAAGCATTTCGGATCAACCGATTTGCAAACTCGGTGATACCGAAGCAGCTTTTGGAACCTAAACTAGTGAACTCGGTCAGACCGAGTCACAGTTCGATGGCACCGAGACTGCTAGGGTTTCACAAAGTCCTGAACTCGGTCACACCGATTTGCAATTCTAGGTCAGACCGAGAATCACTTGTGCAATGGCCTTAGACAAATCGGTGGAACCGAGTTTTACAACTCGGTGGGTCCGAGATGGTTTCGGCGGAAACCTAACCCTAAATTTGCAATTCACTTCTAATCTATGGATTGTTTTGACTGGATAGAATCGTTTCGATCGTGGCAAGAATCATGATGAACACAATGTGCTAGGAATCGGACGGGGATAGCACTGTGATCGAGTCCATACCCTAGCTTGGCGATGAACTCGCTACGGCGGCAACAATGGCGGTGGAGACCAGCGACCGGAGGCGGCTGGCGATGAAGAGGACGATCCGGAGACCCTGGGGGCAGAGCGAGCTATACGCGGGCGAAGAGGTTTGGAGAAAGTTTCCAAATTTTTGTCCGTGAGTATATATAGCCCGACCCTGTCGGTGTGACCGAGTGGAACAACTCGGTGGCACTGAGATGCATAACTGTTAACAGTTACAGCAACTCGGTAAGACCGAAATGTTCAAATCGGTTGCACCGAGATTGAAAACCTAGATCGACTTAGTGATCTCGGTATGACTGAAATGGAAGAATCGGTCAGACCGAAACGCACAAAGAAGTTTTGTAAGTTTAAGTCTATGACGAATCTGGGACTCTGAGTGCTCCTCACACAGAGTGGTTCGAATCTGACTTGACCAAATTTTGTGATGTAGCATGAATAGAGTTTGAGACACGAAAAGCATAGATAGCTAGAGAAGGTTCTTAGGCATTCTTGTTCATCCACTCGGCAAAAGAAAAAGAAGCCAATCAATCAAAGCAACAAGTGGATGTCCTCGAATGAGTTAAATATGCAACCAACATGCTCACACAATAAAATGGCAAATGAAATATGTGGCAAAGCATGCACAACCAATTCTAGCATCTATCAAACAATTTGCGATGACTAGGTCATCTATATATGAGTATATTGACTTTGGAGTCAAATGAGAACATTTGATCATAGGTCATACTCATCGTTTAAGCTCAAGTGGGTTACCACTTTTACATAATGCATTGATGTGTTCACACCATTAGAGTTGCTTTAACTCAATTCTTAGAGTAAAGCTCCCCCTAGATGTGAGATCCCCCCTTAGAGGGATGAACTAACCTTGGGTTTTGTCGATGATGACTTCATGTAGGTGTTGAAGATGTGGATGCTCAATGTTGATGAAGATCATTTGGAGCAATCCTTTGGAGTGAGTTGCACTTTCAATACCTACACGGGTTAGTCCCACAAGGAACAAACAAGTATATCCATAGATATAGAGTGATGCACACACAAGATGATGTCCATGAAAGCATTATGTTACCTTGTCCCTTGTCTTACCAACGAGAGGGTTTGTGACACCTTGAACTAGTGCAAGATGTGGAAGTTTATTGCACTTGTTATTGCCAAAAAGATATGAGTGAAGTATGTTGGCGGAGTCAACCTCAAGAACTCTTTAGTTCTTCTTCTTCTGGATCTACATCATCTTGATGAGAATCCTTGGAGTTGTAGTCGTACTTGATGAAGTAGAACTTGACGTAGTCTTGGGGACCCACTTGACCAAGGCTTTAGGAGCTTCTTCAAATGCATCAATCTCCTCTTGAAGCTTGTCCTTGCCTTTTTGCTTGTGGTCTTGTGGTGGAAGATCATCTTGAGCTTGTGTCCCCTTGAAGGAAGTAGGATCATACTTCTCTTGTTGAGAAACAAACTTCGTCTTGGGATATTGATCTTCTTCCCACTCAACTCCATTGGCATTGAACTTTCGTTCAAAACCAACACCTTGGTTCTTCCGGTGCCTTCCTTCCTTGCGTACAATTTCCTCAAATTGCTTACTCCCGGAAGGCTCTTGTAAACACCTTTCTATATAATTCCCTTCAATAAGCTATTTTCTTGCTCAAGTGTAACTTGGCTAAGAGAATCATTAGTGGAATCAAGAGAACTACTAGAAGCAACAATATTGGATTTAGCATGATTGTTGTTACTACTAGAGGAAGAATCCTTCTTGTTTTTGTTAATGGATTTGACTTGAGGCATGTACGTAGATAAGAGTAAACGCTTGGCAATGCAAGAAGAACTTTTCTGACGGAGATCATCATTGATTGCCTTTAAGAACTCATGCTCTTGCTCAAGGTTGAGCTTTTCAAAGCGTAATTTCTCATGAGTCCTTAAAAGTTCTTGATTATCTTCTAAGATAGTTTCATGAGCTAACTTAAGAGTGTTTAGTTCTCTAGTAAGAAGCTCAATCTTCTCCTTATCATTGTCATTCATTTTATCTTGATTAGCATGATTAATTGACGTTTCATCATAGTATTCATCACTAGAGTTGTCAACAAGTAAATCATCATCACCTAACAAGTCATCTTCATCACTATTGAAATCAACGTACTCGGGGTGTGTTACCTTAGGGCCTTTAGCCATGAAGCATCTTCCAAGTCCTTCATTTGGTGAATAAAATATGTCGTAGGAGTATGTTCGGAGTCGGAGTGATAGCTTCTCTCGGAGTGATTGTCGGAGTCGGAGCCGGATACCCATTCACGAACATGATCTTGATGTCTTCGTTTTGTGTAGCTCCTTGACGACTTGTCCTTCCTTTCCGAATCCTTGCTTCTCCGGGATGTTCTTCGTTCATAACAATCATCTCTACTCCTCCTCTCTCTTGGTGGTGATTCTTCTCTTCTACTTCTCCTCTTGGGTGATTCTTCTCTTCTTTTGTGGGGTGCCGTACACTCATTGGAATAGTGTCCGGGTCTCCAACAATTGTAGCAATTGCGCTCTCGACTAGAAGATCTTTTGTCGTTGTAGGACCTTGACTTGGAGCTTATCTCTTTGCTTCTACTCTTGTAGAATTTATTGAAGTTCTTCACCATTAAGCTCAATTCTTCATTGAAGGTTTGTTTCTCACTTGATGATGTAGGGGCTTCACATGAGGCTTTGTAAGCACCACTTGACTTGTTGTGAAGTTCCTCCTTGTCCTTGAGTGACATCTCATGAGCAACAATTCTTACAATGACCTCCGTTGGCTTGAGATTCTTGTAATTTGGCATCATTTGGATTAATGTATACACGGTATCATATTTTCCATCCAATGCTCTTAGGATCTTCTTATGATGAATTTGTCGGTCATCTCTTCACTTCCTAAGCCCGCAATCTCATTTGTGATAAGAGCAAGCCTAGAGTACGTTTCAGCGACACCTTCACCATTCTTCATTTTGAACTTGTCAAGTTGACTTTGGAGCACATCCAACTTGGATTCCTTGACGGAGTCGGTACCTTCATGCCTATCAATCAAAGTATCCCAAATTTCCTCTGCATTCTCAAGACGGCTGATTGTGTTGAATTCTTCAGGGCACAATCCGTTGAAGAGGATATCACAAGCTTGAGCGTTGTATTGCAGCATCTTCAACTCATGAGCGCTAGCTTCACGATTTGGTTCTCTCCCATAAAAGAATTCACCTTGCAAGCCAATACACACAATAGCCCAAACGACGGGGTTATGTCCGAGAATATGCATTTTCATATTATGCTTCCAACTAGCAAAATTCGTACCATCAAAGTAAGGACCTCTACGGTGATAACTTCCCTCGGTAGACGCCATACTCTCCTAGGTTGTGAAACCAAGGCTATGACCACCAAAAGCTATGGAAATCAAAGCAAATGGAGACAAAAGCTCTGATACCACTTGTAGGATCGGAAGTAAGTCTAGAGGGGGGTTGATTAGACTACTTGACCAATTAAAAACTTATCCTTTTCCCAATTTTAGTCTTTGGCAGATTTTAGCTATCTTAGCACAAGTCAAGCAATCTTCACACAATTCAAGCAAGCATGCAAAGAGTATATGAGCAGCGGAAAGTAAAGCATGCAACTTTAAAGAAGGTAAAGGGGAAGGGTTTGGAGAATTCAAACGCAATTAGAGACACGGATGTTTTTGTCGTGGTTCCGATAGGTGGTGCTATCGTACATCCACGTTGATGGAGACTTCAACCCACGAAGGGTAAGCAGTTTGCTGAGTCCACGGAGGGCTCCACCCATGAAGGGTCCATGAAGAAGCAACCTTGTCTATCCCACCATGGCCGTCGCCCACGAAGGACTTACCTCACTAGCGGTAGATCTTCACGAAGTAGGCAATCTCCTTGCCCTTACAAACTCCTTGGTTCAACTCCACAATCTTGTCGGAGGCTCCCAAGTGACACCTAGCCAATCTAGGAGACACCACTCTGCAAGAAGTAACAAATGGTGTGTTGATGATGGACTCCTTGCTCTTGTGCTTCAAATGATAGTCTCCCCAACACTCAACTCTCTCTCACAGGATTTGGATTTGGTGGAAAGAATATTTGAGTGGAAAGCAACTTGGGAAGGCTAGAGATCAAGATTCATATGGTAGGAATGGAATATCTTGGCCTCAACACATGAGTAGGTGGTTCTCTCTCAGAAACGGTAAGTTGGAAGTGTATGTTCGTTCTGATGGCTCTCTCCATGAATGAAGAGGAGGTGGAGGGGTATATATAGCCTCCACACAAAATCTAACTGTTACACACAATTTACCAATCTCGGTGGGACCGAATCAACAAACTCGGTCAGATCGATTTAGTAAACCTAGTGACCGTTAGGGATTTCGGTGGGACCGACATGCAACTCGGTAGGACCGTTATGGTTAGGGTTAGGGCATAACGTAATCTCGGTGAGACCGATTACTCAAACTTGGTGAGACCGATTTTGGTAATAAGCTAACCAGAGAGTTGGTCAGGTAAACTCGGTGGGACCGGCTCGCTCATTTTGGTGGGACCAAAATGTTACGAAAAGGAAACAGAGAGTTTACATTGCAATCTCGGTGGGACCGATCGCTCATCTCGGTGGTACCAAAACGTTACGAAGGGAAACAGAGAGATTACAATCCCATCTCGGTGAGACCGAGATCCCTATCGGTGAGACCGATTTTCCTAGGGTTTGTGGCAGTGGCTATGACATCTGAACTCGGTGGCGCCGGATAGAAAGAATAGGTGTGGCCGAGTTTGACTTTTGGTTTGGGTCATATGTGGATATGAGAAAGTAGTTGAGGGTTTTGAGCATATCACTAAGCACTGTGGAGCAAGAAACTCATTAAGCAACACCTCATCCCTCCTTGATAGTATTGGCTTTTCCAATAGACTCAATGTGATCCTGGATCACTAAAATATAAAATGTAGAGTCTTGAGCTTTTGAGCTTGATCCAATCCTTTTATCCTTAGTATTTTGAGGGATCCACTTTCCTCATCCATGCCATGCCATTCATTGAGCTTTTCCTGAAATTTTCATCTTAGAATGATGTTAGCTCAACGAGCTATATGTTGTTAGGAATTACCAAAACCACCTAGGAATAGTTGCAGTTTCACATGGGCCGTCGGCATAGTTGCGGGCCCGACGATCCCGCTCGTGACGTTCGGCTAACGGCGTCCGATCTATGCCGATGGCCAAGACGGGCGGCCGTCGGCATAGATGCGCGTGCCACACCATCGATCCGAGGCGCACTGACCATCACTTATGCCGACGGCTACCGTCGGCATAGATGACACATCATCAATTCGCGGCGCACCGTACATCTGACCCTGGCCGCAGCTATGCCGACGGCATAGTTTTTTTTGCATTTCATATAGTATTTTTATGTTTTTTTACGTATTATTATTTGATTAATTTACATGTAGCATGTGTTCATATAAGCATAAATACCTTACTTCTCGATTCTAAACGGAGGGGTGTGACCCCCCTCACGGATAGCGCCGCCGCCGGCCGACACCTGGAGCGGGGAAAGAGTCGCATCGGGTCTATACGGATTGGACGTTGCTCCCAAGTGTTTATATGGGATGACCTACCAATGTCGGGTGGTGTGGTGGCATGTCTCAAGAGGCGGCACGTGTCTCCGGGGTGTGGCTCCCCTCACAGACGGCGCCGCCGGCGGCACCTGGAGGGGGAAACAGACGTGTCACGTCTACACGGAGGAGATCTTGTTGTGGGCTTGGCCCGTTTGTTGCTACCAAGTTTTCCTGTGGGCTGACCTAACACAACCGAGTGGACAGGACCACTTGTTAAAAGCCCGTCCGTGGAAATTCAAACGGCTAGATCTCGTGGTCAACCGCTCCAGGGTTAGGCGGGACGGGGGCCCTGGGGGTAGCATTGCCAGCGGAGCATCGCACCGGACCATCGTATGAGCCGGATGGTGTAGTGGCATGTCTGAAGAGGCGGCACGTGTCTCCGGGGTGTGTCCCCCGTCAAGGATGGCATCGCCGGCGGCACCGGGAGGGGGGAAACGGCTGCGTCGGCTCTACACGGAGGGGATCTTGCTGTGGATTTGGGCCAGATGTTGCTCCGAGGTGTTCCTATGGGCTGACCGAACACAACCGGTTGGAGAGGTCCACTGGTCAAATACCATCTGTGGAAAGTCAAAGGGCTAGATCTCGTGGTCAACCGCTCCAGAGTTAGGCGGGATGGGGGCCCTGGGGTCGCATTGCCATCGGAGCATCGCATCAGGCCCTCATACATGCCAGGTGGTGTGGTGGCATGTCTGAAGAGGCGGCATGCATCTCTGGGGTGTGTCCCCCCTAACGGAGGGCGCCGGGCGGCACCTGGTGGGGGAAAACGGATGCGTCGGGTCTACACGGAGGGGATCGTGTTATGGGTTTGGCCCGGTGTTGCTACCAGGTGTTTGTATGGGTTAACCTAACACAACCAGGTGGAGAGGCCGACTGGTCAAAGCCCGTGCGTGGAAAGTCAAACGGCTAGATCTCGTGGTCAACTGCTCCAGGGTTAGGCGGGACGGGGGCCCTGGGGGTAGCATTGCACCGGAGCGTCACACATGGCCCTCATACATGCTGGGTGGTGTGGTGGCACCTCTGAAGAGGCGGCATGCGTCTCGAGGGTGTGGCCCTCCTCACGGGCGGCACCTGGAGGGGGAAATGGACTCGTTGGGGCAACACGAAGGGGATCTTGCAGTGGGTTTGGCTCGGATGTTCCTCGCAGGTGTTCCTATGGGCTGACCTAGCACAATCGGGTGGAGAGGTCCACTGGTCAAAGCCCGTCTGTGGAAACTCAAAGGGCTAGATCTCGTGGTCAATCGCTGGCACTGGGGGTAGGATTGCCACCGGGGCGTCGCATCGGGCCCTCATATATGCCGGGTGCTGTGGTGGCATGTCTGAGGAGGCGGCACCGTCTCCGGGGTGTGGCCCCCCTCACAGACGGTGTTGCCGACGGCACCTGGAGGGGGAAACAGATGCGTCTGGTCAACACGGAGGGGATCTTGCTATGGGTTTGGCCCGGGTGTTGCTCCCAGGTGTTGCTATGGGCTGACATAACACAACCTAGTGGAGAGGGATACGTCCATTTCACATCATGCTTTTATATCAATATTTATTGCATTATGGGCTGTTATTACACGTTATGTCGCAATACTTATGACTATTCTCTCTTATTTTACAAGGTTTATCGTGAAGAGGGAGAATGCCGGCAGCTGGTATTCTGGCTGGAAAAGGAGCAAATATTGGAAACCTATTCTGCACAGCTCCAAAAGTCTTGAAACTCCACGAAAGTCATTTTTGGAATTAATAAGAATTTTTTAGCAAAGAAAGTAACAGAGGGGGCCCACACCCTGGCCAGGAGGATGGGAGGCGCGCCTCCCTGTCTCCTGGGCCCCCTGGTGGCCCTCCGGTGCCCATCTTCTGCTATATGGAGGCTCTTATCCTGGAAAAAAATCATAAGTAAGCTCACGAGACGAAACTCCGCCGCCACGAGGTGGAACCTTGGCGGAACCAAACTAGGGCTCCGGCGGAGCTGTTCTGCCGGGGAAATTCCCTCCGAGAGGGGGAAATCATCACCATCGTCATCACCAACGATCCTCTCATCGGGAGGGAGTCAATCTCCGTCAACATTTTCACCAGCACCATCTCCTCTCAAAACCCTAGTTCATCTCATGTATCCAATCTTGTATCAAAACCACAAATTGGTACCTGTGGATTGCTAGTAGTGTTGATTACTCCTTGTAGTTGATGCTAATTGGTTTACTTGGTGGAAGATCAAATATTCAGATCCTTAATGCATATTAATACTCCTCTAATCATGAACATGAATATGCTTTGTGAGTAGTTACGTTTGTTCCTGAGGACATGGGTTACGTCTTGCTATTAGTAGTCATGTGATTTGGTATTCATTCGATATTTTGATGAGATGTATGTTGTCTCTCCTCTAGTGGTGTTATTTGAACATCGACTACATGACACTTCACCATTATTTGGGCCTAGAGGAAGGCATTGGGAAGTAAAAAGTAGATGATGGGTTGCTAGAGTGAGAGAAGCTTAAACCCTAGTTTATGCGTTGCTTAGTAAGGGGCTTATTTGGATCCACTAGTTTCATGCTATGGTTAGGTTTACCTTAATACTTCTTTTGTAGTTGTGGATGCTTGCAATAGGGGTTAATCATAAGTGGGATTCTTGTCCAAGTAAGGGCAGTACCCAAGCACTGGTCCACCCACATATCAAATTGTCAAAGTACCGAACGCGAATCATATGAGCGTGATAAAAACTAGCTTGACGATAATTCCCATGTGTCCTCGGGAGTGCTTTTCTCATTATAAGAAATTTTCCATGCTTGTCCTTAGCTACAAAAAGGATTGGGCCACCTTTCTGCACCTTATTTACTTTCATTGCTTGTTACCCGTTACAAATTATCTTATCATAAAACTATCTGTAACCTACAATTTCAGTGCTTGCAGAGAATACCTTGCTGAATACCGCTTGTCATTTCCTTCTGCTCCTCGTTGTGTTCGACACTCTTACTTATCGAAAGGACTACGATAGATCCACTATACTTGTGGGTCATCTAGACTCTTTTCTGGCGTCGTTGCCGGGGAGTGAAGCGCCTTTGGTGAGTGGAACTTGGTATGGAAACATTTATATAGTGTGCTGAAATCTTCTGTCACTTGTTACTATGGAAACTAATCTTTGAGGGGCTTGTTCGGGGTATCTTCACCTCGACCAGTAGAGAAAAGAGTTGCTCCTCAACCTACTGAACCTACTGAAACTGTTTACTATGAAATTCCTTCGGGTATGATAGAGAAACTGCTAGGTAATCCCTTTGCAGGAGATGGAACATTGCATCCCGATTTACACCTTATCTTTGTGGATGAAGTTTGTGGATTGTTTAAGCTTGTAGGTATTCCCGATGATGTTGTTTAGAGGAAGGTTTTCCCTTTCTCTTTAAAGGGAGACACATTGACGTGGTATAGGCTATCTGACGATACGGGATCTTGGAACTATAAACGATTGAAGTTGGAGTTCCACCAAAAGTTCTACCCTATGCATCTTGTTCACCGTGATCATAATTACATATATAATTTCTGGCCTCGCGATGAAGAAAGCATCACTCAAGCTTGGGGGAGGCTCAAGTCAATGTTTTCTTCATGCCCCAATCACGAGTTCTCAAGAGAAATGATTATTCAAAAAAATTATGCTCGGCTTTCTCTCAATGATCGCACCATGCTCGATACTTCCTGTTCTGGTTCTTACATGCCGAAGACTACTGAATTCAAGTGGGACTTATTGGAAAGAATTAAACGCAACTCTAAAGATTGGAGTTCCGACGATGGTAAGGAGTCAGGTATAACACCTAAGTTTGATTGTGTTGAATCTTTTATGGATACCGATGCTTTTCGTGGATTTAGCTCTAAATACGGACTTGACTCTAAAATGGTAGCTTATTTCTGTGACTCTTTTGCTTCTCATGTTGATCTCCCTAAGGAGAAGTGGTTTAAATATAATCCTTCCATTGAAGTAAAAGTAGTTGCACCTATTACAGTTGAAGAAAACACTATCACTTATAATGATCCTATTGTTCCTACTACTTATGTTGAGAAACCACCTTTCCCTGTTAGGATAATGGATCATGCTAAAATTTCAACTGTTGTTTGTAAGAGTAATACTAGAATATATACACCTCCTGAGCAAATTAAAGTTGAACCTAGTATTGCTATGGTTAAAGATCCCTTGGACGATAATATAGATGGGCATGTTATTTACTTCCGTGAACAGGCTGCTAATATTGCTAGACCCAATGCTAAGATACATAAACCTATTGTAGGCATGCCTGTTATTTCTGTTAAAATAGGAGATCATTGTTATCATGGCTTATGTGATATGGGTGCTAGTGCTAGTGCAATACCTATTTCCTAATATCAAGAAATTATGCATGATATTGCACCCGCTGAAATAGAAGGTATTGATGTTACTATTAAGCTCGCTAATTGGGATACTATTTCACCAGTTGGGATTATTAGAGATGTTGAAGTCTTTTGTGGGAAAGTCAAATATCCTACTGATTTTCTTGTTCTTGGTTCCCCACAAGATGACTTTTGTCCCATTATATTTGCCAGACCCTTCTTGAATATTGTTAATGCTAGGATTGATTGCGAAAAGGATGTTGTTACAATTGGCTTGGGTGATATGTCTCATGAGTTTAATTTTGCTAAATTTCGTAGACAACCCCATGATAAAGAATTGCCTAGTAAGGATGAAATAATTGGTCTTGCTTCTATCGCCGTACCTCCTACTGATCCATTTGAACAATATTTGCTAGACCATGAAAATGCTATGTTTCTTAAAGAAAGAAGGGAAATAGATGAAGTATTCCTTCAACAGGGTCCTATTCTGAAACACAATTTGCATGTTGAAATCCCAGGGGATCCTCCTCCACCCAAGGGTGATCCCGTGTTTGAGCTCAAACCATTACCTGATAATCTTAAATATGCTTATCTTGATGAAAAGAAGATATATCCTATTATTATTAGTGCTAATCTTTCAGAGCAGGAAGAGGAAAGATTATTGAAAACTCTGAAGAAGCACCGTGCTGCTATTGGATATACTCTGGATGATCTTAAAGGCATTAGCCCCACTCTATTCCAACAAAAAATAAAATTGGAGAAAGATGCCAAACCGGTTAGAGATCCTCAACGACGGTTAAATCCTAAGATGAAAGAAGTTGTAAGAAAGGAGATACTAAAGCTCCTTGAGGCAGGCATAATTTATCCCGTTGCTGATAGTGAATGGGTAAGTCCCGTCCATTGTGTCCCTAAAAAGGGAGGTATTATCGTTGTTCCTAATGATAAAGATGAATTGATTCTGCAAATAATTATTACAGGTTATAGGATGGTAATTGATTCCCGTAAGTTAAATAAAGCTACTAAGAAAGATCATTACCCTTTACCTTTTATTGATCAAATGCTAGAAATACTATCCAAACATACACATTTCTGCTTTCTACATGGTTATTCTGGTTTCTCTGAAATACCTGTGTCAGCGGAAGATCAATCAAAAACTACTTTTACTTAACCTTTCGGTACTTTCGATTATAGACGTATGCCTTTTGGTTTATGTAATGCACCTGCTACCTTTCAATGATGCATGATGGCTATATTCTCTGACTTTTGTCAAAAGATTTGTGAGGTATTAATGGATGACTTCTCCGTTTATTGATCCTCTTTTGATGATTGCTTGAGCAACCTTGATCGAGTTTTTCAGAGATGTGAAGACACTAGTCTCGTCCTGAATTTGGAAAAGTGTCAATTTATGGTTAATGAAGGCATTGTCTTGGGGCATAAGATTTCTGAGAGAGGTACTGAAGTTGATAGAGCTAAAGTTGATGCTATTGAAAATATGCCATGTCCCAAGGACATTAAAGGTATAAGAAGTTTCTTTGGTCATGCCGGTTTTTATAGGAGGTTCATTAAGGACTTCTCTAAAATCTCTAGGCCTCTGACTAATTTATTGCAAAAAGATATTCCTTTTGTCTTTGATGATGATTGTGTAGAAGCATTTGAAATACTTAAGAAAGCTTTGATCACTTCACCTATTGTTCAGCCACCTGATTGGAATTTACCCTTTGAAATTATGTGTGATGCTAGTGATTATGCTGTACGTGCTGTTCTAGGGGAGAGAGTTGATAAGAAATTAAATGGTATTCAATATGCTAGTAAGACTGAGGGAGTCCTGGATTAGGGGGTGTCCGGATAGCATCATAACGTCACCCTTTTTTAACAATGAAGACAAAGATGCTTGGCTATTGAAGATAGAGCTGAAAAGAGAAGAACCTGAGGAGATCAACAAGGATGAAGCGATCAAGAATAGGGATGGAAGTTTTGCCCATGGGTATGGGTACCCGCGGGTAAGAGTTTGAGAGATTTTGTACCCACGGGTAATGGGTATCCATACCCGCAAAATATATGGGTAGGGCATGGGTATGAAAATACACCCATGGGTAACCCAATGGATACCCACATATAGTTAACAAATGAAAATTACTCCTACGACATGTGGGGTCAACATCCAACTCCTATGGCCCAACCCTAAATCCCGTACTCCCTAAATTGGCTATAGCTCATAGGCCCATAGGAACATGCTCGACACTCCTCCTACGTCCTACGCGTCTCCTCAAAACGATAAAATCTCGACTTACTTATCTTCACCAGACTCTTATTAATCTCTCGATCCCCGATTCCCACCATCGGCTCCCATTACACCGGGTTTCCACCAGCTATTGCTCATACTCGCTTGATTCCTCCAAGAGGCTTCCCGCCGAAGGAGGCCGCATCAGTGCTATGCTGCTTGCCCGTTGTCGGTGTCAAAACCGGCGGATCTCGGGTAGGGGGTCTCGAACTGTGCGTCTAGGCGGATGGTAACAGGAGACAAGGGACACGATGTTTTTACCCAGGTTCGGGCCCTCTCGATGGAGGTAATACCCTACTCCTGCTTGATTAATATTGATGATATGGGTAGTACAAGAGTAGATCTACCACGAGATCAAAGAGGCTAAACCCTAGAAGCTAGCCTATGGTATGATTATTATTCGTCCTACGGACTAAAACCCTCCGGTTTATATAGACACCGGATAGGGTTAGGGTTACACAGAGTCGGTTACAATGGCCGGAGAAGAAGGCCAAGAAGGAGGCCACGGGAACTCGAAAGAGCTCCCGACGCTAGGTGCTGTCGGAATCACCGCCCGACAACTCTGAGGCGGAATCCTCCTCTGAGGAAGAGGAGGAGGAAAAAGAAGCCTCTCCCCCAGCGGGGAGAGAGAAGAAAAGGAAGGCCGCCCCAACTGGGGAGGCCGGAGGGTCCAAGAAGGGAAGGACCCTTCATCCGGACTTCTCCACCAACGCCGAGGACGACGAGGAGGAGTGGCCAACAAGGGCTAAGCCCCTGGCGAAATCGTAAGTGTCCGGATACACATGGCTTTTTTCCATTGCATAGTGTTCTCTAATGCCGAACAATCGTGCAGTCCGCCCAAGGACGAGTTCGCCGCTTCGTCGAGCGGGTCCCTGAGTTCGTCGGAAATGGAGAGTACTTCACTTCCGACCGCCGCCTCACCTCACGCTGCGGACGACGCTGAGGTGGGGCCCCAAGAGGGGCCTGGTCAAGAGGAGGTGGTGCAGGAGGCGCCGCAAGGCAACCTCCCGGACTCCAGGCGCGAGGGGAGCGATATCCCCAGGGGCTCTAAGCCCGACCCTCATCCGGACTCCATACCGGAACCTTCAGCGGTTCCGAAGTCCGGCAAGCGGCCCCTTCGTAGGAAGGGTAAGACGCCGGTGTCCTCCGTCCAACCGGAGGCACCGGATAGCTTACTGGAGGCGCTTAACAGCGCTTCCATTGAGGAGGAGCACCGCACTGTTATGAGTGTGGTGATCCAGAAAGTTCAGTCCGCCAAGAGCGGGCTGACTGAAGCCTGTACCAGCCTTCTAACAGGCTTTGAGGTAAGTTTAGACTAGGTAAAAATATTACCGCATAGACTGTAGCCCCTGATGCTTAGTTCGGTGTTCGGAAAGAAAATCTGGACTAAGGATCTAAAAAGAATACGCGGGAGTCTAATATAAGTATGTCAATATGCGAATGCAAAGCTGCGCTGCTTGACCTCTGCCAGACCGATCATGGAGGTCAATGCATTGAAGCAGAGCCTCGAGCGGTCCGAGAACGTGCTCGACCTTGCCAAGAAGCAGCTCGAGGACAAGGAAGGTAAGTAATACCTTATTAAAGAAATACCTTATAGAAAGGATTTGGTTGCAAAAATAACAGAATAACATGGGTATCGCCGGGCCACGAGCCAGGTGGCGACTCAAGGAGGCGGTGTCCGCGGCCGAAACAAAGCGGCTGCGGAGCGCACCGAGCGAGAGAAGGGGAGGCGAGCTGGCCGAGAAGCGCATAAGAGCTCCTGTGCTCGTGGAAAAACACGAGGGTTTGGAGCGTGACTCGAAGACCCGAGAGTCTGAGCTTGCATCGACTCTTGAGAGTGCCAAAGCTGCTAAGGCCGAAGCCCAAAAATCCCTCCAGGAGATTGAGGCAATAAAGAAAATCACTGCGGGTAAGGCATTCTTTATGCAGAGCAAGAATGTAAAAGTCAATTATCTAGTACTTAGCCGAATCCGGAGCTCCAGGAGCGTTCGCAGATCTGCCCCGTAGTGTATCTGATGCTGCCGCATTCTACCGCGCCAAGGAGGGGAGCTCGACAGAGAAGGTGATCTGGTCTCAGTATGATGAGGCCGACCGTCCGGTGCCCCTGAGCGACCAACTGAAGCAGTTGGTCGAGCTCCACAAGGTCGCCGAACAGACCATGAAGGGCCTCATAGTTCGGCTGTGGCCATTGGAAGCCATGCCTGGGAGTTATTTCGGGTTAGTGCAGAGGCTGGTGGACGCCTGTCCATGGATTGAAGTCATCAAGCGCTCCGTCTGCATTGAAGGTGCCTGTCGGCCCTTGCCCGTGCTAAAGTGCACTGGGGCAAGCTGGATGCGGAGAAGCTTGTGACGGATGGGCCACGAAGGGCAAGGAGCATCGCACGCCCGAAATGTACTATGAGGGCGCTCAAGGGTGCCCGCCAGATAGCGGATGAGTGCTCCAAAGATGTAATTTTGAATAGACTCGCATTTGTTATCCTGACGCTGAAAACTTGTTCATATGCGCTAAGCAACGCTTGTTAATTTAAAATATTACCTTCAGGCGGCCGCTTATCAAATTTGAGAGATGGCAAGTCGTTGGCTTCAGCCCCATGCCACGAAAGTGCCGGGTGTTCGAGATAAACTTGAGCGCTCTTGGTCCCATTCTTGGGTCCATCGAGGAGGCGCCAACGAACGTAACAAGGCAACCGGACTTATAATGCTTGAACACTCTCACTTAGCCATAGAATTCTATAATTTTAAATTTCAGCGAAGCCCCTAGTATTCGGAAGACCGAGTTCGGGGCGCTATCCACGCCGTGGCCGGACAATGCTGGTTCCTCGCTCTAAGCGGCATAAGTCTTTATGGACCCGAAAAAACCTCTCGAAGAGCGACCGGCTCTCGCCCTATCATGACGGCCGTTTTAGCTTTTCCATCGAGGTCCTCAACCCAGCTCAACCGGGCACAATCGCAGTGGTTCTCCCAAAGGCTACCTTAGCCAATATAACGGAACGTAAGGTACCAAAACATGGGAGCCGGGCAAACCCAACTATTGACCCAAGACATGATTCGAGCCGATGCATATAATTCTATAAGTTCGGGTGCCGACTTGTGAAAGTGTTCGGACTTATCACACCATACTTTTGGGGTACTTAAGCCCTGGTGTATTGGCCGCACTAAATTGTACGGTTGCGCAATGTCATAAATGAACATATATAATGGGAAAGAATGCAATAATAGGCAAGAGCTATATATTGGTTATTAAAAAGAAACTGCAAATAAAAGCAGAACGATACAAATTGTGCGATAAGCAAGGGATGGGACTATTTAACATGTCCCCTCCAGGGTAAGCTATGGATGGTATGTAAAACAGGTATAATGCTCGTAATAGAGACCACCTGGACACTCGACGCAGTTTTCTGCTTCCCTGGCTGTTGCATCGTGTATTCGGCGCAAATGCTGGACAGGGCTTCTGGAGAACAGAGTCCTGAAAGTAAGAAAAAAGAAAAAGGAAAAGAATGACACAATTGGGAGCCCCTGGTGCGTTTGGGCCGCATTATGGGTGTGTCATGGTCGTGCCCCTCCCCTTATGCCCATGGTATCTCCAGGGCCTAGTTATGTACGCATAGTACTGGCTTCGCAATTTCGCGAGGGCTGGGGTTGGGGCCGGATTGCTACGCGTGCTTGAATCGTGCTAGGCGGTCTTGTTGTAGGTTACTCCGGGCGCGCTTGAAAGTGTCCGGACTTTAGTGGCCGGACTCGAGAATTGCTGTGAGAGGCTGCTTTGCACCTCCGCCGCGAGGGCCGCCGTGTGCTCCTCCATTCGGAGAGAACGTTCGGTGTTTCCATTGACCGTGATTACTCCACGAGGGCCTGGCATCTTGAGCTTGAGGTATGCGTAGTGCGGCACCGCATTGAACTTTGCAAATGCGGTTCGTCCGAGCAGTGCGTGATAGCCGCTGTGGAACGGGACTATGTCGAAGATTAACTCTTCGCTTCGGAAGTTATCCGGGGATCCGAAGACCACTTCGAGAGTAACTGATCCTGTACAATTGGCCTCTACACCCGGTATGACGCCTTTAAAGGTCGTCTTTGTAGGTTTAATTCTTGAGGGGTCTATGCCCATTTTGCGCACTGTATCCTGATAAAGCAGGTTCAGGCTGCTACCGCCGTCCATTAGGACTATGGTGAGGTGAAATCCGTCAATAATTGGGTCAAGAACCAATGCGGCTAAACCGACATGACGAATGGTAGTGGGTGGTCCTTCGATCAAGGTGATCGGGCAGAAGACCATGGGTTGAACTTTGGGGCGATGGCTCCATTGCATATACGCCCTTAGTGCACGCTTCGCTCCCTTTTGGGTATGTGGGTTGCGATATCATGTTCACCGTCCGCACTTGTGTGGGAAAGCCCTTCGTCCTCTATTGTTCGGCGGCCGGGCTCCTCCTCGTCATCGCTATGCAGCCCTTGTCATTGAGTTCGCACTTAACTTGCCTGCTTGCTTGAACACCCAACAATCCCTGTTGGTGTGATTGGCTAGTTTTTGGGGTGCCATGTATCCGCAAGCGATCGAGTATTCGGTCCAACTTGGACGGCCCCGGTATTTCTTTTGAATGGCTCACTACTAGGAAAAGGGCTATAGATGGATGGATACTAATGGCGACCGTATATGTGGTGCGCCATTATTAATACTAATGGCGCACCATGTGTTGGTGCGCCATTAGTTTGTAATACTAATGCCGCACCACATCCCACGGTGCGCCATTAGTAAAAAAAAATTTAATTTTTTCAAAACTACTAATGGCGCACGGCGGGTGTGGTGCGCCATTACTATGTCGCCGTGCGCCATTACTATGTGCGCCATTAGTAGTTTTGAAAAAAAAAATCCCCAAAAACCTAACAGAAGAAAAGTTACGGGGCTTTCAAGATCTAGAGGCAAAAAAATTCAAACTTACTAGTGGCGCACCGTGGATGTGGTGCGCCACTAGTAACAGAAAAAAAATTGGTTTTGAAATTTTTTTTGAATTTTTTTCAAAAAATCATACGTAATATGACTGGGAAGTTTGAAATATTTTTCAAAATTTCATCATAGTCATGAACATGAACAAAGTCCTAGACATCAACAAGGTATAATAGGATTGATATGCTAGATATATCAACAAGTGCCTGTGAAGTGAGTTGTTGCTAGGGTTGGATAGAACTCTGAAGTTAAGCGTGCTTGGGCTGGAGTAGTGTGAGGATGGGTGACCTTTCAGGAAGTTTGACCACGGAGTGCGATTTGACCCAAGATTAAGCCATAGTGAACTAAGATTTAGAAAAAAATGAAAATAAAAATTAAAAAAAAATTAAAAAAATTGAAAAAAAATTTGAAAAAATATTGTTACTAATGGCGCACTTCTATGTGGTGCGCCATTAGTACCGTGGGCTATTCTAATGGCGCACCAGTGGGTCCGCCATTAGTATGCCAGATACTAATGGCGCACCACAGGTGCGCCATTAGTACCGTGGGCTATTCTAATGGCGCACCAGCAGGTCCGCCATTAGTATGCCAGATACTAATGGCGCACCATAGGTGCGCCATTAGAAAAAAAATCTAATGTCGTGGTGCTAGTGGCGCACCTGTAGTGCGCCATTAGTAGCGAAAGCAGGTGCGCCACTAGCAGCCCTTTTGTAGTAGTGGCTTCTTCCGCTGACCGGGTTTGGAGCCTCTGAATCCGGCATTGACTGCCGCATCTTCATCATTATCGCCGTTAATGCGGCGCTTGTTCTTGTTGCGACGCGACCTGCCATTGCTGTCCTTGGTATCTGAACTACCAGGGTTTTTGGTCAAGTTGTTGCTTCGAGCTAGCCAGCTGTCCTCTCCCGCGCAAAAGCGGGTCATGAGTGTGGTGAGGGCTGCCATGGATTTCTGCTTTTCCTGTCCTAGGTGCCGGGCTCGCCACTCGTCGGGGATGTTATGTTTGAAGGCTGCAAGGGCCTCTGCATCCGGACAGTCGACGATTTGATTTTTCTTGGTTAGGAACCGTGTCCAGAATTGTCTGGCCGATTCTTGTGGCTGCTGGATTATGTGGCTGAGGTCATCGCCGTCTGGTGGTCGCACATATTTGCCCTGGCAGTTATCGAGGAATGCGCTTCCGTGTCCTCCCAACAACCAATTGATTCTCGCCGGCAAGCTGTTGAGCCAATGCCGAGCTGGTCCTTTAAGCTTGAGGGAGGTATTTGATGGCATGTAGATCATCACCAAGGGCCATGTGTATCTGGAGGAGATAGTCCTCGATCCGCACCGCAGGATCTGTGGTACCATCGTATGATTCAATGTTTACGGGTTTGAAGCCCTCGTGGATTTGATGCATTACTTCATCCGTGAAGCATAGTGGGTGTCTTGGCGCCTCAGATTGGGCTATATCGTGACGTAGCTCATATGAGCTTTGTTCATCGTGTTCGCTCGGCGGAGTTGTCAGATCCGGCGTGATGCTTATCATCACATGTCGTGGGGCGCCCACGCGATCCGTAGATCGATCTTGTTTGCCTTGCCTTGCCCTCCAATATATCTCGCAGGTCTGGCGCGTTTCCCCGTGCCTTGGTACTTTTCGAGCGACGCCGGAGTATGGCTTGAATGGAGGGTCTAGAGGCCTCTCTCGTCATGACCACGGGTGGCGGTCGGCCGCTTCATGCGCTGGTGATGTAGGTTTGGGTGCTGCTTCCTCTAATTGGGGTAGCAGCCTGCGTTGGGGTATCTCTTGAGGGGCATTCGAGTTCATACTCTTCACTCAAGGACTTCAGTCCATCTGTCACCTAGCAGGTCTTGGTCAGCTCTAAGCTGCTGCTGCTTTTTCTTGAGGCTTCTTGCCGTGGCCATAAGCCTGCGTTTGAAACGCTCCTGTTCGGCGGGATCTTCAGGCACGACAAATTCGTCGTCTTCGAGGCTTGCCTCATCTTCGGAGGGAAGCACGCAATTATCGTCCTCCACCTCACTTTCTGCCGCACTGTCGTGCGGACTTGCTTCTCCCTCCTCCTGTGCTGAATCCTGCTGGAGGGGGTTGTCTTCGGCACTGTCCGGGGTGTTATTATCTCCGTGCCGGAATCACCGCTTTTCTTTGTGGGCGGGATTTAGAGCGGCACCGCTGACGTCGGCACTTGGGCTGTTTCTTGGAGGGGTCATCCTCTGATGTTCCATCGTCGTTCCCATCTTTTGGGATGTCCACCATGTATATGTCGTATGACGAGGTGGCCTTCCAGTGCCCTGTAGGCGCTGGGTGTTGGTCTTCTTCGGCATCGTCGTCCATACCGTCGATGTCTTCGGAGTCGAAGTCGAGCATGTCGGTTAAATCATCGACAATGGCTACAAAGTGGGTGGTGGGCGGGCGTTGAATTTCTTCGTCGTCCGCATCCCAACCTTCCTAACCGTAGTCTGGCCAGGGCTCTCCTGATAAAGAGAGAGACTTTAGTGAATTCAAAATGTCGCCAAAGGGCGAGTGCTGAAAGCTGTCCGCGGCAGTGAACTCCATGACCGGCGCCCAATCAGATTCGATTGGCAGGGGCGCGGAGGGTTCGGAGTCCGGAGAGGAGTCCAGCACCTTGGAGTCACAGTCTTCGCAAAGGACAGGGATGGAGTTCGGTTCAATCGCCGTTGAGATTGTAGCCCCCGAGGTGGTGTCCAACCACTCGTCCTCGATCGGGGGAGTCGGCTCCGAGCTAAGGGCCGGAGCGGACGCTGGTGCGGCCTCCAGGACACTGTTCGGCGGCAGAGCTAGATTGTGCCCATCGAGACAGTGCGGAGCACTTGGCTGTGGCTCGAATCCGTCGAAGATCAAGTCTCCGCGGATGTCGGCCCGTAGTTCAAACTTCCAAATCTGACTGATGGCGGGCGTAGCTTCGATCTGCCCGGATGGCCCAAATGGATTGGCCCGCAGTGTAAAGCCGCCGAATCACGAAGATCTGTCCGGGAGAAAAGTCTCACCTGGACCGCGTCGTTGTTGATGATCGAAGGAGCCATCGGGCCTATAGGTGACGGCTATGAGGAACTCTCAATGAAAGCACCAATGTCGGTGTCAAACCCGCGGATCTCGGTAGGGGTCCCGAACGTGCGTCTAGGCAGATGGTACCAGGAGACAAGGGACACGATGTTTTTACCCAGGTTCGGGCCCTCTCGATGGAGGTAATACCCTACTCCTGCTTGATTAATATTGATGATATGGGTAGTACAAGAGTAGATCTACCACGAGATCAAGGAGGCTAAACCCTAGAAGCTAGCCTATGGTATGATTGTTGTTCGTCCTACGGACTAAAACCCTCCGGTTTATATAGACACCGGATAGGGTTAGGGTTACACAAAGTCGGTCACAATGGTAGGAGATCTACATATCCGTATCGCCAAGCTTGCCTTCCACGCCAAGGAAAGTCCTATCCGGACAAGGGACGAAGTCTTCAATCTTGTATCTTCAAAGTCTAGGAGTCCGGCCAAAGATGATAGTTCGGCTATCCGGATACCCCCTAGTCCAGGACTCCCTCACCCGTCATCACTTGAACTTTAGACTTATCTATCTACCTTTTAAAAAAAACTAAATGCTATACATTGTACCCATTGGAAACCCATTGGGTATAGGATACCCGATGGGTATGGGCATGGGTATAAGTATATACCCATGGGTATTGAAGTGGGTGGGTATAGAAGGTTTCTATGGGTATTGGTTTGGGTCGAAGAAGGGCGTACCCACCCATACCCTACCCATTGCCATCCCTAATCAAGAAGGCCATGGAGGATCAAGCTCCGGCGGTGGAAGAAGAAAACATCCCTCAACCTCTACCTAACCTCTTCACTCCAACTGAGATTGAAGCTTTCAAGATGATTGAGTTAGCTCGCATACAAAACAAGTATCTCACACAGGAAAATATTTTGTTGAAAGATCATATCGCCGGACTCAAGGGCATTATCCGCAAGTTGGAGGAGCTTTTATGCTTGATGTGCGATTATCCACCATCATCACCTCCGAGGACATAATCACATGGGTATGGGCACTCCCCTTGGCAACTGCCAAGCTTGGGGGGGGGGGGTGCCCCGGTATCGTATCATCATCACACTCCTATCTTTACCGTTTTTAATTACCTCGATCCTTTTAGTAATATCTTGATCTAGTAGAATTAGTTTTGAGTTTGGCTTTGTGATCCCTTTATGTAATCGAGTCCATGAGCTATCTATAATAAAGATTAGTGTTGAGTCAAGGGCTTTGTTATCTTGCTATGATCTTGAGAAAATAGAAAGAATAAAAAGAATAAAAGAGTTCATACTGATCTTATGGATAGTAATGACTTCGCATAAAAAGAGTATGAGGCATAAAAATTGTTGAGAGTTGACAAACGTAGTTTTGGTCATCGCTGCAATTAATAGGAAGTAATAAGGAAGGAGAGGTTTTCACATATAAATATACTATCTAGGATATCTTTTATGATTGTGAGCACTCATTAAAGTATGACATGCTAAAGAGTTGATGTTGGACAAGGAAGACAACGTAATGGTTTATGTTTTCTCACATCTCATTTAGTATATTGTCATGGATCTTCCTAACATGTTGAGCTTGCCTTTCCCCCTCATGCTAGCCAAATTCCTTGCACCAAGTAGAGATACTACTTG
This sequence comes from Aegilops longissima, assembly GCA_021605205.1. NCBI lineage: Eukaryota > Viridiplantae > Streptophyta > Magnoliopsida > Poales > Poaceae > Aegilops > Aegilops longissima. Next base: position 48,378,792 of record CM038680.1, on the reverse strand, counting down.
TGCTTCCAAATATCCCTAAACCTAGTTTTGCGATGAGAGTCCACCATATCTACCTATGGATTGAGTAAGATCCTTCAAGTAAGTTGTCATCGGTGCATGCAATAAAAATTGCTCTCTAAATATGCATGACTTATTAGTGAGAAGAAAATAAGCTTTATACGATCTTGTTATGGAAGCAATAAAAGCGGCGGACTGCATAATAAAGGTCCATATACAAGTGGCAATATAAAGTGATGTTCTTTTGCATTAAGATTTTGTGCATCCAACCATAAAAGTGCATGACAACCTCTGCTGCGAAGGGCCTATCTTTTACTTTATGTCTTTTACTTTGTGCAAGAGTCAAGGTGATCTTCACCTTTCCCTTTTCATTTTATCCTTTGGCAAGAACCTTGTGTTGAAAGATCCTGATATATATATATATATATATATATATATATATATATATATATATATATATATATATATATATATATATATATATATCCAATTGGATGTAAGTTAGCATGAACTATTATTGTTGATATCATCCAAAGGTGACTACGTTGGGAGGCAACACAATAAGCCCATATCTTTCTCAGTGTCCGATTAAAATTTCATAACCATAAGTATTGCGCGAGTGTTATTAATGTAGAAGACTATATGATAGTTGAGTATGTGGACTTCCTGAAAAGCTCTATTCTTGACTCTTTCTGATGTTATGATAAATTGCAATTGCTTCAGTGACTAAGATTTTAGTTTGTTAGTTTCAATGAAGTTCATGATCCGTACTTGACATTGTGAATAGATTGTTACTTGAGCATAAGAAGTCATATGACAAAATCTATGTATGTTGCTGTTATAAGAACGATAATGATGCCCTCATGTCCGTATTTTCGCTTTATCGACACCTCTATCTCTAAACATGTGGACATATTTTTCGATATCGACTTCCGCTCGAGGACAAGCGAGGTCTAAGCTTGGGGGAGTTGATACGTCCATTTTGCATCATGCTTTTATATCAATATTTCTTGCATTATGGGCTGTTATTACACGTTATGTCACAATACTTATGGCTATTCTCTCTTATTTTACAAGGTTCATCGTGAAGAGGGAGAATGCCGACAACTGGAATTCTGGCTGGAAAAGGAGCAAATATTGGACCTATTCTGCACAGCTCCAAAAGTCCTGAAACTCCCCGAAAGTCATTTTTGGAATTAATAAGAATTTTTTAGCAAAGAAAGTACCAGAGGGGGCCCACACCCTGGCCAGGAGGGTGGGGGCGCCCCCCGGGCATGCCCCTGTCTCCTGGGCCCCCTTGTGGCCCTCCGGTGCCCATCTTCTGCTATATGGATGCTCTTATCCTGGAAAAAATCATAAGCAAGCTCACGAGACGAAACTCCGCTGCCACGAGGCAGAACCTTGGCGGAACCAATCTAGGGCTCTGGCGGAGCTGTTCTGCCGGGGAAACTTCCCTCCGGGAGGGGGAAATCATCACCATCGTCATCACCAACTATCCTCTCATCGGGAGGGGGTCAATCTCCATCAACATCTTCACCAGCACCATCTCCTCTCAAAACCCTAGTGCATCTCTTGTATCCAATCTAGTATCAAAACCACAAATTGGTACCTATGGGTTGCTAGTAGTGTTGATTACTCCTTGTAGTTGATGCTAATTGGTTTACTTGGTGGAAGATCATATGTTCATATCCTTAATGTATATTAATACTCCTCTGATCATGAACATGAATATGCTTTGTGCGTAGTTACGTTTGTTCCTGAGGACATGGGTTAAGTATTGCTATTAGTAGTCATGTGAATTTGGTATTCGTTCGATATTTTTATGAGATGTATGTTGTCTCTCCTCTAGTGGTGTTATGTGAACGTCGCCTACATGACGCTTCACCATTATTTGGGCCTAGAGGAAGGCATTGTGAAGCAATAAGTAGATGATGAGTTGCTAGAGTGACAAAAGCTTAAACCCTAATTTATGCGTTGCTTCGTAAGGGGCTGATTTGGATCCACTAGTTTCATGCTATGGTTAGGTTTACCTTAATACTTCTTTTGTAGTTGCGGATGCTTGCAATAGGGGTTAATCATAAGTGGGATGCTTGTCCAAGTAAGGGCAGTACCCAAGCACTGGTCCGCCCACATATCAAATTATCAAAGTACCGAACACGGATCATATGAGCGTGATGAAAACTAGCTTGACGATAATTCCCATGTGTCCTCGGGAACGCATTTCTCATTATAAGAAATTGTACAGGCTTTTCCTTTGCTACAAAAAGGATTGGGCCACCTTGTTGCACCTTATTTACTTTCATTGCTTGTTATCCGTTACAAATTATCTTATCATAAAACTATCTGTTACCTACAATTTCAGTGCTTGTAGAGAATACCTTACTGAAAACCGCTTGTCATTTCCTTCTGCTCCTCGTTGGGTTCAACACTCTTACTTATCGAAAGGACTACGATAGATCCCCTATACTTGTGGGTCGTCAAAGAGGTCCACTGGTCAAAGCCCGTCCGTGGAAAGTCAAAGGGCTAGATCTCCTGGTCAACCGCTCAAGGGTTAAGCGGGACGGGGGCCCCGGGGGTAGAATTGCCACCGAACGTCGCACCGGGCCCTCACACATGTCGGGTGGTGTGGTGGCATGTCTGAAGAGGCGGCACGTGTCTCCGAGGTGTGGCCCTCTTCACGGACGGCGCCGCCTGCACCACCTGGAGGGGGAAACGGACGCTTTGGGTCAACACGGAGGGGATCTTTTTGTGGGTTTTGCTCGGATGTTGCTCTGAGGTGTTCCTATGGGCTGACCTACCACAACCGGGTGGACAGTTCCACTGGTCAAAGCCTGTCCGTGGAAAGTCAAAGGGCTAGATCTCGTGGTCAACCACTCCAGGGTTAGGCGAGACGGGGTCCCTGGGGGTAGCATTGCCACCGGGGTGTCGAACCGGGCCCTCATACATGCCGGGTGGTGTGGTGGCATGTCTGAAGAGGCGGCACCGTCTCCGGGGTGTGGCCCCCCCACGGACGGCGCTGCCGGCAGCACCTGGAGGGGGAAACGGATGCGTCGGTTCAACACAAAGGGGATCTTGCTATGGGTTTGGCCTAGATGTTGCTCCCAGGTGTTCCTATGGGCTGACCTAACACAACCGGGTGGAGAGGACCACTGGTCAAAGCCCGTCCGTGTAAAGTTAAAGAGCTAGATCTCGTGGTCAACCGCTCCAGGGTTAGGCGGGACGGGGGGCCGGTGGGGGGGAGGGGTAGCATTGCCACCGAAGCGTCGCACCGGGCATGTCTGAAGAGGCGACACACGTCTCCGGGGTGTGTCCCCCTCCATGGACGGCGCCGCCGGCGGCACCTGTAGGGGGGAAACGGATGTGTCGGGTCTACACGGAGGGTATCTTTTTGTGGGTTTGGCCCGGATGTTGCTCCCAGGTGTTCCTATGGGCTGACCTAACACAACCGGGTGGATAGGTCCTGTCGGTGTCAAAACCGGCGGATCTGGAGTAGGGGGTCCTGAACTGTGCGTCTAGGCGGATGGTAACAGGAGACAAGGGACACGATGTTTTTACCCAGGTTCAGGCCCTCTCGATGGAGGTAAAACCTTACTCCTGCTTGATTAATATTGATTATATGGGTAGTACAAGAGTAGATCTACCACGAGATCAAAGAGGCTAAACCCTAGAAGCTAGCCTATGGTCTGATTGTTGTTCGTCCTACGGACTAAAACCCTCCGGTTTATATAGACACCCGATAGGGTTAGGGTTACATAGAGTCGGTTACAATGGTAGGAGATCTACATATCCGTATCACCAAGCTTGCCTTCCACGCCAAGGAAAGTCCCATACGGACACGGGACGAAGTCTTCAATCTTGTATCTTCATAGTCCAGGAGTCCGGCCAACGGTGATAGTTCGGCTATCCGGACACCCCCTAATCCAGGACTCCCTCAGTAGCCCCTGAACCAGGCTTCAATGACGACGAGTCCGGCGTGCATATTGTCTTCGGCATTGCAAGGCGGGTTCCTCCTCTGAATACATAGAAGATTTTGAACACAAGGATAGTGTCTGTCTCTGCAAAACAAGTTCCACGTACTACCGTAAAGAGAATTACTTTTGCACAGATCTGCTGACGTATTCCGTGGCGTGAAATCACACCACGGCCAGTCCTTTATACGAATCATTTTTACTGTTCCACCTCAGCACGTTTAGCGAGGCGGTTTCCTTGGCACGTCTTATCAAAGCGGAGATCGTGCCCCCTTATTCCGGGATTCCCATCAATACGGACGTGGGTAACCCAACCGCGCCATCGATTATGGCGCTTGGGAGATAAGCGAGTTTTCACCCGGCTGGCGGGGACGATAGTCGTTCATCCATATAAGGGATAAGGATCCACCTTTTCACCCACGCCTTCTTCCTCCTTTGCTCATCCGCTTCCGCAAGACGAGCTCCAGCGCCCAAGTCCGCACATCCCACCTCAACCTTCTCCAACTATGTCCGCAGCGGGAGGCAAGTGGATGGCCTCCTCCGTCACGGAGGGGCGCATCAAAAAGCTGCGGAAGGCCGAATACTTGTCCGACAACATCGCGCATCGGCTCCCCAACAAGGGGCAGCTCATCCCCATCCCCAGCCCCCATGCACTACTGGAAACAGGGAATTTGCCATCAGCCAGATCTTTGCCATCTGCCAGCTGATGGCAAAGAACGCTTTGCCATCTGCTTATGAAAACAGATGGCAAAGAACCGACGACGGCAAAGAACATGGTTGCCATCAGCCACCCTTTGCCATCTGCTAGTGGATGGTAATAATCTTTGCCATCTGCCAGCAGATGGCAAAGAGGTTGGCAAATCCTGTGGCCGCCACGAGTGTAATGGCGCATCAGCCCAAGTCTTTGCCATCCGCCAAGAGACCAAGAAAGATTCTTTGCCATCTACTGGCAGATTGCAAAGAGATGGGGTTATTTTTTTCTATATAAAAAAACTGTGGGGTTATCCCCTCCCTCTCTCCCCACCCATCCAGGTAAAAAAACATCCGCCGCCGCTCGCTCCTTCCTTCCTCACCCTAGCCCCAATCCACAGCCCCACGCCCCTCGTTCCTTCCTTCCTCACCCGCCGCCGCCCCTCCCACCTCCTCCTCCTCCTTCGCGCCCTAGGAGCCCCGGGCCCGCCGCTGCATACTCCTCCACTGCCCGCCCTGCTGCGTCATGAGCCTGCCCCTCCTCTTCGCGTTCGATGGTCGAGATAGTCGGGTCAACGAGGAGATGCCTGCGGTGGCCATGGACGACTCCATGAGCGGGACCACCGCCGTCATGGGCGCATGCGTCGGCGGCGCACTCAACTCTCTCCTCACACCCCTTCTCCACCTCCGCTGCCTGCCAGGTCGCGGCGTATGCCGCCACCGCGCCAACAGCACCCCCACCACTAGCCGCTGCTCCGCCACTTCACCATCGCCATCCATCCATCCATCACCCAGCGCCACCGCTGCACCATCCACCATCGCCGCCGCCACTGAACCCCGAACCACCGAACCCAAGCCTGCGCCACCCACCACTTCCACTCCTCCTCTCTCTCTTGCAGCTCCTCCCTCCGCTTCACCCCTGCTGCTTCTTCTTCCCCCGCGCCTCTCTGCTGCTTCTCCCTTCTCCAACCTCCTGCTGCTGCCTCCTTCTCTTGCTCCGCTGCTCCTCCTAATCTTCTCTCGAACCAGAAAACTGCTGCTGCTCTCCTCTCAACGTCTTGCTGCTGCTCTTCTCTGAAACCTCAAAACTGTTGCTTCTTCTCCCTCTCTCTATTCTCTAATTTTCTGTAATCTTGAGTAGTGTAATGTTCAGTACTTTGAAATGTTCAGAATTGACACATGTAGCACTTGTAAGGTTCAGATTTTGATAAGTGTTTGCAACCAAGTAATTTGTTCAGTTCGTACTTGTTAAATATCATGTCATAAATTATATGTTCTGAATAGTGGATTTCTTGTTGCTTTGGGAACTAACTAATATGTAATATTTTGTTACTTTGGTAATTAGTGTTCTGTCAAGATATATGTGTGTTCACCTGTACTTCTTCTCGCTGTACTAGTTAAATTCTATCAGTAATTTTAGTTGTTAAATACTGTTGTGTTGATCTGTGGGTACTAATCTTGTGGCTTGTAAGATTTCGTTTCGTTGTCACTTGTGTAACCTGAACCGTGGTGTAGTATCCTGTTCGCATATGTGTGGTTTTGTGTGTTCTGTAGTCCCATTATCGCTTATGTACCTGTGATATATGAATGTGCGTGTGTGTGTTTGATTTGAAACAATTATATTCTGTCATATATTGTCGCTTCTTCCTATTGTTATATGTTTGATACTAATGTGTCCTTGTCTTGTAGCTTTACTTGATATTGACTCTGTTTCTGTTAGTATTTTAATTCTCAAATAAAACAAAATACCAAAAAGATAGTGAGTAATATCTTAACCTCCCTTTGCTATTTTGCATTTTCTTGGTGGATTATCTTCGGGTACAATCATTGTTAGTTTAGATTCTTATTTTCTGCATTTATCTCTTAATTGTGCTACCTAGCTTTAGCGAGCATAGTCGCCGCCACCTAGTCCTGTGGAGAACACGACATCCGTAGTTTGGGGCGAAAACCCCGCTATACTTTCAATTGATCACGGAGGTTGGCGGCGAGCTGGTGATGGAGACCGTGTCCTCGGAGATGGTGGAAAGGGATTATTCACCGGGCTGTAATTATTTGGCCGAAAGGGATTTATTTTTCCCCAGGCCGAGATGGCCGAAAATCAAATCTCTGCCCTTAAAATCACTTCAATCTGTTGCTTAGTTTCTGCTCTGAAGTAGCCCATAGAGTTACATGCATGTTGTACACCTAAAAATTGGAGATTTTGTCGGGGAAGCTGATCGTGACCCACGTACACCTATGGGACCGGGTCCCTTACGGTTCGGTGGGGGCGGAGGTTGCACAAAGAGCAGATCGAGGCGATGCACACGAGCAGTTTTACCCAGCTTCGGAGCTCTCCGGAGAGATAAAACTCCTACTGCCGCTTGTCTGATTATGTGTGTTCTTGCTAGGGAGCAATGAGAGCTACAAAACCTAGCTTGGGTGTATCTAGCTTCGGGTGAGTAGAACCGAATTGAGCCGAACCCTTTCTACGTTGCACCAGGGCCTCCTTTTATAGGCACAAGGGGTCACCAACATGTGCTACGTAGATGAGGGTAGAAAGGGGAAAAGATTTGTGTTTGGTACAACTAGTTTGTACAGTGTACTCTACCTAACTCTGACGGCAATGGACAAGAGTAATAAATGCCCGTCCATGTCGCCTGAACAGTGCGACAAGGACCGTCAGATGTGCCACCGTTCGCCACGACGGCCTCTGTCGCCGCCGCTATCGCTGTTCTCCGCTGGCTGCACAGCCCCTTGACACGCTGCGTTTCAGAATAGCCCAATGGCGACATCGCTGGCGGATGAGCTGGAGCGGAGATGAAGAGAGGTTGCTCGCCGCGGCAAGCGCCTTTGCCGCTGCTGAACCCTTGTCGCACTCGGAAGCTTGTCGTCATCGAGCCTTCCCCGCAAGTTCCTCTTGCCGGGTCTTGTCTTCACGCGCTTTGAGTATTCTTCCCCGCAAGCTCCTCTTGCCGGGCCTTGTTTTCTTGACTTTAATACTTTGTTCTTGAATGGCTCAAAGAGCCAAGGATGACCTTGGCGGTCATTGGCAACCTTGCCGCTGGTGCTGCCCTGCGCAGTGCGAGTTCGGGATACTAAGGGTACCCCTACTCTAGTACACCGACAGAGCCCCGGCCTGGGCCACACGGTGCCGAGCGCTTGTTGGGCCAGGCCCAAAATAAGTGCATGAGCCGCTGCCCAAATCATGCCAAGTATTTCGCTCAGGACCCACCACGCCCCCATTTAACAGCACGCGCCCGAACGTGGCGTCTGGAGAGATCGTGGGGCTTTTTAATTGAAAAGCGGAACGCCCCCCCTCTTTATAAGCAGGGGAAACAGGAACAGGACGCCCACCTTGCCATTGATGTCACATCAAGAAAACAACCGCCGCTCCCCCCTTCTTCTCAAGCCCAGAGAGAGCGACGCCCGCCTCCCCCCATTGCCACCGGTAACTAACGCCGCCGCCTCCTCCACCACCTCCTCCATGGGCCCGAAGCCGATTAAGGAAGGGCGCAAGTCGGCCGAGGTGTAGCGGCTCACAAGCGCCATGAAGGAGCTGGCCACCTTGACCCTGCTTCGATGTGAAGGGGTTGAAGGACGGCTATTACCTCTTTTAGGCGACGATACGCTAGCGCACACAAGACGTAGGGTGATCTCCGCCGCCGCATCCGAGAAGGTTTCTGTCGGGTATCCCTTCTTCGCGCTTTTCTTCTACTGCGGGCTTTGCCCGCCTTTTTCCGAGTTCTTTTGAGACATCATGAACACCTACGGCCTCCGCCTCCTTGATTTCACCCCCAACGCCGTTCGGACCATGGCGGTTTTCGCACACCTTTGCGAGAACTTTGTCGGGATCCACCCAAATGTAGCCATTTTCCGCCACTACTTCATGCCCCGTGTTGAGAGAGGAGAGCCACTTGCCGGAGGGATTGCTTGGATCTCTAGGATCGGCAAGAAAGAAGCTTATCTTGATGGAGAGCTCCGTAGCAAGTGGGATGAGTGGAGAGCCGATTGGTGTTGGATTATAGAGGAGAATCCGCAGCCCTTCACCGCCCAGCGTCAAGTTCCCATAGTGCGCGGCAACGATTGGAGTAACTTGGCGCCGGAGGATGCCAAGTTGAAGATTGTCGTGACCCGGATCTTGTGCCTCAGGCATGCCGGTTTCACCAGGCGCCTGCTGGCGGATTTCCTTCACGCAGACGCTTCCCTTGCAGGAGAGGAGGAGGCCTGCTTGGGAGTTCCAAAATGCGGCGACGCCATGAGGCTGCGCTCTGGCCTCAGCTGGAACTTCACCGCCCCGAGCTGGATGCGATGTTGCTGGAGCTGTTCAAGCACGACGCAGATCACCCGAGTGGTTCATGCTGCCGAGGGGGTCGCCTTGTGCAACAACTCGTCGCATGACCGTGATCCGCTGATGATGCCGCGCAGCGATTCCCATGGGATCGCTCCAACTTGGCAAGAGCCCGCCGACGACGCCGTGGCAGCAGTTCTTCGACAGCCGGAAGAAGTGCCGATCCCGCCGACGAAAGAAGAGGCTCACCCACGACACCACCGACGCCGAGCTGCAGTGCATCGCCACCAGCCGGAGGAGGCGGCGAAGCTGCTGCCGGTGAGTTCGGGTTCACCGTGGAGGAGTCGGAGGCCGCGGAGGCGGCAAGCCTTGCCGACCGAGAGGAGCTTGCCGGCACGGAGGAGCAGGCCGAGCCCGGACGCTGAGCTGAGCGACCTGCCGGGGCGCCCTCCGCCGGGCCAAGTAGCTTGTCAGAGAGGAGCCCGCAGCCCCGCCAAGAAGGCGCCTCAAGGCCGAGAAGTGACGGGCGGCAGACGGGCTAACAGCCGCCGCCGCTCGACGCTTCCACCACGGCAAGCACGGTTGCCGCTGGAGCGCCCACGCCGCCACAAAGAACGGGGCGGGCCTTTCGGGACCACGGCCCCGCACCCGCCAAGCGCCCGAGGGAGCCTACCTCCCCTGGCCGCACCGGAGGGGGGAGCGGACTTGACTTCTCCGCCTCCGGCGAAGAGGAAGAAGAGTAAGACCTCGCTGTGCATTTGTAATTTTTCAATTTATCGCTTATCTTGTATCTGATTTGTTTCATTCTCGAGCTCTTTCCTTTTTCAGACGCTGCTCAGAGGGCGTCAAGAGGGCCAAGACCCCGGTGGTTGTCGCCGAAGACGATTCTCCTGTGGCGGCTGTGAGGCGCCTGAGACCCCATTGCCGGACCCGCAACCCTTCTTCAGAGCAGCCCAAAGACAGCCCCCCCCAGAAGTATCTGGTTTATTTCACGTTAGGTGTGCCTGGGTGCTCCTTCTTCATCGATATCCGACTTGTCGATTTGTGTAGGAGCAGAGCAGTCTCGCCAGAGGGCCCGGAGGTCGCTTCCCAAATTCTGCTCGCTTCAATTACGCCGCCAAGGAGAATTCTCCGCAAGGGAGCGCTTCCGCAAGGGAGGCTTTCGATAAGGGAAGTTCTCCGACAGGCAGCGCCGGGCGATCCTCCGGTGGTAGAGACCGCGCCATCGAGCCCATCGCAGTAACCCTTTTGCGTGACAATTTCTTGGGTTTTTTTTTTTTGTTCCTCTTTTCGAACGCTTGCTTGATCGTTCTTTCTTTTTCGACATCGATCCATCTCGCCGGAGAGCCGATGAGATCGAGGTTGCCGGGCGAGGAGGACGACGCGGCAAACAATGACGACGCCGCCAACATGGAAGAAGAGGCTGGCGCCGATGGATCCGCTGGCAGGAGGCCGCCAAGGTTGCCGGGCGCAACGGCCGGGCGTAGGGGTTCGCTGATCGCATCGACGCCCCGAGGCCGCAGAGCGCCAGCGCTGCACCGACCGCCGATCCTCGCCACCGATGCCGCCGCCAGCCAAGAGCCCTCAGCCCGCGCTTATTCAAGGCCGGCGACGGCGTTTTCATCAAGCTCCCATGGCGCTAAGCTCAGTGGCCGGCCGAAGGGGAGACTTCGACGCGAACTGCTCGCCCGCTGGGCTATCGCTAGTGGACGCGCCAAGCAGCAGCAGCAGCGAAGTTCGAGGAGGAGCAGCTGCCTGAAGAAGCCGGTGTCGCTTACCGCGCCCGCAAGCCAAACCGAGTCCCGGAAGCGCTTGTCGCGAGGGCGGAGCCGACATGGAGAAACGCGCAGAAGAGCTCCGGCGCGCCAACAAGGAAGCTCTTCGACGAGCCAAGCGCTGGAGCAACTTCGAAGAGCGCACGACCTTCATCCTTGAGAAGGCCGAGGTCAAGAGCAGCAAAGGCTTGCCGGGCGAGAAGCTATTCGCACAAGAAGGCGAAGCTGGCTAAGCGGAAGATCAACCTCGATAGCTATGAGGAAGATCTTACGCTGCCGAGCAATCAATTGGCGGAGCTCTCCAGAAGCAAAGGACGCCGCCGCAGCCGCCGAGGCCGCCAAGAAGGAGTTGGAGACGAGGTGGCACAGCTGGAGGCCACCTCCAAGAGCGGGCGAGGAGGTCACCGGCTGAAGCGCGGCGCGAGAAGGACGCCACACTTGGCGAAGTTGTAGGTGGCCGCTGATAGGATCAAAGAGCTCGATGCCGCCAAGGACTCCAAGGCCGATCTGGAGCTGAAACTAACCACCTTGACAGAGACGCTGGACGGCGCCAAGGAGCGGGAAGCGGGTCTGTTGGAGAAGATCAAGGCCAACGAGGAGCTGTTGGCGAAAGCTGCGACCGCCCAGGACACCTTTAGAGATAACGTGATGCACTGGACGGAGGGTCTTGTGGATACCGTCGCCGCCATCAATAATGAGCTGATGGAGCTGGGGATGGTGGACCTCGGGTACTCCACCGACGAGCGCCTTCCACCCAGCGCCAAGCTCAGCCTGTTCTTCAAGGGCGCAGGACGGGTCTCCAGCTGCCCGGAAGAGATCCTAAAGCAGCTGGCCGACGAGTCGCACAAATTCGCGCCTGGGCTCTCTGTAAGGTGCTGATGAAGGTGGCCTTCCGCAACCCAAGCGTTAGCTTCGCCAACGTCCTCAAGTCCCCGCCACGATCGCCGACGTTGAAGCTAAGGCCCTTGTCGCACTCCATTGTGGACATGGTGAGCGGAGTCAAGAGGGTCGATGGCGACCGTGTAGACTAGGCCGCCAAGTTTATCTTTCCCTTTGTCGCCGCAGATCATGTTTAGGAGAACAATCTATTAGATCTGCGACAAGTTATTTTGTAATATACTCTATCTTAGGCATCGATTGCAATGTTATTTCCTTCACTTGATTCTTTCCTTTGTATGTTTGGGCCCTCACGCTTAGGGAACGGTCGGCGCTGGCACGCTTTTGTCGCGAGCTGAGGCGAACTTCAGCAACTTCGTTGGTGGTGCTTCCTCCGACAAGCAACCTTGTCGCGACTAGTTGCGGCTCACTTAAGTTGTTGAGCGGACTCGAAACAAAGTAAGGGCGCAAACTAGCTACGAGTTGGTTCCTCCGCGCACAGGTTTTCCATACAAAGTACTATCAAGCGAGGAAGATAACTTTAAAAAATTTTAAAACTGAATGTTCAAACTCTGGCAACTTAGCTTTTCTGTCGTTTGCTTCCCGGCAAGGCAAAACTTCCTCGAGCCACGCTTGGTCCATGGTATTATCTTCTCCTCCTCCCCCCTGGTCGACTTGTGTGCGGGGGAACCTTCCTTTCTTTGAGAAAGAGAAAGAAGAGAAAATAAAGTTATGGAGGCCTATGGCTTGTTGTTGCTTACCGGGTTTGGGTGCTGCACAAAGTGTTAGATAATATATGCTAAAAATGATTATAAAAGCAAGTATCCAACGAGCTGTGCGCAACACATAAGCTTTACTGATGCACGGGGTCTGCGCCCGGCTTTGTACAAAGGATTACATGCAACAGCGGCAAGACTTGTACAAAAGGTGGTTGCCGGAACAGGTTCCGGCAACTGCGCCCTATGGGTAAAACTTACGAATATGCTCAATATTCCAGGAGTTGCTCACCGGAATGCGATCTTCGGTCTCAAGGCGGACAGCGCCGGACCTAGTGACTCGTCTCACCCGATAAGGGCCTTCCCACTTCGGCGTCAACTTGTTGGAATTCTTGGCGGATTGAACGCGCCGAAGAACAAGGTCGCCTTCCTCGAAGCTTCTGGCACTAACTTTGCGGCTATGGTAGCGGCGCAAAGCTTGCTGGTAACGAGCAGCTCGCACAGCGCTCGAAGACGATCCTCTTCAAGGAGCAGCGTCATCTTGCCGCAGCTGCTCTTGCTCAAGCTCATCATAATAAGCACTGAGGTGACCCGTGATACGAGTTCCGTGGGGAGAACTGCCTCTGCTCCATAGACTAGAGCGAAGGTGTCCGCCGCGTGGCTTGATTCGGCGTCATTCTCGATCGACTAAAGAACCACCGCAGCTCCTCAATCCAGTTTCTTCCGCACATGCGCCGCCGTCGAAAGTTCTGGTCTTGAGCCCGCGCAGCACTTCAGCATTTGCCCTCTCTCGCTTGACCGCTGCTTCGGGTGAGCAATGTACAAAGCAGACCTTGGCGCCAAGATCTTGGACGATCGCATGAAGGTGCGGCTCGTGAATTGTGTGCCATTGTCGGTGATGATCCTGTTAGGAATCCCAAAACGGCAAACAATTGACTCAAGAACTTGATCGCCGATCTTTGTCACCTTCCTCACCGCTTCCACTTCGCCACTTTGTGAACTTGTCGATTGCAATGTACAGACACAAAGCCCCGAAGCTCGGGGAAGGGGCCGAGGATGTCGAGCCCCTGCATCGAGAAGGCCAGGATAAAGGGATCGCTTGGAGAGCTTGAGCTGGCTGGTGTATCTCGCTGAATGGAACCGCACGCTCACACTTGGTTACTTGTGCAGTTGCATCCGGAGGGTCTGTCGGCCGGAAGAAACCTTGCCGGAAAGGTTTGCCGGCAAGTGCTCTCGCCGCCAATGTGGTGACCACATATGCCTCCACGCATCTCCGCCAACAGCTTCTCATCCATCTTCCCGCAAATACATTTCAATTTCACACCGCTGAGTCTTCTTCTGTACAGAATGCTGTCAACAAACTGGTACATACTTGACTGCCGGGCTACTTTTTCCGCTTCTTCTTGCCCTTCGGGAAGTTCTCCTGTCTGAAGGAAAAGGACGATCTGCTGTGCCCATGTTGGAGCTTGTGGCTCGACAACAAGGACTAAAGGCACACTGGCTACTGTGGGATCATCCGCTTTACCAAGAAGAACTCGCGGCTCACCGAGCTTGATGATCCCCGCCAAGCTTGCCGGAGCAAAACTTTTCGGGAGCGTCTGCTTCAACGAAACAAACCTTGAGGCTTGTCGGAGCAGACTGCTCCTCAGCAGCATCCGTGTTGATCCTAGGGACCTTCTTGGCGGCGGCTTCAGGGAGCTCTGCCGGAAAGTAGTCACCAGAAACCAACTTTATCTTCTTGCTCTGTCCAGTTGATGGCGTCACAGTCGGCTGAGTCAGCTTGAGCACAAAAATCCCTGGTTCCACAGGTAACTTGAGTGCGGCACATTTCGACAGGCCATCAGCAATATCATTCTGAGCTCTTGGAACATGTTCCGTTTGCAGGCCGTCAAAGTGCTCTTCTAGCTTCCTCACTTCATCAACGTAGGCCTCCATCAACGGACTCTGATAATCTTTGTTTACTTGGCGGACGACAAACTGTGAGTCTCCCCTGACAATGAGCTTCCTTATCCCAAGGTCCACTGCGATCCTGAGACCGGCAAGCAAACCTTCATACACTGCAGTATTGTTCGTTGCTTGCTCCTTGGGAAAGTGCATTTGGGTTACATACTTGAGGTGCTCTCCGGTGGGTGCGATAAGCAGCACGCCGGCACCGGCGCCTTGCAGCAAGAAAGCACCGTCAAAGTACATAAGCCACTCCTTTCCTGCCTCCTTGGCGGGGATGCTCGTCTCTGGAATCTCTTCGTCTTGCGTTGGCGTCCACTCTGCTATGAATTCTGCCAATGCTCTGCTCTGGATGGTTGAGGTGCTCTCAAACTTGAGCCCAAAGCTTGACAGTTCCAGTGCCCACTCGACAATCCTGCCTGTTGCTTCTGTGTTTTGCAGTATCCTCTTCAGCGGAAAGCGAGTGACAACTGTGATCTCATGTGCTTGGAAGTAATGGCGCAGCTTTCTCGAGTCCATGAGGAGGCCGAAAAGCAACTTCTGCACACCAGAGTACCTTGACCTAGCCCCCTGCAGGAGGGAACTGACAAACTAAACTGGGCGCTGCACCATCTTTTTCTGTATCTTCTCGCAATCCTGCGCAGATCCGTCCTTGTCGGGACCAGAGCTTGTCGGCGAAGCCCCCTGCTTGTCGCTGGATGTGTCTGCTTCGGTTGCCGGCTCATCATCTGCCTCCCTCTCCACCACTAACGCAGCACTAACCACTTGACTGGTTGCTGCTAGATATAGCAGCAACTTCTCTTGTGGCCTAGGTGCGATAAGTGTTGGAGTGGAGGACAGGTACCTCTTCAAGTCCTGCAGCGCAGCCTCCGCCTGGAGTCCATTTCATTGACCTGCCTTTTCAAAATCTTGAAAATGGCGTAGGCGCTTAGCAGACCTAGAGATAAACCTGCTGAGAGCAGCCACGCAACCGGCAAGCCTTCGTACATCCTTGACGCGCTTTGGTGCTTCAATCTTCTCAATGGCCTTGATCTTGTCAGGATTGGCTTCAATTCCCCTCTGAGACACGAAGAACCCGAGAAGCTTGCCGGAGGGAACTCCAAACACGCACTTCTCGGGATTGAGCTTGAGGTTGATCTTCCGCAGATTCGCAAAGGTTTCATCTAAGTCTTGAACCAGAGTTGTCATGTCTTTGCTCTTGACCACAATCTCATCCATTTAAGCTTCCACATTTCTGTGCATCTGCGGCTCAAAAGCATGATGGACTACTCTTGCAAATGTTGAATCAGCATTCTTCAAACCGAAGGGCATCCGTATAAAACAGTATGTGCCACAAGGGGTAATGAATGCGGTTTTCTCTTCATCCACTTCGGCCATGAAGATCTGATGATACCCTGAGTATGCATCAAGAAATGAAAGCAAGTCACATCCAGCAGTGGAGTCAACAATCTGGTCGATGCGCCGCAGGGGAAATGGGTCTTTGGGACAAGCTTTATTAACATCAGTGAAGTCAATACAAAGTCTCCATTTCCCATTTGCTTTTCGCACGACCATAGGATTGGCCAGCCACGTAGGATGGAGCACTCCTCTGACAAGGCCTGCTGCTTCCAACTTCTTGATCTCCTCTGCAATGAACTCTTGGCGCTCCACTGCCTGCTTCCTTACTTTTTGCTTGACGGGTCGCGCACGAGGACAAACAGCTAGGTGGTGCTCAATTACTTTCCCGGGAACACCGGGGATGTCAGATGGTTGCCATGCAAACACATAGACGTTCGCCCGCAGGAAAGCAACGAGCGCGCTTTCCTATTTAGGGTCAAGCGTGGCACTGATGGTGAAGGTACCACCAGTGCCGTCCTCCTTGGTGGACACCTTCTTTGTCTCTGGAGCTGCCATCTTCTTCTTACACTTGCCGGTGGAGCTCGATGGTGCGTCCTCGACGGTAGCGCAGCACTGCGAAGAGGTGCGCTTGCCGGAGTGGGCATAAGAGCTCTTGCCGGACTTGGTCTTCCTCTTCCCCCCGGGAGCTTCAGCGGCAAGTGGCTTGTTATCTGTTGCAGCTGCTGCTTCCCGGTAAATCTTGTTGGCGCAGATAAGAGCATCCTTCTTGTCGCCGGGGACAGAGATGACACTTATCGGGCCGGGCATCTTGAGCAGGTTATAGGCATAATGAGAGGCTGCCATGAACTTGGCGAGTGCTGGATGGCCAAGTATCCCATTATAAGGCAATGGGAAATCAGCAACGTCGAACGTGACCCTCTCAGTCCTGAAGTTTAGCTCGCTGCCAAATGTTATCGGCAGCGTGATCTTCCCCTTCGGCTTGCTCTGTTCTGGGTTAATTCCTTGGAAAGTGCCAGTCTCTTCGAGCTCGCTGTCAGGGATTTGATGCTTCTGGAGCACTGCGGAGGAGATCAGATTCAAGCCGGCCCCGCCGTCAACTAACATCTTGGTGACCTTGAGGTTGCGGATGGTTGGTGAGACCAACATCGGCAAGCACCCGACCGCAGTTACGCGATCAGGGTGGTCCTCAATATCGAAGATGATAGGCGTGCTGGACCACTTCAGAGGCTTGCGTGACTCTACGGATGGTTCTGCCGCATTGACCTCCTGCATCCACTGCTTGAGCTGGCGGTGTGAGGTATGCAGAGAAGCACCGCCGTCAACGCAGAGAACCTCTGTCGCTTTCTGAAACTCCTGCTCATCAGCTTCATCATCATCCATGTCTTCATCGCCGCCGTCGCTATCTTCATCCTTGTCGCGCCACGGGAGGTCCGTCTCTTGCCGCTGCTTGGCCTTGCCGTGGCGTCCTCCCCCGCCGGTCGCTTGCTAGCTGCCCCAGACCTTCGGGCCTTCTCCTTGTCGCTCCACTCGTACTCAGCTCTCTGCTGTTCGACAAGCTGCTCGACTTTCTTGCAGCTCTGGAGGTCGTGGACCTTGGTGCGGTGAATCTTGCAGTACTGTTTGTTGGAGCTGTCTGGCTTGTCGGCGGCCGCCACAGGCTTGCAGTTGGTGCTAGCGGCAACCTCCTTGCCGGAGCCACCAACCTTGGCCTCCTTGGCGGCGCCGTCCTTGCCGGACTGCTCGACAACTAGTACCTCTTTGTTCTTCTTCCTTCGGTTGTTCCGCCGCCGACTCTTCTTTGCCGGGGCGATCTCATCACTGTCGGATCCTGCTTCTGCATTCTCTCCTGGGAGTCTTCTCCCTTCCTCAGCGCGTGCACACTTGTCGGCCAAGGCATACAGTTCACTGACGTCCTTGACTTTGCACATCGCCATCTCCTCCCTCATCCTGCGGTTGCGCACATTCTGATGAAATGCGCTGATCACCGCGGGAGGGTGGACATCCGGGTTGTTGTAGTGCACACGGCTGAATCTCTGAATGAACTTGCGCAGGGACTCTCCTTCCTTCTGGGCGAGCAGATGAAGGTCACTTTCCTGGCCATGAGGCTTGTGGCCGCCTGTGAAGGCGCCGACAAACTGATGGCATAAATCTGCCCACGAGGATATGGAGCAGTCCGGCAAGTGCATGAGCCAAGATCTAACATTGGGCTTGAGCACCAGAGGGAAGTAGTTGCCGAGGATCTTGTCGTCTCGCCCTCCGGCAGCCTGCACCGCAATGGTGTAGATGCTGAGGAACTCCGACGGGTGCGTCCTGCCATCGTACTTCTATGGCATGTCTGGCTTGAAGTTTTTCTTGTCGGGCCACTGGACTTGCCGCAGCTCACGGGTGAAAGCAGGGCAACCTACCGCGTACGGCAAGTCACCTGGTTCCCCTGGCGCTTGCATGTCGACAGCGGCCCAAATGCGCTGGTCGATTGACGCCGCTTTCTTGGCGCCGATGCGAGTTCGAGCATCTTGTTGCCGTTCTTGAAGAACTTGGCGCTGGTCGCGACGAGCTCGCGGGTCCGACGACGCGGTGGAGTCGCTGTCGAGGTGGATCCGACGAGTCGGCGATCTTGGCCTTCGGGAAGGGGAGTGCATGGTGGTTGCACCCCCGCAGGTCTCGTCGCCACCGGCTCGTGCCTTGTAGCCTTGCCGCGGTTGCGAGGTTCTTGGTTGTCGCGACGTGTCGCCGTTGGCAAAGCCGATGAGACTCTGGATGGTGGCCCTCCATTCGTCGGCCTTGTCGGCCGTTGGAGGGTAGTCTAGGAGCAGCTGAGCTCTCGCCAGAGCCTCTGCTTGGGTGGTGGGCGGCAATGGCGAACGATGCGAGGAGCGGGACGTGCTCGGATGTCTAAATATCTTAGAAGGAGCAGTATCCCATCCAGGCGAACGTCCCCCACTCGCACCAGCCTGTTGATGCGCATGTTGGCCTTGAACGTCCCGGGAGCCACCAGGTCGATCTTGGCCCAACGAACGTATGGTTCCGCGAGCACCATGACGCTGTCGGTCGCGCGTCTCCTGAGAGGGACACGGTACGTATCCGGACGCCGAGGTCTGCGCCGCCTTGTCCTTGGACTTGGCAGCGTCGTGGGCTCCCTCGCCGGGCGCCTCGCCTCCGCTTGGGCGCCTTCCCCACCACTCGTCAGCTCCGGTGGTGGTGGGTTGGACGCGGACGGCTCCGCCGCCGCCGAAGCCTTCTTCTTCGGTGGCATGTTGATGAAGATGTCGATGATGTCGCTCGTGTGAACGCCGGATCGGGTTCACACAGCCTCGACGCACCCCTACATGGCGCGCCAAAGATGTCGGGGAAGCTGATCGTGACCCACGTACACCTATGGGACCGGGTCCCTTACGGTTCGCTGGGGGTGGAGGTTGCGCAAAGAGCAGATCGAGGCGATGCACACGAGCAGTTTTACCCAGCTTCGGAGCTCTCCGGAGAGATAAAACTCCTACTGCTGCTTGTCTGATTATGTGTGTTCTTGCTAGGGAGCAATGAGAGCTACAAAACCTAGCTTGGGTGTATCTAGCTTCGGGTGAGTAGAACCGAATTGAGCCGAACCCTTTCTACGTTGCACCAGGGCCTCCTTTTATAGGCACAAGGGGTCACCAACATGTGCTACGTAGATGAGGGTAGAAAGGGGAAAAGATTTGTGTTTGGTACAGCTACTTTGTACAGTGTACTCTACCTAACTCTGACGGCAAGGGACAAGAGTAATAAATGCCCGTCCATGTCGCCTGAACAATGCGACAAGGACCGTCAGATGTGCCACCGTTCGCCACGATGGCCTCCTGTCAGCGCCGCTTATCGCTGCTCTCCGCTGGCTGCACAGCCCCTTGACACACGTGCCTGGAATAGCCCCATGGCGACACGTTGGTGGATGAGCTGGAGCGGAGATGAAGAGAGGTTGCCTGCCGTGGCAAGCGCCTTGCCGCGGCTGAACCCTTGTCGCACTCGGAAGCTCGTCGCTCACCGAGCCTTCCCGGCAAGTTCCTCTTGCCGGGGTCTTGTCTTCTACGCGCCTTGAGTGGCCTTCCCGACAAGCTCCTCTTGCCGGGGCCTTGTTTTCTTGACTTTAATACTTTGTTCTTGAATGGCTCAAAAGAGCCATGGATGACCTTCGCGGTCGCTGGGCAAACCTTGCCGCGGGGTGCTGCCACTGCCCGTGCACGAGTTCGGGATACTAAGGGTACCCCTACTCTAGTACACCGACAGATTTCATCCCTTACTAGAGAGTTATCCAATACAATGGGTTGCATGTTGATTCATGTTGACTGGATATAGGTGTCAATCTTGCCGGGAACATTGGCTCGACTTGATAGAGAAGCACCAAACTACCAAAAGTATGCCTTGCTTTACATGACCAAAGCTTGCATATCAATCCATGGATCATTATGTATTGCTGCATAAATTCGAAGTCCTAACCTTGTTCTACTTTTCTAAAAGGGATGGCTACAACGATTTCAATACATTCTACATACAGGTAATTCTTTTCAGCTATCCAATATTCTGTATTTTTTGGTCCAATTGGTGATGCCAATGCATCTAAAATAATGCTTGGTGATTTGCTCCGCTGCCAGTGCTCATAAGTTAAAATATTTTTTTTATTTAGGCTGCATCTGGTACTAAAGGTGTCTCTAGTGGTTCCCCTGTTGTTGATTGCCAAGGAAGAGCTGTTGCACTGAATGCAGGAAGCAGCAGTTCCAGTGCTTCAGCCTTCTACCTTCCATTAGACGGTGTAAGTTGTTTATGTATCAACACTAATATAGTACTTCCTCATGCTCACAGGAAGTTCTGGGATCATAGAAACCAGATCATCATCAGCTACTTAATCCATTAATTGTTTGGGGCCCTCTTAGCTTTGCTAACATTATCTGCCTAAATTGTTCCGGGTAGTTAGGCACTCAACTGACACGTGGCTGTTGGGACACATTTGGTAGCAAGCGTAATCTGCTTATATTCCTCGTGGTACACTTCTGTGTGCATTCTGCTCGATGATCCTTTTGTTCTATTAGATGCTACCATTTTAGTTTTCTATTTTGGAGAGCTAATTACTGAAGTTTAATGGCGCTCATCCCATGGAAACCTACATTTTTGGATGGGGGAGTAATTGTTTTATCTATTATTCGGGAACTCAGATCATCCATGATCCATTTTTTATTCTGTCCTTTTCAAAGGTGACTTTTCAACACAAAGGTTTCGAAGAAACTCGATGTCTTGGACGCAGGAATGAAACCGAGCAGGTATGATCCTCCTGTGCTCGTTTTTCTAGTTTGGAGAAAGATGTACACTTTTCTTTTCACGGCTCTGTGTGCTACATGATTAATTGCACCTTGAAATTTCTACTAGGACAGGCGGTACGACTTGTTTCTCCAGCATGGGAGACTGGAATGCTGGTTGTTGATTCTTTAGTAATGTTTGCTTCTTAGTTTTGTTATTTCTAAACATACTTTCTTTTATGCTCAGCTTGTTGCTTCTTCCATTGTACTCCCTCCATAAAGAAATATAAGAGTGTTTAGATCACTAAAGAAGCGAATTAAACGCTCTTATATTTCTTTACAGAGGTAGTACCTTTCTATCTCATACGGAACCTGGTAATTCTGTTATTGCAGGTGCGATGGACTGCAGACAAACATCCTAAACCCGGTGACGTGTTGATTCGCATGAATGGGGAGGTACGATTGTTTTCAAATGGTATACTAATAATATTTCAACTTAATTTTTGACACTGCACTGATGTCTTGTGACTCCATTGATTGTACTGTTGATACCTCTATTATCATCAATAAGGTCTGTGTTGGTGTTCATCATGGCTTTCAACAGTTCATTTATATTAGTTGCACCTGATATAAATTTTATTTTGTAAACTTAAGTTATTAATATTTCAGAACTTGTACTTGATTTTTCAGAAAATATTATGCTTGGTTGCTGTTGTATATGGACTCTTCTCTAAGTTATCGAATGCCAAAAGACTTTCCTTCGGAAAGTTATGAAGATTTAGTAAACTAGTTTATTAGTGTGTATTCTTCAAATTGTTCTTGCTACATTAGCAGTGACTTGAATTGGAACACCCGTCTATTGCGGACGACTGTTCCCGAATATCCCTGATTCCCTCTGTTTTGCTGTATCACCAAATTAAGATCAGGAAACTTATTAAACAATGCACACACCCTATATACCATGGGTTTTAAGGCAGTAAAGAAGAGGCGACGCACCCTACCCATGCCCCAACTATTAAGCGTTAAGGCATGAGGTGGGGCTATGCCTTGGACAATCCAAACCTGCATTTTTTTGATACAGATACAACCAGGGCTTAGCCCAAGTGCCAAGATGGTGCACACGGGAAAAACTAAACCATGCCTGAAAAGCCTAATGAGGTTCTAATGGCCAGTGGATCAAGCAGGTGATCCTATTACTCCAAGCTAACGTCCTAGAGAGACCCTGGGCCGGTGTTGTTTGTTTATTTTTCATGATCCTCGCATTTCTTTCCTTCCAAGTGGTCCACCATGCATAGCAGTGTTCTCCTAGGCATTTTTAGATGGTGTATTTAGTATTTACCACAGCCCATGTGCCATCAGTTTTTGTAATTTGGTGTGTTGGTTCTCCGAAAGTTACTAAATGTTTCTTGTAGTCACGCGTCGAACCTAACTATAACACCCGCTGCTTATTGTTCACTATATTTATTTTCGATGATGCATTTTTCATGTTATGTTAATTTTTCATACCACATTAATTTCTTATTGAACGATGTTCTTAACTATTTACAGATTGTAACGCAATTTCTCACTATGGAGTCCTTACTTGATGAGAGTGTTGGCAACGAGATAAATTTGCAGATCGAAAGAGGTGGAACTCCTTTGACAGTAAAGCTGAAGGTAGTTTGCGAGCTTGACAGATCTTATTTAATCTGGCGAGTGATGCGTGAGCCGTCTCAATCCTTTTGCTCTGTTATTATATTTTAGCCATGAAGGATTTACAGCTAGTTAGTTCGTAGTGGTTCCAGCTGTTTGCTGAACTTCTGTTCTTGCTTGTGCTATTTTTTTACTATTTTGATGGCTCAGTTTACTTCCAATTTTACTCTTGAGTTTTCCCATGCATGCATACTCTATTAATTTATTCCGAGTGCCCATAGTTCCCTCTCTAGCAGCACCACCTGTGCTCTTGTCTCACCCATAACAACAATTTACTAGTAGTATGTCTCTTGGCATGGGTGCTAGCTTAGGTCCCTTCTACTACTACTCCACTTAGTAACTTATCTGTATTCTATTACTTTGTACATATGTGTGTGAGCTGTGTTATATTCATCTTCCTCAAGTACTACAACACTGGTAGTTGTACACATATGATGGTGATTCGCTCTGGCCATTCCAGTTTTGGCGGTGGTGGTGCTGCTGCTCCTATGATGATAGACTCGTCTGATTTCCCGAGCCGCATCCATGGTGATGAAGCTCGGCCTAGGCTAGAACCCCCTCCAGTGAGCTCCTCAAGTCCTCTTATACCCCTCCTACTTGCTTGTTGGTTCTATGCTCTGCCTTTGTGAGGTGTAATTGTTCAATTTTGTTCATAGTCGAGCATTGGATGATATTGTATTTGTCATGATGTACATGGTTCATGAACTATGCCGACCTGCAGCTTTGTTGTACTAGTGATAGTAGGTTATGCAAGTTTTCACAATCCATGCATATTTCCGCATCATAATAATCTTCTTCTTCTAGTCTTCTTCTTCTAACTTTCTTCTTTCCCATTTTACAGATTTGCTTAAGATCACGGAAGCTTGGGTTGATGGAGTGCTTGTATTTAGTTTTTGTTTTGACCTTGTGAAACTTGCTACCTATGGATGAAACTGTGTAATATTGATGAAACTATGTATATGTACGGATGAAACTTGTTACTATTGGTAACATGTGTTGGATATATATGTGTTCATGACTATTGGTAATATGTGTTGAATATGCTATATTGGTCATACAAATATATTTGTGTTTGATTTTCTGTGAAAAGGAACTGATATAAGAAAATTCTAAATTAAATGGGGCAATATAGTCAAATTTGGGCTGGCCTATTTGGGCTCTTTGCCATCTGCTAGCAGATGGCAAAGCTCTTTGCCATCTGCTGGCAGACGGCAAAGCATGCAGCCTTTGCCATCTGCTGGCAGACGGCAAAGAGCCTTCAGCCTTAGTCATCTGCTGGCAGACGACAAAGTATGCCGTTAGCCTTCTAACGAGGCTAACCTCGTTAAGAGGCTTTGCCATCGCCACCTGATGGCAAAGGCACGTGCTCTTGCCATCAGCCGCCAGACGGCAAAGAAGCCTTTACCGGCAGGGTTTCGGATAAACTGTTTGCCATCTGTGGCGCAGATGGCAAAGCCTTTGCCATCCGCCGACCATGCCTTTGCCATCTGCCATGGCAGATGGCAAAGTGCCCGATTCCAGTAGTGATGAGAGGGTGGTGCTCCTCACCCACTTCCTCCACGGACTAGGTTTTCCACTTCACCCATTTGATCGGGGGCTCATGTTCTACTACGGCCTGGGCTTCCACGATCTGGCCCCGAACTTCATCCTCAACATCTCGGTGTTTCTCGTCGTGTGCGAGGCCTTCCTCTGCATCCAGCCCCACTTTGGCTTATGGCTGAAGATCTTCAATGTCAAGCCGAAGGTAGTGGGCGGCCGCCAAGCGGAGTGCGGAGGTGCCATGGTTGGCAAGATGGCCAAAGTCCTATTGCTCGAGGGCTCCTTTGTGGAGACCATAAAGGGATGGCAATCGGGGTGGTTCTACATCACCGAGCCGCGCGACTCTCAATGGGCGGCGGCTCCCGAATTCCGATCTGGCTTCCCCACACGGCCCACATCATGGAAAGAGACAGGCCTGACGTGTGGTGATTCGTACGAGCTGTCTGGAATCCAAACCTGCGTATGAAACCTGGTGGACAAGAATCTCAGGCTTGTCAACATAATCCAGGTGATGCTCATCCGCCGGACTCTCCCATGCCAACAACGGGCCTTCAAATTGTGGGAGTTCGATCCGGCATAGCATCCGACCCTGAAAAGGCTCTTCGACACTATGTACGAAGATGCTTGGAAGGTGCTGTTCAAGGGCGCCGAGGCTCCCACATCCGCTACCGAAGATCACGGATTCAGCTCGCAGAGTCAAGCCAGCGAGGTAAGTTATTTTACCCATTATGGGACTCTTTTTTCATAGTTTGACTCTATGCGGGATCTAAAACTCCCTAACCTTTGACAGGACTGGCTGAACACGTCCGGACAGATTAACTGTCCGGCCCTTTTGACAGAAGACCCAGCGGACGCCGGATTGATGGGGCTGTTGGCTCCGGCACCTCACGTGGCGCCGGAGAAGAAGGCCAAGAAGAAGGCCACGGGAACTCGAAGGAGCTCCCGGCGCCAGGTGCTGTCGGACTCATCGTCCGACGACTCTGAGGCGGAATCCTCCTCTGAGGAAGAGGAGGAGGTAAAAGAAGCCTCTCCCCCAGCGGGGGGAGAGAAGAAAAGGAAGGCCGCCCCGACTGGGGAGGCCGGATGGTCCAAGAAAGGAAGGACCCTTCCTCCGGACTTCTCCACCAACGCCGACAACGACGAGGAGGAGTGGCCAACAAGGGCCAAGCCCCTGGCGAGATTGTAAGTGTCCAGACTCCGGAATAGTTCATGACTTTTTATTTGTCGCATAGTGTCTTCTAACGCCGAATATGACTATGTAGCCCGCCCAAGGACGAGCCCGCCGCTTCGTCAAGCGGCTCCCTGGATTCGTCGGATGTAAATAGCACTTCACTTCTGACCGCCTCCTCTCCTCGTGACGCCGACGACACCGCGGTGGAGTCCCAAAAGGGGCCCAGCCAGGAGGAGGTGGTCCTGGAGGCGCCGCAAGGCGACCTCCCGGACTCTGGGCGCAAAGGGGGCGAGACCCGAGAGGGATCTAAGTCCGGCCCTGTGTCGGACTCTGTACAGGAACCTTCAGTGATTCCGAAGTCCGGCAAGCGGTCCCTTCATAAGAAGGGCGAGACTGCGACGCCGGTGACCTCCGTCCGTCTGGATCCACCGGATAGCTTACTGGAGGCGCTTAACGGCGCCTCCATCGACGAGGAGCATCGCTCTGTTATGAGTGTGGTGATCCAGAAAGTTCAGTCCGCCAAGAGCGGGCTGACTGAAGCCTGTACCAGCCTTCTAACAGGCTTTGAGGTAAGTTTAGAATATGTAAAAAATATTACCGCATAGACAGTAGCCCCTGATGCTTAGTTCGGTGTTCGGAAAGAAAAGCCGGACTGAGGATCTAAAAAGATATACGTAGGAGTCTATCATAAGTATGTCAATATGGGAATGCAAGGCGCTTGTTGACCTCTCTTGACCGATCATGGAGGTCAATGCATTGAAGCAGAGCCTCGAGTGGTCCGAGAACGAGCTCGGCCTTGCCAAGAAGCAGCTCGAGGAAAAGGAAGGTAATTAATACCTTATTAAAGAAATACATTATAGAAAGGATTTGGTTGCAAAAATGACAGGACTAACGTGGGTATTGTAGGGGCCACGAACAAGGTGGCGACTCTGAAGGAAGCGGTGTCCACGGCCGAGAGCAAAGTGGCCCCAGAGCGCACCGAGCGAGAGAAGCAGGAGGCGCGGGTGGCGGAGGTGCGGCAAGAGCTCCAGGCACTCGTGGAAAAACACAAGAGTGTGGAGCGTGACTCGAAGACTCAAGAGTCCGAGCTCGCCTCGGCTCTTGAAAGTGCCAAAGCCGCTAAGGCCGAAGCCCAAAAAGCCCGCCAAGAAATTGAAGCATTAAAGAAGATAGCAGCGGGTAAGGCATTCTTTATGCAAAGCAGGCATGTGAAAGTGAATTACCTATTACTTACCCGAATCCGAAGCTCTCCAGGAGCATTCGCAGGTCTGCCCCATAGTGTATCTGATGCTGCCACGTTCTACGGCGCGAAGGAGGGGAGCTCGACGGAAAAGGTGTTCTGGTTTCAGTATGCTGAGGTCGAACATCCGGTGCCCCTGAGCAACCAGCTGAAGCAGCTGGTCGAGCTCCACAAGGTCGCCGAACAGGCCATGAAGGGCCTCATAATTCGGCTGTGGCCATTGGAAGCCATGCCTGGGAGCTACTTTGGGCTAGTGCGGCGGCTGGTGGACGCCTGTCCATGGATTGAAGTCATCAAGCGCTCCGTCTGCATTGAAGGTGCCCGTCGGGCCCTTGCCCGTGCTAAAGTGCATTGGGGCAAGCTGGATGCTGAGAAGCCTGTGACGGACGGGCCACCGAAGGGCAAGGAGCATCACAAGCCCGAAATGTACTATGAGGGCGTCATGAAGGGTGCCCGCCTTATAGCGGGTGAATGCTCCAAAGATGTAATTTTTGAATATACTCGCATTTGTTATCCTGTACGCTGAAAACTTGTTCATATGCGCTAAGCAACGCTTGTGAATTTGAAATATTACCTTCTGTGCGGCCGTTTATCAAATTTGAGAGATGGCAAGTCGTTGGCTTCAGCCCCCATGCCACGAAAGTGTGGGGTGTTCGATAAACTTGAGCACTCTTGTTCCCATTCTTGGGTCCTTCGAGGGGCGCGCCCACGCCGATTTAACAAGGCAATCGGACTTATAGTGCTTGGACACTCTCACTTAGCCATAGAATTCTATAATTTTAAATTTCGTGAAGCCCCTAGTATTCGGAGACCGAGTTCAGGCTCTATCCACGCCTTTGGCGGACAATGCCGCTCCTCGCCTAAGCGGCATAAGTCTTTAGGACCCGAAAACCTCTCGAACAGCGATCGCTCTCGCCTCTATCATGACGGTCAGTTTTAGCTTTCCACCGAGGTGCTCAACCCAGCTCAACCGGGCACAATCGCAATGGTTCTCCCAAAGACTACCTTAGCCGATATAATGGAACGAAGGTACCAAAACATGGGAGCCGGGCAAACCCAACTATTGACCCAAGACATGATTCGAGCCGATGCATATAATGCTATAAGTTCGGGTGCCGACTTGTGAAAGTATTCGGACTTATCACACCATATTTTTGGGGTACTTAAGCCCTCAGTGTATTGGCCGCACTAAAGTGTACTGGGTGCAACATGTCATGAATGAACATATATATAGATAAAGAAAGGAGTGCAATAATAGGCAAAAGCTATGTATTGTTTATTCAAAAAGGTACTACAATGAAAGCAGAACGATACAAATAGTGCGATAAGCAAGGGATGGGACTATTTAACATGTCCCCCTCCATGGGTAAGCTGCGGGATGGTATGTAAAACAGGTATAATGCTCGTAGTAAAGACCACCTGGATACTCGACGCAGCTTTCTGCTTCCCTGGCTGTTGCATCGTGAGTTCGGCAGTTCAAGTGTCGGACAGGGCTTCTGGAAGACGGAGTCCTGAAAGTAAGAGAAAAGAAGAAAGAAAAAAGAATGACACAATCGGGAGCCCCTTGTGCTGTTGAGCCACATTCTGGGCGTGCCGTGGTCGTGCCCCTCCCCTTATGCCCATGGTATCTCCAGAGCGTAGTTATGTACGCGTAGTACTGGCTTCGCAATTTCGCGAGGGCTGGGGTTGGGGCCGGATTGCTACGCGTGCTCGAATCGTGTCAGGCGGTCTTGTTGTAGGTTACTCCGGGCGTGCTTGATGGTGTCCGGACGTTTAATAGCCGGACTCGAGAATTGCTGTGAGAGGCTGCTCTGCACCTCCGCCGCGAGGGCCGCCGTATGCTCCTCCGTCTGGAGAGAGCGTTCGGTGTTTCCATTGACTGTGATTACTCCTCGAGGGCCTGGCATCTTGATCTTGTGGTATGCATAGTGCAGCACCGCGTTGAACTTTGCAAATGCGGTTCGTCCAAGCAGTGCGTGATAGCCGCTGCGGAACGGGACTATGTCGAAGATTAACTCCTCGCTTCGGAAGTTAACTGGGGATCCAAAGACCACTTCGAGTGTAACTGAGCATGTACAATTGGCCTCTACACCTGGTATGACGCCTTTAAAGGTCGTCTTTGTGGGTTTAATCCTTGAGGGGTCTATGCCCATTTTGTGCACTGTATCCTAATAGAGCAGGTTCAGGCTGCTACCGCCGTCCATTAGGACTCTAGTGAGGTGAAATCCGTCAATGATTGGGTCAAGAACCAATGCGGCGAATCCGCCGTGGCGGATGCTAGTGGGGTGGTCCCTTCGATCAAAGGTGATCGGGCAGGAGGACCATGGGTTGAACTTTGGGGCGACTGGCTCCATCGCATATACGTCCCTTAGCGCACGCTTCCGCTCCCTTTTGGGTATGTGGGTTGCGTATATCATGTTCACCATCCGCACTTGTGCGGGGAAACCCTTCTATCCTCTATTGTTCGGCGGCCAGGGCTCCTCCTCGTCATCGCTATTCAGCCCCTTGTCATTGAGTTCGGCATTTAACTTGCCTGCCTGTTTGAAGACCCAACAATCCCTGTTGGTGTGGTTGGCTGGTTTTTCGGGGGTGCCATGTATTTGGCACGAGCGATCGAGTATTCGGTCCAGATTGGACGGGCCCTGAGTATTTCTTTTGAACAGCTTCTTCCGCTGACCGGGTTTAGAGCCTCTGAATCCGGCATTGACTGTCGTATCTTCAGCATTATCGCTGTTAATGCGGCGCTTGTGCTTGTTGCGACGCGACCTACCATTTCTATCCTTGGTATCCGAACTACCAGGGTTTTTGGTCAAATTGTTACTACGAGCTAGCAAACTGTCCTCTCCCGTGCAAAACCAGGTCATGAGCATTGTGAGGGCTGCCATGGATTTCGGCTTTTCCTGTCCTAGGTGCCGGGCAAGCCACTCGTCGCGGATGTTGTGTTTGAAGGATGCAAGGGCCTATGCATCCGGACAGTCAACGATTTGATTTTTCTTGGTTAGGAACCGTGTCCAGAATTTTCTGGCCGATTCTTCTGGCTGTTGAATTATGTGGCTGAGGTCATCGGCGTCTGGTGGTCGCACATATGTGCCCTGGAAGTTGTCAAGGAATGCAGCTTCCAGGTCCTCCCAACAACCAATTGATTCTGCTGGCAAGCTGTTAAGCCAATGCCGAGCTGGTCCTTTAAGCTTGAGTGGGAGGTATTTGATGGCGTGTAGATCGTCACCGCGGGCCATGTGGATATGGAGGAGGTAGTCCTTGATCCAAACCGCAGGATCTGTTGTGCCATCATATGATTCGACCCTCGGGGATTTGATGATCCATTACTTCGTCTGTGATGCATTGTGGGTGTGCGGCGCCTCTGTATTGGGCTATATCACGACGCAGCTCAAATGAGCTTTGTGTACTGTGTTCGGCCCGGCCGGAGTTGTTGTATCCGGCATGACGGTTATCATCACGTGTCGTGGGGCGCCCACGTGATCCGTAGATCGATCTTGTTTGCCTTGCCTTGTCCTCTAATATGTCTCGCAGGTCTGGCGCGTTTCCCCGTTCCTTGGTACTTTTCGAGCGGCGCCGGGGTGCGGCATGAATGGAGGGTCTAGAGGCCTCTCTGTCACGGCCACGGGGTGGCCGGTCGGCCGCATCATGCGCTGGTGATGTAGGTTTGGGTGCTGCTTCCTCTAATTGGGGTAGCAGCCTGCGTTTTGGGTATCTCTTGGAGGGGCGTTCGAGTTTGTACTCTTCAGCTGCAAGGACTTCAGTCCATCTGTCAGCTAGCAAGTCTTGGTCAGCTCTAAGCTGCTGCTGCTTTTTCTTGAGGCTGCTTGCCGTGGCTATAAGCCTGCGCTTGAAACGCCTCCTGTTCGGTGGGATCCTCAGCACGACAAATTGTGCGTCGCCGAGGCTTGCCTCATCTTGAGGGAGGCATATAATTATCGCCCTCCACCTCCCCTGCCGCCTATCATGAGGGCTGGCTTCTCCTCCTCCGTGCTGCATCCTGCCTGGGGGGTTGTCTTCGCACTGTCCGGGGTGTTATTATCTCCCATGCCGGAATGACCGTTTTTGCTGTGGCGGGATTTAGAGCGGCGCCACTGACGCCGGCGCTTGGGCTATTTCTTGGAGGGGTCATCCTCCACTGTTCCATCGCCATTCCCATCTTTTGGGATGTCCACCATGTATATGTTGTATGACGAGGTGGCCTTCCAGTGCCCTATAGGCTCTGGTTCTTGGTCGTCTCCAGCATCGTCGTCCATACCGTCGGTTTCTTCGGAGTCGAAGTCGAGCATGTCGGTTAAATCATCGACAGTGGCTACAAAGTGGGTGGTGGGTGGGCGTTGAATTTCTTCATCGTCCGCATCCCAACCTTCCTGACCGTAGTCCGGCCAGAGTTCTCCGGATAAAGAGAGAGACTTTAGTGAATTCAGGATGTCGCCAAAGGGCGAGTGCTGAAAGATGTCCGTGGTAGTGAACTCCATAACCGGCGCCCAATCGGATTCGATTGGCAGGGGCACGGAGGGTTCGGAGTCCGAAGAGGAGTCCGGCACCTTGGAGTCACGGTCTTCGCAAAGTACAAGGATGGAGTTCGGCTCAATCGCCGTAGAGATTGTAGCCCCCGAGGCGGTGACCAACCACTCGTCCTCGATCGGCGGAGTCGGCTCTGAGCTAAGGGTCGGAGCGGACGCTGGTGCGGCCTCCAGGGCACTGTTCGGCGGCAGAGCTAGATCGTTCCCATCGAGACAGTGCGACGTGCTTGGCTGTGGCTCGAATCTGTCGAAGATCAAGTCTCCGCTGATGTCGGCTGTGTAGTTCAAACTCCCAAATCTGACCTGATGGCCAGGGGCGTAGCTTTCGATCTGCTCCAGATGGCCAAGTGAATTGGCCCGCAGTGCAAAGCCGCCGAATATGAAGATCTATCCGGGGAGAAAAGTCTCACCCTGGACCGCATCGTTGTTGATGATTGAAGGAGCCATCGGGCCTAAGGATGACGACACAGAGGAACTCTCAATGAAAGCACCAATGTCGGTGTCAAAACCGGCAGATCTTGGGTAGGGAGTCACGAACTGTGCATCTAAGCGGATAGTAACAGGAGACAAGGGACTCGATGTTTTTACCCAGGTTCGGGCCCTCTCGATGGAGGTAAAACCCTACTCCTACTTGATTAATATTGATGATATGGGTAGTACAAGAGTGGATCTACCACGAGATCAGAGAGGCTAAACCCTAGAAGCTAGCCTATGGTATGATTGTTGTTCGTCCTACGGACTAAAACCCTCCGGTTTATATAGACACCGGATAGGGTTAGGGTTACACAGAGTCTGTTACAATGGTAGGAGATCTACATATCCGTATCGCCAAGCTTGCCTTCTACGCCAAGGAAAGTCCCATCCGGACACGGGATCTCATGGTCAACCGCTCCAGAGTTAGGCGGGACGGGGGCCCTGGGGGGTAGCATTGCCACCGAAGTGTCGCACCGGGCCCTCATACATGCCGGGTGGTGTGGTGGCATGTCTGAAGAGGCGGCACGCGTCTCCGGGGTGTGTCCACCCTCACGGACGGCGCCGCCAGCGGCATCTGGAGGGGGGAAACGGCCGCTCGAGTCTTCACGGAGGGGATCTTGCTGTGGGTTTGGCCCGGTGTTGCTACCAGGTGTTCCTATGGGTTGACCTAACACAACCAGGTGGAGAGGTCCACTGGTCAAAGCCCGTCCGTGGAAAGTCAAAGGGCTAGATCTTGTGGTCAACCGCTCCAGGGTTAGGCGGGACGGGGGCCCTGGTGGGGGGGGGGGACGGGTAGCATTGCCACCGGAGCATCGCACTGGGTCCTCATATATGCGGGGTGGTGTGGTGGCATGTGTAAAGAGGCGACACGTGTCTCCGGGGTGTGTCCCCCCAGATGGACGGCGCCTCCGGCGGCACCTGGAGGGGGGAAACGGATGCGTCGGGTCTACACGGAGGGGATCTTGCTGTGGTTTTGGCCCGGATGTTGCTCCCAGGTGTTCCTCTGGGCTGACCTAACACAACCGGGTGGAGAGGTCCACTGGTCAAAGCCCGTCCATGGAAAGTCAAAGGGCTAGATCTCGTGGTCAACCGCTCTAGGGTTAGGTGGGACGGGGGCTCTGGGGGGGGGGGGGTCGCATTGCCACCGGAGCGTCACACCTGGCCCTCATACATGCCAGGTGGTGTTGTGGCATGTCTGAAGAGGCGACACGCGTCTCCGGGGTGTGTCCTCCCACACGTACGGCGCCGCCGGCGGCACCTGGAGGGGGAAACAGACGCGTCGGGTCATGGAGGGGATCTTGCTGTGGGTTTGTCCCGGATGTTGCTCCCAGGTGTTCCTATGGGTTGACCTAACACAACTAGGTGGAGAGGTCCACTGGTCAAAGGCCATCCGTGGAAAGTCAAAGGGCTAGTTCTTGTGGTCAACCGCTCCAGGGTTAGGTCGGATGGGGGCCCTGGGGTGTAGCATTGCCACCAGAGCGTCACACCATGCCCTCATACCTGGGTGGTGTGGTGGAATGTCTGAAGAGGTGGCACACGTCTCTGGGGTGTGTCCCCCCTCATGGACGGCGCCGCCTGCAGCACCTGGAGGGGGAAACGGACGCATCGGGTCTACACGGAGGGGTTCTTGCTGTGGGTTTGGCCCGGATGTTGCTCCCAGATGTTCCTATGGGCTGACCTAACACAACCGGGTGGAGAGGTGATGTCTACTACACAACCTTCTTCTTGTAGACGTTGTTGGGCCTCCAAGTGCAGAGGTTTGTAGGACAGTAGCAAATTTCCCTCAAGTGGATGACCTAAGGTTTATCAATCCGTGGGAGGCGTAGGATGAAGATGGTCTGTCTCAAACAACCCTGCAACCAAATAACAAAGAGTCTCTTGTGTACCCAACACACCCAATACAATTGTAAATTGTATAGGTGCACTAGTTCGGCGAAGGGATGGTGATACAAGTGCAATATGGATGGTAGATATAAGTATTTGTAATATGAAATTATAAAAACAGCAAGGTAACAAGTGGTAAAAGTGAGCGTAAACTGTATTGCAATGGTAGGAAACAAGGCCTAAGGTTCATACTTTCACTAGTGCAAGTTCTCTCAACAATAATAACATAACTGGATCATATAACAGTCCCTCAACATGCAATAAAAAGTCACTCCAAAGCCACTAATAGCGGAGAACAAACTAAGAGATTATGGTAGGGTACGAAACCACCTCAAAGTTATCCTTTCTGTTCTATCTATTCAAGAGTCCATAGTAAAATAACATGAAGCTATTCTTTCCGTTCAATCTATCATAGAGTTCATACTAGAATAACACCTTAAGACACAAATCAACCAAAACCCTAATGTCACCTAGATACTCCATTGTCACCTCAAGTATCCGTGGGCATGATTATACAATATGCATCACACAATCTCAGATTCATCTATTCAACCAACACAAAGTACTTCAAAGAGTGACCCAAAGTTTCTACCGGAGAGTCAAGACGAAAACGTGTGCCAACCCCTATGCATAGGTTCATGGGCGGAACCCGCAAGTTGATCACCAAAACATACATCAAGTTGATCACATGATATTCCATTGTCACCACAGATAAGCACGGCAAGACATACATCAAGTGTTCTCAAATCCTTAAAGACTCAATCCGATAAGATAACTTCAAAGGGAAAACTCAATCCATTAAAAGAGAGTAGAGGGGGGAGAAACATCATAAGATCCAACTATAATAGCAAAGCTCGCGATACATCAAGATCGTGCCATAGAGAGAACACGAGAGAGAGAGAGAGATCAAACACATAGCTACCGGTACATACCCTCAGCCCCGAGGGTGAACTACTCCCTCCTCGTCATGGAGAGTGCCGGGAGGATGAAGATGGCCACCAGTGAGGGATCCCCCCTCCAGCAGGGTGCCGGAACAGGGCACCGATTGGTTTTTGGTGGCTACAGAGCCTTGCGGCGGCGGAACTCCCGATCTATCTTCCGTTCGATGTTTTCAGGGTATATGGAGATATATAGGTGAAATAAGTTGGTCGGGGGACGCTCGAGGGGTCCACGAGACAGGGGGCGCGCCCAGTAGGGGGGCGCCTCCCATCCTCGTGGCTTCCTCAAAGCTTCTTTGACGTGAACTCCAAGTCTCCCGGATCATGCTCGTTCCAAAAATGATGCTCCCGAAGGTTTCATTCCGTTTGGACTCCGTTTAATATTCCTTTTTTTCAAAACACTAAAATAGGCAAGAAAACAACAATATGGGCTGGTCCTCCGGTTAATAGGTTAGTCCCAAAAATAATAAAAAAAGTGTATAATAAAGCCCATAATCATTCAAAACAGATAATAAAATAGCATGAATGCTTCATAAATTATAGATACGTTGGAGACGTATCAGCATCCCTAAGCTTAATTCCTACTCGTCCTCGAGTAGGTAAATTATAAAAGAAAGAATTTATGAAGTGTGAATGCTAGCAGGTGCACAAGTTTGATCAATGATAATTTCAATCACCTTTTCTAGCATGTTTATATGTCATAACAGTAGTTCATCTCATAAAACTTCTCACGATCAAGTAACAAGCTATTCACGTGTTAAAGCATAGACCATAAAATTTATTGAAA
Source organism: Aegilops longissima (assembly GCA_021605205.1). Classification (NCBI taxonomy): domain Eukaryota; kingdom Viridiplantae; phylum Streptophyta; class Magnoliopsida; order Poales; family Poaceae; genus Aegilops; species Aegilops longissima. The sequence goes on along the minus strand of CM038680.1, from coordinate 48,343,715 downwards.
ACTAACAAACTTCATTCTCAGTCATCAAACAATTGCAATTCATCTTATGTTCAGGAAGGGTCTATGTCAGTGCTTTTATTTAGCAAACTCCACATAATCAACTATATCATATAGTCTTCTACAATTGCTAACACTCACGCAATACTTATGGTTATGAAGTTTTAATCGGACACTAAGAAAGATGGGGGCTTATAGTGTTGCCTCCCAACGTATTCACCTTTGGGTGATGTCAACAATAATAGTTCATGCTAACTCACATCCAATTGGATATATATATCAGGATCTTTCCAACACGAGGTGCTTGCCAAAGGATAAAATGAAAAGGGAAAGGTGAAGATCACCTTGACTCTTGCATAAAGTAAAAGACATAAAATAAAAGATAGGCCCTTCGCAGAGGGAAGCAGAGGTTGTCATGCGCTTTTTATGGTTGGATGCACAAAATCTTAATGCAAAATAATGTCACTTTATATTGCCACTTGTATATGGACCTTTATTATGCAGTCCATCGCTTTTATTGCTTCCATAACAAGATCGTATAAAGCTTATTTTCTTCATACTAATAGATCATACATATTTAGAGAGCAATTTTTATTGCATGCACCGATGACAACTTACTTGAAGGATCTTACTCAATCCATAGGTAGGTATGGTGGACTCTCATTTTAAAAACTGGGTTTAAGGATATTTGGAAGCACAAGTAGTATCTCTACTTGGTGCAAGGAATTTTGTCTAGCATGAGGGGGAAAGGCAAGCTCAACATGTTTGAATGATCCATGACAATATACTTTAACTGAGATGTGAGAAACCATAAGCCATTATGTTGTATTCCTTGTCCAACATCAACTCTTTAGCATGTCATACTTAATGAGAGCTCACAATTATAAAATATGTCCAAGATAGTATATTTATATGTGAAATCTCTCTTCCTTCAATATTCTTTCATGAATTGTTCAAATGACCAATACAATGGTTGCTAACCTTCAATAAATTTACAACCTCTACTTTTTAGATGTGAAGTCATTACTCCCCATGGGATAAGCAAATGAGACATATATAATTTCAGATTCATGACATTCAACTCATTCAAACATTTACTCATAGGATATAAGTGAAGCACACGAGTAAATGACAAATTACTCCAAAAAGATATAAGTGAAGATCAATAAGTAGTTAAACAATTATGTAACTATGTGAAGACTCTCTAACATTTAAGTATTTCCGATCTTGGTATTATATTTAAACAACAAGCAAAACAAAACAAAATGACATTTCAAGGATAGCACAACTCATGTGAAGAAGCAAAAACTTTGGTTCAACCGATACTAACCAATAATTGTTGAAGAAGAAAGGTGGGATGCCTACCGGGGCATCCCCAAGCTTAGATGCTTGAGACTTCTTGGAATATTATCTTGGGGTGCCTTGGGAATCCCCAATCTTGAAATTTTGTGTCTCCTTAATTCCTCTCATATCATGGTTTCTCTAAATCTCGAAAGCTTCATCCACAACAATCTCAACAAGAACTCTTGAGATAAGTTAGTATAAACCAATGCAAAGCCTTATCATTTTCTACTGTAACAAATTACTAACATTATTATTCAACATTTCATACTAAATGTATCTGCATATTTAATACTCCTATCATCAAATAGAATCATTAAACAAGCAAACATATGCAAACAATGCAAACATAACAGCAATCTGCCAAAACAGTATAGTCTGTAAAGAATGCAAGATTCATCATACTTCCCTAACTCCAAAAATTATAAGAAAAATACTACCCCGTATAAGATTTATCATAGCTCATTATGCAAATAGATTCAACATTATATCACTCTCTAACTTTTCTAGGGAATTTTTGTAACAGCGGTAAACTTTCTGTTTTCAGTCAGCAACATGAATACATGCAAAAATAAGCATGGTAAAGGCTATCCTTGACCTTTTTTTTGAAAATATAGATGCAAAACATTATTCTAAATAACAGAAAGCAAACGCTAACAAAACAAATTGACGCTCCAAGCAAAACACATATCATGTGGTGAATAAAAATATAGCTCCAAGTAAACTTACCGATGAACGAAGACGAAAGAGGGGATGCCTTCTGGGGCATCCCCAAGCTTAGGCTCTTGGTTGTCCTTGAATATTACCTTGAGGTGCCTTGGGAATCCCCAAGATTAGGCTCTTTCCACTCCTTATTCCATAGTCCATCGAATCATTACCCAAAACTTGAAAACTTCACAACACAAAACTCAAAACAAAACTCGTAAGCTCCGTTAGTATAAGAAAATAAATCACCACTTATGTACTGTAATGAAATCATTATTTATTTATATTGGTTTTAAAACTACTGTATTCCAACTTCTCTATGGTTCATACCCTCCGATACTACTCATAGATTCATCAAAATAAGCAATCAACACATAGAAAACAGAATCTGTCAAAAACAGAACAGTCTGTAGTAATCTGTATAATTCGAATACTTATGTAACTCCAAAAATTATTAAATAAAATTCTGGACCTGAGTAATTTGTCTATTAATCATCTGCAAAAAGAATCAACCTAAAATCACTCTCCAGTAAAAAATGGCAGCTAATCTCGTGAGTGCAAAGTTTCTGTTTTTTACAGCAAGATCATATAGACTTCACCCAAGTCTTCCCAAAGGCTCTACATGGCACAAACACTAATTAAAATATAAAAGCACATCTAAACAGAGGCTAGATGAATTATTTATTACTAAACAGGAACAAAAAGCAAGTAACTAAGATGACATTGGGGTTCCTCCCAACAAGCGCTAACGTTTAACGCCCCTAGCTAGGCATGATGATTTCAATGATGCTCACATAAAAGATAAGAATTGAAACATAAAGAGAGCATCATGAAGAATATGACTAGCATATTTAAGTCTAACCCACTTCCTATGCATAGGGATTTTGCAAGCAAAAAACTTATGGGAACAATAATCAACTAGCATAGGAAGGCAAAAGAAGCATAACTTTAAAATTTTAAGCCCATAGAGAGGAATCTTGATATTATTGATATTCCTACAAGCATATATTCCTCCCTCATAATAATTTTCAGTAGCATCATGAATGAATTCAACAATATAACCAGCACGTAAAGCATTCTTTTCATGATCTACTTTCATAGAAATTTTACTACTCTCCACATAAGAAAATTTATTCTCATCAATAGTAGTGGGAGGAAACTCAACAAAATAACTATCATGTGAAGCATAATCCAATTGAAAACTAAAATCATGATGACAAGTTGCATGGTTATCATTATTCTTAATAGCATAGAAGTCATCACAATGACCATCATAGATAGCAACTTTTTTCTCATAATCAATTGGAACCTCTTTCGAAATAGTGGATTCATCACTAAATAAAGTTGACACTCTTCCGAATCCACTTTCATATTCATCACAATAAGATTCAATATCCTCCAAAATAGTGGGATCAATACTACCTAAAGTTGAAACTCTTCCAAACCCACTTTCATCAATATAATCATCATAAATAGGAGGCATGCTTTCATCATAATAAATATTCTCATCAAAACTTGGGGGACAAAAAATATCATATTCATCAAACATAGCATCCTCAAGCTTGTGGCTTTGCATATCATTAGCATCATGGATACTCAAGGAATTCATACTAACAACATTGCAATCATGCTCATCATTCGAAGATTTAGTGCAAAACATTTTGTAGACTTCTTCTTCTAGAACTTGAGCACAATTTTCCTTACCATCATTCTCACGAAAGATATTAAAAAGATGAAGTGTATGAGACAAACTCAATTCCATTTTTTATTGTTTTATTTTATAGACTAAAGTGATAAAACAAGAAACAAAAAACATTATATTGCAAGATCTAAAGATATACCTTCAAGCACTCACCTCCCTGGCAACGGCGCCAGAAAAGAGCTTGATGTCTACTACACAACCTTCTTCTTGTAGATGTTGTTGGGCCTCCAAGTGCAGAGGTTTGTAGGACAGTAGCAAATTTCCCTCAAGTGGATGACCTAAGGTTGATCAATTTGTTGGAGGCGTAAGATGAAGATGGTATCTCTCAAACAACCCTGCAACCAAATAACAAAGAGTCTCTTGTGTCCCAACACACCCAATACAATGGTAAATTGTATAGGTGCACTAGTACGGCGAAAAGATGGTGATACAAGTGCAATATGGATGGTAGATATAAGTATTTGTAATATGAAATTATAAAAACAGCAAGGTAACAAGTGGTAAAAGTGACCGTAAACGGTATTGCAATGGTAGAAACAAGGCCTAAGGTTCATACTTTCACTAGTGCAAATTCTCTCAACAATAATAACATAACTGGATCATATAACTATCCCTCAACATCCAACAAACAGTCACTCTGTCGGGGATATACCCCGTGGCATAAACCGGCCGGAAGTATAACCAGGCCGGACTGGACGACTCACTGGTAACCCGCCCGGAGCTTGGCGGTTCACGGGCTACCCACCCGGTCTTGGCGGTTCATTAGTAACCTGGCGGGCGGGTCAGAGGAGCGACAAGACCCGGTTGCCCAACTGGCGGTTCATGAAGGCCGGTTCATACTATGGTGGGCCGGTTTAAGAGGAAAGGCATGACGAATATTTACCTTACAAGGAATTAAGACCAGGACTTGTATCCGCTTTGTATTAGAGATAGACTAGTCCTAATCCTAATAGGACTCCACATGTAAACCGCCCCTCCAACATATATAAGGAGGGGTAGGGCTCCCCAAAGAGGGACAAGCTACAAGCAAGAAGAAACAATCTTAGGGCTAGACACAAAGAGGAGAGCCGGTTTACGGCGACTCCCTCGTGATGATAATGAGACCTAGCCTCAAACAGCATGTAGGGTTTTTACCGGATGATGTTTCCCGGGGCCCGAAGCTTTCTAAATCCCTGTCTTGTGTTGCGTCTCTCGATTCCGCTCAACCCCTCTCAAGCTACCACATAGATGCGTTGGCCTCGCGACTAAGTCCTCACACTAAGGACATCTGCCGTGACAAAACCACGACAGTTGGCGCCCACCGTGGGGCCTGCGCACGGTGGTGTTGAGTTCTTGGAGGGATTTTTTCACAGGGATCAAGAAGCTCGTAATTTTCTGGATGGAGAAGCACCTGGTTTGAAAGATCCGCATCAGCTTTCTTTTCATTGGTTCAGTTTATGATCTGCAAAATTTAGGGTTAGGGTTGTGTGTTCAGACGCGCTGTGGCAACCCCCGAAGTCTGAGAAAAGAGTCGCAGTCGAAGGTTGCACCATCAGTTGTAGGTTGCACCAAGACAGACCGGAAATTTTCTCTGCAGTTGTTCGTGGCAATCGGCCGAGTTGTGGTTATGTTTCCAGATCCGTCGAGTTGGAGGACGATGAAATTACCAAAAGCAAAGTCGGCAGCCCGGAAAAAACGCTCAGTATGAAAAAGACAAGGAAATGGTCAAGAAAGGAAGAGGCAAATGTGCAATTTCCGAAGATGCCTACGACCCGAAATCAATCAATACGAGTCGCCGAGACCGACAGGTTTTGATGGCTCTGTCGTCCGTATCCAAACCCAATTCAGAGATCTACTTTCCTCTATGGTGTTAAATCAAGACGTTGCATCAAGTTGCTGACCCATTGCAATTTACTCCAAGGATAAATCATGGCAGCAAATTCAAAGCTAGCGGCGCATGTCAAATCCACCAAATTGTTACCGCTATTACTTTTTTAGACGAGAGGGCAAAGGAATAAAGAAACAAGCATCATTGCATGTCACGAGTCCCTAGGAATAATGAAAAACCACTCTGGATAGAAGACAAAGAATACAACGCATCAATTGCTAGCGGTAATACCACCAAAAGTTGTCAGGTGGAGGACGGACTCACGTCACACACGCACAGGCCGTATAGCCAGCACACGCACACGTAACCGCGCTTGAAAGCTCTCCGCTCGTTTTTCCAAGCTGAACAAAGACAGGACACGTGACAGGAGGTTACGCGCGGAGGATGGCCAGGCTGCCAGGGCACGCAGCAGCACAGGCTCGTGTGGAGATCCATCAAGTACAAATCACGTGTAGTTCTGAAAGCCCGAGGGAAGAGTCCACGTGAAGGCTTCAAGGAAGAGTCCGCTGCAGACTCGCCTGCCAGGCTGGTGCCACTTCACTCTGCCAACGCGGGCGGGTCGCCACAACCACAGTCGCCAAGTCGCCTGTCCGCCACAGTAGTTAGGCCATCTCCACCGCGCGACCCCAAAACGTCCGGGTCTGTCCATTTGGGTCAAAACAAATGAAGCGGCCCAACGCGCAACCCCATCCGCAAAAAACGTCCGCTTCTGGTCCGGCTTGCCCCATCCCGAGCGCAAATTTGGCTCGGCTTTGGGGTTGAGCGGACACCGAAAGGACGCTTTCTGCTCCTCCCCGTCCGTTCTTGTCCGGGCCTGGACCCACTTGTCAACCACTCACCTCCACCGGTCTCTCTCTTCCTTTTTCTCTCTCTCCCTTTTTCTCTCGAGTACGACGTCCCCCGCTCGCAAGACTCGCAGAACCAGCAGCTGCTGCAGTCCCCTTGGCCTTCGTGGCCGGGCGAGGCCGGGCAGGCTGGGCGAGGTGGCTGGGCGAGGCGGGCGAGGCCGAGCGAAGTCGGCGGAGGCCGGGCGAGCGAGGCGAGGCCGGGAGGCTGGGCGCGCCGAGGCGAGGCCGGGAAGGCCGGGCACGGGGCGGCGTGGCTACCGCTGGGTGGCTGGGCGCGAGCCGGCGCGCTGCCAGCGCGGGCGCTGCCACCGGGCGGCCAGGCGAGGGCGCGGCCACCTCGGGCGGCCAGGGCGTGGCGGGCGCGCGTGAGGCGGGCGCTGCCACCACGGGCGGCTGGCGCGGGCGCTGCCACAACGGGCCGGTGCGGCCACCGTGGGCGGCCAGGCGTGGCGCTGCCACTGGCGGCGGCAAGGCGCGGGCCGGCGCTGCTGGCGCGGGCGCGACCATCATGGCGTCGTGCTCGTCCGCGCACTTTCCTCCTCCCTGCTGCATCTCGCCGGCGTGGAGTTCGAGCTCGACCGCCGGTCTCGTCTCGCGCCTGCGCCCGCATCAGGCCGGTGCTCCCGCAGACGTCGGCCTCGCCTCTCCGCGCCCAGCCGCTGCGAGCTTCCCTGCCTCCTACTTGTTTGACAAAATGCTAGGCAGATATGTCACCTCGGACATAATATGGGGTGCGCTCGCGCGTTGGGCACACTGACACAGCGACGACCCCAAACGGACATGGGCAACCCCATTGCTTCCCCAAACGGACGAAAACAGGATAAAACGGACATCCGGGTGGGGTCTTGCGGTGGAGTTGGCCTTACAACCCCCGGCCTCACACTGGTGTTGTTACAGCCTTGTCCATCATTGAGAAGAAATAGGAAAAGAGAGAGACAGAATAAACAGCCACGCATGGGACATCCACTAGAGACACCCCTAACAACCATTGATTTTTCAAGGCATCTGACGTGAAAAGTGCTACCACAGTCTGTATATGGATCATCTGTCAAATGGACATCTGACAAATGGTGGCACACAGATCATCTACGGTCCAGATCATCAGGTGATATCCATCCAATTTACCTTTTTCAGTACTTATTAATTTTTTTGAAAACAACCACTCTGCACTATAGTATTGTTATATACGGCCGTCGCCCCTGCGGTCCGGTCTACATCAATGTGCCAGCCGGCTTACAAAACGCCGCGACCGACTCGCTAGTCCACACCGCCTTACAACGCCAGAAGACTCACCCGTCTGCCCTCGCGACCGGTTCACGTGTCCGTGCCAACTTACAACGCCATGTCCCACTCGTTGTCTGCGCCGGCTTACAAACGTCGCGGCCGACTCACCCGTCCGCACCGGTTTACCATGCCGCGGCCGGTTCACCCGTGAGCGATTTCAACTTCAACTTCACCTAGTGATCATCAATTTCATGACGGCTTATTTCCGGCCTGGCACATCAGGTGATATCCATCTAAAATATATTTTATTGGCAGATATTATTTTTGTCAAAGGGCAGTTTATCTTTGCCTTGGTTTGCAATATTGTATGCAGGACAATTGTTCACTGCAATAATAAGGGCCATGGATATATGGCTCGTGCTACTATTATGATGCGCCATCATCTGACCAAGGACCTACATATGTGCATGCCGTCGCTTCTTCGGCCCAATTTATATCAACACGACGTGGCTGACTCGCCCGTATGGTTTGCCGCGTTCACAATTGACTTGCCCGTCCGTGCTGGCTTACAACGCCGCAGCCGGATCATCTGTCTGAGCCGCCTCCGATGCTGCGGTCGTCTTTTCTATTCGTCTCTCGCGACCTGGTCTACATCAACATACCGGGCCGCACTTGTCTGCAGGAGTTGTTTACTGAATATGAGCACGTCACAGCTTGGGTAGCCCGGTTTTCTTTCAACAAAATGGAGGTAAATTATCATATACTATCAACCGCTGTCTGCACTGGGCGGCCCAATGGGCAGGCGCTCAAGTCGCCGCCACTACAGTTTGATTAAAAATAGCCAGTTGGAAGGAACCATTGGCCGAGTTGATGACATGGCTCATACGGGACCATTTATAACCCGCCGCAATCACCTCAACCTTCTGTAGATTCACATGGTGTTATCAACACCAATGATATACAAGTTATGCCGGTTTATATCACGATCAAATATGGAGAGTCTCAAGCCAACTCCTCGAGTCACCTTTGAGACTCGGGGGCTAGTGTTATATTCATGAAAATCTAAAAGCCATCAGAAAATTTCCGGCTTAGAAAGTATATGACAGTTACAAAATCCCAGTTCAATGAAGAAGTTCCGGGTCATCAGAAAGGATTCCGGTTCAAAATCCTGTTCAAGAGACATCTCTCTTTCATAAAGCGTTGAAGCTCTCAAATATCCGGTTTAAAATCCGGTTCAAAGGAAGTCAGTATCACTGAAGCTCTCAAATATCCGGTTTACAATCCGGTTCAAGGGAAAACTGTCTCCCACAAAGCTCTGAAGCTCTCAAGTCCGGTTTAAAAATGTCCGGTTCAAAAAGGAATTAACTTCTCACAAGGTCGAGTTTAAAGGCCGTCAGAAAGTTTCCGGCTGAAAATGAAGATTCCAGTTTAAGATCCGGTTCAAGGGAAAGATGTCTCCCACAAAGCTTTGAAGCTCTTGATATCCGGTTCAACATCCCGGTTCAAGAAGGATTTATCTCTTGCAAAAAGTTAAAGGGTGCCAAAAAGGACCTGCTACCATGATGCGCGGTTCAAACATGGGTATCATGCCTTATTGGCTTATCATATTATTGATCACTTGGGGGCTTGGTCATGTCTGAACCATAGTCACACCTCTTGATCGGCTCAATGCCACAACATCACTTGGGGGCTTGGTCGTATCCGAACCATAGCCACGCCTCTTGATCGGCGTAATGCCACGATGCCATTTGGGGGCTTTGGTCATGTCCGAACCATAGCAACACCTTTTGATAGGGGAAAGCCACAGCATCACTTGGGGACTTGGTCACGTCTGAACCAGTCACGCCTCTTGATCGGCCTAGTGCCATAGCATCACTTGGGGGCTTGGTCGAACCCGAACCATAGCTATACCTCTTGATCGGCGTAATGCCAAAGCATCATTTGGGGACCTGGCTAACTTGAACCATAGCTACGCCTTTTGGGGGCATGGTCTTGTCCGACCATGGTAATGCCTCTTGATCGGCTCAAAGCCTCATTTGCAATGGTTTTATCTTTGCCTTTGCTTGAATTCTATTTTTTTCTTTTGATAAACATTTCTTTGTTGCGTTTTCAAACCGACATTGTTAATCCGGTTCAACTGTCAATTACAAATTGACGGAACACGGTCAAATCTTAATCCGGAGACTATCTGCCCGGTCTGATTTTCTGTTACCATCCTATTATGGAGTAAACCGGTGTTCATTATAACCCGGAGCGGTTTACATTGTAAACTGGCCTTATATTAACAGGAGCCATTTTTCTCCAAAGTTTGGGATTTCAACCCCGCTTCAAGATTGGCCAGCCAACATCATGCCTGACGGTGGCAAGGCCTTTTAAGCTTCTTAACTGCAAAAAACAGTTTGGAAACATATGATTCAAACAGGCATCAATTGAAGATAAATATGCACGAAGGCATACCAAGACCAGTGGTCTAAACCGGCCTCCGGTTCACGCTTGGTTTGACTACAAGTCACCAGTATTCTATATGGTTAATCCGGTGTTTATCACAAACCTGGTACGGTTTTATCATAAACCGGCTCAGTATGAAAGGACTTATCATTACTCAAGAAATGGGTTATCACCCTTACTACAAAAAGTTGGTAAACCAATGATGTGATTCAATGTCACAGGTATGATATATTTCATATTTGATTATTCTTAAGTGCAGTCTTGGTTATAAACCTGGGTTATATGTTGGGCATTATGACCCGTCCGGCGGTAAACCGCCAGGACACTTTAAACTTGTTGTATGTAGAAACAGGTTGAATAAAGCATAATGATAAATTATCCGGTATTTATTAAACCGGCATGGCTTTAAGACGATAAGTCGCCAGTATATGATGAGAAATTATCCAGTGTTTGTTAACCCGGCCTGGCTTTGGACTATAAGTCGCCAGTACATATTTGGATTGCGCCATTGGAATCATGCGCTTATAAATCATTGGGTTATATTATTCAAATAGCCAAACTTGGCTCAATTTTCATTATGATATTGAATGAATAAGGTTTTTCATACCGGATTATATTATCTTGAATAGCCAACATGGCTGGATTTTTTATGGTTATCAATAACCAGTATTATGATTAAGGTTTTCAAAGTCTCTTTAGCGCAATGGCTATCATATTATCAATGGATATGATTTATTCTACAATGAAAGAAATAGTCCCAAGTTGTTGCTAGCTTACGACCCGGCACTTGGGGGCTACATTATTTCAGTTGAAATTACATCAAATACACAAGTCTCATGTCGCTGCAAGCATGCACCATGACACTTGGGGGCTAATACAAAGTCATTTTTTGCTCATCTTATTGAAGACCCGACTCATCATATCATAATGAGCCGGCCCTTGGGGGCTACCAATTGCTCCTGTCAAACATTCAAGGTATACAAGCCTTAATCCATTATATTAAAGGGTTCATTGCTCGGTTGGTAAAACACAAAGCTCTTAACCTTGTGGACGTGGGTTCAAGCCGTACGATGGAAGCTACATTACAAGCCAGCCTTTGGAGGCTACACATCACTGCTCAAATCTATATGATTATATTTACAAAGTCCCTGCTCATTATTGCATAATGACCCGGCCCTCGGGGGCTACACTGTTTGAAGTTTTTTGAGCATCAGGCAATTACAAGTCACAGGTTGCTACAAGCATGACAACTCGGCACTTGGGGGCTACATAATATGGAGCGTTCAGTTTTTATTCATGACTGGGATGAACAACATGGATTTCTTCAAAAGTGGCAGTATTCATATTGAAGCAAGTCTTAAACCATCACTTTGTTCTGCTCAAGACTTGGGGGCTACAGGTAATATGCATATAAGGAGAAATATTTTCAAATTCTCAGTTTTGAGCGAACCAGGTTGACCCGGCGTCACCAATTAATCATTACGACCCTGTGGCTGTAACCCGGCATCATCAACAATCATGAACCGGCGTTGGCAACAGTCATGACCCGGAATTATCAGTTTTTATAACCTGACAATGGTGGTTATCATAAACTGACAAGTTCTACATCTTCAAACCGGCTGAATATCAGATGACTATTTCAAGACCAACATTTCTTAAGCCGGCGCTTTGGAAGCCGACTCAAGTGGATTATTCTTTACAATGTTTTTCTATGAGAAACCAACGTCAACAATTTGAGTATGAAGCTAGTTATTGACCCGGATTTTCTAGAAGTAGGAAATGACAAAGACTTAAGGATGATCAGGAGCCGGTTTACAAGAATTCTTAACCCGGAGCACAACCTGTCAAATTTGTTCTTGGGTTTATTTCTGAGATCAGTTTAACATGGATAAATCCAAATTAAGCTGGGGGCTAATGTCGAGGATATACCCGTGGCGTAAACTGGCGGAAGTATAACCCGCCAGACCGACGACTCATGGTAACCCGGGAGCTTGGCGGTTCACGGGCTACCGCTTGGTCTTGGCGGTTCATTAGTAACTGGCGGGCGGGTCGGAGGAGCGACAAGACCCGGTTGCCCAACTGGCGGTTCATGAAGGCCGGTTCATACTATGGTGGGCCGGTTTAAGAGGAAAGGCATGAAGAATATTTACCTTACAAGGAATTAAGACCATGACTTGTATCCGCTTTGTATTAGAGATAGACTAGTCCTAATCCTAATAGGACTCCACATGTAAACCGCCCCTTCAACATATATAAGGAGGGGCAGGGCTCCCCAAAGAGGGACAAGCTACAAGCAAGAAGAAACAGTCTTAGGGCTAGACACAAAGAGGAGAGACGGTTTACGGTGACTCCCTCGTGATGATAATGAGACCTAGCCTCAAACAGCATGTAGGGTTTTTACCGGATGATGTTTCCCGGGGCCCGAAGCTGTCTAAATCCCTGTCTTGTGTTGCGCCTCTCGATTCCGCTCAACCCCTCTCAAGCTACCACATAGATGTGTTGGCCTCGCGACTAAGTCCTCACACTAAGGACATCTGCCGTGACAAAACCACGACACACTCCAAAGCCACTAATAGCGGAGAACAAACGAATAGATTATGGTAGGGTACAAAACCACCTCAAAGTTATCCTTTATGTTCTATCTATTCAAGAGTTTGTAGTAAAATAACATGAAGCTATTCTTACCATTCAATCTATCATAGAGTTCATACTAGAATAACACCTTAAGACACAAATCAACCAAAACCCTAATGTCACCTAGATACTCCATTGTCACCTCAAGTATCCGTGGGCATGATTATACAACATGCATCACACAATCTCAGATTCATCTATTCAACCAACACAAAGTACTTCAAAGAGTGCCCCAAAGTTTCTACCGGAGAGTCAAGACGAAAACGTGTGCCAACCCCTATGCATAGGTTCATGGGCGGAACCCGCAAGTTGATCACCAAAACATACATCAAGTCGATCACATGATATTCCATTGTCACCACAAATAACCACGGCAAGACATACATCAAGTGTTCTCAAATCCTTAAAGACTCAATCCGATAAGATAACTTCAAAGGGAAAACTCAATCCATTAAAAGAGAGTAGAGGGGGGAGAAACATCATAAGATCCAACTATAATAGCAAAGCTCGCGATACATCAAGATCGTGCCATAGAGAGAACACGAGAGAGAGAGAGAGAGAGATCAAACACATAGCTACTGGTACATACCCTCAGCCCCGAGGGTGAACTACTCCCTCCTTGTCATGGAGAGCGCCGGGATGATGAAGATGGCCACCGGTGAGGGATCCCCCCTCCAGCAGGGTGCCGGAATAGGGTCCCGATTGGTTTTTGGTGGCTACAGAGGCTTGCGGCGGCGGAACTCCCGATCTATCTTCCTTTTGATGTTGTCGAGGTATATGGAGATATATAGGTGAAAGAAGTCGGTCGGGGGACACTCGAGGGGCCCACGAGACAGGAGGGCGCCCCCCACCCTCGTGGCTTCCTCAAAGCTTCTCTAACGTGAACTCCAAGTCTCCTGGATCATGTTCGTTCCAAAAATCATTCTCCCGAAGGTTTCATTCCGTTTGGACTCCGTTTGATATTCCTTTTCATCGAAACACTGAAATAGGCAAGAAAACCGCAATATGGGCTGGAACTCCGATTAATAGGTTAGTCCCAAAAATAATATAAAAGTTTATAATAAAGCCCATAATCATTCAAAACAGATAATAAAATAGCATCAATGCTTCATAAATTATAGATACTTTGGAGACATATCAAGAGGTCCACTGGTCAAAGCCCGTCCGTGGAAAGTTAAAGGGCTAGATCTCGTGGTCAACCGTTCCAGGGTTAGGCGGAAGTGGGGCCCTCGGGGTAGCATTGCCACCGGAGCATCGCACCGGGCCATCATACATGTCGGGTGGTGTGGTGGCATGTCTGAAGAGGCGGCACGCGTCTCCGGGGTGTGGCCCCCCTCACGGACGGCACCGCCGCCGGCACCTGGAGGGGGGAAACGGCCGCGTCGGGTCTACACGAAGAGGATGTTGCTGTGGGTTTGGCCCGGATGTTGCTCCCAGGTGTTCCATTAGGCTGGCAAATAAAAAACACCGGCATCCATCATGGAGAACGGACTATTACTCTGAAACCTTCAGTGCCCGGAAACCGGACTAGTGCCCGGACACCGAAAGTTTCAGAGTAATTGTCCGTTTTCCTAAGAAAGTCTAATGAATACCGGAGCTTGCTTCGTATGGATTAGCCAAGTATTTAAACCTGTCAAATTTCTCTTCCTTCGGTGATGTGGTACTATTTTTCAGTTTTCAGATGCTATCTATGCTGCCAAAAAAAAGATGCTATCTATGCTCTCGGCATAGCCGTCGGCATAGTTTGCCATGTGGCATCTTTTACTATGCCGACGGCTATGCCGTCGGCTTAGATCGCCTTATCCACTCGAGAGCGGGCGCTGGCCACTCATTCCACATCTCACCCGCACCGCTCCCCGATCCGTCTCGCCAGGCACCGTCCACCGCGCGCCGCCCGCCGCCGCTCCACACTGCCCTCTCCACCCGCGCCGCCCGACCGCCGCCACTCCACCCGCGCCCCTCCCCTTCTCTCACCCCTCCTCACCTCCACCCCGACCCTCTCCGCCCCCTCCACGCACCACCGCCGCCACACCTTTGCCACATCAACTCCGAGCCGCCGCAACCACCACCCTCTCTGCCCCCTCACCCCACCACCACCCTCGTCCCCCTGCCACCTCTCGCCGGCACCGTCCCCATGCTGCCCCGACCCCGCGCCCTCATGGCCTCAGCGATGCCGTGCCGCGGCGGCCCCGCCCCCGTCCACCCTTCCCCAGCGGTGCCCCCGGCCTCCCTATTTCTCGCTGCACCGGCGCCCAAGACGCCCCCGGTGAGCTTTTTTTCATTTTTTCATTTTGTTACTGTTTATTTTGTGCATAGATGGATATGTGATGAAAGGATATGTGCACGTATAGATTGATGGTCAAGTTTGTCATAGATGGATGCATTGATGGATATTTGTCAAGTTTGTGAATTTGGACACTTAGTTGAAAATATGGATTAATGGATATTGGTCAATGATGACCCATAAGTGTAGGGGATCTATCTTAGTCCTTTCGATAAGTATGAGTGTCGAACCCAACGAGGAGCAGAAGGAAATGACAAGCGGTTTTCAGTAAGGTATTCTTTGCTAGCAATGAAATTGTAGGTAATAGATAGTTTTGTGATAAGATAATTTGTAACGGGTAACAAGCAATGAAAGTAAATAAGGTGCCGCAAGGTGGCCCAATCTTTTTTTTAGCAAAGGACAAGCCTGGACAAGTTCTTATAATGAGAAAAGCGCTCCCGAGGACACATGGGAATTATCGTCAAGCTAGTTTTCATCACGCTCATATGATTCGCGGTCGTTACTTTGATAATTTGATATGTGGGTGGACCGGTGCTTGGGTACTGCCCTTTCTTGGACAAGCATCCCACTTATGGTTAGCCCCTATTGCAACCATCCACAACTACAAAAGAAGTATTAAGGTAAACCTAACCATAGCATGAAACATGTGGATCCAAATCAGCCCCTTACGAAGCAACGCATAAACTAGGGTTTAAGCTTCTGTCACTCTAGCAACCCATCATATACTTATTACTTCCGAATGCCTTCCTCTAGGCCCAAATAATGGTGAAGTGTCATGTAGTCGACGTTCGCATAACACCACTAGAGGAAAGACAACATACATCTCATCAAAATATCGAACGAATACCAAATTCACATGACTAGTAATAGCAAGACTTCTCCCATGTCCTCAGGAATAAACGTAACTACTGACAAAGCATATTCATGTTCATAATCAGAGGAGTATTAATATGCATTAAGGATCCGACATATGATCTTCCACCAAATAAACCAACTAGCATGAACTACAAGGAGTAAGCAACCCACAGGTACCAATCTGAGGTTTTGGTACAAAGATTGAGCAGAAGAGATGAACTAGGGTTTGAGAGGAGATGGTGTTGGTGAAGATGTTGATGGAGATTGACCCCCTCCCGATGAGAGTATCATTGGTGATGACGATGGTGATGATTTGCCCCTCCCGGAGGGAAGTTTCCCCGGCAGAACAGCTCTGCCGGAGCCCTAGATTGGTTCCGCCAAGGTTCCGCCTCGTGGCGGTGGAGTTTCGTCCCGTAAGCCTGCTTATGATTTTTTTTTCCAGGGTAAAAGACCTCATATAGCAGAAGATGGACACCGGAGGGCCACCAGGGGGCCCACGATGCAGGGGGCGCGCCTTGTAAGGGTTGGCGCGCCCCCCACCCTCGTGGACGGTGGGTGGCCCCCTCAGGTATTTCTTCCGCTGGATATTTTTTATTAATTCCAAAAATGACTTTCATGGAGTTTCAGGACTTTTGGAGCTGTGCAGAATAGGTCTCCAATATTTGCTCCTTTTCTAGCCCAGAATCCCAGCTGTCGGCATTCTCCCTCTTCATGTTAAACCTTGTAAAATAAGAGAGAATAGCCATAAGTATTGTGACATAACGTGTAATAACAGCCCATAATGCAATAAATATCGGTATAAAAGCATGATGCAAAATAGACGTATCAACTCCCCCAAGCTTAGACCTTGCTTGTCCTCAACCCGAAGCCGATATCGAAAAATATGTCCACATTTTTAGAGATAGAGGTGTCGATAAAAATAAAATACAGACATGAGGGCATCATGATCATTCTTATAACAGCAACATATATATATTTTGTCATATGATTTCCTATGCTCAAGTAACAATCTATTCACAATGTCAAGTATGATTCAGACTAACAAACTATAATCTCAGTCATTGAAATAATTGCAATTTATCATAACATGGGAAAGAGTCAATAATAGAGCTTTTTAGCAAGTCCACATACTCAACTATCATTTAGTCTTTCACAATTGCTAACACTCACGCAATATGTCAGGACCCCGATCCTAAGTCACATCGACCCAGCTGGTCACACATCATATCACTTTGCGGCCTCACGCACGGTATTCCCACGGGTGTCGCCTTACCATGGCCCGGGACCGTTTGCGTCTTTTGGCTCACGTATATGATAGTGTTGCTAGCATCCATATGACAAAGAACCCGGGCCGACATGGCTAGTCGTGAACCCAAAGCGGCGCTAACCCATGGGGACAGGCATACATGAATCACATCGAGCATGTCGGTCATCAACGTATGTATTCGGGCGTAGCACTGGGCTAACAGGACTCCGTATCCCGGGCTGTAGCAGGCTAGGCAGGACTCGAATAACACCGCGTGACATTTCCCGAAGGACAGACATAGGAACGAAGTGAAACACATGCCGCCAGTCAAGTGTCCAAGCAGTAGTTTGGGCTAGCGAGGACTCGTGAACCGGGCTGTAGCGGACTACTATCGCTCGGAGGCACGAGACTACATTTCCCCATATGAAAGGCTGCCAAGGATAAACAACTAGTTTGTCGGATCCCACACATACCAAGCATTTCAAACATACACACAATATGCTCAATATGTGTAAATACGACGTGGCATCACAACATAACTCTACGACTCAGATATTATTCATTAGGCTCCGAAGAGCGAGGTATTACAAACATGGGTCTCATGACCCAACACCCAGAGCATACAAGTCAAAACACAAGCGGAAGCTAAACATGTCTGGGTACAGACAATTATAAATGAAAAGGCTGAGAAGCCTGACTATCTACCAGATCCTGCCGAGGCACAAGATCGTAGCTGAGGTAACAAGCTAAGCGTCAAGTCCAAGCGGAACTACTAGCGAGACCGGCGTCTCTCGCAAAACATAAAATAAGCAAGCGTGAGTACAATTGTACTCAGCAAGACTTACATCGAACTAACTACATATGCATCATTATCAAAAGGGGTGGTGGAGTTTATTGCAGCAAGCCAGCTTTGACTCGGTGGCTATCCCGAACTACGATCGCAAGTAACTCTTTTGAGGTGGCGCACGAGTCCACATATTCACCATACCAATACACCACTATGGACCGCTCCCGTCTTCCCACGAGAACGCCATCCATAGCACTCACGCTTATCTTGCGCATTTTAGAGTATCCACTTTCACTTGTCTATGAACTGATATAGGCAACCCGAAGTCCTTTTCGCGGACACGGCTATTGAATAGATCATATTAAACCCTGCAGGGTGTACTTCTTCACACGCTCTCACCACTTACCGCCGTTTACACGACATGTACTCGGCAACCTTCAAGCGGAAGCCCAACGTGGGTGTCGGCCTCAGCCTACCCAAACACTCAAATCCCTAGTCCAGGTTTATCGCCTATTCGGGTTCCATCCGCAGGAGTCCGCCGAGGTTTCCCATACAGCCCGAACGATGTGTGCAGGGTTCCCGAGATACCAAGCGGGCACTCGGTACACCGGCCACGGTGCCTACCGCAACACAACCCACCCCTAAGGTCAGCATTGCGTGCGGCCCCCACATGCTACAAACACCAGAAACTACTTGCAACTCCCGGACTGAGGACAAGGGTGGTCAAGAAGCCGAGAGGGTCCATTGGTTTCGGGCCCAATGCGTGGTAGTAACTGTTTCATGGATCACAAATACAGAACTCAGTTCCTGAGGGCGGCTGCAATGAGACAACCCACCATGTACTCCTACATGGCCTCTCACCGCTACCTTTACCAAATCGTGTTCACCACACTTAGCTTACACTCCATAGGACATGTTCATAACAATTCCAATTCATTCCCGATGAATCAGACCGACTCAACTCTAAGCGATAGCAGGCATGACAAACAAGCATAAATGAGTAGGCACAACATGGCTCAAACAATTCCTACTCATGCTAGTGGGTTTCATCTAATTCTTGTGGAATGACAGTCATGCAAAGGATCAAGGGGTTCAGCTACCGCAGCAAGTAACACATGAGTCGTTGTTGTCCTAATGCAGTAAAATAGAGCAGGAGCGAGAGAGTGGGATTGTATCGGAATGAACAAGGGGGTTTTGCTTGCCTGGCACTTCTGAAGATAATATAGTTCTTCATCGGTGTCATCGAATTCATCGTCAGTACGTCGTCTACCGAGAGGGGGCAATTACCGGCAAACAAGAGAGAGCACAATCAATGCAATGCACATATATGATGCATGATCATGTTAAGGTACTGAATTCACCTAATGCCATAATAATTCAAGTTAGTTGGAGTGGAATTCAAACAAGGTTGAATTCCAACTCAAAATGCTATTTTCTAAATTACCCTAATCATGATTCATCCTATTCAGTGATGTTAACTTGTTCAAACATGCATGATCATGGCATAAACAGATTCTTCATATTTTTCTGATCATTTTTCATATATAAATTATTTCCATCCGAGTTACGGTTGAATTTATATGATTTTAGAAGTTTAGAGTATTTTCGGAATTTCTGAATTAAATTAAATCCATAAAAAGGTATTATGCGTCAATCGGCGTCGGTGTGACGTCAGCGGGTCAACTGGGCGCCCCAGGTCAAACCTGACGTGTGGGGGCCACACGTCAGTGACTAACTAAACTAATCTAGTTAATTAGCACTAACCTAGGTTAGTTAAATTAGTTTAAACCTAACTAAAGTAGTTAGTCGGGCGGGGCCCGCATGTCAGTGAGGAGAGGGGAGGTCAAACCGGGCGGTGGTCAACCCACGCCGGTCAGCGGTCAGCGGGCGCCGGCGTTTAGCCGCCGGCGAACCCGACGCGGCGGCGCAAGTGCAAATGGCCATTCCGGCCACCAAAAGGGTCGGGAAGGGTACCTACGGAGAGCTGGGGATGCGCTGAGGTTCTTGGTGGGGTGGTTAGAGCTCGGGGCGGCCGGTATCGACGCCGGCGACGAACTTGGCGGCCGCCGGAGCTCGGGCGCGGATGGTGTCGGTGCTACGGTGCACAAGAGGGAAAGGCGAAGGGTGCTACGTGCTCCTGGGAGTGTGCTGAGCGTGCTTATGGGCTCGGGCCGCGAAGCTACAGCTGGGCTGTGGCATGGCGGCGCCATAGCCCGGCGCGAGGAGCTTCGGCAAGGTGGTTAAGCGTTAGGGAGGCAATCGAGCATGGGGTTAGGGGAAAGGATCGTGGCCTCACCGCGGTTGCGATAGCCATGGAAGCGGGCCCGGGAGCTCGGACGGCGGCACATCGACGGTGGGATCCGCGGTACTCAACGAGGAAGACGAAGACGATGGCGTCGTTTGAGCGTCCGTGGCGCGTGCTTCATCTTGGTGCTCCACGGCGTCGAGGCGGACCCGTTGGACGAGGCGGAGGGCAAGGGAGCTCGGTGGCTGCGGTGGTTCCGTCGGCGGTCTCGGGTGCATCTGATCGATCACGGAGAGAGACGAGAGGAGGGGAAGGGTCGGGAGAGGTGAGAGAGCCAGGGGTCGCGTGGCGCTCGGGAGGCGTCGAGCGTCGGGAGTCGAGCAGCAGGGTGGAGGTGGCGCGCCTCGGGCTTGCAGCGTCACGCCGCCCTCGCCTCTTGGAGGTAGACGACGAGCGGTGTGGCGCTGGTGGGCTGGGCCAACCGGGCCGGCCAGCAGGGGGGGGGGAGAAGGAGGTTGGGCCGGCTGGGCGCCAGGTAGGTCAGGTGAGCACTCTCTCTCTTTTCCATTTCTGTTTCTATTTTGCAGTTTGTTTTTGATCCAGTTTTAAAAACCAAATCAATTTATAAATCCTGAAAATATTCACGGGCACTTTCTGAATTATTTCTATGGCCCATAAATACTTCCAACATTATTTGAGCATTTAAATTATTTATAGTGTTTAAATGCCCAAAGTCAAATGGTTTAAGATTTAATTCAAAAATCCAGGAATGACCTATAAGATATGTTCATTATTATTGGAAGAGGCTTTCACCTTTATCCATTAATCATGAACATTTCCACAGGGCATTTTGGGATTATTGAAAATGGTTTTATTTGAACCTATTAGAATTCAATTGGTGCTAGGGTTTCAACAATCCCCATTTCAACTTTCATGGAAAATTAACATGATGACATGAATGCCTTAATGCAGCTAATGTCAAGCAATTCTAGGGCTGTGACAACTCACCCCCACTAAACAAGAATCTCGCCCCGAGATTCAAGACGTGAGGTAAGAGGAAAAGGGAGGTCACAAGCTATTACAATTCCCTGATCCAATTGCCTTCTCGAAGATGTTGGTTCACTCCATCTTCTTGGTCTTGACGTCCTCGAGATCTTCACCCGACACGACAACAGAAAGAAGGGGAAGCCCTACATGACTCGATCTTCACGAAGATTAAGCAAGCATGATCGACATTACGGACTGAGACGGTGACACATCTCGAGTTGAGACACCAAATGCATCGAGAGGGATGGAAGAGGCAACAACGGGGTTTGCTTGGTGGCAACAATTCCACGCCTAGGGAGATGGTGGATGGTGTCAAGGTGGTGAGGAAATATTTACCATGATCCCTTAACGGAACACCTCGAGAAAGGTAACGCAAAGAGCTATTCCCTTAAGTGGCAAAAAGAATTACTTTTGATCCATAGATCATTGGAACTCTGTATACCAGCCTAAGGCAATCACAAACGATCATTTGGTGGAATGCGAAAAGGATGGTACCCCGGACTAGAATGGATGATGTGGACTACCTTGTTGAAGACAACGCAATGGATGATTTGCTTATCGTCGAGGGGGGGGGGAGAACCCATGGTAAATTCACTTTTTGAAGAAAACCTGGGCAAGAGTTGCTAAGAAGACAGTCTATAGCGAGATAGCACCAGGACGGTGCCAGCTGGGAACGAAAATGCAGCTGTTAGAATGTTCCAACCATCATATCTGCCTGAGATTCAGATCTGGTTGGTGTTAGGATATTTCAGACTCAGCATGTCTGAAAAGGAAAGGTTGCAACACAATTTGACGCGATGGCGTTGCGAGATTCTCGGGATATGAACTACGATAGCAAGCTCCAAAACATGAGCTGGTTTTGCTACAAACATGTGAACACGTTGTCCTAGACAAGCATGACCACATGGTAGTCTTATAATAAAACACTACCGAGTTCGGTTGGGAACCATCATCGAGGATAACGAAGTCCTATCATAAGTTATAACTAGTTGTTATGAAGGAACTCCTTCTCCTTGAACAAATCAATCAGTGGCTTGGTGTGCTAGGGATACATACGGAATGAAGATGATCAGTCTATCATGCCATAGAATACTTCGCACGTGTATGACTGGCTTGGGACGATTCCAAAGGAACAAAACAAACCTTTCTCAAATTCATGGCGGCAACTTACCCCTAAGGCACATGAATTAGAGGAAGTCACTACTTTCATCCAAACATATGCTTCATGAGCGAAACACGAAGAATTGCTTACACAAGTTTCCAATACTAGGTTGATGCTCAACATGACTCATGGGGGAGACAAAATGCTACTGATGGGCTCAACAGCAACTCATCGGAATTTCCATATCACTGGACTTCCACCATCATGTGAACACGTGATAGTATTGGTCAGACCAAAAGATGTAATGGTGTATGCTCGAAGGATCAACCACGAGTAAGACAACATTACGAATATCGTTGGTTCTGATTTGACTTGACAATGGCCCATACTCGAATCAAAGAGTTGATAAGACAATAGGTCCAGCAACTGATCACAGGGACCAATCGATGAAGATATCATCCTTCTTCAACACACACTACACAAGAATATCCCTTTGGAACGAACTAAGTTGGACAAGCTTTTATCTTCCAACTCTCCAAGTTGTTGTCTAGCTTAACCGACTAGCTCAGGGGTATTCAACACAGATTCTTGGAGAAGGGTGGTTCATAAGAAACCGACTTGATCACGAGCTTAACATAACAGTCAGGGAACAACCCGGTAACACTTCCAAGAATATATTTGGAAAGTCACGAACCACCGGTATGTTACTAAGCTCGAGAGCAATCTTGCTTTTGAGGGCAAGACGATATTATCAAATGAGTGAGGACTTGACAAGATCCTAACTCATCAATCGAAGAGTGCATCGAAAATAAGGCCTAGGTAGCACGATCAATCTTAGGATGATGATTTAATAACCAACACGCTAAGAATGAGAATATTGTCCATTCACTACCAAGCAACAAGTTGCTCGGGGTATTGATTTCACACATCACAATTCACTTGCCGGCATTCCGGTTATAACAACACGGAACCGAGGAATGAATAATGATGATGAGAAGTATCACTGCATCAAGAATTCCTAGGAGGTTGTGCAATTCCCATGACATTCTTGACATAAGATGGCCATACTTCAGGGTAGAACAGAATCAAAGCTGAATTGGCATTTTGATCTGCGGGATACAACTGCTTTGACCTAATCCTAGAAATGGATGAGGTACTGGAGTTTGTTTCTCCTAGTCATTCCGGGATAGAATGGCTTGACGGACCACAAGGATAAAATGCATCGATGAACACAAATGCACACATACCCTTGGCTATCAATTGATAGATGAAGGTCAGAAGACATCTAAGAGAACAACTCAAAGGAACATATAATTTTCTGAGTTGTGGATGCACAGATTAGTATGTCGAGCAAGCTCAACATTTCTTCCGGATAATCCATGCAGAAGGTAGAATTGGCAGATTCACAATTATGAATGGGGAACTCCTCAAGAGCACTCTTATTGTGATCTTTTGGTTCAAAAGAACTTCTGCCATAAGCGGTTCATGGTATTTGGAAGAAGGAGAATACCACGGACTTCGAGGACTATCGCAAGGTTACTAATATCCTAAAGGCACTAGCAAATACTAACAACATGAAGTAGGATGAATCTCGGGTTCAGAAACCCAGGAGTAGAATGCCTACTACTAAATGGCATCACGGAACGCCTTCGAAAATGATGGCCAGGATCATCACACTGGGGATGCAAAAGCATTGCTAAATTGCTAGGTGACTTCCTAAACAACTAGGGTCATAATAATAGTTCCAACATATATGTCGAGGCAACAGAGTACCTCAACCGACTGGTTAGTGTGCTTATTCTGACCAAAAGGACATCGGAACGGAAGAAAGGATTTGCAAATGCATCAGACTATTTAGAGACCTGGGATGACTCGGACAGCATAACGGCTGTAAATGCTCAAAATGATTTGAGACATCCTGCAGAAAATGGTGGCATAACCACTCAACAACATCATAACAAGATTACGAGATCAACGGTTATCATACAGGGTAGTAGGAACTGGCGGGGATTAAAACCAACAATCTTATAAGTCTAAGGATTAGTAACACGTCATCCTAATAGATAGATGAGAAGCCTAGTTAAGTAAACCCCGAGAAGAGAAGAGGATGACTCAGATCGAAGGCCATGAGGTACAAGGAGTAAAAGAGCCTTACGTTCCTTCCACAATCAATTCCCTTACATAACTAAAGCATTTCTAGACACAACTTGACCAGTTTGGCTTGGTAATCCTCTGCAGTCGGGCTCGATACCAACGCTGTCGGGACCCGATCCTAAGTCACATCGACCCAGCTGGTCACACATCATATCACTTTGCGGCCTCACGCACGGTATTCCCACGGTGTCGCCTTACCATGGCCGGGACCGTTTGCGTCTTTTGGCTCACGATATGATAGTGTTGCTAGCATCCATATGACAAAGAACCGGGCCGACATGGCTAGTCGTGAACCCAAAGCGGCGCTAACCCATGGGGACAGGCATACATGAATCACATCGAGCATGTCGGTCATCAACGTATGTATTCGGGCTGTAGCACTGGGCTAACAGGACTCCGGTATCCCGGCTGTAGCAGGCTAGGCAGGACTCGAATAACACCGCGTGACATTTCCCGAAGGGACGGACATAGGAAGCGAAGTGAAACACATGCCGCCAGTCAAGTGTCCAAGCAGTAGTCTTTGGGCTAGCAGGACTCCGGTGAACCGGGCAGAAGCGGACTACTATCGCTCGGAGGCACGAGACTACATTTCCCCATATGAAAGGCTGCCAAGGATAAACAACTAGTTTGTCGGATCCCACACATACCAAGCATTTCAAACATACACACAATATGCTCAATATGTGTAAATCTGACGTGGCATCACAACATAACTCTACGACTCAGATATTATTCATTAGGCTCCAAGAGCGAGTATTACAAACATGGGTCTCATGACCCAACACCCGAGCATACAAGTCAAAACACAAGCGGAAGCTAAACATATGCAGGTGCAGACAATTATAAATGAAAAGGCTGAGAAGCGACTATCTACCAGATCTGCCGAGGGCACAAGATCGTAGCTGAGGTAACAAGCTAAACGTCAAGTCCAAGCGGAACTACTAGCGAGACCGCGTCTCTCGCAAAACATAAAATAAGCAAACGTGAGTACAATTGTACTCAGCAAGACTTACATCAGAACTAACTACATATGCATCATTATCAAAAGGGGTGGTGGAGTTTGTTGCAGACAAGCCAGCTTTGACTCGGTGGCTATCCCGAACTACATTGCAAGTAACTCTTTTGAGGTGGCGCACACGAGTCCACATATTCACCATACCAATACACCACTATGGACCCGCTCCCGTCTTCCTACGAGAACGCCATCCATAGCACTCACGCTTATCTTGCGCATTTTAGAGTATCCACTTTCACTTGTCTATGAACTGATATAGGCAACCCGAAGTCCTTTTCGCGGACACGGCTATTGAATAGATCATATTAAACCCTGCAGGGTGTACTTCTTCACACGCTCTCACCACTTACCGCCGTTTACACGACATGTACTCGGCAACCTTCAAGCGGAAGCCCAGCGTGGGTGTCGGCCTCAGCCTACCCAAACACTCAAATCCCTAGTCGGGTTTATCGCCTATTCGGGTTCCATCCGCAGGAGTCCGCCGAGGTTTCCCATACAGCCCCGAACGATGTGTGCGGGGTTCCCGAGATACCAAGCGGGCACTCGGTACACCGACCCACGGTGCCTACCGCAACACAACCCACCCCTAAGGTCAGCGTTGCGTGCGGCCCCTGACATGCTACAAACACGAAACTACTTGCAACTCCGGATGAGGACAAGGGTGGTCAAGAAGCCGAGAGGGTCCATTGGTTTCGGGCCCAATGCGTGGTAGTAACTGTTTCATGGATCACAAATACAGAACTCAGTTCCTGAGGACGGCTGCAATGAGACAACCCACCATGTACTCCTACATGGCCTCTCACCGCTACCTTTACCAAATCGTGTTCACCACACTTAGCTTACACTCCATAGGACATGTTCATAACAATTCCAATTCATTCCCGATGAATCAGACCCGACTCAACTCTAAGCAGTAGCAGGCATGACAAACAAGCATAAATGAGTAGGCACAACATGGCTCAAACAATTCCTACTCATGCTAGTGGGTTTCATCTAATTACTGTGGAATGACAGGTCATGCAAAGGATCAAGGGGTTCAGCTACCGCAGCAAGTAACACATGAGTCGTTGTTGTCCTAATGCAGTAAAATAGAGCAGGAGCGAGAGAGTGGGATTGTATCGGAATGAACAAGGGGTTTTGCTTGCACAGCACTTCGAAGATAATATAGTTCTTCATCGGTGTCATCAATTCATCGTCGAGACGTCGCTCACCGAGAGGGGCAATTACCGCAAACAAGAGAGAGCACAATCAATGCAATGCACATATATGATGCATGATCATGTTAAGGTACTGAATTCACCTAATGCCATAATAATTCAAGTTAGTTGGAGTGGAATTCAAACAAGGTTGAATTCCAACTCAAAATGCTATTTTCTAAATTACCCTAATCATGATTCATCCTATTCAGTGATGTTAACTTGTTCAAACATGCATGATCATGGCATAAACAGATTCTTCATATTTTTCTGATCATTTTTCATATATAAATTATTTCCATCCGAGTTACGGTTGAATTTATATGATTTTTAGAAGTTTAGAGTATTTTCTGGAATTTACTGAATTAAATTAAATCCATAAAAAGGTATTACTGCGTCAGTCTGACGTCAGTGTGACGTCAGCGGGTCAACTGGGCGCCCCAGGTCAAACCTGACGTGTGGGGGCCACACGTCAGTGACTAACTAAACTAATCTAGTTAATTAGCACTAACCTAGGTTAGTTAAATTAGTTTAAACCTAACTAAAGTAGTTAGTCGGGCGGGGCCCGCATGTCAGTGAGGAGAGGGGAGGTCAAACCGGGCGGTGGTCAACCCACGCCGGTCAGCGATCGTGGCGCCGGCGTTTAGCCGCCCGGCGAACCCACCAGCATGGCGTTAAGTGCAAATGGCCATTCCGGCCACCAAAAGGTCGGGAAGGGTACCTACGAGAGGCTGGGGATCGCCGAGGTTCTTGGTAGGGTGGTTAGAGCTCAGGCGGCGGTATCGACGCCGGCGACGAACTTGGCGGCCGCCGAGCTCGGGCGCGGATGGTGTCGGTGCTACGGTGCACAAGAGGGAAAAGCGAAGGTGCTCGTGCTCGGGAGTGTCTTGGCGTGCTTATGGGCTCAGACGCGAGCTACTGGGCTGTGGTGGGCGGCTCCATAGCCGGGCGGCGAGCGCTTCGGCAAGGTGGTTAGGCAGTTAGGGAGGCAATCGAGCATGGGGTTAGGGGAAAGGATCGTGGCCTCACCGCGTTGCGATAGCCATGGAAGCGGGCCCGGGAGCTCGACGACGGCACATCGGCGGTGGGGATCCGCGGAACTCAACGAGGAAGACGAAGACGATGGCGTCGTTTGAGCGTCCCTGTGGGCGCGTGCTTCATCTTAGTGCTCCACGGCCGAGGCGGACCCGTTGGACGAAGCGGAGGGGCAAGGGAGCTTCGGTGGCTGCGGTGGTTCCGTCGGCGGTCTCGAGTGCGTCTGGTCGACCACGGAGAGAGACCAGAGGAGGGGAAGGGTCGGGAGAGGTGAGAGAGAGAGCGGGTCGCGTGGCGCTCTGGGAGGCGTCAGGCGTCGGGAGGCTAAGCGAGCAGGGTGGAGGTGGCGCGCCTCGGGCCAGTGTCGACACGCCTCGCCTCTTGGCGAAGTAGGTAGACGACAGCGGTCTTGGGCTGGTGGGCTGGGCCAACCGGGCGCCAGCGGGGGGGAGAAGGAGGTTGGGCGGCTGGGCGCCGGGTAGGTCGGTGAGCACTCTCTCTCTTTTCCATTTCATTTCTATTTTGCAGTTTGTTTTTGATCCAGTTTTAAAAACCAAATCAATTTATAAATCCTGAAAATATTCACGGGCACTTTCTGAATTATTTCTATGGCCCATAAATACTTCCAACATTATTTGAGCATTTAAATTATTTATAGTGTTTAAATGCCCAAAGTCAAATGGTTTAAGATTTAATTCAAAAATCCAGGAATGACCTATAAGATATGTTCATTATTATTGGAAGAGGCTTTCACCTTTATCCATTAATCATGAACATTTCCACAGGGCATTTTGGGATTATTGAAAATGGTTTTATTTGAACCTATTAGAATTCAATTGGTGCTAGGGTTTCAACAATCCCCATTTCAACTTTCATGGAAAATTAACATGATGACATGAATGCCTTAATGCAGCTAATGTCAAGCAATTCTAGGGCTGTGACACAATACTTATGGTTCTGGAGTTTTAATCGGACATAGAGAAAGATAGGGGCTTGTAGTGTTGCCTCCCAACCTTTTACCTCAAGGATAATGTCAACAATTATAGTTCATGTTAACTTATATATATATCAGGATCTTTCCAAGATGAGGTGCTTGCCAAAGGATAAAATGAAAAAGGGAAAGGTGATAATCACCTTGATTCTTGCATAATCTAAAAGACATAAAGTAAAAGATAGGCCCTTCGCAGAGGGAAGCAGAGGTTATCATGTGCTTTTAGCTTGGATGCACGAAATCTTAATGCAAAAGAACGTCACTTTATATTGCCACTTGTGATATGAACCTTTATTATGCAGTCTGTCGCTTTTATTACTTCCGTATCACACGATCGTATAAAGCTTATTTTCTCCGCAGTAATAAGTCATACATATTTAGAGAGCAATTTTTATTGCTTTCAACATGACAACTTACTTGAAGGATCTTACTCAATCGATAGATAGGTATGGTGGACTCTCATGGCAAAACTGGGTTTAAGGATATTTGGAAGGACAAGTAGTATCTCTACTTGGTGCAAGGAATTTGGCTAGCAAGAGGGGGAAAGGCAAGATCAACATGTTTGAATGATCAATGACAATATACTTTAACTAAGATGTGAGAAAACATAACCCATTACGTTGTCTTTCTTGTCCAACGTCAACTCTTTAGCATGTCATACTTTAATGAGTGCTCACAATCATAAAAGATGTCCAAGATAGTATATTTATATGTGAAAACCTCTCTTTGTTTATTACTTCCTATTAATTGCAATGATGACCAAAACTACGTTTGCCAACTTTCAACAAGTTTAAGCCTCATACTCTTTATGTGTGAAGTCATTACTATCCATAAGACCAATATGAACTCTTTTATTCTTTTTATTCTTTTATGCACTTAAGATCATAGCAAGATAGCAAAACCCTTGACTCAACACCAATCTTTATTATATATAGCTCACGGACTTGATTACATAGAGGGATCACAAAGGAAAACTCAAAACTAATTCATACCAAAACTTTATTCTACTTGATCAAGATATTACTAAAAGGATCGAACTAAATAAATTGGTAAAGATAGGAGTGTGATGGTGATACGATACCGGGGCACCTCCCCCAAGCTTGGAAGTTGCCAAGGGGAGTTCCCATACGCACGTGATTATGTCCTTGGAGGTGGTGAAGAAGGTGGTGTTGATGATGTAGGCTTGTCGTCTGTCTTCCAAGGCATAGGCTCACCATCATAGAAGGATGATCGAGTCTCCGGGATCCTCAAATCTGCAGCCAAACTCATCCTCTTGAATCTATATTCATACTCACAGTTTTGGTTTTGCAGGTCATAGATCTGGCTTGGAGATGCTCGATTTTCTCATGAAGCTTGAAGATGGTCTCCCCAATATTCTTGGCGTCCAGCTTATGGTTGTTGGTGAATTCTGCGGTCATCATCTGGTTGACGTTAAGTCCATGCTCCACCATCCCTTGGCACTTGAAAACTTGTTATTCCATCCCTTCGAGCTTTGTCTCCACGCTTCCGGTACTCCTTGGTCCTTCAACATCGCGGATGTGCAACACCCCCTCACGCATCTCAATGGTTTGATGGTGATGTAGCACCTCCGCGAGATAGGGGTTGATGAACCTCAAGAAAAACTTGTCCTTGGGAGCGCTTGGAGACGTCATGGTGCTCTATATCTGTTAGGAAAACAGCTCGAAACAAAGACATAAGATTTTTGCATGATACGGTGGTCAAAACCTTTGCGAGATTATATAATGAATTTTTACCGACCAAAAGAAGTATTGTGCAAGAAAACGGAGTCCGGAGAGCACACAAGGTGCCCACGAGGTAGGGGGGCACGCCCAGTAGGGTAGGGCGCGCCCTCCACCCTCGTGGACGCCTCGTGTCCTTCCCGGACTACTTATTTTTCTATTTTCTTAAATATTCCAAACGGAGAAAAATTGCCATTAGAATTATTTTTGAGTCGGTTTACTTACCATACCACATAACTATTGCTTTTTGGAGTCTGAAACGTTCATGAAAGTGTCCCTTATGTATTCCTCTGGGGTTGCGGTTTCAATAATATTAGTTTCCACATTTATTTGGTTACCTGAGATATAATGTTTGATTCTTTGACCGTTCACCGCCTTCGGATTTGTTCCTTCGAAGTTGTTGATTCTTATGGCACCGGAACGATAGACCTCCTCGATAACGTAAGGGCCTTCCCATTTAGAGAGAAGCTTTCCTGCAAAAAATCTTAAACGAGAGTTTAAAAGCAAAACATAATCACCTACGTTAAACTCACGCTTTTGTATACTTTTGTCATGCCATCTTTTAACTTTTTCTTTAAACAGTTTGGCATTATCATAGGCTTGGGTTCTCCATTCATCAAGTGAACTAATGTCAAATAACCTCTTCTCACAGTCAAGTTTGAAATCATAATTGAGCTCTTTAATGTCCCAATATGCCTTATGTTCAAGTTCGAGAGGTAAGTGACATGCTTTTCCATAAACCATTTTATATGGAGACATACCCGTAGGATTTTTATATGCAGTTCTATAAGCCCATAATGCATCATCAAGTTTCTTGGACCAATTCTTTTTAGATCTATTAACAGTCTTTTGAAAAATTAATTTGAGTTCTCTATTACTCAATTCTACTTGACCACTAGACTGTGGGTGATATGGGGATGCAATTCTTTGATTAACATCATACTAAGCAAGCATTTTATGAAAGGCATCATGAATAAAATGTGAACCACCATCAGTCATTAAGTATCTAGGGACTCCAAACCTCAGAAAAATAACTTCTTTAAGCATCTTAATAGAAGTGTTATGATCAGCACTACTAGTTGGAATAGCTTCTACCCACTTAGTAACGTAATCAACAACAACTATAATATGTGTATATCCATTAGAGGCAGGAAAAGATCCCATATAATCGAAGCCCCAAACATCAAAAGGTTCAATAACAAGAGAATAATTCATAGGCATTTCTTGACGTCTACTAATATTACCTATTCTCTGACATTCATCACAAGACAAGACAAACTTACAGGCATCTTTGAAGAGAGTAGGCCAATAAAAACCGGATTGCAATACCTTATGTGCAGTTCTATCTCCAGCGTGGTGTCCTCCATATGCCTCAGAGTGACACTTGCGTAGGATTTGTTCTTGTTCATGGTCAGGTACACAACATCTAATAACACCATCTACTCCTTCTTTATAAAGGTGTGGGTCATCCCAAAAGTAATGTCTTAAATCATAAAAGAACTTTTTCTTTTGCTAGTATGTGAAACTAGGTGGTATAAATTTAGCAACAATGTAATAAGCATAATCAGCATACCATGGAGCAGTATGAGAAGCATTTATGACAGCTAATTGTTCATCAGGAAGGCTATCATCAATAGGTAGTGGGTCATCAAGAACATTCTCTAACCTAGACAAGTTGTCTGCAACGGGGTTCTCAGCTCCCACTACTAGGAAAAGGGCTATACATGAAATGCACACTAATGGCGCACCTGTCACGTGGTGCGCCACTACTATATAGCAGTGGCGCACCATATGCAGGTGCGCCATTAGTGTGGAAGACACTAATGGCGCACCATGGACAAGGTGCGCCACTAGTAACAAATTTTTTTATTTTTATTTTTCCAAACATACTAATGGTGCACCGGCCACACAGTGCGCCACTACTGTTGTTTTTTTTATTCTTTTTTTTTGCAAAACTACTAATGGCGCACCGTAGCATAGTGCGCCATTTCTAGTTTAAACTAGTAATGGCGCACTATGCCACGGTGCGCCATTAGAATATATATATATTTTTTATTTTTTTGCAAAACTACTAATGGCGCACCAGCAGCAGGTGCGCCATTAGTAACCATGGTTACTAATGGCGCATTTGCAGGTGGTGCGCCATTAGTAACCTGGGACCAACAAGATATTTTGGACAGCCCACCTACCCACTCACTTTCCCCACTTCATTCTCCACCTCCTCCTTGTGACGCCCTCGATTCAATCGTACACTAATCATGCACGCAAATGTGTACGATCAAGATCAAGGACTCACGGGAAGATATCACAACACAACTCTAAAAATAAAATAAGTCATACAAGCATCATAGTACAAGCCAGGGGCCTCGAGGGCTCGAATACAAGTGCTCGATCATAGGCGAAGTCAGCGGAAGCAACAATATCTGAGTCTGAGACATAAGTTAAACAAGGTGCCATAAGATGGCTAGCACAAACTGGGATCAGATCGAAGAGGAGCAGGCCTCCTGCACAGGATCCTCCTAGGTCACTCTGGTCGTCGTCCGCCCGGGCTGCACGTAGTAGTAGGCACCTCCGGAGGAGTAGTAGTCGTCGAGGCGGTGGCGTCGCTCACAGGCTCCATCGTCGATTGCAGCAATCGAGTAGAGATAGGGAAAAAGGGGAACAAGGCAACCGTGAGTACTCATCCAAAGTACTCGCAAGCAAGAAGCTACACTACATATGCATGGATATATGTGTAAAGGCCATATCAGTGGACTGAACTGCAGAATGACCAGAATAAGAGGGGGATAGCTAGTCTTAACGAAGACTACGCTTCCGGACACCGGTCTTGCAACAGACAGAAGAGGACAACGGAAGTCCTCCAAGTAACATCATATAGCAATAATCCTACCCGGCAATCCCCTGCTCATATCCCTGAGCGAGAGCGACCACCGGTTGTATCTGGCACTTGGAAGGGTGTGTTTTATCAAGTATCCGGTTCTAGTTGTCATAAGCTCAAGGTACAACTCCAAGTCGTCCTGTTATCGAAGATCACGGCTATCCGAATAGATTATCTTCCTGCAGGGTGCACCATCTTACCCAAAGACGCTTGATCCCATTTGGTCGGACACACTTTCCGGGGTCATGCCCGCCGCGGAAGATCAACACGCCGCAGCCCCACCTAGGCACAACAGAGAGGCCAACACGCGGTCTAAACCTAAGCGCGCAGGGTGCAGGCCCATCGCCCTAAGCACACCAAGACGCTTGTGACGCTGTGACGAAGCAGACCTAGCCCAAAGCGGCGTTCCAGTCCCATCCGCGCGCGACGCTCCGTCGCTGACGTCTGAAGTACTTCGGCTGATACCACGACGCCGGGATACCCATAACTACTCCTGCGTAGATGGTTAGTGCGTATAAGCTCGTAGCCAACCCAGATCAAATACCAAGACCTCGTTAAGCGTGTTAAGTATCCGCGAACGCCGAACAGGGCCAGGCCCACCTCTCTCCTAGGCGGTCTCAACCTGCCCAGCCGCTCCGCCTCAAAGATCCACTCGCGGGTGCTCCATCAGCCGACCCGACTTTAGTCTCCACATGTATCATGTATAAGTATATAGTCTATACCCATGATCATCTCCCGAGTGATCACGGCCCGATAGTATTGCACGGCAGACGGACAAGAAAGTAGGGCCACAGATGAAAGTACTAGCATCCTATACTAAGCATATAGGATTGCGGTAAGGTAACAATGAAGTTACAAGGACAAAGCTATCAGAAAGTATAGGAGTATCCGAAAACAGTAACATGCTATGCTACTCTAATGCAAGCAGTGTAGATAAGAGTAGGCGATATCTGGTGATCAAGGGGGGCTTGCCTGGTTGCTCTGGCAAGAGAGAGGGGTAAATCAACACCGAGTCGAATCGCCGGCAAAGCAGCGTCGGTCTCGTAGTCTACGGAGAGAAGAGGGGAAGAAACAATGAATACAAAGTAAACAGATGCATATTGATGCATGGCATGTCAAGAAGTGATGCTAAGGCGCCTCTAACGTGGTATGAAGTCTTGGTTAGGGGGAAACATCAGGAAGTTTTCGGTTCGGACTGTGTCAAGCAGATGACCGGAGGAAAGTTCCATGTTCAGCATGCTAGGAGCATGTGACAGATGAAGCGGACCACGTATTCGGATTCGTTGGATTTTTCGAGCAACTTTCATATAGAAAACATTTTCATCGGAATTACGGTTTAAAAGATATGATTTTCTAAAGATTTAAATCATTTTACGATTTTAATTATATATTTAATTCCAACCTTATCCAAAAGCGATTGTGTGTTGGCGTAGGCATGACATCGAGTGATGTCAGCAGGTCAACTGGTCGGTTGACCAGTCAAACCTGACATGGGGACCCACCTGTCATAGACAGTGGGTTAAACAGAGTTTAAACTAACCTAAAATTAGTTAGGAAATCTACTAGGCCCACCTGTCAGTGTCTAATTAGGTTTTAATTAATTAAATTAATTAATTAGCAGTTTATATATTTATTTTTATTCGTTTATGACATGGGGCCCGCATGTCGGTGTGAATCGCCACGTCGGACGTTGACTGGGTCAACCCGATCAGCAGGGCCCGTGGGGCCCAGCGGCGACCACGGGTGGCCCTGTGTCGGCCACGTCGCCGTGTGGCAATGCTCGACGCCGGCGACGCCGTAACGCTGTGGCGGGAAACAACCGGGCCTCGCCGAATTCGCCCGGCGGCCGTTTAGGCGCCGGACCCGCGTTCGAGCTGGGCGGTGGCGCATCCGGCGATAAAGCGGCGAGGGCTGGGTTGGCGAATGGCGCCGCGACGGGGGGCGAGGCGAGGTTCGGGCGGCGCGGAACCGGCGTTAGGGTGCGTTTTGGCGAACCAAGAAGCTGGGCGAGGTGTATGCAGCGTTCGGCGAAGCCAACGGACGCGAGCCCGTGACCATTTGGTCACCGTGTACGCCGGCGCGAGGAGAAAGCGGCGGCGCGCTCGGGTGGCGTGGAGCAGCCGCCAAGCGAACGAGGAGGCGGGAGGGCGCATCCGGCGAGAGGCTCACCGAGGGAGCGTGGGGTCTGGGCAGAGAGCTCGGGGAGGACCGGTGGCGTAGATCGACGGCGATGGCCGCAGCAGCCGTAGTCGAAGAAGACGGACGATTCGGTCGAGGTGGGTGCTCCGAGCACGAGTGGATCCGCGTAGGGGCAGCAGGGGACCACGACGGAGCTGTAGGACTTGCCGGGGCGACGAACGGACGACGATGGCCACAGCTACGGCGATCGACGGCGACGGGGGCGCTCGGGCATCTCGAACAGAGGCGAGGAAGGGGACGAGAGGGGATTGTGGGGCGCTAGGGTTTGGGCGTCGGGGAGGGGCGGCCGACGACCTAGTAGGCGCCGGGCGCGGGCGGATGGCCGCACGTGGCCATCGCGGCCCGGGCGGGCTGCCGGCGTCCACCTCCCTCTGTGAAGAGAGGAGGAAGGAGAGGGACGAGTGGGGCTGGGCGGCCTGGTTGGTCTAAGGCTAACCGGGCCTAGGCCCCTGGGGGGGGCGCCGGTGAGGAGGGTCGGTGGGCGGGGGAGGGAAAGGGGCCGGGGTTTCCCCTCTCTTTATTTTGTTTTCTCTTTTATTATTTTTCCTTTTCTGTTTTTAGTTCATTTAAAATGCGAGAGCATTTTACAAAAATTAGTGCACCCACCATAATTAGGTTAGCTATTTTAGACAACCCCGAACATTTTAGATTTTGTTTTGAAACCTTTTATCGTTTGTTTTAGTTTTGATTTTTGTTTTAGAGCGGTTCGAATCAAAGAGAGGTTTGGCACACGATGTCGAGGTGATCACTGTTGCATAACCATCCAGGCGTTACAAATCTCCTCCACTACAAGAAATCTCGTCCGAGATTTAGGAGGTAGAAGGAAAGAGTGCGGGATATTCATCTCGTAGGCGATCCTCGCGTTGTGTGGTCGCCGTCTTGAGTGATTCGACCTTTGGACTTTGAGAACTTGATCGCCTTCCGATGTGTGCGGCGTTCAGCTTGGTCGAGAATGCGGACGGATGCTCTTTATAGGAGAGGTCTGTTGCAATTCGAGCACTTCATGGTCCATTGCTCGGATTGGGTCCTTGAAGCAGCGTCGGAGTTGGGACACGTGGAACACATCGTGAACACGGGAAAGGTTCGACGGAAGCTCCGATTGATAGGCCACTTTTCCACGCCTTTCGAGAATAGTGAAAGGGCCAATATAGCGAGGAGCTAACTTGCCTTGATCCCGGCGGTGAGCACCCTTCATTGGTGTACGCGAAGATAGGCCTTTTCGCCAAAGTTGATAGACCATGTCTTTGTGATGACGGTCATAATTACTCTTTTGACGCGTCGAGCAGTCTTGAGATTCTCGCGAATAATGCGGACTTGTTCTTGGCATGTTGGATAATATCCGGACGAAGAGTGGGCGTTCCCGATTTCGACCAGTTCGAGAGGGTTCGCACTTTCGTCCATATAACACTTCGAAGGGGCCATCTTCGACTAGCTTGATAGCTATTATTATAAGAGAACTCAGCATACGGGAGAGATTCCTCCCATTTCTTTCCGAAGGAAACGACACAAGCTCGAAGCATGTCTTCGAGAATTTGGTTGACACATTCAACTTGCCCTTGAGACTGCGGATGAAACGCAGTACTGAAGGATAGATGAGTTCCCATAGCTTCTTGAAAACTTGCCCAGAATCTTGAAGTGAATAGACTAACACGGTCCGAACTGATAACCAGTGGAATGCCGTGAAGTGAAACAATTCTGGACATATAGAGCGTTGCAAGCTGGCTAGCAGTCATCGTTTCTTTGACCGCCAGAAAATGTGCAACTTTAGAAAGCGGTCAATAGCGACAAGAATAGCATCATTACCTTTCTGCGATTTGGGAAATCCGGTGGATTGAAGTCCATTTCAACATGGTCCCATTTCCATTCAGGAATAGAGATAGGTTGCGAGTTCCAGAGGCCTTTGATGTTCTGCTTTGATCGTCGGCAAGCGTCACACTCGTAAACATAGCGAGCAATGTCTGCTTCATATTAGACCACGGAATCTCGGCGAATGTCTTGATACATCTTTGTACTGCCGGGATGGATACATAGAGGCGTATCATGAGCTTCTTTCATAACCTTCGAGTCATATTCAGGTTTTCCTTCTTACATGGCACCACTAGGCGGCCTTTGAAGTACAAAGGCGCCATCATCGGCAATAGTGAAGGATGAGGATTTCCTTTCACGATGTCTTGTTTAAGCTTGTATACTTGAGTCAAATCCTGCATTGTCTTTATGGTGCCACGAGATCGGGTTCAACAGCCATGGTATAGAGGGACCACGAGGGAACAACACGGAGATTCATCTTTTGGAACTCCGGAGGAGGGGAGCGAGTGCACCGGAGGAACAATATGGAGGTTCAGCTTTCTGAATTCTTCAACAAGTGGGGGCTGAACTTTGTGAACTTGAAGGTGGTTCTTGAGAAGACTTGCGGCTCAAGGCATCAGCCATTACATTAGCCTTGCTCGGCGTATAGGAAATACCCAAATCAAAGTGCTGCAGTCTCCATCCATCTCTGGCGCGGAGGTTCAGGTCTGGCTGAGTAAGCAGATACTTCAGACTTTGGTGGTCGGTGTAGATCTCGCATAGCGATTACCGAGAAGGTAATGTCGCCCTTGCTTTAGTGCATGGATGACAGCAGCAAGTTCGAGGTCGTGAACTGGGTAGTTCTCCTCGTGAGGCGAATGTCGAGAGGCATAAGCAACCACTTTGCGCTCTTGCATTAGGACACCGCCTAATCCTTGACGGGAAGCGTCGCGATGAATGTGAAGTCCTTCTTAGTATCGGGAGGAGCTAGCCTTGGGGCAGAAGTCAACTTGTCCTTGAGTGCCTGGAAACTTTCCTGACACTTATCTATCCATTGGAATTTGACGCCTTTATGCAACAGGTTAGTCAGAGGCCTGGCAATCTTGGAGAAGTTCTCGGCGAATCGACGGCAATAGTGGCGAGACCGAGAAAACTTCGACTTATAACGTTCTTGGAGGAGTCAATCGAGAATAGCCTGAACTCTTTCAGGGTTGACGGCAATACCATCCTTAGAAATGACATGTCCAAGGTAGGTTACTTCGGGGAGCCAGAATTCACACTTGGAGAACTTGGCATAGAGTTGATGCTCTCGTAGCTTTTCCAGCACAAGACGAAGATGTTCAGCATGTTCTTCTTCATTCTTGGAATAGATCAGGATATCATCCAGATAAACCACGACGAACTTGTCGAGGTAATCCATGAATATATAGTTCATCAGGCGAGAGAAAGTAGCTGGGGCATTGGTTAAGCCGAAAGACATGACGGTGTACTCGTATGAACCATAGCGAGTCACAAATGCGGTCTTGGGGATATCCTCCTCACGAACACGGATCTGGTGGTAACCCAACCTCAAGTCGAGTTTGAAAACAGCAGCGAACCAGCCAATTGATCATAAAGATCATTGATCCGAGGAAGAGGATACTTATTCTGAATGGTAGCTTGATTTATAGGACGGTAGTCTTGGACCAATCGGTTTGTCCCATCCTTCTTCTTGACAAAGAGAGAAGGTGCTCCCCAAGGTGAGCAACTTGGGCGAATGAAGCCGCTTTGAAGAGATTTGTCGATTTCCTCCTTTAGCTCAAGGAGTTCATGCGGCGGCATCTTGTAGGGTCGTTTGGCTATAGGAGTGGTGCCTGGTTTCAAGTCGATGACGAATTCGACAGCTCTAGCAGGGGGAATCCCTGGAAGTTCTTCAGGAAAGACGTCTTGGAAATCGCAAATGACAGGAATGTTTTCAATTCCCTCGAGGGGTGCGGCGTTCAATGCATTCAATGCATAGAGCCTTGCCTCGGCATCTTGGACCAGACGAGCATTGTAGCTTACTATTTCATCAGAAGGGTGTAGCAGATGGACGGTCTTAGTGGCATAAGCGATTGACGCGATATCGCTTTCAACCAATCCATCCCCAAAATGAGGTCGATGTTAGGCGTCTTGAGGATAATGGGGAGGCATAGAATTTCAGCCCTTCGATTTCCACGGGGCGTCGGCGCCAACCATGGAGGTTTGACATTGTCCCAATGGGGTTTTACCACTACCGAAGAGTTCATCTCTTCACACTTAACGTCGTGCTTGTATGCAAAGTCTTGAGACATGAATGAATGCGATGCTCTGAATCGAATAAAAGCAGATCGTGTACTGAATTTACGAGGAGTGTACCCATCACGATAGCAGGCTGGTATTGAGCTTCGTTCAGATCAACGTGGTTGGCCTGAGCTTGCCCATAAGACTTGCCAGTGTTGTTGCGGTTCTGGGTGTTTCCACGGCCAGCTGCGGGAAGGGCAGTTGATTCTGGTTCTGGTTGCATTCTCTAGCACGGTGCCCTGGTTGTCCGCACCTGAAGCACAAGCCATTATTGGGAGTGGGAACAGGAGCTTGTGGTGGTGGAGCTGGAAGCTTCGGCTGCTTAGTTGTAGGCAGACGAGGTGTAGCATAGTTCTGCCTTGAAGCAGGTGCATTCGGCTGGTACATCTGTTGGGAATCCATATCTTGCGCCTGCGAGGGCGGCTCAAGATGAGCCCGTGTCGCAGTTGCGCTGTTAGAGCTCTGGTATTCCTGCAGACCAGTTTCGACGTTGATAGCTTTGTTCACCAAGGTGGCGAAATCAGCAAAGTCGTGCACTAGAAGTGCGAGCTTGATGTCGACTTGAAGACCGTCACGGAACTTCTCTGTCTGCGTGCATCGATTGCAATATCCTCCTCAAACATAGCGAGACAAGTCCAGAACTCTCACGATAAGCTTCAATGATCTTATTGCCTTGGGTGAGGTTGCGAATTCACGCTTCTTCGGTCCATGACCCCTTGAGGGATGAAGCGGGCACGAAGGCGGCCTGGAAGTCGGCCGGTGATGAGTGTTCCAAGCTGGCAGAGTACGCCGGTGGCTGTCCCACCATTGAGCTGCGGGTCCCTTCAGAAGAGGAAGCAAAGGTGACATAGTGGCGAGGGCTACATCAGCAGACTCCATCTCATAGGTGATGTCACGAGCCGATCATCAGCATCCGATGGCTGAGTTGAGCTGCGGTACACGCTGGGGTTGAGCGTATGAAATCCTGCGAGTTGTTCCGTTTGGGTGCTGGTTCATATTGGGGCGAGGCTGAGCCATCATGTTCTCCATGAACTGGCGATTCATCTCGAGCTGTTGGATCATACCAGCCATGTACTCGGCGGTGGTGGGAAGTTGGCACCACGACCACGACCTGCTGGCCTAACCATCCTGCTATTATATAACAGGGTAGTTCAGCATTTGAGAAATTAAGCAAGAGACAGAATCATTCATGATGAAACATGCATAATGAAAGCAGCATGATGGGAACTACATAGTAGTTGGCATATCTTACAAAAGGAATCATGCATAGAGTTCGATACATAGAGTCCAATACATAGACTACTACATCATAGGCGCACTTGAGCTCATGGCGAATACATCAAACACTAACCAAGCAAGTCTACATCAGGCCCCACGATGCATGCGGAGATAGCTGTAGCCTCAAAGCTGGTAAAGCGGCAGCGGGTAGTCCTCCACGTCGGTGACACAGGGGCCGCGGATACTCTGGTGCTGAATCCGGCGCCAGGTGGCGAGAAAGGGCCAAGCGCGGAGAGTAGCCTCCCACGCCCGCCAACCGACACCACGGGGCATCACGGTCTGGCTGGGTAGATCGCAGAACGCGCAGCTCTCCGGATCGGACAAAGGGTGCATCAGCGTCGAGCACGGTAGAGGTGCCGACGGGTGATGTACAACTCGTGGCGAAGAGCTCGGTTAGCTCGATCCAGCCCATCGGCATGCGAACAAAGTTACGATGGTGGAAGGCTCTCTGGTGACGATGGTGTAGGCAGCGGTGTAGTAACCCTCCTCACCAACATCGACGCGATAGCAATGTGCTCGAAGGGGAGGTGTCCAACTCTCGATACTCGCGCGAAGGCGTGTCGAGCAGCATAAGCAGCATCGTGGACTGCCATATCGATGGTCACTCCAACACCATGTGCGGTGTGCAGACAAGAGTGGACTCATACTCCCGAGAGTAGAGGTGGACGATGGCGCGGCATCTGCTCTGGTTGTAGTCTGGTACTCCTCATAGACGGTGTACTCAGGGTGCGGCGATAACCCGATAGGTCATCATCTCGCTAGCACCGCAGTGATCCCGAGGCACCAATGGCCGTCGTGTGGCGCACGACCTGCCTCGTGGGTTCCATCTGAAAACAAAGACGTTTCAAAGGAGTCAAATGACAGTGTGGAAATTGCTCAAATACAATTCCAAAACAACTTAGGCTATATCCAACTTTGGGGTGAATGCGGTCACGGGATCCTAGTGATAGTTAGTAAAATCGTTTAACCCGAGTAGAAGAGAGTTCAGAGTCCCAGAGTAAAGGTCGAGGAGTAAAAGATCCTAGTACCACCCGATGGCGACGTGGGCCCGTAAGGCACACAGCCAAGTTAGTAAAAGTTTTTGCAATGTCTAGACTCGACTTCGGCCAAGGAGTGTGGAAGGGGGATTCCTACAGCAGTCGGCTCTGATACCAACTTCAGACGCCTCGATTCAATCGTACACTAATCATGCACGCAAATGTATACGATCAAGATCAAGGACTCACGGAAGATATCACAACACAACTCTAAAAATAAAATAAGTCATACAAGCATCATAATACAAGCCAGGGCCTCGAGGGCTCGAATACAAGTGCTCGATCATAGACGAGTCAGCGGAAGCAACAATATCTGAGTAGACATAAACTAAACAAGGTGCCATAAGATGGCTAGCACAAACCGGGATACAGATCGAAGAGGAGCAGGCCTCCCGCCGGGATCCTCCTAGGTCACTCCCCAGTCGTCGTCGCCGGGCTGCACGTAATAGTAGGCACCTCCGGAGTAGTAGTCGCCGAGGCGGTGGCGTCGCTCCTGGCTCCATCGTCGATTGCAGCAATCGAGTAGAGATAGGGAAAAAGGGGAACAAGGTAACCGTGAGTACTCATCCAAAGTACTGTAAGCAAGGAGCTACACTACATATGCATGGATATATGTGTAAAGGCCATATCGATGGACTGAACTACAGAATGACGAGAATAAGAGGGGATAGCTAGTCTTAACGAAGACTACGCTCGACACCGGTCTTGCAATGCATGTAAGAGGACAACGGAAGTCCTCCAAGTAACATCATATAGCAATAATCCTACCCGCAATCCCCTGCTCATATCTCCGAGCGAGAGCGACCACCGGTTGTATCCGCACTTGGAAGGGTGTGTTTTATCAAGTATCCGGTTCTAGTTGTCATAAGCTCAAGGTACAACTCCAAGTCGCCCTGTTATCAAGATCACGGCTATCCGAATAGATTATCTTCCCTGCTGGGTGCACCATCTTACCCAAAGACGCTTGATCCCATTTGGCGGACACACTTTCCGGGGTCATGCCCGCCGCTGAAGATCAACACGCCGCAGCCCCACCTAGGCACTGTGAGAGGCCAACACGCCGGTCTAAACCTAAGCCGCAGGGTGCAGGCCCATCGCCTCGAGCACACACAAGACGCTCTGTGACGAGCCGGAAGACCTAGCCCAAGAAAGCGTTCCAGTCCAATCCGGCGCCGCCTCCGTCCGACGTGACGTCAAGTATGCCGGTGATACCACGACGCGGGATACCCATAACTACTCCCCGTAGATGGTTAGTGCGTATAAGCTCGTAGCCAACCCAGATCAAATACCAAGACCTCGTTAAGCGTGTTAAGTATCCGCGAACGCCCGAACAGGCCAGGCCCACCTCTCTCCTAGGCGGTCTCAACCTGCCTGCCGCCTCGCCTCAAAGATCCACTCATGGGTGCTCCATCGGCCAACCCGACTTTAGTCTCCACATGTATCATGTATAAGTATATAGTCTATACCCATGATCATCTCCCGAGTGATCACGGCCCGATAGTATAGCACGCGCACGGACAAGAAAGTAGGGCCACAGATGAAAGTACTAGCATCCTATACTAAGCATATAGGATTGCGTAAGGTAACAATGGTTACAAGGACAAAGCTATGCAGCAAAGATAGGAGTATCCAAAGCAAGAATATGATATGCTACTCTAATGCAAGCAGTGTAGATAAGAGTAGGCGATATCTGGTGATCAAGGGGGCTTGCCTGGTTGCTCGGCAAGAGAGAGGGT
The DNA here is from genome assembly GCA_021605205.1 of Aegilops longissima. Classification (NCBI taxonomy): domain Eukaryota; kingdom Viridiplantae; phylum Streptophyta; class Magnoliopsida; order Poales; family Poaceae; genus Aegilops; species Aegilops longissima. Next base: position 48,300,039 of record CM038680.1, on the reverse strand, counting down.
CGTCAACACCGTATTCGAACTGGCCGAGCAGCGGCGTCGGTCTCGTAGTCTACCGGAGAGAAGAGGGGAAGAAACAATGAATACAAAGTAAACAGATGCATATCGATGCATGGCATGTCAAGAAGCGATGCTAGGCGCGCCTAACGTGGTATGAGGGGTCTTGGTTAGGGGAAAACATCAGGAAGTTTTCCTGCCCGGACTGTGTCAAACAGATGACCGAGGGGAAAGTTCCATGTTCAGCATGCTAGGATCATGTGACAGATGAACTGACCACGATTCGGATTCGTTGGATTTTTTCGAGCAACTTTCATATAGAAAACATTTTCATCGGAGTTACGGTTTAAAAGATATGATTTTCTAAAGATTTAAATCATTTTTGATTTTAATTATATATTTAATTCCAACCTTATCCAAAAAACAGTGTGTCGGCGTAGGCATGACATCGAGTGATGTCAGCAGGTCAACTGGTCGGTTGACCAGTCAAACCTGACATGGGGGACCCACCTGTCATAGACAGTGGGTTAAACAGAGTTTAAACTAACCTAAAATTAGTTAGGAAATCTACTGGGCCCACCTGTCAGTGTCTAATTAGGTTTTAATTAATTAAATTAATTAATTAGCAGTTTATATATTTATTTTTATTCGTTTATGACATGGGGCCCGCATGTCGGTGATGAGAATCGCCGTCGGCCAAAGACGCTGATTGGGTCAACCTACCAACGGGCCCGTGGGCCGGCGGCTGGCAATGATTTCGGGTGGCCCTGTGTCGGCCACGCCGGCGGTGGTGGCTGCTCGACGCGGGGCGACGTCGAACGCTGGCGGGGCAACCGGCCTCGCGAATTCGCCCGGCAGCCGTTTGGGCGTCGGACCCGCGTTCGAGAGCTGTGACGTGGCGATCCGGCGATAGGGGCGGCAGGGCTGGGTTGGCGGAGGATGGCGCCCGGCGGGGGCGAGGCGAGGTTCGGGCGGCGACGGAACCGGCGTTGGGGTGCGTTTGGCGAACCAAGAAGCTGGCGAGGTGTACGCGTTGCGGCGAAGCCAACGGACGCGAGCCCGTGGCCATTTGTCACCGTGCCACGCCCGGCGACGAGGCCAGCGGCGGCGCTCGGGTGAGCGTGGAACGGCCGCAAGCTTAACAGAGGAGGCAGGGAGGGCGATCCGCGCAGAGGCTCACCGAGGGAGCGTGGGGGTCCGGGCAGAGAGCTCGGGAGGACCGGCTGGCGAGATCGACGGCGATGGCGCGCAGCGGCCGAGTCGAAGAAGACGGACGATTGATCGAGGTGGGTGCTCCGAGCTCGAGTGGATCCGTAGGGGCAGCAGGGGACCACGACGGAGCTGTAGGACTTGCCGGGCGCATTTAACGGACGACGATGGCCACAGCTACGGCGATCGACGGCGACGCGCGCCGGGCATCTCGAGGCGAGGAAGGGGACGAGAGGGGATTGTGGGGGCGCTAGGGTTTCGGGGCGTCGGGGAGGCGGCCGACGACCTAGTAGGCGCCGGGCGCGCGCGGATGGCGGCACGTGGCCATCAGCGGCCATGGGCGGCTGCCGGCGTCCACCTCCCCTCCGTGAATGAGAGGAGGAAGGAGAGGGACGAGTGGGGCTGGGCCGGCCTGGTTGGTCTAAGGCTAACTGGGCCTAGGCCCAGTGGGTGGGGGCGCCAGGTGAGGAGGGGTCGGCTGGGCCAGGGGGGGAGGGGGAAAGGGGCCAGGGGGTTTTCCCCCCTCTCTTTTATTTTGTTTTCTCTTTTATTATTTTTCCTTTTCTGTTTTTAGTTCATTTAAAATGCCAGAGCATTTTACAAAAATTAGTGCACCCCACCATAATTAGGTTAGCTATTTTAGACAACCCCCGAACATTTTAGATTTTGTTTTTGAAACCTTTTATCGTTTGTTTTAGTTTTGATTTTTGTTTTAGAACGGGTTCGAATCAAAGAGAGGTTTGGCACAGTAATCGAGGTGATCACTGTTGCATAACCATCCGGGCGTTACACTCCTCCAAGCTTGTCTCGGCTGCCTCCTCCTCCTCACCTCATTTGCACCATTGATTCCTCCAAATTAAGTGGTTAAATTACCTTTTTTGATAGGTAAGTAAGGGGGGAAGCTATCTTTATGTTGTTCTCCCTCTCCAACAACGTGCACATGCACTTTTTGTGGCCTAGCTAGATCTATGTATGTTCGTGGTGTTGCATATGTTTGTGGTGTTGCATATATGTTTGTGTTTGCAGGTACCGGTATTTGAAATGCGATGGTTGCCAATATTTTGCCGGAATGTTGATTCATTTCCGTTTCGGCGAGAATTTTGGCACTATGCATTCTTTTTGGTCCTATTTTTAGGGAAAGTCATGCCAAATTTTTTTCTTGGTTCTAAAATATCGTTTTGCTCTACCCATGACCATATGGTCCGCATGATGACCGAAGGCATTGTGAATAGGTTTTGAGCTCCGCCAAGGCCAAGATGCTTCAAAAGAGCGAGGCGGAGATAAGATGTCTATGTCGAAGATGCAAGTGAAGAGCCTTATTGCGGACCCGGATTCCGGCAGGTGCGGGACCACCTGCTCTCATGTAGTTTCATGGATGGCTATCAGTGGCAAGGTGATGAAGATGACTATGAATTCGTCCATGGGGGCCGGGCAAGAAATGAGGAAAGGCAGCAAGAAAACCACCACGGCTCGGGCGGGTGAGAAGACGAAGAATCTCTAGGACATGATCACGACGGTGATGCTGTACACAGTCATCATGTAGAATATGCCGGACATGATGATGAGGAAGATGCCGGAGCAGACGAAGGGCATGATCATGAAGATGAAGATGCCGGCGGAGCAGACGACGATGAAGATGCCGGCTGGGTGCAGGACCCTCATATTCAAGAGCTGCTTCTCAACCAGACGGATAACACAAGAGCTGCCGCCCGAGAGAAAGCCAAGCTGGATCAATTGGAGATAGACTCGGTTACTCCATTGTATGAAGGATGCAGGCCCGAGGATACCCGCCTGAAAGTAACGCTCATGGCTCTGGAGATGAAGGTAAAACACAAAATGACCGACGCATGCTTCGACGAGAACATATCATTCTGGCACCATCGGGGGTACGATCGTCCTGTGGTTTGATGACATCTTTGCTATGTTCAATCTTCATCCGCTGCACTACACCTTTGTTCGGATGTTTTCGCTGAGTATGGAGATGCGGATCATTCGAGACAAGACCCCGGACATCGTGATAGTCGACCCCTTCTACATGCGTGCCAAGAACTTGGGCAGCGCTGGGGACTGGCAAGTCGTGAGTTTACACCTCGAAGGCGTCATTATGGCAAACCCAGATAAGGATAACTTCCTCGTGCCTTACTTTCCCGAGTAAGTCATCCCCTCACCGCCCCGTAACATATGATTTCTTAGATTTCGATCGTTTTTTTTTTCTAACATTCCGTGTTTTGTGCAGTGACACACATTGCACACTCATCCTCTTAAGCCCGAAATATTCCACGGCCACGTATTTCGACCCGGACCGTGACTCCAAGATAGACTACACAAATATCAAGAAAGTTCTTGATGATGCTCTCCCCGGCTACGCCACATCTGGAGGCACCTTTAAGAGGCCAGTTCGTAGGTACGACAGGCACGTGTTCACCCACAATACGGCGTTCCCCTGCGTCAAGCAGCCGCCTGGCAGTCAGAAGGATGCCTACTATGCCCTCCATCACATGAGGGTGATCGTACGGGACCATAATCACCTTCTGCTACCAAATAATGTCAAAGATTGGGCCGCAAGCTTGGCGGCAATCAAGGACGCGGACCTCTGACAAGAATTCTTTCGCATCCAGTTGGAGTTTGTAAAAATCATCCATCAAGATGTCCTTCGTACCTCGGGGCAGTTCTACCTCAGAGAGAAACCGTCCAACAGTGAGATAGACACAACACTTCAAATGCAGGCTGACAACGCCCGCGACTTCATGACCATCACGAAAGACAGCGCCTTCATCCACGCTCCGGTCCCATGAGTCGAGTCAAAAGTAGTGATGCTATTTGTAGTTCTGAAACATCGATTAGCTCATGTTGTAATTAAACTTTAATGAACTTGTATGTCTCTTTGGTTTGGACAGACGTTCAACTTAGATGTAATCGATGCTATTTATTAGTAGGACCATGAATCGTGCTATTAATGTCTTGCTTTTCTCTTCCGATCCTTTTGTTGCATACTTATATATTGCTTACGTATTGTCTGTTGTTTGGCTTGTGCATAGAGATGCCATCGTATGTCGTGTAGAAGGGTAAGGTTCCTGGAGTCTACGACGACTGGGAGGAGTGTCGGAGACAGGTTCACCGTTTTAGCGGTAATAGTTACAAAGGGTACACCACTAGGGCGGAGGCGGAATCTAGATACGCCCGCTATCTAGCGGGAGAGAGGAGGGAGCGTTGGAGGAACCGGGTGAAGACCAGTTTCATCGCGATGATACTCATCGTGATGACCCCAGCTCTATTCTATGTGATGGTAGTTTAGATGATCGATATCGACTTGTAATGTGAAGACAAACTCGCTACTCGTGGTCTCGAGACTTGTAATGTTCTATCTTTGTTCGGTCTTTTGAATTAGGAGACTAATATGATGAATTGTATTTGGAGACTAATCTTCTATTGTATTCGATGAATCTGCTATTGCTGTGTGGTGTTTTCTAAATTCTTTTCTATAATATATTCTGTAACCTGTGAAAATATCAGAAAAGAAAAAAATCCCTAATATTCATACTAGTGGCACACCACACAAGACACTAATGGCGACTTGTGATAATCAATCTAATCGCATGATCGCCATTGGTGCGCCATTAGTATGCCAAAGCACATGGGTACATATGGCCCCCAGGAGGCATTCTAATGGCGACTGTGGGCTATACTAATGGCGACTCGTGGTGCGCCATTAGAATACTCAGATACTAATGGCGATTAGTGGTGCGCCATTAGAATTTAATTCTAATGGCGTGATGCTAGTGGCGCACCAGTAGTGCGCCATTAGTAGTCAAAACTGGTGCGCCACTAGCATGCCTTTTCCTAGTAGTGTCCCTTTCTATCAATAATATGCAAATCAAATTCTTGGAGCAAGAGAACCCATCTAATAAGTCTATGTTTAGCATCTTTCTTTTCCATAAGATATTTAAAAGTAGCATGATCATTGTGAATAGTTACTTTAGAATCAACAATATAAGGTCTGAACTTATCACAAGCAAATACAACTGCTAAGAATTCTTTTTCGGTAGTAGCATAATTTCTCTGGGCGGTGTCTAGAGTTTTACTAGCATATTGAATAACATTTAATTTCTTATCAACTCTTTGTCCTAGAACAGCTCCTACAACATAATCACTAGCATCACACATAATTTCAAAGGGTAAGTTCCAATCAGGTGGCTGAACGATAGGTGCAGAAATTAAAGCTTTCTTAAGTATTTCAAATGCTTCTACACAATCATCATCAAAAACATAGGAATATCTTTTTTGCAATAGATTAGTCAGAGGCCTAGAGATTTTAGAAAAGTCTTTAATGAACCTCCTATAAAAACCGGCATGACCAAGGAAACTTCATGTACCTTTAATGTCCTTGGGACACGACATATTTTCAATAGCATCAACTTTAGCTTTATCAACTTCAGTACCTCTTTCAGAAATTTTGTGCCCCAAGACAATGCCTTCATTAACCATAAAGTGGCACTTTTCCCAATTTAAGACGAGACTAGTATCTTCACATCTCTGCAAAAGTCGATCAAGGTTGCTCAAGCAATCATCAAAAGAGGATCCCATAAATGGAGAAATCATCCATGAATACCTCACAAATCTTTTCACAAAAGTCAGAGAATATAGCCATCATGCATCTTTGAAAGGTAGCAGGTGCATTACATAAACCGAAAGGCATACGTCTATAAGGAAAAGTACGGAAAGGGCAAGTAAATTAGTCTTGGCTTGATCGTCCGCTGACACATGTATTTGAGAGAAACCAGAATAAGCATCTAGAAAGCAAAAATGTGTATGTTTGGATAATCAGTCTAGCATTTTATCAATAAAAGGTAAAGGGTAATGATCTTTCTTAGTAGCTTTATTTAATTTACGAAAATCAATTACCATCCTATAACCTGTAATAATTCTTTGCGGGATCAATTCATCTTTATCATTAGGGACGACAGTAATACCTCCCTTCTTAGGGACACAATGGACAGGACTTACCCACTCACTATCAGCAACGGGATAAATTATACTTGCCTCAAGGAGCTTTAGTATTTCCTTTCTTACCACTTCATTCATCTCAGGATTTAACCGTCGTTGATGATCTCTAACTGGTTTAGCGTCTTCGTCCAATTTTATTTTGTGTTGGCATAGAGTAGGACTAATGCCCTTAAGATCATCAAGAGTATATCCAATAGCAGATCGGTGCTTCTTCAGAGTTTTCAATAATCTTTCCTCTTCTTGTTCTGAAAGGTTAGCACTAATAATAACAGGATATATCTTCTTTTCATCAAGATAAGCATATTTAAGAGTATCAGGTAATGGTTTAAGATCAAACACGGGATCACCCTTGGGTGGAGGAGGATCCCCTAGGATTTCAACAGGCAAATTGTGTTTCAAAATAGGACCCTGTTTAAAGACTACTTCATCTATTTCCCTTCTTTCATTCATAAACATATCATTTTCATGGTCTAGCAAATATTGTTCTCACGGATCAGTAGGAGGCACTGCAATAGAAGCAAGACCAATAATTTCATCCTTACTAGGCAGTTATTTATCATGGGGTTGTCTATGAAATTTAGCAAAATTAAACTCATGTTTCATATCCCCCAAGCCAATTGTAACAACATCCTTTTCAAAATCAATCTTAGCATTAACAGTATTCAAGAAGGGTCTACCAAATATAACGGGACAAAAGCTATCTTGTGGGGAACCAAGAACAAGAAAATCAGTAGGATATTTAACCTTCCCACACAAGACTTCAACATCTCTAACAATCCCAATTGGTGAAATAGTATCCCTATTGGCAAATTTAATTGTAACAGCAATATCTTCTATCTCAGCAGGTGCAATGTCATGCATAACTTCTTTGTATAAGGAATGAGGTATTGCACTAGCACTAGCACCCATATCACATTAGCCATCAGAACAATGATCTCCTATTTTAACAGAATTAACAGGCATGCCTACAACAAGTCTATGTATCTTAGCATCGTGTCGGAGTAATGGGCCACGGCTAGCCTCACCCGAGTCCCTGGACATGACAAAACTTTGGGCCAGTTTCACCCTGCAGTGACCCAAACTGAGGCTCCGCCCTCCGGGGGGCGGCTGGCTCAACGGTCGGCCACTGGAGGACGGCCAACCACTAGCAGACGGCACCAAGAGCGGCCGGCTCAAGTCAGCCGGCTTCCAGAGAGGGCAGCGTCATGCAGACGGACACCTGGCGCCCTCAAAGTCTGTGACCCCATCAAGAGGACGAGATAGAGCGTGGCTATAGTGAAGCCCCTCGCCCCCGAATCTCGGGCTGGGCGTGGCCACAGTGCCCCGTACAGGCGGAGATCTCCGCACGACGTGGCACTGTTGCCACTCCCTCCTGACGTCACTCTGGACAGAAGGAGCCCTGTTCCCCACGATGACCTGTCGGTACATCCCGCAAAGCTGCGGCCCTATCAGGCAGTGACGCCACAGAAGACGGCGGATGCTGAACCAATCGGTCATGGGGAAAGCCGGCCTCCAGCAGGCGGCCGTCCTTTCCCCCGAAGCAAGTGCACCGTTAACCTGATGAGACTAGGTGTGGCTACAGTGATCTCCTGCCAGGCGGGAGGACTATAGCCACACTGAGCTGACCAAGCCCGCATCATTAGCAGCACGGCTATAGTGAGCAGCCACCAACGAGACCCGCCAGCGGCGGGAGCGGCCTGTCGGCTACGTACCAGACCAGCCGGCGGGGCCCACCAGGCGGCGGGCCCCAATAGTCAGCAGAGAAGCCGGAGGCCGGAGGCACTGACAGCCGGGCCCAGCACCCAGCTGGATTACTATTGTACCCCTGCGGGTCAGACTATATAAACCCCCCAGGGCACCATGTAAAGGCTTCCCACTACCTTAGAACTAGCCATTCCCCTAGGGCACGTGAGAGCTAGCCTTGCCTTCTCCTACCTCTAGCATACAGCTCAAGGAGCACCTTTGTATCACTTGTGCCCTAGTGATCACGCGGAGACCCAGCAGAGCAGGACTAGGGGTGTTATCTCCTAGGAGAGCCCCGAACCTGGGTAAAGTACGCCGGTGTTCGTGTTTACGCCTCATCCCGCTTCCAGGCACCAGCGACGTTCTACTCGCTCCTACCATGATAAGCCATCCATTGGCATATGTCGCACCCAACCCCAGACATTTGGCGCCCACCGTGGGTTAAGGTGCCACGTCTCCCGGAGACCTGCTCTGGACGGGAACCCTGTTCCTTCCTGGCGAGCGAAGTCAGCCCAGCATGCCTGACGGCGTCAGCCTCGACGCGCTGCACGGCACGGAGATCGCCTGCGCGGCGAGCTGCCTCACAGACCTTGTTGGCGAGATCCACCTCTCCAACCAGCCGGCCTCCGACGCGGGCACCGGCTGCCCCGAAGCCCCCTCGTCAGCCTCCTCGACCAGCTCCACGTCACCAGCGAGCCTGCTATGGACCTGTGAGACCTGTCAGCGCCCATCCCAGAGGGCGCAGATGCCGAGATGCTGGAGGCATGCTGCGTCCAGCTTCTCGAGAGCGCTGGCCGACTGGCTAGCATGCGACGCCTCTCAGACGCCTACCGACGCGAGATGGATTGAGCCGTTGGTGGCACGCCGGCTCCTGAGGGGCCTAGCCGCATTGGCACGATCCGGCAGCGAGGCGCGGCCATCGCCAGCATGTTCGGGGCATAACGTCCTGTTTACGCCACGCCTGCAGAGAACATCCGGGCCGCCCAGGCGGTGACGGATGAGCTGGACAAATACGACGGCGATGAGCTCCGCCACATGACGGAGCGAGTCCAGCAGCTCCTATACGCGGCCGCCGCGCAGCACGAAGCCGGCTGCCGCGCTGAAGTGCCCACCCAACGGAACGACGAACCGCCCCCTCACCAGGACCATGGGGCGACTACCCGGACACCGACTGGTGGCGCCCGCGGAAGAAGAGGCCACGAGTTGGCTGCCAGTCGCAGCCGGACACGCCTCTCCATCGAGCGAGACAAAGACCGGCGCCCTCGAGCGGTGGAGCGGCGAGGCGACCCGCCCCCTCCTCAGCCTCGTGGAGCCATGCACCCTACTCCGCCGCCTGTCACGCACCCGACACTCGGCGACCGCCTTGGCCGCCGAGAGGGAGTCGGAGATTACGACGCCCGCCATCGGATCGATCATCTCAACCGATCCCTGGCACTAGAAGAAGAAGATGCATTGGGCCCGCCCTGCTTTGGCCCACGAATCCGGGATGAGCCCTTTCCCAAATGGTTCACGCTCCCGAGAGATACGCCCAAGTACACCGGCTCCGTGAAGCCGGAAGACTGGCTGGTCGACTACTCCGCGGCCGTCAGCATAGCGAACGGCAACAAGCGCATCCCCGTGAAGTACGTCCCGTTCATGCTTCAGGGCACAGCCTGGACGTGGCTTAACATCCTGAAGCCCTGTAGCATCAACAGTTGGGTTGATTTCACCGAAGCCTTCATCCGCAACTTCACCAGCACGTACAAGCGGCCTCCCAAGCCCCGACAGCTCTCCTTGTGCGTCCAAGGGCCCGGCGAATCGACTCGCGACTATCTCACGCGCTGGGCCGAGCTGCGCAACTTCTGCGAGGGCGTGCACGAGGTGCAGGCCATCGAGTACTTCACCGCCGGGTGCCGAGAAGTCAACCTCCTCAAGCACCGACTTCTCTGCGATGAGCCTGTGACTCTCGATGAGCTGTTGATCATCGCCGACAAGCACGCCACGGCCGACTCCTGCATGAAGGCGGAAATCCTAGTGGATGCGTCCGCCAAGGTGGCACCTCAGGCTCCTCGGACTCCGGCTGGTGACACCAGTCGGCGGCAGCATCCAAGCGACAACAAGCGGAAGGCCACCCAGCCGGCTTCCACCAGCCGGCAGGTGGCGGCAGTCGGGGACCAACAGCCGGAAGGGCATCCAGCGCCGAAGTGTCAGAATGGCGGGAAGCCCAATTGGTTGCCCGCCTTCTCGTACGAGCAGACTCTTGATGCCCCCTGCAAGTTCCATAGTGGTGCGAAGCCGTCCAACCACACCACTCGAAAGTGTCATTGGCTCACCAGGATTGCCAAGGGAGATGGCCTCCTACCTCCTCTGCCATCCGGCCTACCGCCTCCTCCGCCCCAGCAGCCGGCGGCCCGGCCAGTCGGCACCATACAAGAAGAGTATCCTGTGGAGCATGGAGCCTATGTTGTGTTCACTAGCGTGGCTGATGGCCGAGCAGTAGACGACAGCAAAAACAAGAGGTACACGCAGTGGCCTCGAACACTCTAGAATTCATGCACTGGTCCGAGAAGCCCATCAGTTGGAGCAGGGCCGACTACCCGGAAGTGATGCCTTCCCCCGGTTCCTATGCCCTGGTCCTGGATGCTACCTTCGCAACAGAGAGGCGGGCAGCTCGACTCTCCAGAGTCTTGAAGATGGCGGCAGCAGCATCAATATCCTGTACCGTGACACGATGGAGAAGTTGGGAAACAAGCAGAAGCAGCTCCTCCTCGGTCGGACTGTATTCCATGGCATAGTCCCTGGCCTTTCCTGCTCACCAATCAGCAAAACCCAAATTGATGTCCTCTTCGGAGACAAGAATCACTTCCGCCGTGAGCCAGTTTGGTTTGAAGTGGTGGACCTCGAGAGCCCCTACCATGCGTTGCTTGGCCGACCTGCCCTGGCCAAGTTCATGGCACTCCCCCACTATGCCAAGTATCAAGGGGATCCTGACTATAGTCGGAGACTACAAGAAGTCGACCGCCTGCGCCGCGGATAGCAGCCGGCTGGCCGAGTCCCTCGTAATTGCAGCTGAGAACCGGCTCCTTGACCGGGTGGTGGCGATGGCAGGCAAGAAGCCAGAAATGTCACCCATCCCCAAGGAGTCGGAGGTTGAGGGCTCGTTCAAGCCGGCAAAGGAAACAAAGAAGATACCCTTGGACCCGGAGCACCCAGAGAGGCACGCTGTCATAGGTGCAAACCTTGACAGCAAATAGGAAAGCGAGCTCGTCGATTTCCTCCGTGAGAATCGGGACATCTTCGCATGGTCTCCCAAAGACATGCCGGGTGTTCCGGCGGATTTCGCCGAGCACAAGTTACATGTCCGACCTGACGCCAAGCCGGTGTATTACTTGAGCGAAGTATTGTCCGCCTCCAAGCAAAACTACCCACATTATCAGAAGATGTGCTATGGTGTGCACTTTGCCGCCAAGAAGCTGAAGCCTTACTTTCAAGAGCACCCAATAAGCGTCGCCCCGACGGCTCCGCTTCTTTGAGATCATTGGAAGCCGAGATGCTTCTGGACGACTGGCCAAGTGGGCTATTGATCTGGCCCCTTACACCATCAACTACCAGCCTCGCACCACCATCAAGTCACAAGTGCTGGCCGACTTCCTCGTCGACTGGGCCGAGACCCAGTACTTGCCGCCAGCGCCAGACTCCACCCATTGGCAGATGCATTTTGATGGTTCAAACATGCGCACCGGTCTGGGAGCCGGCGTCGTCCTCACCTCTCCCAAAGGTGACAAGCTCAGATATGTGCTGCAAGTCCATTTTGCCGCCTCCAACAACGTAGCCGAGTACGAGGCACTCATACACGGGCTCCGGCTTGCCAAGGAACTCGGCATTCGCCGGATCCTGTGCTATGGTGACTCCGACTTGGTGGTCCAGTAGTTGTCAGGCGACTGGGACGCCAAGGACGCGAACATGGCAAGCTACCGCTTCCTCATGCAGCAACTCAATGGATACTTTGACGGGTGTGATTTCCTCCACGTGCCAAGAAATGAAAACGAGCAAGTAGATGCCTTGGTGCGGATTGGCTCCACCCGACAAGCGATACCAACCAGCGTCGCCTTATGCCGCCTTCTCAAGCTGTCCATCAAGCCGTCCCCAGAATCAGATTCCATCTTCGTGTCGGCCCCTCCTGAAGCAGCCTGATCTGACTTGAGGGTCCCAGAAGCTGGCACGGGGACTTTAGCAGGCGCCCTAGGGACTGCTGCAGACGCACTCAGCTTGGGGACTCCAGAGCCCGGCCTGGGGATTACAGCAGTCAGCCCGGGGACTTCTTCAGCTTAGCAGGCGGAAGCAGCTACCAACCCGCTGCCTCCCAGCCCAACCGCCGTCATACAAGTCACAGTCGTGGCAGTCGAAGAAATAGCAGCACCATCCTAGGCTGAACAAATCCTCAAGTTTCTGGTGAACAAAGAGTTGCCGATTGATGAGATCTCGGCCCGACATGTGCAACGGCGGGCAGCAGCTTACACCATCGTCAACAGAGAGCTGGTACGGCGAAGTGTCACTGGCGTTTTTCAGCGCTGCGTGGAGCCAGGCAAAGGCCAAGCAATACTCAGGCATATCCACCAAGGCGAATGCGGTCACCACGCGGCTTCGAGTTCGCTTGTGGCCAAGGCTTTCCGCCATGGTTTCTTTTGGCCGACTGCTCTAGAAGAAGCCAAAGAATTAGTTCAGAAGTGTCAAGGGTGCCAGAAGTTCCGCTCCAAGCCACATTTGCTGGCTTCTGCACTCAAGACAATTCCCATAGCTTGGCCCTTCACTGTTTGGGGGCTGGATATGGTGGGGCCATTCAAGACGGCCCGTGGCAGCATGACTCATTTGCTTGTTGCTGTGGACAAGTTCACTAAGTGGATAGAAGCAAAACCAGTCAAGAAGCTGAACGGGCCGCCTGTCGTGACTTTCATCGCCGACATCACCACGCGGTACGGCATACCACATAGCATCATCACCGACAACGGCACCAACTTCGCCAAAGGAGCCTTGGCTCATTTCTGCGCAACGCAGGGCATCCGACTGGACTTAGCGTCCGTTGCCACCCGCAGTCAAACGGCCAAGTTGAGCGAGCAAACGGCCTCATTCTATCCGGCATCAAGCCCCGACTGGTCAAGCCTCTGGAGTGTTCGGCCGGTTGCTGGCTCGATGAGCTATCGGCCGTCCTCTGGAGCTTGCGCACAACTCCGAACAAATCAACCGGCTTCACGCCCTTCTTCCTCGTCTATGGTGCTGAAGCCGTCATCTCGACGGACATAGAGTTCGAATCCCCAAGAGTCACCAGGTACACCGAGGCGGATGCTAAGGAGGCATGAGAAGACGGCATCGACTTACTGGAGGACGGCCGACTATTGGCACTCAGCCGGTCCGCCATCTACCAGCAGAGTCTGCGCCGATACTACAATCGCAAGGTGAAGCCAAGATCCTTCCAAGAGGGAGACCTTGTGCTCCGGCTGATCCAGCGAACATCCGGCTAGCACAAGCTCTCGGCACCTTGGGAAGGCCCTTTCATCATCAGCAAGGTGCTGGGCAACGGTTCCTACTATCTGATCGATGCCCAGAAGCCCAGAGCACGCAAAAGAGATGATTCAGGCAAGGAGACGGAGAGGCCATGGAACGCAAACCTCCTTCGAAGGTTTTAAAGTTGAGAGCAGTATGTATCACTCTACCTTTTGTATTATGTACGAAGACTCCGAGTCCCCCGAGAAGAACTCAGGGACTACCCTCTTTTATCTATATGATAAGTGTTATGCCTATGAGTATGTATTGTTTTATAATTCCCTCCTGGCACCGGGATCGACCAGTCGGCCCGGAGGCTCGCCGCCTTCTGCTGTATGCCACCTCATGCAGCCAAACAAGTAGTATGTTGGCACCAAAAACTTCCCTTGTTAGAAGCCACAGCTCGCAGAGTGACTTCATGGCGGCCAGGGGTTGCAAAACAGTGCCCGCATGAAAAACGACTAAGGAAAAAACGCATATAGTTGAGGCCAGCACCGCGCCTGTTCGGCCGGATGCCGAGCAGCCTGTCGGCCAGCTTCTACTTCTCTTGCCAACACTCCGAATGGCTAAGTACTGGCCCTCCCGCAAAAAGCTAAGTACTCAACCCAGCCGCAGTCCGCAGAGCGGCTGCTTGGCTGGCAAGAGGATAGCCAAAAGAGGGCGGCAAAGGAAAAAAAGCAAGGAGTATAAACCATGAGAAGTTAGAAGCCGGCAAAGCAAAGCGTAAATTGCAATAAATATTTACATAAGATAAAGGCCTATCGGCCAACATTCAGCAGAGTTTGATGTACACCCCGAGGGTGGAATTGTGCAAAGCTAACCGAATTGTTAAGACTAGCTAAGCAGAAGGCTCTGGCTGGACAGTGGGGTCGGCAGTGCCGGTTGGTACAACAGAGGGCTCCGGCTAGACGTTGGCGTCGGCGGTGCCGATGGGTGCAGCAGAAGGCTCCGGCTAGTCGACGGAGGCGGCGGCACCAGTTGGGGTTGCGGACGGTTGGACGGCAGAGTCGGTGGAGTCCGTCGGCAGCGGTCGGCGCCTTGGAGCGCAGATCGTTGCTTGAGGCACGGTCAGGTTGAGGATGACCGTCCGCTCCAGCCTCCGGCACGTCATCTTCGTCCCCCTCCTCCTCATCCTGCTCCTCCTCCCCTTCGTCGCTGGAGTCGATCACTTCAGCCGAATCCTCGCTGTCCTCCGGGTTCAGCCCGAGCCACTCCAGCGGCGCTTCGGCACCTTCTTCGACCACCTCCGGGATGAACACGCTGGTGTCGATATAGTCGGCGATTGCCGCCGCCCTGCTGATAAGCTCGGCCTCCACTGCCGCCAGATCCTCCTGCGCCTCTAGCCGAAACATGGTCAACTGGGCTAGATCTAGCCCATGGTACCACGCCTTGATGAACTCTGTGGCTCGCACGCGCTCGCTCGGGCCACGTAACCTTCCAGCTTCTGTGTGGCCGGCTGCCACGTCCAGCCAGTCGGCAGTCCGACTTGGGGTGCGCGGAGCCTGCACACCCGGCCAGAGGGTGGAGATCACCTGGGCGCTGACGCGCTGAAGGTAGTGCAGTATATGGTGGGCAGGCCGAAGACGGGCCTAGATGCTGAGGAGCTGCTCGTTGAGGGTCCGGGGGGTGTCAGCGGCAATCTGCACGCCTTCCGCCCTCTGCTCTCCACGCTGGGCCTCGATGATCTGGTTCACAACAACAGAATGGCTCGGGAAGAAGTCTGCTTAGACAGAAGTCAAGGAAAGCCAAGGTCAGAAACTAGCAATCGGCCTAGATAAGGGCCGGCAGCCCAAAATAAGAAACAAATATGATGAAGCTTACCATCGACCAAGCCCTCGGTGTTGCTGAAGCAGGCCGTCATCTGCACCTCCTTGTCGTCCCAGGCGGAGCGCTCGATCTCGAACTCGGCAAGGAGGTTGGTCTCTTTCGCCTTTGCCTCCCTCTGAGCCGTCTTGAGGGCCTCCGCCTGCTCCGCGAGCTGAGTGACCAGCCGGTCACGCTCCTTGGCCAGTTTGCTGCACTCCGCCTCCTTGCCGCGCAGAGCGGTATTGGCTTCGCCCAGCTGCTGCTGCAAGGCGGCGTTGGTCTCTGTAAAAAGAAAGAAGAAAAAATATCAGTCAAATGATGAAGAGGGATGCAGTTGCCAGAGAGATTCGGCCCGACTGCTCAGCAGTCTCTTCGAACCTCGGGGACTACAGCCCGCGGGTGCGCTATCACGCCCCCGCAGAGAAGAAGTTGCCAGCAAAAATATAGTCACTAGGAAGATTATTGACTGCTCAGTGATCGGTCCAATCTCGGGACTACAGCTCATGAGTGTGCAAAGTGCGCCCCGTGAGGAAAGGAAATCGAAGCTTACTCCAGCTCTCGGACAAGTTGGCGGTCTGTTTTTCTAGCTCCCGAACCCTGGAGATGAAGGTGGCCGCGCGAAGATTGTGGTAGTCCTGCAGATGGGATATCAGATAAGTTAGCATTAGACACCGACAAGTTGAAGTTCCGGACCGCCTGGTCAGCAGTCGGCCCGAAACTTGGGGACTACACCCAGTGGGTGCGCTGGCGCGCCCCCACGAAAGATGCAAGAAGATTGAAATGAAGAAAAGTAGGAAACTTACGCTGATGGCTGCCCGCGAATCCAGGAACGCCTCGTTGCAGCGCTTGAGGGCTTCGGCTTCGGCCCGGAACTTGGCTTGGACGTCGAGGGACGCCTGGTTCAGGGCGCCCGTCCTGCCCCCACGTATCCAGCCGGCTGGCGCGGTGCTGGTCGCCTCGGTGTCACGGACCGACGAGCTCGCGGCACCGGCCTCCGTCGGCCGCGGTGCCGAGGCCGCTTTTTCAAGACAGCGGCATACGGGTGTGCAGACCTTAGGAATCAGGTCCGTCACCACCACGTCCCCGGATGGTGGCACCGCGGAGCAGCGGACTGCTCGTCCTACGGTCCGTTGGTCGGCGGTTGCGGCGGCGCGATGACGTCCGGCATAGCCACGTCGCCGTCCCCCCTCTCCATGACGGGCTGCTCATCGCCGGCTCCTCCAGTCGTCGCCACAACTCCGGCGGAGGTAGCGCGGAGTTTAGAGGAGTCATGAGCAGCAGCGCCTGGCGGCGCGCGGCCTCTTAAAGCCAGCTTCCTCGCCGCAGATGCGACGGCCTTGTCCGCCTCTGCCTTCGCCAGGCGGTCGGCCTCTTCCTCACGCGCCTCCCGCACGTTCCGCTCCTGCGCCTCTCGGAGGTCAGCGGTCCGGTCGATCCGCCGGCTGGTGGTGGAGGTTTCCGCCGACATGATAACCGAGGCGGTGGCCGACTTCTCGAGGGTAAGCGGGGCCCTGAGATAAGAAGACAAGAAAAAAAGTTTTTTAGGGCAGATCGGCAAAGAGGTGGAAACGTAAGAAGGATACTTACGCTGACACCATGAGCGGCACCTTCGGCTGCCGCTGGAACTTGGCCACCTTGACCGCGGCTTCATTCCGCCTGGTCGCCGCGGCCGGGTTCTTGTGCTTCTTTGGCACGCTGCCAAACAAGGCAGCGCCTTGCTTCCGCTTGCGCTTGCCGCCTCGGGCGGGCAGCCCAGTAGAGGGGCCTGCGCCGGTGTTGGCGGTGCTCCGAGGGGGGCGCGGCTCGTCTTCGTCATCGTCGTCATCAGGCCAGATCTCCACGCCGCCGCCCTCCTCGGAGCCGCCTGCTCCGTAGCCGCCGCCTGCTGCGTCGTCCTCCAGGGTGGCCGCCCCCAAGTTGGGGTCATCCACGTAGTTCACTGCCTTGGCAGGTAGTCACCACCCGGCCCCACGATGGCGGCCGTCGCCGCGGACATGTAAATCTGCACTCCAGAAAAAGGAGTCACGTCACACTAGGCGCAAGACTAAAAGTCAGAACTACAAAAATAAGTCAAGGGACTTACGGCAGGCGGCGGGTTGTCGCGAGAATACGGCCTCTTCCCGAACTGCCAGTCTCCGCCCGACACCTTGAGGTCGGAGATCTCGTTCACAATCCTCGCAACCTCAGCAGTCGGCATCTCCTTCGTGCACAACCTGCTTGGGTCGCGGTGCCCGCTCATCCGGCAGATCAAGTGAGGGTGGCCCTGTAGTGGAACGACCCGGCGCTCGACGAAGGCGATGAGGAGGTCGGAGGCCACGAGGCCCTCCGATTCCTGGAGCACCCCGAGTCGGCCGATGGTGGCTGCCGTGTCCGCCGACACCGGCTTTGGCTTGTAGCCCCAGTTGGGACGGAGCCCGACTGGGGGGGCGGCCTCGTAGGCTGGCAGGTTGATGAAGTCGACAGTCGGATCGACGTTCTCAACATAAAAATAAGACTGTTGCCACAGTTCAACTGACTGTGACAGTTTGATGATGGGGAAGGCATTCCTCTTCGCCGCCGGCGCACGGCGACGAACCCACCGCTTCGGCCGCTGTGTCCTTGGCGGAGGTGCCGAGTTTTCCATAGAAGAATGCTCCCCACAGCTCAAGTGTGGGGAGGGTGCCGATGTAGCCCTCGCACGCCGTGACAAAGGCGGAGAGCAAGGTCATGATGTTGGGCGTCAGATGATGCGGCTGGACGTGGTAGAAGTCCATGAACAAGCGGAGGAAGCCGCTCGCCAGAAGGCCAAAGCCGCGGAGGAAGTGTGAACGGAAGACGACCCGCTCGTTCCCCCTCGGTGCCGACGAAATCTCCTCCTCCGGCGGCACCCACGCCTTGACGAACGCCACGTTGGGCATCCGGCGCGTATCCCGGAGGAAGGAGATGTGGTCTTCAATCACCGTCGAGTCGTCCCAGTCGCCGCCCTTCTCGCGCGCCATGGCTATAGGCGGGGCTGCGATAAGAGGAGGTGAACGGCGGCGGCGAACGGCGGCGGCGAACGGCGGCAAGCACGGAGCGGCGACAGCAGCAATGGCGGAGAGAGGAAGAGGAGTAAGAGAGTGAGGGGAGGAGGGCGCGCGTGCTCCGCCGCTCCCCTTCCTCCCCATACTTATAGCCCTCGGGCTACAAAGCCGAGGGGACGAGGCGTGGGATCGTGGGATTAACTGCGCCCATGACCCCACGACCCCCCGTTTATCGCGCGAACTTACTGCGCCTTGAACGCTCGTGGGAATCGCAACCGCCCACCTCGGCGCAGCGAATCCTCCCGTGTGCCGAGGCCTGGTAGTGGCGGGCCCGGCCAACTGTCACGTCCCATCAGGAGCGTGGGGTCGCAGGCTGGCCAGGCTGGCGCGTGCCACGTGGCGTGCTTGTGGCGGGTGGCGACACTGGGAAGCTTAGCAGGCACGCCACCTGTTTTCCCTCCTTGGAGTTCAAAATTGGCCGACGATCCCGCCTTGTCAAAGCCAGCTCCAGCAGCCGGCGCGCCGCAAGACAGATCGAACATTCTCCTGGAGTTCGGTGAGGGGGGAAGCCATTGAGACTTCGCGGCCCCTCGACCACAACGCCTCACCGGCTTCGGGGACTACTGTCGGAGTAATGGGCCATGGGTAGCCTCACCCAAGTCCCTGGACATGACAAAACTTTGGGCCAGCTTCGCCCCGCAGTGACCCAAGCTGAAGCTCCACCCTCCGGGGGCCGGCTGGCTCAACGGCCGGGCACCGGAGGACGGCCAACCACCAGCAGACGGTACCAAGAGCGGCCGGCTCCTGTCGGCCGGCTTCTGGAGAGGGCGGCGTCGTGCAGACGGCCACCTGGCGCCCTCAAAGTCTGTGCCCCCATCAAGAGGACGAGATAGAGCGTGGCTACAGTGAAGCCCCTCGCCCCCGAATCTCGGTCTGGGCGTGGCCATAGTGCCCCGTACAGGTGGAGATCTCCGCACGACGTGCCACTATTGCCACTCCCTCCTGACATCACTCCGGACAGGCGGAGCCCTGTTCCCCACGACGACCTGTCGGTACGGCTCGTAGGCTGCGGGCCCTATCGGGCAGTGACGCCACAGAAGACGACGGATGCCGAACCAGTCGGACCTGGGGAAGGCCGACCTCCAGCAGGCGGCCGTCCTTTCCGCCGAAGCAAGTGCACCATTAACCTGATGAGACCAGGTGTGGCTACATCGATCTCCTGCCAGGCGGCGGGACTGTAGCCACACTGAGCTGACCAAGCCCGCGTCATTAGTAGCACGGCTATAGTGAGCAGCCACCGACCAGACCCGCCAGCGGCGGGAGCGGCCTGTCGGCTCCGTACCAGACCAGGCAGTGGGCCCCAATAGTCAACGGAGAAGCTGGAGGCCGGAGGCACTGATAGCCAGGCCCAGCACCCGGCCGGATTACTATTGTACCCATGGGGGTAGGACTATATAAACCCCCCAGGGCACCCATACAAAGGGTTCCCACTTCCTTAGAACTAGCCATTCCCGTAGGGCAGGAGAGAGCTAGCCTTGCCTACTCCTACCTCTAGCATACAGCTCAAGGAGCACCTTTGTATCACTTGTGCCCTAGTGATCATGCGGAGACCCGCAGAGCAGGACTAGGGGTGTTATCTCCTAGGAGAGCCCCGAACCTGGGTAAAGTACGTTGGCGTTCGTGTCTACGCCTCATCCTGCTTCCAGGCATCGGTGACATTCTACTCGCCCCCAGCATGATAAGCTATCCATTGGCATATGTCGCAACCAACCCCCGACACATCGGGTCTAGTAATATTAGCAGCTTCATCACAGAAATAAATAACATGCCCATCAATATTATCAGCCAAGAGATCTTTAACCATAGCAATACTAGGTTCAACTTTATTTTTCTCAGGAGGTTTATAAGTTCTAGTATTACTCTTACGAACCACAGTTGAAGCCTTAGCATGATCCTTTATCCTAACAGGGAATGGTGGTTTCTCAACATAAGTAGTAGGAACAATAGGATCATTATAAGTGATAATCTTTTCTTCAACTGTAACAGGTGAAACTACTTTTACTTCAGTGGGAGGATTATATTAAAACCACTTCTCCTTAGGGAGATCAACGTGAGTAGCAAATGATTCACACAAAGAAGCTACTATCTCAGAGTCAAGTCCATATTTAGTGCTAAATCCACAAAAAGCATCGGTATGGATAAAAGACTTTACACAATCAAACTTAGGTGTCATACCTGACTCCTTACCATTGTCGGAACCCCAATCTTCAGAGTTGCATTTAATTCTTTCCAATAAATCCCACTGGAATTCAATAGTCTTCATCATACAGGAACCAGCACAAGAAGTATCAAGCATGGTGCGATCATTGAGAGAAAGCCGAGCATAAAATTTTTGAATAATCATTTCTCTTGAGAGCTCATGATTGAGGCATGAATATAACATTGACTTAAGCCTCCCCCAAGCTTGAGCGATACTTTCTCCTTCGTGAGGCCAAAAATTATATATATAATAACGATCACAATGAACAAGATGCATAGGATAGAACTTCTGGTGAAATTCCAATTTCAATCGTTTATATTCCCAAGATCCCGTATCATCACATAGGCTATACCATGTATTTGCGTATCCCTTCAAAGATAAAGGGAGGACTTTTCTCTTAACAACATCATCGGGCATACCTGCAAGCTTAAATAATCCACAAACTTCATCCACATAGATAAGGTGTAAATCAGGATGCAATGTTCCATCTCCTGCAAAGGGATTAGCTAGCAGTTTCTCTACCATACCTGAAGGAATTTCAAAGTAAACAGTTTCAGTAGGTTCAATAGGTTGAGGAGTAACTCTTTGCTCTACTGGTCAGGGTGAAGATACAACGAACAAGCCCCTCAAAGGATTAGTTTCCATAGTAAC
The DNA here is from genome assembly GCA_021605205.1 of Aegilops longissima. Classification (NCBI taxonomy): domain Eukaryota; kingdom Viridiplantae; phylum Streptophyta; class Magnoliopsida; order Poales; family Poaceae; genus Aegilops; species Aegilops longissima. Next base: position 48,278,850 of record CM038680.1, on the reverse strand, counting down.
AAGTGACAGTAAATTTCAGCACACTATATAAATGTTACCTTAACAAGTTCCACTTACCAAAGGCGCTTCACTCCCCGACAACGGCGCCAGAAAAGAGCCTTGATGACCCACAAGTGTAGGGGATCTATATAGTGATAAGTAAGAGTGTCGAATCCAACGAGAAGCAGAAGGAAATGACAAGCTGTTTTCGGTAAGGTATTCTCTACAAGCACTGAAATTGTAAGTAATAGATAGTTTTGTGATAAGATAATTTGTAACGGGTAACAAGCAATGAAAGTAAATAAGGTGCTGCAAGGTGGCCCAATCCTTTTTGTAGGAAAGGACAAGCCTGGACAAGTTCTTATAATGAGAAAAGCGCTTCCAAGGACACATGGGAAATATCGTCAAGCTAGTTTTCATCACGCTCATATGATTCGCGTTCGTTACTTTGATAAATTGATATGTGTGTGGACCGGTGCTTGGGTACTGCCCTTTCTTGGACAAGCATCCCACTTATGATTAACCCCTATTGCAAGCATCCGCAACTACAAAAGAAGTATTAAGGTAAACCTAACCATAGCATGAAACATGTGGATCCAAATGAGCCCCTAACGAAGCAACACATAAACTAGGGTTTAAGCTTCAGTCACTCAAGCAACCCATCATCTACTTATTACTTCCCAATGCCTTCCTCTAGGCCCAAATAATGGTGAAGTGTCATGTAGTCGATGTTCACACAACACCACTAGAGGAAAGACAACATACATCTCATCAAAATATCGAATGAATACCAAATTCACATGACTACTAATAGCAAGACTTCTCCCATGTCCTCAGGAACAAACGTAACTACTCACAAAGCATATTCATGTTCATAATCAGAGGGGTATTAATATGCATTAAGGATCTGAACTTATGATCTTCCACCAAATAAACGAACTAGCATCAACTACAAGGAGTAATCAACACTACTAGCAACCCACAGGTGCCAATCTGAGGTTTTGGTACAAAGATTGGACACAAGAGATGAAATAGGGTTTGAGAGGAGATGGTTCTGGTGAAGATGTTGATGGAGATTGACCCCCTCCCAACGAGAGGGTCGTTGGCGATGACGATGGTGATGATTTCCCCCTCCCGAAGGGAAGTTTCCCCAGTAGAACAGCTCCGCCGAAGCCCTAGATTGGTTCCGCCAAGGTTCCGCCTCGTGGCGGCGGAGTTTCATCCCATAAGCTTGCTTATGATTTTTTCCAGGGTAAAAGACCTCATATAGCAGAAGATGGACCCCGGAGAGCCACCAGGTGGCCCATGAGGCAGAGGGGCACGGCCAGTAAGGGTTGGCGCGCCCCCCACCCTCGTGGACGGTGGGAGGCTCACCTCAGGTATTTCTTCCGCTGGATATTTTTTATTAATTCCAAAAATGACTTTCTTGGAGTTTCAGGACTTTTGGAGCTGTGCAGAATAGGTCTCCAATATTTGCTCCTTTTCCAGCCCAGAATCCCAGCTGCCGGCATTCTCCCTCTTCATGTTAAACCTTGTAAAATAAGAGAGAATAGCCGTAAGTATTGTGACATAACGTGTAATAACAGCCCATAATGCTATAAATATCGATATAAAAGCATGATGCAAAATGGACGAATCAGTCAGGTTTGTGAATATGTGCATGTATAGATTGATGGATATTGGTCAAGTTTTGCATTTTGTAGACACTTAGTTTAAAATATGGATGAATTGATGGATATTAGTAAGTTTTGTGTTTGGTCAAGTTAGTGTTAGGTCATTGATAGATGGAAGCAATTCGAGGCACTCGGTTTATAAAACACTTAATGAACCTTTTTTTGCAATTTGAGATGTTGGTTCATAATATAGTGTCAATGCTTTATGTGATATGCGATAACCTAAATTTTTTTCACTCAGTGGAATTAACAGGATTTGTGGTTTTCCATCTTCGATGGAGTGATCGTCGACGTTGGAGGTGTTCGTCCATGATCGTCTCTCCTTTGATCGACTACATCGTCTACATCACAGGGTGAGCAACAATTCCATGACCTCATCTGCTTTTTTTCCATGTCAGTAGATTAAATTTTCACATCAAGTTGCATAACCTAGGTGTCTCTCGTCCGAAAGGGTTGCATCAATAAATATGCATTCAATTGCATATTTATTACCGCAGCTCTTTCGGATTGTCCAACGCTTTCCACGGACAGCCCGAGGATGTGTAGTTTGGGTACGTTGTCCATGCTCTACCCCGTTCTGAGATAGGATTTTGGCGGCACCTCCCCGTTGTTCTCCAGATGCACATTCTCTCGGCATTTTGCCGAGACGTGTATTTGGAGAACAGCGAGGAGGTGCTGCCGAAATTTTGTCTCGGAATGGGGTAGAGCATGGACAGCGTACTCGATATACACATTCTCGGGTGGGATTAGGACCCATCTTTACCTATTAGAGATGTAGGTGGATTAAATGTCGTTTCTCGTCAACGCTGTAAAAAATAAAATATTGATGTGAGTAATTTAAATTGAATCCTTAATTTTGTTGTGTGGCTTCCAATAAAGCAGAGATGGCAGATAATCAGCGGATTTATAGTGGGTTTTTCCGTCGTTATCAAGTAACAGCAGAGTAGGTCGAGAAAATTGATGTGTTTTGAAAGAGATATTTCGTAGTCCCATGAGGATTTTGCCAGAATGCCCCTGTGCCAGATGTAAGAGACGTATACACAGAGATAAGAGTGAGATGACTAAGCACCTTCACAAACATGGATTTAAGCCCAACATTAATATGCCGGTAAACTTTGCCCAGCGGGACCGTGGTAGAGAGGAGGTGATATGATAGCGCGTCGCTGGTTATGAGGACGATGTGGATAGAGACATGCTAGATGATGTCTTTGCTGCACAGCGGACACCTCCGTCACATTCAGCGAATGAACCGGAGGAGCCAGAGGAAACTGCAAAGGCCTTCCTGGATATCTTGGCCTCGTCAAAGAAACCTCTTTATGAGGGTGCCAAGCTCTCTGTGCTGGATGCCATCTCGCAACTGATGGCAGTCAAGGCCGAGTACGGCTGTAACTGAGGTTGCTTCGAAGCATTTCTAGGAGTATGGGCTAACAGCCTGCCTGAGGGCCATGAACTGTTGAAAACCATGTACGGTACGAAGAAAATCATGAAGGCGCTCTCCATGGATTATGAGAAAATACATGTTTGTCCAAAGAATTGCCTTTTGTTTAGGCATGAGTATGCGAATGACAACTACTGTAGGAAGTGCGGTTCCTCTCGGTATATTGAGGTGGTCAATAAGCAGGGTCAGAAGCAGCAGCTAAAAACTCCTGTGAAGTTTCTTCGGTATCTTGATTTTATAAAAGGACTACAATGCCTTTTCATCACCGAGGAGTCTGCCAAAATGATCAAGTGACACAAGGAAGGGAAAAGGTACAATCCAAATAAAATTGTACATCTATCAGAAGGTGAACCAAGGAAGTCATTCGATATAGAATACCCGGAGGAAGCAGTCGAGGCTGGGAATGTCAGAATTGCTATATGAGGTGATGGGTTCAATCAATATGGTATGTCGTCTAATCCATACAGCTGCTGGACCATGTTTGTTATTCCGCTCAATCTCCCTCCCGGCGCCATAATGCAACGCAAGACCATGTTCACGTTGCTTATAATTCCGGGGCCTGAATATCCAGGGAAGAATTTGAGTGTGTTTATGCAGCCGTTGGTGGATGATTTGCACCATTCTTGGTACTTCCCGAGGTTGATATACGACCGACATCTGCAGAAAAAATTTCTTGATGAAATTTTGGCTACAGTACTGCATGCATGGCTTTCCCGGCTATGCCCTATTCTGCGGATGGTGTACAAGTGGGAAGATGCCTTGCCCAGTGTGCATGCATGCCTTGCGTTTCATTTGGCTGGAGAAGGGTGGCGAATATGTTGCCTTTGACCTGCATCGACAGTTCCTCCACCCAGACCATCCTGGTAGGGAAGACAAGAAGAACTTCACAAAAGGCCTAGTTATCCATGAAGTAAACGAGATTCCAACATTTTCTGGTGCGGATGTGCTTGCTCAGCTGAAAGCTCTTAAGCCTCCTGGCAAAGGGAAAGGCAAAGGCAAAGTCAAAGTCAAAGCCAAAGCCACAGGCGAAGACAGGGCGACGGCGAGGGCAAAGGAAAAGGTAAAGGGAAAAAATGTTTTGAAGGATATGGTGAGACGCACAACTAGACTCACATTACCCCCTTCATGCAGTTTCCCTATTTTAAGGACCTCAAACTTCCATACAACATCGACGTGATGCACACTAAAAAGAATGTCGCGGAGTCGCTTTTTCGCATGATCCTCAACATTCCTAATAAGACAAAGGATAATGTTAATGCTAGAGTCGATCAACAGAATATTTGTGATAGACCACGTCTACACATGCAGCCTCCCACGGGCAATCGAAAATCTTGGTCCAAGCCAGATGCTGACTTCGTACTTAAAAAGGATCATAAGATGGAGGCTGAAACACGTCGTGAAGTTCACCGATGGTTATGCGTCGAATATAAGTAAGGGGATCAATCTTTCAATGGGAAAAGTGACTGGGCTCAAGAGTCATGACTATCATGTATGGATTGAGCGGATTATATATGCCGGTGATGATTCGGGGCTATGTTCCCCAGCATGTCTGACGTGTGCTTGCGGAGGTAAGCCATTTCATCTGCACGCTTTGTGCTAAAGAAGTATGTCCTGAGATGATAAAAGAAATGCATATGAATGCGCCGGAGTTGATATGCAGGCTAGAGAAGATCTTCCCGCTAGGCTTCTTTACTCCGATGACACATCTCATTTTGCACCTTGCGAACGAGGTATTGTTGTGGGGCCATGTGCAGAATCGTTGGCACTACGGCCCTGAGAGACAGAACAAGCATCTGAGACGGAAATGTGGAAACAAAGCTAAGATTGAAGCTTCCATTGCTGAGGCAGTTATCCTAGAGGACGTCGCAGACCTCAGGACATCGTACTATCCAGACCATGTTCCCCCACTGCACAATAAGGTGTCTCGATACAATACAGAAGAACCAAAGTATAAACCCAAGCAGCCTCTATTCATCGGGTAAGGTGGCAGGGCTGGATGCTCGACACCTTATACCATGCCACGAGATGAGTGGGAGGATGTCATGTTCTATATCTTGCACAACATCAAGGAAGTTGAGGATGAGTGGATGAGGTAATACCTTTGCACCATTCTTTTAGTCAATTCGTTATGTTCACTTTACCTAGTTCTAATACTGATTTTCTTATTTTAGTCGATTCATTAATGAAGAGTGGACGGGAATGTTGCCTCCTACTAAAGTGGAGGCACTTACTCTTCTCCAAAAGGGTGTCGACGGAAGAAAAAAATTTGGTGCGTGGTTCATGGAGAAAGTAAATTTTCACACTTCCCTATTACCTATTTCACCCTACAATTCCAATTAAACTCATGCACCCTATACTTTCAATTAAACTTGTAGGGAAATGATCCGAATACATCAATGAATGAAGAATTGAGATGGGTTTCCATGGGTTTTGACCCTGCCGTCATAACATGTGAAAAGTATGATGTGAATGGGTATCGCTTCCATACAAAGGAGCACCAGAATAGTCGGCCTGATCTCAAAACTATAAATACCGGAGTCTTCACCGAAGGAGATAATAAAGTAGATTACTACGGAAGGGTAGGAAAAATATATGAGCTTACATTCAAACGTGGCCGCGAACCCCTAAGTCTCACTATGTTCAAATGCTGATGGTTCGACCCCAAAAAGCGTCTGAGACATACGCCTTCTATTGGTTTAGTTGAAGTTAAACCATCAACCGTCTATGCCGGAGCTGATCTCTTTATCGCTGCTACCCAAGCCACACAAGTATATTATCTTCCTTACCCATGCCAGAAAGAGTATCTAAAGGGTTGGGAGGTTGTGTTCAAGGTGTCGCCACATGGTAAGCTACCGGACCCGAACGATGATGATTACTACAACATAAACCCCATGACATACGAGGGAGTGTTCTTTCAAGAGCAACATGATGACGTGGTCTGAAACAAGGATGATGATGACTGGGTTATGTTGACCTGGACCCAAACGACGACGACACACGGACTGATGGTGAGGCAGTTGTGAATCAAAGAGACATAATAATGCTTGAAAAGCTAAATGAAGACACTGACGATGAGGAAGAGCCTCCACCTTCGTTAGACAACGAACAAGATATGTGTGATAGTGATGATGAGACCGGTCGAAAATAGATTACAATAGTGACGATTCATATGGGTTCTAGAAAATGTAAGTTCTTTTAATGATGATTGAGGTAGATTACAATACTATGCTTAGTATGCTCTTCTATTATTAATGTTCTTTTCTATATGCATAATTGATGACCCACAAGTGTAGGGGATCTATCATAGTCCTTTCGATAAGTAAGAGTGTCAAACCCAATGAGGAGCAGAAGGAAATGATAAGCGGTTTTAAGTAAGGTTTTCTCTGCAAGCACTGAAATTGTAGGTAATTGATAGTTTTGTGATAAGACAAATTGTCACGAGTAACAAGCAATGAAAGTAAATAAAGTGCAGCAAGGTGTCCCAATCCTTTTTGTAGCAAAGGATAAGCCTGGACAATTTCTTATAATGAGAAAAGCGCTCCAGAGGACACATGGGAATTATCGTCAAGCTAGTTTTCATCACGCTCATATGATTCGCGTTTCGTACTTTGATAATTTGATATGTGGGTGGACCGGTGCTTGGGTACTGCCCTTACTTGGACAAGCATCCCACTTATGATTAACCCCTATTGCAAGCATCCGCAACTACAAAAGAAGTATTAAGGTAAACCTAACCACAGCATTAAACATATGGATCCAAACCAGCCCCTTACGAAGCAACGCATAAACTAGGGTTTAAGCTTCTGTCACTCTAGCAACCCATCATCTACTTATTACTTCCCAATGCCTTCCTCTAGGCCCAAATAATGCTGAAGTGTCATGTAGTCGACGTTCACATAACACCACTAGAGGAAAGACAACATACATCTCATCAAAATATCGAACAATACCAAATTCACATGACTACTAATAGCAAGACTTCACCCATGTCCTCAGGAACAACGGTAACTACTCACAAAGCATATTCATGTTCATAATCAGAGGAGTAATAATATGCATTAAGGATCTGAACATATGATCTTCCACCAAGTAAACCAATAAGCATCAACTACAAGGAGTAATCAACACTACTAGCAACCCACAGGTACCAATATGTGGTTTTGGATACAAGATTGGATACAAGAGATGAACTAGGGTTTGAGCGGAGATAGTGCTGCTGAAGATGTTGATGGAGATTGACCCTCTCCTGATGGGAGGATCGTTGGTGATGACGATGGTGATGATTTCCCCCTCTCGGAGGGAAGTGTCCCCGGCAGAACAGCTCTGCCGGAGCTCTAGATTGGTTCCGCCAAGGTTCCGCCTCGTGGCGACGGAGTTTCGTCCCGTAAGCTTGCCCACGATTTTTTCCAGGGTAAAAGCCTTCATATAGCAGAAGATGGACATCGGAGGGCCACCAGGGGGCCCAGGAGACAGGGGGCGCGCCCCCACCCTCCTGGCCAGGGTGTGGGCCCCCTGAGGTGTTTCTTCTGCTCAACAATTCTTATTAATTCCAAAAATATGTTTCGTGGAGTTTCAGGTCTTTTGGAGCAGTGCGGAATAGGTTTCCAATGTTTGCTCCTTTTCCAGCCAGAATTCCAGCTGCCGGCATTCCCCATCTTCATGGTAAACCTTATAAAATAAGAGAGAATAGACATAAGTATTGATATATAATGTGTAATAACAACTCATAATGCAATAAATATTGATATAAAAACATGATGCAAAATGGACGTATCAATAATGTGCTCTTCTGTTATTAATGTTCTTTTCTGTATGCTTGTTTATTTGATATCCTTACTAATTGTTTATTCTCTTCTCAATGCAGGTTTGCTAATCATGGGCAAGTCCAGTGGCCGGTTTCTCAAAGAAATTCAAAGGACTTACTCGAGTGGACGAGCCAGAGAGGTCTTCCCCGACTACTCGAGGATGACACCTCAAAGGGAGGTCGAGGGGTCGGGGGAGGAGACCCTAGAGGAGGAGGGCGTGGGGGGAGAGCCCCTAGAGGAGGCGAAGGTGGGGGGAGAGGCACCCGGGTCAAAAAAACTCCGGGCCGTGTCCGAATAGGGGGGGTCTTCTTCGATGCCCTCCTATACTGAGCCACCTTCTGAGTCTGAGGAGGAGGAGTATGCTCCTGATGGTGAGGAGGAGGACGGCGAGGAGGAGGAGGCCGAGGAGGAGGAGTGCGAGGAGGAGGGTGAGTAGGGTGAGGGGGAGGAGGGCGAGGAGGGTGGTGGAGTGGACGTTGACCCCGAGTTGTGGGGTGACTTGCCGTCGGGTGCTCCGAAGGGGTGGCTGCGTGGTATTGTTGGAGTACCTACACCACCTTCTATCGAGGCACACAAGTGGGTCATTGAACCGGCGGGGACAGAGTAAGTGCCTCACAATCATATTCTCAACACATGACCACATTTTCTTATTGTACACATGCCAAACCTTTGATTCTTTTGCAGGAACTGGATCCTTCACGAAAAGGGTCGTAAACCGAACGGCCTTATCACTACACTGTTGAAGGAATATTGGCCGGGCCTATTCTGCCCGCGGCCAGACAGGGACCCAGATCTGCGGGTTTTGGCCACGAGCTGGGCCCACTACGAGGCTTCAAGCCAAGTGGAGTATGGGACGACTGCTAAGGCCGTGATCACCAAATTTTGGGTAAGTTCCCTTCTGAATCACTTGTCTTCAGTCACAAAACTCACTCAACTCATGCCTTGTTTGCTTCTGGTTTTATGCATGATTGCAGGAACTCTATAGAGTTCTTGACGAGCACAAGGCCAGAGCCGACGTGGTCTTGTTGGCGGCTCCGAAGAAGAAAGCTCGTCAGTTGCAGTACGAGGTGCGCTGCGTTGCCATCTCGCACTATTACCACACCTACCTTCAACAAAAGAAGAGCAAAACTGAAGCGCAGAAGCAACGACTTACCTTGAACAGGGAGCAGTTCATGAGGGTAACTATTTCTAACTTTTCATTCCAACATATAAGCAGTCAACTTAGTTGTTTCGTGCTCACATGTCATGCTTCCATTTTTTAGGTTATTCCTCCTTGGTGCTTTGGAAAGGTTGACGGATGGGCGAGTTTGGTGGATAAGTGGCTGGGTGAAGATGTAGAGTTTGCTGCCAAGAGCAGCAAGGCCCGGGCTAACCATGGAAAAGACGGGACACACGGCCAAGGAAACAGGAACCACTGGGGCTTCAAGGCCATGAAGGTATATGTATATGCATGATGCATTTTTGTTCTTGTTTTTACCATTATGTTCTTATGTCTGGCTAACTTCTGTTTGACGTTGCAGGAGGACAAGTTGAAGAGGTCGCTCTCAGACATGGAGTCGTGGAAGATGGCCTGTGAGCGGAGTGATCGCAAGGCCGGCGAGAGCGAGTACTACGGCAAGACCGAGGAGAACCTGCAGTCTTGCACTCAGCACTTTGAGAGGTGTCATCCGGCTGGTTCGGATGTTCTTGGCGTCGCCTAGTCTTAGATCGACGACAAGGCGGTGGTGGCCATCCAGGGGAAGCCCCATGGTCGTTACCCATGTTTCGATGGCTGGATCACTCCTTCCTTCTCGTACACACGGCTTCGGGCTACCAACCCGAGCCCGTTAGAGAGCACGAGGCGTTCGCAGCCTCCCTTAGCCCGCCAGCATGTTGTAAGTACTTCCCCCTTATCTTCTTTCTCTCTAACTTTCTCGGTTTATTTTCAGCACTGCCCACTTAGAAACAACCTAAATTTTGTAGGCATATAAGGCCTTTGTCGAGCATAGGAATCTTGAGGTGCGGGAGTACTTGCAACGAGTGAAGGCAAACGATGATTACAACTGTCAAGTAATGACGGTTAGTTTTGCCCTCTTAAAACCAAGCTAAAATTTGCACTTTCATTCCTTCTGACCTTCTAATTTGCTTGTTTAACTAACATCCAGGCTATGTTGGCGTCTTGGACTAACCACACGGATCCACCACAAACTGGACCCCCACCACCACACATGCCCACGTTCGATTAATGGGTGGCACTAGGCAGCGACACTCCGGTTAATTAGTACATTTTCCAAACTACTGACAAACTAGTTCTCGTTCATTCAACACTATCATATCATATTTACCGTTAGAATCTCTTCTCAAACATGTAGGGCACCGGTGGCTCGACTCCTACTTCGTCGACCCCAGTCACTCCAATCTGGCAGAGTGGTGCTGGTCTTGGTGGTGGCGATCTTGACTGATCTGTTTCGACGATGATGATGTTGAGGATCTTTAGATGATGAACTTTACTATCTTTAGATGATGAGCTTGAGTATCTCTATGATGATGATGATCTTGAGTATCTCTATAATGATGAACTTGATGATGATCTATAGATCTGTCTTATTTCTATGTGTATGTGGATATTGTCATATTTTCATGTTTTAAATGCTGTCAAACTGAACTGAAACAGAGAAAACAGAGCAAATTTAAAAAAAAAAACAGGACAGATCTATGCCGACGGCCTAGGAGAGCCCAACGGCTGCCATGTCGTAGCCATTGGGCGTTCCTGGCAGCAGAGGTATGCCAACGGCCAAGCCGTCGGCATATATTTTCATCTATGCCGACGGCTTGGCCGTCCGCATATCTCTGCCACGTGGCAGCTCGTGGTTCGCCAACGTGTTTGACGGCGCCGTCGGTTGCCGTCAGGTGAGAATCATTGCCGACGGTGTAGCTATGCTGACGGCCATACGGACGCCGTCGGCATATATGCCTATGCTGACGGTCTGACACATCTAGGCTGATGTGATCTACGTCGACAGGTATATGCCTACGGGGGCTGTCGGCATAGACCGAAGCCGACGGCAAAGGGCCTATGCCGACGGCCGATGGCCGGCGGCTTAGAGGGGTAGTCCGGTAGTGCCTGGGCGAGGCAACAACGGCGGCGGCCCTGGGCGAGGTAATGGCGGCGACGAGCCTGGCGAGGCAACCCAATGGTGGACTTGGTGAAGATAAGATGAACCAGTTTTTTTTTGTTCCAATGACAGGTGGACCCACATAGGGATGATAACGTTACCAGACGTTGTCGTTACATGAGATGTTAAGCGGTGCCACATCAGTCTGACTGGCGGGTCCCTCTGTCATAAAGTCAATTATCTGAGCCCGATCCGCCGATCAGTGTTTTCTACAAAAAGATTACCGAAGACATGGTGTTTTCTGCAAAAAAAATATATATTATAGTGTTTTTCGCACACCTTGCCTTTAAAGTGGTGGTTTTGTGCAATTTACTCTCTCACAATTGGATAGACGTTTTGTTCACGCAGGAGCAAGCTGAGCGTTGCAGTGCTTTCCTCTCATGGCGGGAACGGTGGGATCGGCGGTTGCACAGGAAACTGTCAGCGGACTTTTCTCCTTCGTGCTTGGCAAGCGGGAGGAGAAGGCGTCCGAGGAGCACAACATCAAAAGGCTGGAGGTGGCGCACATGGGGCTGGAGTACTCGCTCAAGATAACCAGCAACCTGCCCATCATCCACAAGTCCCTGCTGCGTGAACGGAAAATGATGAAGCGTGTTTACGAGGACTGTGGCAATGTCCTTTACAAGCACAAGCTGCGTGTCCTGGAAGCCGAAGAGGCACAGCAAGCGGTACCACTCATCTTTGCCTAAGCGGATTACTCACGCTCTGAAATCTTCCATCTCGTCTGTCATTGGCCTGAACAGAGATGGCCTCAACCTCAATAGGGATGTCGCGAGATTCGAGTTGCTTGCGGGTAGCGCCGACAAGTTTATCAGACGTGTGTCCTACTCCTATGGCTGCTCACCCTCCCACTACAGGTTTTTTCCCCGTTTCTTCAGGGAACTCTATGAAGGAAAAACTCTCGAGTACAAAATGGCAAAAGAATGCGCGTTCGACGACTCTAGCCTTTGGGTACTGCCCATACGAAGTGATGATTTTGGTGTGGTGGTAAGTGTACTGTTTCAAACTGATTATTTCAGGCCACAGAAAAAAAAAGTTATTACATATGGTTAGTACTACGGCTGTCAGAAAGCATGGACATTGCTGAGACCATGAGACAGTCATTGCAGTCACTGGGACCTCCGTTCAAGTCAGCTGCTGAGAACGCAATGGAAGAACTCACTCAACTGCTTACAGAAGACGGTTTCAGTTCCCACTCTGTTGTTCCGACAAAAATGATCAACCACTATACCAGAACTAGTGAACTTCTTGGCTGGGGAGCTCCCCCTTTTCGAAAAAACAGAACTAGTGAACTTCTGGTTCCATACTGCCACATAGTTCCTGCTACATATGGTACAGTGGGATTATCACCCAGATACTCAGAACACATCATTTATATGCGTTTTTACTGCTATATTTCAGCTTCGGAGTCTGACCTGCAAATTAGTCCATTTGGTCACACCAGCATGGAGAACTGGCCTATTCTAGAGCTGGCAGTGTCATTAGCGCCATATTCGTCAGTCACCATTGAATCTGCTTTTGATGAAAACGGAGGAGAGGAGAATAGCATAAACTGCATCCTCGATGAAGCGGAGGAGATGATATGGACAGATGTAGTTAACCGTTTCATCCGTCAGCGTGAGCTAAAGAATTATCATATAACCTGGAGGCATCCGGCACATGGAATTATTCGATACAGTGTTCTGCGGCACAAGACATTTTATCTGGCTGAGCTTCTCTGTGTATTAATTCACGTAAAAAAAACCGTGAATTGGAAAAAATGGAGTAATGGCCTTGAAGAAAAGCTTTCTTCTTCTTTGGAAGGAAAACCTGAGACACAAGAGGCTACCTGAACTAGATCCACCAAGGATAAGGCCGGCCATCAAACTGAGCTACATAAAATAGGCATATGAGGATAGGCATATAGCACTGGCTGGAAATTGCTCCCGAGGTTCGACTTTGTGAGAAAGGCGTGGCAAGCTTCCTAGAAACACCATTGTAATCTGGTTACGTTTTCTGCAATGATGGCATTGTATATTCTAGATCCAATCCCTTACAACCTGCTACCCCGTCTCTCAGCTACATATCCTGCCAACTATGCGGATTAGTTTTAATTGATCGATAAGCTCCCCTCATCAACCACCCCTGCCGGCCTGCACGGAAATCGCACCGTAGTAGTTAACCAATAATTATGCGCTCTAGGCTGTTGCTGCACATGCACCCTTTTTACATGTATATCCCTTGCAAAAATATTACAGTACAGTAGATGTTTCCCCTCTCCTCTCAGAGGCTAGATATTTCCGCTGCAAGAAAGGTAGAGGAAACTTACTCATACATTATACTACTGCAATTGGGATTGCATTTTGAGCGACAAGGCCATTGTTTGTGATGAATCCACATCACCTGCAGCCTGGAACCACATTGTTTAGCTCTGGGTCCTGACATCATCCGCTCGTCAACCTTATTGATGACCTAACTCTCATCAACCACTCCACTCCATTTGTCCGGTTCGAGCAGGATGACGGGACCATTGTGGGTCAGGATCACCTTATTTCAGCGCCACGATTAGCAAGCAGAGCAAGGGAACCGCTGCCATGGCAGCAAAGGACCCGGGTGGTACCATGGCAGCGAGGCCGGCCCAAGACGGCTACGTGGCAAGGAGGATATCCAGCAGGCCCAAGCGGATCGTCCAGCCCAACAAAAGGTTCGCCGGGCCAGAGTGGGCCCGCTAACCGCATCACCACTGGCTACTTATTCCTCCAGCACCGATTGGCTCGGCATCCAGAGGGATTAGGCAAAGGACGAAGACTCTCTCTCCCTCACCTACTTTCCCCTTTCCTTCTTCCTCAACAAGAACACCACCGATTTGTATAACTGAGTTGAATCCTTGAGAGTGTAATAGATCGATCCGGTACCCTAACATCCTGGTATCAGAGACCACCACCACCATCTCCTCCGCCGCGAAATCCTGGAAACTCGTCAACGCATCCACGCTCGGCAAGTCCTCCTCGCCACCATGGATCCAGCAATCAAGGAGTACCTGGACAAGCTACATCAGGACGCGAAGAGCGACTCTGCAAGCGTCCTCAAGCAGCTGCAGGCCCAATCATCGCAGATCGAAGATCTCCTCCGCTGGAAACCCGATCTGGAAGCCCGCTTCGCCAAGCTGGAGAACACGGTCGCCCTGCTACAGTCGACCCTCCGGCCGGCCGCACCGGCTTCGTCGAGTGGAGCGACGACTCAAGTCCCTCCACCACCGCTGCTCCAAGCGCGAGGACTACTCCACGGGCCCAATGGCCACGGCGAAGTCGATCTCACCGGGGGGCCCCGTCGGTGACCATCGAGTCACCGGCGGCACTCCCGGTCACGGGTACGTCTCACCACCTGTCACTTCCCCCGCCAGAACCCATATCATCATCGTTCCTCGCCAATTTGGGACAGAATCCCCCTCCCATGAGTTTTCTCTGTTCACTGGCGAGAATCCACAGCTCTGGAAAACGCTCTGTGAGCAGTATTTCCAGATGTTTGCCATTCACGATGCATATCGCGTTCCTATGTCAATTCTGAATTTCTCTGGTCCTGCGGTCATCTGGCAACAATCAGTTCAGAAGAAACTGATCAGGCTCGATTGGGAATCATTCACGTCCCTACTTTGCACCCGATTTGGCCGTGATAAACATTAGATGCTGATCCGTCAAGTTTTATGCTATCAAACAACACACTACTCTCGCGGATTTCATCGAGCCATTTGAATCATTGATGAATCACCTCATTTCCTACTCTGAAAATACTCACCCAAATTTTTTCCTGACACGTTTTGTCGAGGGATTGCGACCGGACATCCGAGCGGTGGTGCTTGTGCAGCGGCCACCGGACCTGGACACAGCTTGTTCGTTGGCCCTACTTCAGGAGGAAGTGGCCGCCGACGACTTGCCATACAGGCGCTTCTCCAACGCCAACCACGGGCCAAGCCACGCGGCCAGATCGACTCCGCCCTCCTTCTTCAGTCGACCGGCGACGCCTGCAGCTGGCTCTGAAGATAGGCGCGGGACTGACGCAGCTCGGGCCCCGTCTGAAGCAAGCAAAATTGCTGCACTACGTCAATTTCGCCGAGAAAAGGGGCTCTGTTTCCAATGCGGTGAACGCTGGGGCAAGGACCACGTGTGCCCACCAACGGTACAAATGCACATTGTGGATGAACTGCTCGCCATGTTCAGCCTGGATGATCCGACTGGTGACTCCCCGCCCGATTCACCTCTCTCCGAAGAAGAGAACATGTGCTCTATATCGCGTCAGGCTGAAGACGGATCATCATACCCCCGGCGTCCTGCAACTGCAAGCATGGGTACAAGGGCACGAGATACTGCTGTTGGTGGACTCTGGCAGTTCAACATCCTTCGTTGACAGCACTCTAGCAGCCAAGCTTACTAGAGCTACTTCTCTGCCGAGACCGTGTTGTGCACGAGTTGCAGATGGAGCCACCATTCCATGCACTCGTTACATACCTGCATGTCAGTGGATCACACAAGGGCACGAGTTTCAGACAGACTTCAAGATTCTTCAGCTGGGATCGTATGATGCTATCCTTGGTATGGACTTGCTCCGCAAGCACAGGCCTATGAACATCGATTGGATCGAACAATACCTGACAGTTACTACACCAGAAGGGCAATTGAAACTGTCTGCAATTTCTTCAGATCAAACTCAATGTTCGGTCATCTCAGATCCAGACCTGCTCAAAGCCTGTAAACAAGGCTCGATCGCCCATGTCATCCACCTGAACTCTCTGGATGGGAGTAGCAAAACTGACACACCAATCCCAACTGAAATTCTTCGATTACTGGAGCAGTTCACCGATGCTTTTGAAGATCCAAGATGCCTTCCTCCGCAATGCGAGTGCGATCACAAAATTCCTCTGATGGCGGGGGCACAAACAGTCAACGTGCGGCCTTACAGGTACAAGCCTGAATTCAAGACAGAAATCGAGCGTCAGGTGCAAGAGCTGCTCGATGCCGGCATCCAAAAAAGCTCCAGCCCGTTCTCATCTCCAGCACTGCTTGTCAAAAATAAAGACGGCACCTGGCGTCTCTGTGTCGATTACCGACGACTCAACTCCATGACAGTGGTCAGCAAATACGCAATTCCCCTCATCGACGAACTACTGTATGAGCTTGCGGGCGCCAAGTGGTTCTCCAAACTGGACCTGCGCGCGGGGTTTCATCATATCAGAATGGCAGAGGGCGAGGAATACAAAACGGCATTTCAAACTCATTCCGACCACTGGGAGTACAACGTCATGCCTTTTGGGGTCACCGGAGGGCCAGCCACATTAAACGGTGCCATAAACACCACTCTCCGCCCTGTGAACCGTGTTTGTGCCATCTCATTCTTCGACGATATCCTCATCTTTAGCAAAACTCTGAAAGAGCACATTCAGCACATCTCACAAGTGTTGCAGTTGCTTAGAGCAGATAATTGGCAAGTGAAACAATCCAAGTGCTCCTTCGCCCAACGACATATCTCTTACCTTGGGCATGTCATCAACGAACAGGGCGTCTCGACTGACCCCAGCAAGATTCAGACGATAGAAAACTGGCCAACACCCACTTGTGCCAAGGAGGTGCGTGATTTCCTTGGGCTGGCAGGATACTACAGGAAGTTTGTTCAGCATTTTGGAATAATCGCGCGGTCGCTCTTCAATCTGCTTAAGAAAAACCATCAGTTCGTGTGGACCAGCGATACACAGCAGCCCTTTGACACTCTGAAATAGAAATTGATCACAACTCCTGTACTTCAACTGCCTGATTTCAAGAAAACATTCACCGTCGACACGGATGCTTGCGCCTACGTGGTGGGTGCAGTGCTTCAGCAAGAAGGTCATCCCATAGCTTATATGAGCAAACCTCTCGGCCCCAGAAACAGAGGACTGTCCACTTACAAAAAAGAATGCATGGAGATTCTTATGGCCATTGAACAATGGCGTCCCTACCTGCAGGATGAAGAGTTCATCATCCGCACAGATCAGCGAAGTCTGACCCACCTCGACGACCAACACCTCTCCACCCCATGGCAACTGAAAGCTTTCACTAAGCTTCTCGGGTTGCGTTACAAGATCTGTTACCGCCCAGGCGCCAGTAACTCAGCTGCGGATGCACTGTCAAGGCGAGCACCAGATGCAACAGCGACATCAATTTCAGTCTGCAAACCAGCATGGTTGGATGACATTATTGCAAGTTATGAAAGCAATACCCAAGTTCATAAGATCATCAGTGACCTCGCTCGACGACCGGACCCCAAGCAGCGTTTCTCCATGCGCAATGGTCTGCTGTACTTCAGAGACAGACTCTGGTTGGGTGGCTCTCGTACACTCCAACAACGAATGTTGCATGCCTTCCACGACAACACAGTGGGTGGCCACTCCGGCGTGCCCGTCACCTATCACCGTCTCCGCCAACTATTTGCCTGGCCAAAGATGAAAGAGCACACCAAGCAGTACGTCTAGTCCTGCTCAATCTGTCAGCAGGGCAAACCAGAGCGTGTGCGCTACCCTGGCCTGCTCGAACCGCTCCTAATTCCAGACGGCGCGTGGAAGGTAGTCACCATGGATTTCATCGACGGACTACCCTCCTCAGCCAAAGTTGCTCATGCCTACCTGGAGAACATTTACAAGCTGCACGAACTCCCTGAAGCTATCCTCTCTGACAGAGACCCAGTGTTCACCAGCAGCTTTTGGTGCGAGCTCTTCAAAACAATTGGCACCAAGCTCAACCTGAGCACCCCGTACCATCCGCAGACTGACGGACAAACGGTTCTGATTCTTTTTGCACTGTCTTTTTATACAAATTGTTTATTTTTCTTAATTTTGTTAGAATTTATGGGGTACCAGAAGTATGGTGAATGTTCAAATGGCTACAAACTGTTCTGTTTTTGACATATTCTGTTTTTGATGCATAGTTTACTTGTTTTGATGAAACTATCAATTTCTATCAGTGGATTAAGCCATGGAAAAGTTATATTACAGTAGACACAATGCAAAAACAAAATATGAATTGATTTGCAACGGTACTTAAAGTAGTGATTTGCTTTATTATACTAAAGGATCTTACCGAATTTTCTGTTGAAGTTTTGTGTGAATGAAGTGTTTGATCGAGGAGGTCTCGATGTGAGGAAAAGGAAGAGAGGCAAGAGCTCAAGCTTGGGAATGCCCAAGGCACCCTAAGTAAATAGTCATGGAGACTCAAGCGTCTAAACTTGGGGATGTTCCGGAAGGCATCCCCTCTTTCTTCAACAAGTATCGGTATGTTTTCGGATTCGTTTCATTCATGTGATATATGCAAATCTTGGAGCGTTTTTTGCATTTAGTTTTCACTTTTTTTATGCACCATGCTGGTATGAGATAGTCATTGCTTAATTAGTTAATTTATAGAATGCTCACATGGCATGGTTTTGACCGTTGACCTGCCACATCATTGTCTGTCTCAACTTCATCTTCTTCCTCTTTCCTCTCTCTCTTCTCTTTCTCTCTCTCTTCCACCCTCTGAACTCCCACAGCAGGCCGAGAAGCTCCCATGGTCCGTGGCCATGGAGCCCCCCCACACTCGAACTCAACCTCGTTGACGCCTACCAGGCCAGGGAGCGGCCAGCACGCCCATGAATGTCGACGCCGACCGGTGCGTCCTTGCCCTACCCAACGGCTGCCTTCCCCTGACCTAGAGCGGCGACTCAAATCATACATGAAGGCAGTCAAACCGAGGGCGTCCAGCGTGACCTGGCACGGCCGCACAAATCATGCGCGATGGCGGTGGCATAAATCATTGACTGAGCGAGAGCTCACCATGGCGCCTAGCGTGAGCTGTGTCGGGCATGTGCTGCATGGGGTGGTGACGCCTCCAGGGCGCGGGCGGGGTTGCCAGCCATGGCGCGGTGGTGGGTCAGGCGAAAGCGCACGACGGCGACGCCGACCAGGGCGCGCGGCGGCGTTGCCAGCTTGGTGCTGCATGAGCGCTCGCTCGGGCCAGGGCGCTGGCTTGCTGAGGTTGGCCGAGGCGCGGCATTTGCGTGAGGCTGACTAGCTAGGCTGGCAACATGCTCTCTTGTTTGTGCACCTAGCTAGATGTGTTGCCGGCGTGGTTGCTGTGTTCGTGCGTACGGCCGCCATGTGCTTTTCTAGGGCATCGGCTGCAGGAACGAGGATGGTGGTTATGGAATCGTGAGCCCAAAGTGCTGCTTCTCTGCTCCCGGGCGAGCTAGAAGCGGGAACTCGGAAGAGTGGCGACGCCATTTTCATTGATGTGCCCGACATGTGTTTGTGTAAATGCCTGAGTGTATGGTGTGTTGAGTACTTTCCGTGCTCTTCTCTCTATGATTGCTGTGGGGAACGAGAGAGTGCGGGAGAGAGGAAGTGAGGTGGGAATTAGGAGTCACTTTTGTGACTTGGATGGTGATATGGCGGTCAAACCCGGATGACATGTTAAGTTTTGGTCAAAACTATATCTGAAACCACTCGAACTAGTACAAGGGCTAAACTTATCCGGTTTGAGAAGTTGAGGGATTAGGTTTTGTTGGTTTTGAAGTTGAGGACTATTTTTATATTTTCAAAAGAATTGAGGGACGAAAAATATAATTATCCCTAAATTAAATGTTGAAGGGTCCTTTCTAAATGGTGCTGCGGGTGCTGGTATGGTTCTTGGTGATCCATGCATGCGTCGTGGTGTGCCGTACGTGCATGGCAATTCGTTTGTTTGAAGATCATTTAATCATCCATCGAAAACGCGATCGTCTGCGCGCAGCCGCTGTGCATTGATTTTCACGGCCCCACCCTCCTTACTGTAGCGGCCGACGGAGACGATACCACCTCTCCTTTCCTGCTCCGGTGTGGAAGGGCGTGAGCCCATACTGGTCACCCCGCTGCATCACGGTAAGCGTGCGGCTAGGCGGAAGTGCTGTGCACACGAAGTGTGCATGCACGATCCACACACGAAACGATTTGGGCCACAAAGATTTACTTATCGAGGCAACTGAAGGGTGTAGATGTGTTGTCATGCGCAGATCGTGCATTAATGTATCGTGTGTATAGTAGTGCTCACGGCTAGGAGCCATTGCCGACATACGTTGTTGCGAGCAAGCACGCCGACGGGGTCAAGGGGGGAGGATGGCGGCGCTGGAATAGGGTCCTCCGCCATGCGAGATGCCATGGTGTTGCTATGACCGGTGGTGGTGAGAGCTACAACCGTACGACGGCGGAGCTACAACCGGTGACCGCCTATGATACGACAAGACAATGGCGACGGTTGAGCTATGAAGGAATGTTGCGGCCGTTGGCGATGGATACCGAAAAAGGCTTTCGCCCCGCTTTATATATAAAGCAACAACCCACAAGCATCCAGTACAACCACACGCTTCGCCACCGCAACACACGCACACACCCACGACGGGGTACAAAGGCGCTGAGCGCAGCAACACTACTCCTAGCACTACCGACCCGAAGATATGAAGCTACATATGACGAACCATGCGCTCCAAGGCGGCGCCTTCAGGAAGGAAACGGCGCCGGAGCGCCGCCACCGCCCGATCCAAGGATCAAAGTTTCCTCCGGAGCTGCATGACGGGCAAGGAGAGCCGCGACGACGCCTTCAAGAAGGGAGCGATCTTCGCCGCCGCCGGTCCGTCCGAAGATAGAGCAGGTTTTCACCTCAGCCAACATTCACCGCCACCAACGCCACACCCGGCAACCACGCCGCCCACACGGCCATGATGAGCGGGCAGCACCAAGCGCGGGCTTTGTCCAAGAGCACCGCGCCGCCACCACCACCAGGCAGCGCCTCAAAGATTCAAGACCTCGACACCACCTCACCCGTGACCCGCGCACCCAACGAAGAGACGAGCGGAAAGGTCCCACCTTCGCGCCGGGCAACCCCAGCGCCGAGACCCAATAGGTCGGCCGTAACCGCATCCATCGACCCATCCTGCTACCCCAAGAGCGAGATGAGCTCGGTCTGCAGCATCGTGCACGAGACGAGCTCGGTCCTGCTGCATCGTGCGCGAGACGAGCTCGGTCCAGCTGCATCATGCGCGAGACGAGATCTGTCCTGCGGCATCGGGCGCGAGACGAGAGGTGGATTGCAGCTGGGAAAGGACCAGCCCTTTGATGGGAGTAGCGCCCGGGCGACGAGGAGATGGGGTGAAGGACGAGACGTCCCCAACGCAGACAAACCGATGCCAGAGGATCCGGCCGTTGCCGCGGACAGATCCGTTGAGTCACCGTGAAGCTGCCACGACACCGATAGGCCACCGAGACCTACCCATGTCGTCGCCCATGGCCGGAGCAGCAGCCACGCCCGGCTGCTGCCCTACCGCGTCGCCCGGCGGGCTCCAGCGCCGAGCAGCTGGCACGCACCACCGGAGCCAGCGCCACCGCCGCCCCCAAAGCTAGATCTGGACTGATCCGCCCGAGACCGGTCGGGCGCCACCTCCCGAGACGGAGCACCGCAGCCACACCGCAGCGCTGCAGCCCGAGGATCGCGGGCGCCGCCACAAAGAGCTACCCGCCGCCCATGAGACGCGCGCCAGGCTGCTGGATTCCGCAAGCGCCCAAGACTGCCGTCGCTTCGAAGGGCCCGCCGCCAGCCCTCAAGCCAGACGAGAAGGAGGGCCCTTGCTGCCTCGCCCGTCGGGCTTTGCCCGTGAAGGCCCGGCGGCGAAGTGGAGGGAGGGGAGGAGGAGACGGGCCAAGGTCAAGGCCACACGGGACCCGGGCGTCTGTGGCGGCCATGAGGAGGGAGGGAGGAGAGGAGGGGGGAGAGGGAGGGGGAGGGCGGGCGGAGGCGCGCTGGCCGGCGGGCGCCCGAGGGGGGAAGGTCGCCCGGCGGCGGGGTGGGAACCCTAGGGAGGAGAGGGGATCGAGATTCCCCCGCAGAAAATCGTCGTGACTCCTTGGCGATGGATAGACTGCGTCAAATTCTTCAATTCGATCCGATCCTATTATAGACGGACGTGCCAGTCCAAAACGAATCGTACAGTATCTTATTTTCTTCGATTCCCATCGATCGTTCTTGCTTCTTGGCCTGCAGGCAAATGGATAGACTGCGTCAAATTCTTCAATTCGATCCGATCCTATCATAGACGGACGTGCCAGTCCAAAACGAAGCGTAAAGTATCTTGTTTCTTCGATTCCCATCGATCGTTCTTGCTTCTTGGCCTGCAGGCAACGGCGCATCTGGCCGGAGCCCAAGATGCAGTCGCGGGCGAACATGTAGTACCTGACGTGGATAGGAAGGAAAACCCATGTATGAACTCACAGACCCCCTCGACATGGACGCGAGTACTCATCCTCGATCGCGAGTGAAGCAGGATTATTGAAACCCAAAGTGTTAGCTATTTGCAGGATCCGAGTGAAGCAGGATTGTTGATCAGCAGATCAGTTTAGACCACACTCTTATCAATGATAATATAGGTTGCCGAATATTCAATGATATTCCTTTGAGGTGCTTGGACAAAGTTGTTCGGTGGGTGACTCTCAAGAATTCTGTAAAGATCTAGTTCTAGTCACCGAATGTATGAAGTTCTACGTACTATGCACCAAGATAATAAGGACCAAGAAAAATTGCCATGGGATGCATACATGGAGACGTTTGAGATCTATCAAGGTTGTTCTGAAATGAGATGAACATCTGAAGAAATCCCAAGTGGCAGCAAGACTAAACATATGTGGCCGGTATGAAACTATCATCCTCTTTTTCGGTAAAAAAAACACTTTTTCGTTAAAAACTATCATCCTCGGAATATATGGTTGATGGAGTGTTAACATCATCCTTAAAACAAAGCGGTGCAAATTATTTTTCGGCATGCAAGCTTTGCCGAAAAACAGGGGCATGTGTTAACACCTGATTTTGGCACGATACAAAATGGAATGAAGATTGTCATCTGAGTGAAATGTTGCCCTCCGAGTGAAGGAATCTATTCGGGCGATCTGAGTGAACAACCCTAATATCTGAGTGGAGAAATTTGAATCCGAGTGATCCGACTAGAAGCAGAAGATGTGCCCGAAAGGTTGTCTAAATGGCATCAGATGAAGTTGTGTTGAACACGGAAATTGTCGTAACGTCGAACTGGTCAACTTTGCTTTTGAAGTTATCATCATCAAAGATAGTATATGGCGTGCAAAGTTGCTACAAGATTCGGACAGTCCAGTCAGCCGCATACCCGAGTCCGACTGGAAGGTAAAGATGACCTCGTGGAGTACTCAAGATGGCCTTATTTGGGAAAGACAAAAGTTTAGGCCAGATTCAGACTGAATCCGAGTTGGAATAGAACTAGGACTCCAAGGCATGGATCGATGTAATTTCTCTTGTAAGGAAAGCCTAGATTAATCTTTTATTTGTACGGGAAGTCCAGCCGCCTCTTATATATGTTGGTGGCGACGGCCAATTGAACAACACCAATTGAACCAATTTATCAATTACACTTTGGTGTTCATCTACTTTTTATCTCTCCCTTTTATCTTTCTTTCTCATTCTTAATTGTTCTTCTAGTTGCAGGACAGCGATCCACGAGGCCCTAGGGGCGGTCAGGTCAACCTAGGGCAGCCCATAGCTGCCGCACTTCCTGACGGGGTCCCTCCTGGGCGTGTGGAGTTTCGGGTCCGCAAAAGCACCCGCCAACTGTCCTGCGTATCGCGCTGTCGTTCGGGTCTCCTTCAACATGAGCTGCGGTGCATCACCCCGGGCGTCGAGGGTACACAGTGACCTGTTCGTGTGCGAACAACGGGTTGTGGTATGGTTCTTCGTGACCATGAAGCTGTTTTCAGTGCATGCAGACACATCCTTGTTTGCAATGATGCTTTGGAGGGTGAACTCTTAGCTCTTCATGAAGGCTTATCTTTGGCCATACAATGGAGTAACTTTCCAATTGATGTCGAGTGGGATTGTATGGAGGCAGTTAATATGGTCAAGAGAAGGGTTTGCAACAGAGCGAGACATGCTTTCTTTGTTAAGGAGATCAAATCATTCATGGAGGAATCGTAATTGTATTACTCATATACGTTGGTGCCAAAATAACTCTAGAGATTTTATGGAAAATTTTGGGAGATCGCAACACCGCACTGTTGTTTAGCTTGGGCGTGGCGCAGGCCGTGCGTCATGGCGTGTTGGTTTCCCGGCATGCATTGGACGGTGCAGTTACAGGCCGTAGGCGGTGTTGGCGAATCCAACGCTAGCGCGCCCGGATTATCTCCCTGTCAGCGGCGACTCCTTTAGTCGGGTCGGGTTGGATGGGTTCGGGCCATGTGCCCAGATTTATTTTGCCGGACGCAGCCGTTCCTTATACGTTAGTGGGCGTTTTCGACGAGCGCTTCTGCCTCCTGCTCCCCAGGTTTGAGGGACTATCGCTGAGGAGAAATTGCTTGCCTAGATCCGCCGATGCAGGTGGTGTAGCGACGAACACCACTAACCTCCTTCGAGGGCATTGCCACGGTGGCTGTCTCATCGAGCTCCAAGGGAACCTCAGGTTTGCCTTGCCGGAACGGACAGTGGCGGCATGTGGTGTCGTTTACCTTCATGGAGGCACTGTTTTCGATCTTATATCTACCGGAGAGATCTTGAAGGCATTGCAGCATTGGATCACCACGCGGACCCACCGGGAAGGGTCGTTTGCTCCCGGGGAAACCCTGTCTATGGGTCTCCCGAATAAGATGATGGTGGTGTCTGGTATCACACCCCCTCTTGGGGGCATCATTCATGCAACAAGTGTTGGCTGAAGGGGTCCAGAGATGGAGCAGCGTCGTATTCCGCGTCAATGCCGGCGGGTCACAATGGCGGATGCGTCCTTATGAACCAGGGGAGGGCGGCATAAGGGGCAATTCTACGTAGTGATCCAACAATGCTATGCCTCCGAGATGTCTCCCACATATATGAGCTCCAAAACCGTGCCTCTAAGAAGGTAGACGACACCACATGCCGCCACGATCTGATCTGGCAAGCCAAATGTAACATCCCAAATTTCCTATTTGGAATGTTTTACAATTATAGCTAAGCATCTATGCATTCTGTTTGAATTTGAGTGGCATTTGAAGTTTCAGAAGATTTTGAGTTTTGGAATTTGAATTCAAACTTTAGCAAGTGGGAATCATTTCAAAAAAACCTATGCCTGATAAATACTTGAGCAAAAGTATGAGAGGAGTAAACATGACACTCCAAAAAATATCAGAGGAAAGCAATGCCAAAAGTTTTGAATTCAAACTTGAGTTTTATTGGAATTTGAAAAAAATGAATTTTATAAAGTTTGGATTTTGCCTTTGGAAAAATGTTCAAATGATAGGGAATATTCCCCTGATCATTTTGGTATATATATGTCCTATATAAAATATTCATATTCTATAAGTTATCTCTGTTTTGTTTGTAATAAAAAATAAATTTAAAAAGAAACCCCTCAGCGCCACCAAAGCATCGCCCACCCTGCCCACCAGTGCCCAACCGCCTTGACCAATGAGCCACCGAGTCGGCCCAGCGCCAACCGATGCCCCTCTCCCGAATCCGTTTGGCTCGGCCAACCGCCGCCGCACCCTCTCTCTCTCGCCAGCGGACCCCACCCGTCGTCAACCCCTCGCCCACGACTCGCCGCGCGCGCCGATCGCGGATCCCGACGAATCCGGATCCGATCCTCTCGATTGCCCCCTGCCCAAGCCGAGCCCCCCTATTTAAACCCTCCCGCACCCCATTCCCTCGCCGAACCTCTCCTCCTCACGCCGCCGGAGCCCGAGCTCATCTCGCCGCCATTCGCCTCGCCGTCGCCGCCCTAGCCTCCCCGAGCTCCACCCACTCCACCAAGACCTCGTCGTCTCAAGAATCACGGACGACTCACGACCTCCCGACGACCGGAGCCGTCGGCACACTCGCCACCGAGCCGCCGCCGCCGTCCAAACTCCGGTAAGCCACCGGAGCTCTTCTCCCCCGTCTGATGCGTTTTGTACGGTTAGGATTAGAACACCCCCGAAGGGGTAAGTTCTTTTAATAAAAACCCGGTTCAGCCGGTTTAGTTCCGGTTTAGTTTTTAGTTAGGTTTTTTTTATTTAGCCCGGCCCGACTCGTTTAACCCTAGGCCCGTTTAGTTTATATTACGCTCAGTGCGTAGGTTAGGCCCATTAGGCCATTTTTTCTTTATTTTTGTTTTTCTGTTTTAGCAGAATAGTTCCTGATTTGAAAAATTCATATCTTTTATTCTGTTTAATATTTTTGAGTGATTCTTTTTTTGTTGGTTTGCAAATTGATTCTTTTTGCTCCTAGTTGCTTAATGCATTCCTTTCTGTTAAGTTAACATAAATCCATGATTAGGTTATGTCGAGAAAATTTTTGTTATATAAAACTATTTCTAGTTGTTGTTTGAAGTAGGAAAACTTTGAGTTGGTTTTCTTTGAGTTTTCCTTTGGGTTTTGACTTGTTGTTTTGGTGTGTCATGTTACTATGCTATTGTATTATGTGATCCTATGCTATATGCTTATTGTGATTATTGTTTGTCTCGGTAGAGTTTCCGAGTCTAAGCTTGCTACCACGAGTCTTTAGCTTACGAGGATCATCAGCAAGGCAAGTCTTGATCATGTTATTTTCTATACCTATGATTTTGTGCATTAGAAATTATACCACCCCCACCATGCATGCAGTAGTTGAGATTTTTGAAGTTATTAATCTTGAGTAGTATCATGTGGTAGGATGAACCAATCCTCTTGTTACCATGACCCCCGGGACGAAGTAGTTTACTTTGCTATGCTCGTAGACGGGTTTTGGTTGAGTGAAATTCATAAGAAAGATGTGAGAGTCAATGATGATGACAACCCCATGAACTACAATGATCAAGATGGACTTCGAAATTCACTACTGGGTGGAGGACGGTTGACGGGCACCCTGGAGAACCCAGTGGTTGGCCGGGATGCATGGAGAAGTGCCATGACATCTTGCGGAAAGCTTCACCCAGCCACGAAGAGACGGATGGATGCCCCATTGACCGGAAGCTTACCTGTGCAGCCGCAAGCCATTATGGGCTCTGGCTGGGTCAACCCTAGTTGTGACGCTGGCTGGACGGTACTACGAGATGTAGAAGAACGGTAGGATTGGATGGGTACCGGCAGTAGCCAGAAGAACTCTTTGGAAGACCCTGTTTCATTCGTCCCGTCTTCAAACACCATGAAGTGCGAAGACTTAAAAGGAGGGAATGATTCTTGCGGGTAAAGTGCACAAACCTCTGCAGAGTTAAAGATCTAATCGATTAGCCGTGTCCCCGGTTACGGACAATTTGAGCCTCTGGAACTTGGAAGTATTCGGAAATCTCAACACTAAATTAATAAATTAATTTAAGGGGTTTATGACTTAATAATTTGGGAATGAGATATTGGTTGGCGGAACCATCTCAATAACTACCAACAATTTGTAGTAATTTGCAAGCAAGTCCACTGTAGTAGGGAAAAATTTGCTTTTCGCAAAATGATGAAACTTAGAGCCCCACAGCCAAAAATGCATATAGTGTTAGTAATTTTATTACTGTTATTCTCTTCATGACTTGCCAGCTTATTCAAAAAGCTGACCTACACGGCTGCAACGTCTTATGTTGCAGAGATTTATTCCGATCAGGAGTGAGGCTACGCTCCGCGCTTGGCGATTGCCCTTTGGAGTCGGATGGACTCGCTATACTTCTACGCTTCCGCAGCTTTAGTAGTTTATTTCTCATGAGTTGGCCTTTGGCCGAATTTATTCTATTGTAAAAAAGACTCTATATGAGAATCGTGTAATAAATTCAGGTGTGATTGAACTTTGATTATTTCATCGATGTACTGTGAGTACACTACAAGAAAACAGACTTTAAGTAACACAATCATGTAACAGATTGAAAAATGTGTTACAAGTGAAATTGTTGTAACACATCATTTTGTGTCCAACGACAGGCAGTAACACAGACTATATAAGACCTCAAAATGTGTTACATCAATATTACAACTGTAACATATAAATATATGTTGGTCGAATGTGTTACATAGATTTTGATATGGTAACATATAAATATGTGTTACTCAAATGTGTTACGTGTTAGTATCACATAAGCATGGCTGATACATATTGTTACATGTTCTATTATTTATAGGGGGACTAGAAAAACCTAAAATCAAATGCATACATTGATCACAAATACCTTTAACATATAGAGGCATGTGTCAATATGATTTTTTATAAATATGTTATTATCTTGGTGAATAGTGTTCGCATTCTTTGGTAATATGGTATGAAAAAACAATATAGTTTGGTTGGTAAATACCAAACTATTTTTGGTATGGTTGCAGTGTATTGACCATATTTTTATGTGAATTTTAGGATGACTCGGTGACTA
Organism: Aegilops longissima; assembly: GCA_021605205.1. Taxonomy (NCBI): domain Eukaryota; kingdom Viridiplantae; phylum Streptophyta; class Magnoliopsida; order Poales; family Poaceae; genus Aegilops; species Aegilops longissima. The sequence goes on along the minus strand of CM038680.1, from coordinate 48,250,454 downwards.
TAAATGTGAAATGCACACTTTGAAATGATCATATGAAATTTAGTATTTGATGTCAATACTCACAAAGGAGTGGAAGACCAACAACACACGAGAGCTTAAATTTGGGCATCGCTTTAAGAACCGGACCGACAGTTTCACTGGAAAAATAAAAAATGGTAAGTTATTAATTTTTTTGTTTCTTCAATGAATTAAAAAAAATCATGTGAAACTAGGAATCACACCATTGACCTTGAGCCGCCGCATGGCCAACGACCCAATACCAACTGGGTTCGATTTTTGTGATCGGTCAAGGGTGAACTAGAAAGTCATGCATTTTTTCAAAAGAAAATTGCCTCTAAAAATATTCAAAAGAAAAAATTGGCACGCGACACACCAGACACCTCAGCGGCGACATTTGGCAGGCCGCGCGAGGCCTCGTTCTCCTTCTCCTGGCATTAGGCGTGAGGCGGAATGGAACAAGAGATCGAGAAAAGGTTGCCTCGAAAATGAGACGTTTTAAGAGCGTCATTACAAAGCATGTCTACACGGCGTCCTTATTCTCCTAGAGACGCATCGATAAATTAACGCAGCAGTGTTCGCTTAAGCTTGGAGCCAGCAAACAAGAGAAAGATATTCCGTTCATATTTCTCTAGCATTCTACTTGCAACAACGAGAACATTCGAAAAATATAGGTAGGGAAGACTGTAAGCGTACCAGCATGATCTTGGGATGGTACAGACACAGAGATTTGACCGATTTTGGGTCAGGTCGCTACAGAGATGGTATCAGAGCACACGCTGACCGTAGGATCGTAACCCCTAGGATCGGAAAGCCGAGGAAGAGACTATCTACTTTATATCCTTATCATTCCATAATTCTCCCCTGTTCATTTCTAACTCCTCTCCGATTTTCAACATTCTAGATGGTCGTCGAGTTCATCCCAGTTTTGCTACCGGAGTTTTGCCAGCCCGATGAGACGATGCCCTTCGGCAGGAAGCTGGTCCAGATGGTGAAGAAGCTGAAGATTGCTCTGCCCTCGATCACCGGGAAGCCAACCAATGCACTTCCGACGGATACCCGCTACAGGATTGAGGTGCATATTCCAGGGAGAACCTTCGGAGGACACACGGAGCCTATTGACTTTGAGTTCACCGACTTCAACTGGATCATCGGAAGGGACATGGCGATCTATCGAGCACTTGGACATCTCCGAGAAGAGTACAGGGCCGAGCTCGATCCCTCAGACCTCGCCATGGTTTCTCGCAGGGCAAGGAATGGAGATATCATCCGTACCGTAGAGGACGACTCCATTCTCTCTTATGTCCAGGACTTGGAGTGTCTCCTCAGGAAACGGGAGATTCAGACTCGCCGTAACTCGAAGGCACACAGGAGGCTATTGTTCCGTGAACTGGAACTGGAGGAGAAGGCACACGCAGACTTCCTTAACCATGAGGAAGAAGTCGCGGACTTCATGGAGACAGTCGACGACCTGAAGATGAAGCTTGCCGCGATAGAGGAAAAGATGGACTTGGGAGAGGACCTTTTTCCGAGTGGAGATGACGGACCCCTCGTGAGCAATGATCAGGATTATGAAGGGAGTTCCACTGGAGGAAGCCGCAAGAGGAGGCGCCACAACAGAGGACATCGCACCAGAGGACGCAAGGATTATTGATGAAGACTTTTAGTCGACCACCATGTTATTTTACTTTTTCGTCGATCAGTTAGGTCGTTATTTTCGATTAGTCATGAGCTTTGTAATCGAGATTGAACCATGTTTGAGTGGAATGAATAAATGATTGGTGTGCTTATGCTTGTGCATTCATATGGGTAGTGTTATTTCTCATTAGACCATTGTTCCATTCTAATTGTCTCATCCACTCCAAAAACACCAGATGCCTCCAAGACGTGACCCCGGTCTCAACTTCCCGTCGGAGCTCACCCAGCTGCTCCAGCAGCAGAATGCCATTATGCAGATGCTCATCTAGAATCAGAACAACAACAACAACAACAATCCACCGCCACCACCACCCCCTGTTGACAACTTGACTCGATTCCTGAGGCTGAATCCGCCGGTGTTCTCTAGCAGCACTGAGCCGATTGTGGCCGATGATTGGCTCCGCAAGATCGGAAGAGAGTTAATCACTGTTGGGAGCACTGATGCAGAGAAGGTGTGCTTTGCCGCACATCAACTTGATGGACCTGCAGCTTCTTGGTGGGAGAACTACACCGCCACTTATCCCATCGGCACCATCACATGGGATCAGTTCCAGCAGGCCTTCCGCACCGCTCATGTTTCAGCTGGAGCCATGAGTCTGAAGAAGCGTGAGTTCCGCAACTTACGCCAGGGGAACCGTACTGTGGCACAGTACGTGGATGAATTCAGCAAGCTAGCCCGCTATGCCCCTGATGATGTGGCCACAGATGCCGCAAAGCAGGAGAAGTTTCTCGAGGGACTCAATGATGAGCTGGGTATGCAGCTTATGGTGGCTACTTTCGCCAACTACCAGCAGCTGGTACACAAGGCCATCGTACTTGAAGGCAAGCAACAGCAGATTGAAAGCCGCAAGTGGAAGTACAGCCAGGGGAAGCACAACTCCGGAGCTCAGCAGAAGCCCCGTTATGCCCCATACTCAGGAGGGCATATCCATCATAACCATGGAGGACATAACCATGGAGGCAACGGGAACAATCGCAACCAGGACAACAGGTCTGGCAATGGCAATGGCAATGGAATCGGTAATGGCAATCAAGATCGTTACGCCCGGCTCAAGGATCTGAGCCACATCACCGCTTCAAGTGCCGGAAGACAGGCACTATGCCACCGACTGCCGGAGGCCAAGCAGAGGAATGGAAACGGCAATGGAAGCTCAGCGAAGAAGCCCAACCCTTTCCTCGTGCTCGGGTGAACCACATTGACGTGGAGGACGTCTATGATCAGCCGACAATCGTGGTTGGTAAGTTTTATTGAATTCACGTTCAGTTTTGGTACTCTTTGATTCGGTGCAACGCATTCATTCATATCAAGGGTAGTTGTGGAAAAGTATGGGTTGCCCACTAAAACCCTTAGAAACCCCTTCGCGTCGGTTCGCAGGAGGAGAAATGATGGCGAGGCTTAGGCTGTCATGCTACCCTCAACATCGGGAACCATAAATTTCCCGAGACCTCATAGTGTTGGAAACCCAGACCTTGGATGTAATCCTAGGCATGGATTGGTTGACGAAGTTTGAAGGAACATAGATCGTGCTCAGAAGTCTATTCTGCTCACCACCCGGAGCGAAGAGGATCAAGTATGTATCCAGCGTAGCGAGATGAAGAATCGGTGAATTCCCTCACGGAGTTGTTCAGAGGAAGTGCCGAGAGTGCAAGACTTTCCGATGTGTTTCCGGAGGAATTATCAGAATGCCACCGGACAGGACATAGAATTTCTGATCGAGTTATTGCCCGCACAACCCCAATATCCAAGAGACCTTATCGGATGCCCCGAATGAGTTGAAAAGATCAAGGATCAAATTAATGAGTTATTGGAGAAAGGATATATTCGCCAAGCTCATCACCTTGGGAGCCCAGTTACATTGGTAGAGAAGAAGGATGGAAGCTTGAGGATGGTTGTGGATTATCGTGCGTTGAGCGAAGTAACCATCAAGAACAAGTACCCTCTGCCGATGATTAATGATCTGTTTGATCAGCTAGTTGGAGCCAAGGTATTCTCTAAGATCGATCTTCGATCAGGGTATCATCAGTTGAAGATCCGTGAAAAGGATATACCCAAAACAGCATTCACTACCAGGTATGGTTTATATGAGTATACCGTCATGTCATTTGGATTGACTAATTCTCCTGCATACTTCATGAATTTGATGAACAAGGTGTTTATGGAATATCTGGACAAGTTTGTCGTGGTGTTCATCGATGATATATTGATTTTCTCCAAGAGCGAGGAAGAGCATAAGGAACATTTGCGTCTAGTTCTGGAGAAACTTCGAGAACATCAGTTGTATGCCAAGTTCAGCAAATGTGAATTTTGGCTGAAGGAAGTCGGATTCCTCGGACATGTTATTTCAGGAGAAGGAATAGCAGTTGACCCCGCCAAGGTTGAATCAGTCACCGATTGGCAGTCACCCACCTCAGTCAAGGAGATCCGCAGTTTTCTCGGACTCGCAGGATATTATCGGAGGTTTATTGAGAACTTCTCGAAGATTGCCAAGCCCATGACTGAGCTGTTGAAGAAGGAAGCCAAGTATGTTTGGACCGAGGATTGTGAAGCCAGTTTTCAGGAATTGAAGAAACGGTTGGTCACAGCCCCAGTACTGATTTTGCCGGACATACACAAGGAATACCAGGTTTATTGTGACGCTTCTCGTCAAGGACTCGGAGGAGTACTCATGCAGGAAGGAAAAGTTGTAGCCTATGCCTCCAGACAGCTACGACCTCACGAGATGAATTATGCCACACATGATCTGGAGTTAGCAGCCGTAGTGCATGCAATCAAGACCTGGAGACATTTCCTCATCGGAAACCGTTGTGATGTCTACACAGATCACAAGAGTTTGAAGTATATTTTCACGCAGAAAGAGTTGAACCTCAGGCAGAGGAGATGGCTAGAGTTAATCAAGGACTATGACATGAGATTGCATTACCACCCAGGTAAAGCTAATGTTGTAGCGGATGCTTTGAGCCGTAAGAGTTATGTGAATACTCTTACAGCAGGAGGATTACCCCAGGAGTTAGTCGATGACCTCAGAGATCTCCGACTAGAGATAGTTCCGAGAGGATTTTTTGCAACTCTGGAAGTCCAGTCCACTTTGGCCGAAAGGATTCGTGAAGCCCAGAAGTCAGACAAGGAAATTGATGAGATAAAGCAAAAGATGAATGAAGGAAAAGCTAAAGGATTTCGTAAGGATGAACACGGAACTATATGGTTCGAGGATCGTATTTATGTGCCCAATGATCCCGAACTCAGGAAGCTAATTCTTCAGAGGCTCATGATTCACCGTACTCGATTCACCCGGTAACACCAAGATGTACCGGATTTGAAGGAAAGTTTCGGTGGACGGTATGAAGAAGGATATTGCCGAGTACGTAGCAAGATATGCGATGTTTGCCAACGAGTAAAGGCAGAACATCGAAGCCAGCAGGGTTACTTCAACCTTTGCCGATTCCCGATTGGAAATGGGAAAACTTGGAATGGATTTCATCACGGATTACCCAGACCCGCTCAGGTTATGATTCTATCCGGGTAGTGGTTGATCGTTTGACCAAGGTAGCTCACTTCATTCCCGTGAAGACTACCTATACCAGTGCTAAGTTGGCCAAGATATACATGACCAGGATCGTATGTCCGCATGGAGTTCCGAGGAGTATCGTGTCGATAGAGGAACACAGTTTACCTCAAAGTTTTGGAAGCGATTGCATGAAACTTTGGGTACGAGGCTGGAGTTCAAGACAGCTTTTCATCCGCAGCAGATGGATGACCGAGAGAGTCAACCAGATTCTGGAGGACATGTTGAGAGCTTGTGTGCTAGACTATGGGTCTAGCTGGGATGATAATTTGCCATACGCAGAGTTCTCATACAACAACAGTTATCAGTCCAGTTTGAAGATGGCCCCTTTCGAAGCTCTGTACGGAAGAAGGTGCAGAACACCATTGCTGTGGGATGGTGTTGGAGATCGATCACTTTTCGGTTCCGACCTTATCAGGGATTCCGAAGAGAAAGTCAAGCTGATTCGAGACAGACTCAAGATAGCACAGTTGAGACAGAAGAGTTATGCCGACAGTAAGCGCAAGGAAGTGACTTACGAAGCGGGAGACCGAGCATATCTTTGTGTGTCTCCACTTCGTGGAATCAAGAGGTTTGGTGTCAAAGGAAAGTTAGCACCCCGATTTATTGGCCCCTACAAAATCCTCGAACGTCGTGGAGAAGTTGCTTACAAGTTGGAATTGCCGGAAGGATTGTCCGGAGTTCATGATGTCTTCCATGTTTCTCAGCTGAAGAAGTGTCATGCCGACATGGCCGATATTCCGTTGAGAGACACAGTGCCCCTAGAGGCCATACAGCTTGACAGTGATCTGACTTATAAGGAGAAACCCGTCCGAATTCTCGAGATCATGAGCGAGTCACCCGCAGCAAGGTCATCAAGTTTTGCAAGGTGCCGTGGAGTCACCACTCCGAGGAAGAAGCCACTGGAGCGCCAAGAAGACCTTCTTCGAGACCACCCGCACCTATTTGTTAGCCAACCCAATCTCGAGGGCTAGATTCATCTTAAGGTGGGTAGGTTTGTAACATCCCAAATTTTCTATTTGGAATGTTTTACAATTATAGCTAAGCATCTATGCATTCTGTTTGAATTTGAGTGGCATTTGAAGTTTCAGAAGATTTTGAGTTTTGGAATTTGAATTCAAACTTTCGCAAGTGGGAATCATTTCAAAAAAAACTATGCCTGATAAATACTTGAGCAAAAGTATGAGAGGAGTAAACATGACACTCCAAAAAATATCAGAGGAAAGCAATGCCAAAAGTTTTGAATTCAAACTTGAGTTTTATTGGAATTTGAAAAAAATGAATTTTATAAAGTTTGGATTTTGCCTTTGGAAAAATGTTCAAATGATAGGGAATATTCCCCTGATCATTTTGGTATATATATGTCCTATATAAAATATTTATATTCTATAAGTTATCTCTGTTTTTGTTTGTAATAAAAAAATAAATTTAAAAAGAACCCCCGGCGCCACCAAAGCATCGCCCACTGCCCACCAGCAGCCCACCGCCAGACCAATGAGCCAGTGAGCCAGCCAGCCAGCCGGCGCCCCCCCGCCCGAATCCGTTTGGCTCGGCCAACCGCCGCGCCGCACCTCTCTCTCTCTCTCTCGCAGCGGACCCCACCCCGTCGTCAACCTCGCCACGACTCGCCGCGCGCCGCCGATCGCGGATCCCACGACTCGGGATCCGATCCCCTCTCGATTGCCCCCGCCCAAGCCGACCCCTATTTAAACCCTCCCCGCACCCCATTCCCCGCCGGAACCTCTCCTCCTCCTCACGCCGTCATGGAGCCCGAGCTCATCTCCGCCGCCATTTCGCCGTCGCCGCCCTAGCCCTCCCGAGCTCCACCCACTCCACCAAGACCCCTCGTCGCTTCAAGACCACGGACGACTCCGCCGACCTCCCGACGACCGGAGCCGTCGGCACACTCATCCAGCGAGCCGCCGCCCAAACTCCGTAAGCCACCGAGCTCTTCTCCCGTCCGATGCGTTTTGTACGGTTAGGATTAGAACACCTTCAAGGGGTAAGTTCTTTAATAAAAACCTGTTCGGCGGTTTAGTTCCGTTTAGTTTTTAGTTAGGTTTTTTTTTATTTAGCCCGGCCCGACTCGTTTAACCCTAGGCCCGTTTAGTTTATATTACGCTCAGTGCGTAGGTTAGGCCCATTAGGCCATTTTTTCTTTATTTTTGTTTTTCTGTTTTAGCATAATAGTTCCTGATTTGAAAAATTCATATCTTTTATTCTGTTTAATATTTTGGAGTGATTCTTTTTTTGTTGGTTTGCATATTTTCTATAGTTTCTGTAGAAAATATTATTAGCTATGTTAAAATTATTTTAATTTGCTTTATTTTAGTTTTAGCCAGAATAGTAAATCTGTCATAAAATGAGCTAGGAAAATTATTTTTAAATGATTCTTTTTGTCCCAACTTTGTTTTAACATTGCCAAACCATAGAAATTAATTTGGGCATTTTAGGATTAATAAAAAATAGTTTTAAGCAGAATCTTGTTAATCCTAATTAATTAACTAGCTACTGTTTTCCTATTATTTAAATTAGTAAATAAATTTATTTTTCACATTTGATTGATTATTATAGGATAGTTTCTGTCACTTAATAGGATGAACTTTTATTTATAATAAATAAAACTTTTATTTTATTTTCCTTAATAGAAACTGAATTAGGCCTAATAGGAGTTTCATAATAGATTTTAAATTGATTCTTTTTGCTCCTAGTTGCTTAATGCATTCCTTTCTGTTAAGTTAACATAAATCCATGATTAGGTTATGTCGAGAAAATTTTTGTTATATAAAACTATTTCTAGTTGTTGTTTGAAGTAGGAAAACTTTGAGTTGGTTTTCTTTGAGTTTTCCTTTGGGTTTTGACTTGTTGTTTTGGTGTGTCATGTTACTATGCTATTGTATTATGTGATCCTATGCTATATGCTTATTGTGATTATTGTTTGTCTCGGTAGAGTTTCCGGAGTGCGAAGCTTGCTACCACGAGTCTTTAGCTTACGAGGATCATCAGCAAGGCAAGTCTTGATCATGTTATTTTCTATACCTATGATTTTGTGCATTAGAAATTATACCACCCCCACCATGCATGCAGTAGTTGAGATTTTTGAAGTTATTAATCTTGAGTAGTATCATGTGGTAGGATGAACCAATCCTCTTGTTACCATGACCCCCGGGACGAAGTAGTTTACTTTGCTATGCTCGTAGACGGGTTTTGGTTGAGTGAAATTCATAAGAAAGATGTGAGAGTCAATGATGATGACAACCCCATGAACTACAATGATCAAGATGGACTTCGAAATTCACTACTGGGTGGAGGACGGTTGACGGGCACCCTGGAGAACCCAGTGGTTGGCCGGGATGCATGGAGAAGTGCCATGACATCTTGCGGAAAGCTTCACCCAGCCACGAAGAGACGGATGGATGCCCCATTGACCGGAAGCTTACCTGTGCAGCCGCAAGCCATTATGGGCTCTGGCTGGGTCAACCCTAGTTGTGACGCTGGCTGGACGGTACTACGAGATGTAGAAGAACGGTAGGATTGATGGGTACCGCAGTAGCAGAAGAACTCTTTGGAAGACCCTGTTTATCTGGTCCGCCTTCAAACACCATGAAGTGCGAAGACTTAAAAGGAGGGAATGATTCTTGCGGGTAAAGTGCGTAAACCTCTGCAGAGTTAAAGATCTAATCGATTAGCCGTGTCCCCGGTTACGGACAATTTGAGCCTCTGGAACTTGGAAGTATTCGGAAATCTCAACACTAAATTAATAAATTAATTTGAGGGGTTTATGACTTAATAATTTGGGAATGAGATATTGGTTGGCGGAACCATCTCAATAACTACCAACAATTTGTAGTAATTTGCAAGCAAGTCCACTGTAGTAGGGAAAAATTTGCTTTTCGCAAAAAGATGAAACTTAGAGCCCCACAGCCAAAAATGCATATAGTGTTAGTAATTTTATTACTGTTATTCTCTTCATGACTTGCCAGCTTATTCAAAAAGCTGACCTACACGGCTGCAACGTCTTATGTTGCAGAGATTTATTCCGATCAGGAGTGAGGCTACGCTCCGCGCTTGGCGATTGCCCTTTGGAGTCGGATGGACTCGCTATACTTCTACGCTTCCGCAGCTTTAGTAGTTTATTTCTCATGAGTTGGCCTTTGGCCGAATTTATTCTATTGTAATAAAGACTCTATATGAGAATCGTGTAATAAATTCAGGTGTGATTGAACTTTGATTATTTCATCGATGTACTGTGAGTACCAGCATGATCTTGGGATGGTACAGACACAGAGATTTGACCGATTTTGGGTCAGGTCGCTACACCAAACTTGTGGTTTGCCTTCAAGCTCAATGAGACCTCCACCGTGACAATGCCCTTGTATTAAAAGGTTGTATTGTAACTTGCCTCGGGTCCAAAAAATTTAGTATAAAGACTGTTCAAGTGCTTCACCAAATTCCGAACGTAATGACTTGGTTCGGGGCAAAGCTCTCGGCATGGTAAAGATGGCCGGTCGAGTTGGCGTGAAGAACAACGCTACCGAACACGAAAAGTTGGACGGGGATAAATATGTCTCCATAGCTGATGTTGTTGTTGATTTGAAGATGAGCCATCGATCCTTTTTGAACATACAACGGGACCTGCATGGGCCAGCAATGTTGGTACTAAAACCATCTGATCTTCGGTAGGGGGACCTGAGTTTTGGATCGGGAAATGATGGGTATGGAGTATCAAGTACATGATGACATACCTCGAGATTGTACGTTGTGTTCTAAACCCTAAGGCTCGTAATTGTGCCTCTACGGATCAAACCCCTCGGCTTATATAGGCACTGGGGTACCTAAGTTTACATATGGTCGGTTGCCAATTAGGAATAAACACGTCTACTAGAAGAGTTATGCTTGAAGTATACGCCATTCTAAAGTTCACGAATTCGATTCATTTTGGAATCGATAAGTGAACACGGAATCTCGTCTTGTTCCCCTTGGTTCTGAGTCGATTTCGCTTGTCGAAATCATTCAAATGTCTTTGGTGAGTTTCTTCTTCCTCACGGTGAGGTTCACACTGGCTATCCACCAGGCAATGGCTAGCAGGTTTTTACTTCGGCCCATAGTAGCAGACCGTGCATGTTATTACCCCTAGTCCGGGACACCCTCAATATCCAAGAAGTTTCTATAGATATGCTTACCTAGTTTTGCACTATAAACTATTATTAAGATATTTGTTAGAGTGTATGATTTGTAATTTTGTACAATGATATTTAACGATTGTAAAATATCTATGAACACACCGACAAACATCCAGATATATATACTTTTATAATATATAATTTATTTAATGTTGAAAAAAATGTTTACATTTTACAATTTGATTATAGGAGAAGAAAAATTTCCATTGACTTACATCATATTTGTATAATATAATCCACTCTATAAGTACTATATTTAGAAAACCTATTATCTGCTTAACAGTGATAGATAAATACTAGAAAATTATGCTCATTGAAACGATATTATGATATGTTCCGTTACAAAACTATAGTATGGTATAATTAATTTTCTTAAGTATAAAATTTTAGTACAAAAAGAATTTCTATAAAAAGATTAAGTATAAAATGTTGTATTGTAACTTGCCTCGGGTACAAAAAAATAGTATAAAGAGTGTTCAAAAGCTTGACCAAAATTTTAAAGCAAAGTGGTTCTTGAAAAAATTAATATAAAGAGAGTCCAAACAATCATGGCTAGTTGGGTGGAACGTCCTAATAAATGTGTAGGAAAAAACAAATGCGTACAAAAGTTGTTTATCACGCAGATAATAAAGAGTAACACCATGTCTTTGATCATTCAATTAGCTTAAAACTTTAGATGCGCAACCAAATATAAAAGAATTTCGTGGCCACTCGACTGACTATGCTGTGGCTTGTGAATGAAGTAGACAAGTGCTCATGCCCAGGGTCTAAGCACATACTTCCGTCCGAGTCCACCTACAGCAGTGGCAATGCCCTTACCATGTGATCTGAGCGCATACCTCTGACTAGACCCACCTGCAGTGTCGGCCTTGCCATTATCATGACCACCAGAATGACGACGCTTTGAAGTATCCGAAGGACCCGGCTTGTCATCTTTTTTAGGACCGTGTTTGGGACCTCATACTTCTCCTCTTAGACCCGGTGAGGTGAAGGTGATATCAATGGTGGCGGAGGGGGGATTGCATTCTTCTGGATGAAAGGGATGATGTCTATGGGCAGGATGAACTGGGAGCGCGTCTCACTTCCTTCGTGCAGGGTTGCCTTAGCTTTCCACCAGAGTTGAATGGAGGGCCACCGATCCCTGGTCGGATCCAATGTAGGCCTCCAGCAGCTCAATATCCAGGTTTAGCCTCGATCTGTACATGGGAAAAACAAATCTAAATCACACATGAACTAAAAAAGGCGTAGTAATTTCCACGTACACAAGCTACACACTATGATTTTGGTGACCACAACATTCTATAGCCAAATGTACGCAGCGATCAAACCATAGGTTTTTCTGAAGGTTCAAGAATACATCCTGAACTATCCTAGCAGTTATTTCAAACTGTCCTGGCAGTTTCTCTTTTCATTGGATGTTGGCATGTTGCCTAAACCAAAACAACATGTTTGCTCAACAGAACTCATTATGTTGGTCACATGTAAATCTGGCTAACCATTTTAATTCTTGTGAGTAGTTAATAATTATGACTCACTCTTTTTTTGCAGCAGGAGGTTTTAGAGTGCTAATTTTGTGGAGTGATATTTTTCACTTTGCCGGGACCTGGGAGATGATCCAATCTACCAGTAACATGGACAAATCGAAAAAAGGACGACGCTGCTTTACCGCCACTAGCACACCTTCACTTTTCCTGTTTTGATTGAGGCCTGATGTTGGAGACGACCTGACCCTTCTGGACTTTTATTGGTTGAATAAATCTGACTTCACAAAGTTCCTTTGTAGCTCGTCCTACATGGAACCTCCTATCTCTTCAGCCCTTCAACATTGCTTTGAGATCCGTACTCTTCAACTAACTTGCAACAAGCAGATTTCTCTTTTTTGTTTCTCTTAAATGAAAGAACATATGGACTTCAAACTTTCCAGATCAAACAAACTTTACAACTTCAATATGTGAAAAAACTTCTGACTTTTTGAAACGACAAATACCTTATCTGTGATTTTCTTTTTCTTTGGTGTAAAATACATAGTTATGGTTCTCCACCTCTAATTACTTACAAAATTAAGACACCGTAATATAGAGCCAAAAGATTATTTGCCAAAACTTTCAGTGTAGCGAAGCACAGAAAATAATCATGTAGTGTTAATTCTTTTTGGGTACCACAAACTGTCATAGTCAGACGTTGCCTGCTCTAATAAGTATGTCGCACCAACGCAGTACATTATGTTCTTCACATTTGTTGGCAACTTGGCAAAAGCCACCTACATTTTTTGGCTTGATGTTGTCTAGCCTTAATATATCATGTTGCGTAATAGAACACATTATGTAGCATGCAGCAAGACAGTATATTGGGCCAAATTTTCAGCATGTGGCCGCGCCCACATTTTTTTAATCAATTCGAATTGTGCCATTTTTGTGCACACTGTCACCTAATCATCTTTTTTCTATCACCTAGATGTATTCCCGGTCAACAAGACAAACAAATTTTGTTTGCATTTATTCCCATTTTTTCTTCTTATTTTACTATCCTATATATATGCACGCTGATGCACCCAGGCAGCAAGACTCTTATAGGAGGCATTAACAGGGATGCCACATCCTTTTTTGACAACAGTCATGCAAAGTGACACATATACAGGCATAGTTTGAGGCAACAAAATCAGCATTACATTGTGTTTTTTAGTTTCTGTTTTTCAATGGCTTGTGATCAAAACAACACCAGGCCTGATGCAACAATACTTTTTAAAACTATTAACATCTTTTTGTCTCTCTTTCATAACACGCCGCAGGTGGTCTTGGCAAGCTGCCGCTCAATCAGTATCTCGTGGACGAGGTTAATATCGATGTCGACTTGCCTGACACCGCTCAGGGGTAATCCACTACATTCAGTCATTTTAGATCCTAAAGCATACATAGTCTTATGACTTGATCGTCAACTAATTTAGCTGTGTTGTGCGTATCTTAATGCTAGAGTTTGCATCCATGGTGCATGCCGTCACTAATGTCCACCTTCCTGCGGTCAGGTACCTTCTTGACCATGGCGCTGATCTGCACCAGCAACGTTTGAGCATCACTCTTCATGCAGCTGCTATTCATAGTATGTAAAGGAACTTCACTTGATTGTTACTTTCCCCTGCCATAGTAAAATGCCTTGGTTTCATGCTCCCAGTCTTTACTATTGCTTTCCTCCCTTGTTTTTTGCTGGACTTTATTATTTTTATTTTTCAAAATTGATTTGTGCTGGGCCTGCCATGGTGATATAAGTGAATTTACTTTACCAAGAGCCAAGCTTGCCTATATAAAAAAATCTTGTTGCCATAAATAAATAAATAACTTGTTTCTAATAAGCAGACTGTTGGGTCTCTGACCACAGACATCGTGTTCCACCTCAGATTTGAGTTCCAGTATAACAAGTCACGAAAAAACTTTCTTGCAGTTGTAGGTTATCTCTTTTAACTAGAGCAACACACTACTCAAACTTATCAATTTAAGCTGCCACTTCATGAGTTTGTCTGATATTTTGCAACATCTCTACTGCTTCATGTGCATTTATGCTTCAGTGAACCTATCTGCTAACACAGTTGCAGAATTGTCGCCAAGTGAACGAAGGTAGAGCATTCTCTACCTTATGTATTTCAAAATAGGCGTTGGCCTGGGTAACCAAACGCCAATTAAATGAGTGGCTATGTTAGTTCTACACGGCCTGTGCAGCTGGCCATAGCCAAGCCAGGAGCAAGAGAGGAAGGGCAGAATTATGATACAGCTATGGCCCTGTGGATCCTGGCTTGGCCCATTGAGTAAGTATGTGTTTGTCCTCCCGGCGCTTGGCCCTGTGGCTTCAAAGCCTTAGCAAATCCGAAACTACAGTAGCGATGTAAGCGTCAGTCCACTGCTTTTTATTAAAGAATCGCGTTCCATGGCGAAATTGACAAATTTGACCTCAGGGCGAAAGTATTTCAGAAACTGAACTGTGTTTGAATTTTTTTTCCTGAGAAAGCACGCGTGCACACCGAAAAAAGATTGTGTCGAACTTGCATCTTCAATTGGCATGCAGGGGTTAATTCCATTGACGCATCTTCGAACACCAGTATTGGGGCAAGTGCCTATACAGATATAAAACATCCAGGTTTGGTTAAATGTAACTTAAAACATACTGAATCTAATAAAGAGATAAATGCGATAAATTAAGACTCGTAATCAAAATCAAAATTTATATTGGGAAGATGTTTACCTTCTTGATCCCAACACAAGAAACAACAGAGACCGACATACCTTATTTTCCCGTGATAGGGTAAGTGCCTACACAGATAGAAACATCACATTTAGTTTAGATACAACTATGACTTGAAGGTGAAATAAATAAACTGTCCTTTATAAAACGGAGATGCTTACCTTTTACGATGTCCTCTCCATGATCCGATACAATTACAGTTAAGTTTTTAGTTTTTCGGCTAAGTTTGTTAGCATCAAATATTTTTACCTGTGAAGAATCCATAAAATTAACTTTTGAAACATATTTTTCATAATTCTATCGTCAGCACAAATTAAGCAATTCATAGTTACAACAATGAATTAACTTACCGAGACATGTTTTTCTTCATTTAATTCATTTCCTTGGTCGAAGTGATCCCAACATATGTCTATCAACATGTTTTCCAACTAGAGAATCATAAAAGCCAAGAGTCTGTCACATGAAATATATATATGAAATATACACCACTACGACCAGGTGTATCACCCGATCACTCCTCTCCCTCTCCGTCTCCTTCACAACAGATTTTTTTGGTTTTGTGGTTTTTGAAATAGGTAATGGCTACAACTCTAAAGATATTTCATATAAAAAGCACTTCCCCTAAAAGAGCATACTGTGTAACCCATGGGGAGAATATCATACGGAAACCGGGAGAATATCATACGGAAACCAACATTCAAAGAAAACTTCATGGAAACTATGTTTGAAAGTTTCAAAAAAATCTGAAAAAATGTGAGATATTAAGAGGATGATGTTCTATCGTCATGTGAAATTTCAAGTAAAAACACATATTACGGTATGCGAGCAATGGAAAAGACAAATTCAGCAATGAATAGTGACATTACTGTTTGGCACTATTCAATGCTGTTTTTTTTCTTTTTCATAGCTCACGTCCTGTAATGTGTTTGAACCTGAATTTTCGCAAGGCAATAGAACATCACCCTCTTAACATCCTTTAAAAAAAACGGAACTTTGAAACATATTTTTCGCGTAGTTTTCACCGGTTTCCACCGAATGTTGGCTTGTTCTTCCATAACCCGGGAGAATATCATACGGAAACCAATATTCGATGGAGACCTGTGAAAACCGTGCGTAAAAGATGTTTCGAAGTTTCAAGAAAATCCCAAAAGAAGGGATGTTAAGAGGGTGATGTTCTATTGCCCTGCCAAATTTCAGGGTCAAACACATTAAGGAACGTGAGCTATGAAAAAGACAAAATCAGCATTCAATAGTGCAAAACAGTAATGTTCCTATTCATTGCTGAATTTGTATTTTACATAGCTCCATACTTTGGAATATTTAAGTCAACAATAATAAGTAATCCATTTAGAAAACGTACTCGATACTATCAAATGAACATCAATTGTGTATACACTTTTCATTATCAATAGAGTAATCTATGCTTCATAATGCATATATATGCATACTCTTTTATTAAATTAATTTTTCATATACCAGGCACTCCCCCTAGAAGTACAATTTAACACATGTACATCCTACGTACCATATACACTTATTTGATCTTAACTACGGGCCGGGATACATACGTGCCCGCTGTATAATGTAAACTATATGCTCTTCCATCAAATTGATTAGAATAACCAGCCTGACATACTTGTGTATAGATACTTATCCATGCAGAAAGCGTAATGAGTTGGGAGGTGGTTGAACTAACACTACATTAACTAGCTCATTTAATTAAAACTACATGATTACGTGTTCCCTCTTTGATTATAATAACACAATCCGTTAACCCGATCTGACGTGGGAGATTAATCTACGATGGAGTGGCAAGTAACTAATAAATACACAATGCACATACCTCAATTGTTGTAGAAATATATTTTCCATTAAAACCTTCAATAACATCACCCTTGCTGATTCCAAGTTTCTCAGCATATGATCCTTTTGAGACCTAATGTGTAATTCAGTGAGAATGATTACTCCATAATATGCATATGAGGAACAATTTTAGGAGAAACTAGTAACATGAGTGAAATGAAATAATGATCTATATACCTTCTCAACAATAAGACCAAACTCGATGCTATGCTTACGTCTCATCCTCTCAATACAAATTGGGTCTAAAAGTCTGACAGAAGTAAAAGTCATTCCAAGGTGGAGCCGAGGTATACACCTATACCAAATATAATTGAATTACCACAAAAATCTTGGGCATAACATTGTCGAATTATTAACCATACAAGACATGCGTATTACACAACAGAACTAACAAAGAACTGTAGGTAAAAGAAAGGAAAGACATACTTGAACCTCCTCCAGAAATCAAAGCACTTATGCAATATTGAAGAAGGTACAAAAGTCTCATTAATGTGATTGTTAACGAGACCCACAACCCTCCCTTCTAAATCAATGATGAGCCCTCCATCGTCCTGAAACTGTAGAATTATAGTAGTGACAAATATTACAGTTTGTAGACAAGATACAAACGTCGGAATAGAAAACATAAAGTGAAGATACAACATACCATATTGTGACTTGTATCACGGGAAAAATACATGTAATGACACCTCTCATACCAATCTGGAATCATGTATTCTACCCTACCATGGGTTATTGTTAGATCCAGATTTTCATCTCTTCCAAGTCGGAAAACATCTTGACCAGAACGCGCACTATCAATGAAAGTGGGCAGCTGAACTGGTTTGTCAACTTCAACCTCATAAAGAGCAAATTCATAATGCTCCTGCAGGTAGAGGAGCCTGCCTAGTACGGTTGTGTTGTCTAGCAAGTGAACAATGACCTAAAAAAGATAGCGGTGAAAGTTACAACACTATATTTTCATGAGAATTTATATTGTTGAAGAAGACTTTTGTGATATGAACTATCAGGAAAGTCTCATCATAATCAGATCTATTGTCATTAGAGAATGTATAAATAAACTTTAGGAAGCTCACCTTAGCCTCACGGTGATATTTGCCTGTCCACTCCTCCAACCACGGGTCCATCTTGGAGGGATCCTTTGCGCGAATCAGATGAGCAGACGTCAAAACAACAGCGGTTTTGCGACTGTCATCCCGTTGAATCCACAAACCAGAGCACATATTCAGCGGCTGACTCTCTGCAAAGCAAACCAAAAGTCAGAACACTACTTGGCAGGTAGCAAATATTAGTTGTTAGTAGCATTCAAGCATGACGTTACACACATACGCACCGAGAGAGGACGAGAGAATGATGACCGAGTTGGCAGCAAGAAGCACTGCATCCTTTGCGGGTTCACGGATGGGAAGGAGGCATGGGTCAGAGAACAAGCACGAAGGCGCTTTATAGCGGTGATGATCCATTGTGAAGAGAGAAGCCTGACGAGCTACATACAGAAAATCAATTGTGCAATTAACGTGTCAGCGAGGAATGAGAAGAGGATGGAAATTAACATGAGAAAAGAAGAGATGTAAATTGATTTCACATTGTTCTGCTTTGTATTTGGCTTTGGCATGCCGGAAGGCAGCGCGTATGCCCGGATTGGCAGCCCTATTAGCTAGCTCGTCGGGTATGTAGGGTTCGTAGATTGGAGGGCTGGCTGGATCGGAGGATTCCTCCGTCACGGACTCGATCACATCATACACACGATCTACAGAAAAATACGAATAAGTAGTCTGTCTTGATGACGAGGAAAAGAGGTTGGAACCTGGGGGCAAAATCACCTAGTTTTACTTGGGATTGGGCTCTGTCGTGCTCAAAGGCCGCGAAGATCATCTCTGGATGGGATGTTCGACCAGCTACCTCCTCTTCCTCTGCCAGGTGTGGCTTCTTCGCTTCCCGCTCCGTCTCCGGGTCATCGCCGAGGATCCTGGAGGCCCTCGACATCTTTCTCATCTCGTGCGCCGCGGCCTCTGCACCGGCGGCGCCGGAAAAGGGTTTCTCATCTCGTGAGGAACGACTCGCGTCCACGTCGAGGGGGTCTCTGGGTTCGTCCATGTGTTTTCCTTTTTTTTTAGAACGTTTTCCTCTTTTCTTCCACGGTTTTTAGCTCACGTTGATTTGCTATTTATCACATGTTATTACTTAACAGGATCGGACTCGGACCAGCGCAACACCCTAGGTGAGACTGGTTCGGCTCGTTCTGATTTTCGAGAAAAGTCTAAAATAAACCTTAAATTTGTACTCCAAGTCTGAATCAAACCCTGAACTCAAAATCCTTGAAATTGTCACCCTATACTCTCTAATCCCGGTCTATCCTGGTTGATTTATGTTAAATACTTGTTTGTCAATCCGGGGAAAGGACTATCCCAGCTGGGATCACAGGCTTCTCTCACTGACTACATGGGCCCACATGTCATATCTATCTTCTTCCCTACATTATCTCTCTTTCTTTTCTGCTCTATAATTTTTCTGTCCAAATCCATCATCACGGTATGCTTATTGCAGACGAGTTAAAAAAGGAGACGGGGGAATTAGGAATCAGAACTAGTCCAACTGGATGCCAACAAAACAATGAATAATTACACCACTAATCCATCACCTCCAGCGTGTAAGAGGAACCGGTGTGCAGAGTGGAGCCGAGGCAGGGTGAGCACAGCTGCACAGGAGATTCTGGCGGCGAGGTGCTCCTGCACGAACCGCCCGTGCCCACAGCCACGCATGAGAGCATTGTGATGGGAAGTAGGTGTCGCATGCGGCCGCACATCAGGTAAGGCTGCTCCCGGCAAAGTGTTACAAGTTTGTCGCATTCTGTCACGAACTCCGGCACCCATCAACCGCGGCGAGGGCGACAAGCAGATGGGCTCACGGTGAGGCGGACCTAATTTGGCATCATCCGTGCTCTTGGCCCTGGCTATGGCGGAGGATTTCGAGTGCGACGAGCACGGGCCACGGGGTCACGATAGTCATCCCCACCGGCGGCCGCCTCTGGTCTCTTCCCGCCGACCATAGTGGCGACGACGGGCCTCTCTTGGTACATCTACGGGATGGGTGTGGCTTCAAGGTGGGGTAAGGATATGGCGGCGGGATGGATCTGAGAAGAAAGAGATTTTGGGTAGGGGAAGATGAATATGACACATGGGCCCGTGTAGTCAGCGACAGTGGTGATCAGCATCATACTTTTTCCTGTTCCGCGCAAACGAACACTTAGCAGAAATCAGCCGGGATAGACTGGGATTAGAGAGTACAGGGTGCCAGTTTCAGGGATTTTAAGTTCAGGGTTTGATTCAGACTTAGAGTACGAGTTTAAGGTTTATTTTAGACTTTTCCCTTTAGGAAACGTTTACTGCCGGCGCCGGTCCCGTGCGCGTCATGCGATCACTTTCGATCGTGCGCAGTACTTTTTTTTATGAGAGAATTTCTTATTTGACACCCTCTTAAAATTGTGTTCCTTCTTTGACACTGAAGAAAATTTTCTTCCCTATATGAAGTCTAGTCTTAATTTTTTTCCCTATATGACACTCTAATGCATTTTGTACACGTGAAAAGACCATTTTACCCATATGTATAATGTGACCACAAATATGTACAAGATAATAGTTATTCCAAAAAAATCAGTCGAGTTATCCATATGTGATGTCAGATATGCTGGTATTGTCATGCCGGTTGATTTGCTACTGTTCCGGTTAGATTGTATACCTGCAATAGCATATCTGTGGAAATGATCCATGCTATATTTTGTTAAATATAGGAGCACGCCAGCATGCATCACCATGCAACTGTGCAACACGGGAAGCACCGTATGTACGTAGGTGCGTACGTGCAAGGTCACGTAAACATTTGACCTCAAGGTCGGAGGGCAGGCGCAGCCGCAGCCACGGAGGCGCGGAGCTCGCCACACCGCGCAGACCTCAGCACCCGTCGGTCGAGACAGAAGCGGGAGGCGGGCAGCTCATCGCCCAGGGCCCAGGCCCTTCGGAGCTTGCCTGGCCGTCACGTAAACATTTCATCTCTGTCTAATTTCATTTATGCTTTGTTCAGTGATGTGCTGCAGTGTGCTGCTAGCTAGCTACTTTGGTTTATTTCTAGTCCGTAGATTTCTTCTCTGCCTGATTTCATTTGTTTGCTGTAGACGTTGACTAGTTTAGTTGCTACTGGCTAGTACTACCTTGCTCTAGTAATCTGGGAAAGTTTGAGCTTATTTGGATGAATGGATTTGAAGAAAATGGCTATTTTGGTTCAAATTTTGATATTTTAAAAAATCCAAAATAAAACTAGCGAATACTAAATGTTTCCAGTAGTAATCTAGGGAAAATTAAGTTTATTTGCACAAAAGGATTTAGAGATAACATATTTTTTTCAAACAAGCGTTTCATTTTCTTGGCGTAAATTTTGAGCCTGCCCTCCATTTTCTCAGGAATACAGAATACACACGCATCCCAAAAAAGACCAAGGAATGAGATA
Organism: Aegilops longissima; assembly: GCA_021605205.1. Classification (NCBI taxonomy): domain Eukaryota; kingdom Viridiplantae; phylum Streptophyta; class Magnoliopsida; order Poales; family Poaceae; genus Aegilops; species Aegilops longissima. The sequence continues at coordinate 48,229,417 of CM038680.1, read as the reverse complement.
ACATGTTCAGCTGTGCTCACTCTCAGAGACTTAATTTTCCTAAATAGGCTCAATGCTACATATTTCTGGTCACATTATGTACAGGGGTAAAAAGGTCTTTTCACGTGTACAAAATGAACTAGAGTGTCATATAAGGAAAGAAATTAAGACTATAGGTCATATAGGAAAGAAATTTTTTCCAGTGTCAAATAAGGAACATGATTTTAAGGGAGTGTCAAATAAGGAATTATCTCTTTTTTTATTCCGACGTTTTCGATCAATAGAAAACACAGGTAGGCCCACCCAGTACTTTTTTTTTTGCCACACAATAATTATCTTCTTCCCGATGGGTATCCTCACCCGTTCTGTTCTTTCTCGCTGCCGCCTATAGACTCCCTCTTCTCTGACGCACTCTGCCGTGGCCGCGTCCTCGTCCTCTCCTCTCATGCTTCCGTCGTGGTTGAGCTCTCTCCTCCCCTCCTCCACCCCCCCCCCCCACACACACACACATCAAAAATGAGCAAACGATGTGCTCATCGCTGGAACTTGTGTGTTTGAGGACCGCGTGTTGCTACCGTCATTGTTTTTTGTTGCAACTAGCAATGCCATTTGCTGGAACCGACTATGCATTTTGCTGCAAGCGAGGTCGACGGCCGCGGTTTTTGCTGCAAATGGCGATGAATGAAGCTACTACGGTACTACCGTCCACTTTTTGTGCTGAAACCATTCATGGTAGCTGCGACCCCCACGACGGTGGCGACGCCATTTTGTTGCAAGCATCGTCGATTTTTTGCTACATCCATTTACGACTTAGCTGTGACCTGTCGACAGCGAGACGGTGTTTTATTGCAACCATGTGGGTTATTGCTACTACCATCGACATTTTTTGCTACATTTGTTCTTCACAGCGGCGAGATGCCCGACGGTGGTTTGCTGTGAATCCCGACGATGGGATAAAGCATGGCCTTGGGTGGGGGGGAAATGCTGCAACCGGTCACCGGCAAGATGCAACCGGCTCGTGGCGAGCTGCAACCTCAACCTGCAAGGTGCAACGGTGACCACGCTATGCGACAACTGTAGAGCTCGGGGAGCAAGCGAGCGTTGATAAATACGACACAGGTCGCCGGTTACAGCAGGTGTTGTTTGGTTGGGAAGGCCTGGGCATGGCTGCTTGAGGCATCAGTATCGACCCAGACACTAGCACAAGGATGTGCCGATGGGGCATCAAGCGCGGCTGTACCAGCACTAGTAGAAAACAGGGCATTTGTCTCGGTTCGTAAGGGCCTCTATTCCAGGTTCTCGAACCGAGACTAATAGGTCGTTACTAATGCCTGCCCCCTTTAGTCCCGATTCTTACACGAATCGGGACAGATGGGCCTCCACGTGGCCGCTGCGGGCAGCCCAGGCAGGGGGGCCTTTGGTACCTGTTGGTGACATAAACCGGGACCAAAAGGCATCCACGCGTCAGAAGCTGGCTGCAGTTGAGGTTTATTTTTTGAAAGTGGCTGGTTTAGGGGTTTTGGGGGTTAATTTAGGTTGTTATTAGCTAGCTAATAGAGAGAAGTGTCCTCTGTTATATCTTCGTGCTTGGTTTACCAACGCTACTGCTATGTTCATTTCACCCGCTGATATATAATAACTCTTCATGCTCGCATCATACAACATCATATATAATAACAAGTCCTACTAATCATGCATCATCATACAACTTCCACTCGTTATTAATAACAAGTCATACGATCATCATACTCATAGTCATCGAACCCAACCCTACATAATTGTTCTTAGCACATGATCATTAGTATCAGGTAGGACCTAAACACACTTAAGATAAAATAGCATAAAACAATATAGACCCTGACTCTCCATTATGAAGAATGGAGATCATCCTGTCTCCAATTCTTGTGCTTTGCTTCCTTTTGCTTCCAAGAAGCTCGTTACGACTGTCCATACATTTTTTCCATTCTTTGATTGTCATGTCTCCACTTCTTTTAGAAATCCGGTATGAACAGTTGAGATTCGTAGGACGACCTGGTTGTATGTTCAAAACATCAAGGCGGCCGTGCGTATACATCAGATGAGGCACACAATCATTCGGGATTATCTGTTGAAAAACATAGTAATAACTTCGTAGTTAGCAATGATGTACTAGTTTTAGAAGTATGCAAAAAGATGCACGGATGTCGTAATAGTAAAAAATCTTACCAGGGTATCTCGATGGTAGTTACCGTAGTTCAACACGTGCACTAGTGGCACGTATTGACCATAATGTTGAGGAGTTCGATTGTAGACATTGTAATTCTCAAGATCAGTACAAAATGCAATCATATGATTTTTCTCCTTATAAGTTAATTCGGAGCCATCTGCGTAGTGGGTTTTGTCTACCATCTTCCGCACATTCTTTGAAGAATGAAAATAAGCCGTCAATGGAAACAAGCTGTCAACTATTTTAAAATAAACAATATAAATTACTTAATAACTATGTTTGAGAAGCTCACAAGGGGGAAGAATTAGAAATGTATCCACAAAGACCCAAATGTCCATATTGTCTTACTCGATTGTAGGATTACCAAGATCCATGGTGATAAGCATACCCTCATCAAAACCATACATCTTGCAAAGTGCTTCCCAATTTTTGCAACCAAAATGGGTTACACTCTCAGCATTGTACGACTTTACTTCAAAATCCTCACCAGGATGGGTCCTTAGGTGAATTTTTTTGGTTTCCATACTTTCATGGTCTTCAAAACCCATCCTCTCCAAGACATGGCGTCTTGCATAGCATGGGATAAGCTAGTCGAATTGGAAAAGATGAAAAATACACGTTAAAATAGTTGAAGTCGTGCTTAATTATGAAAAAAACTATTGTTGTCGTTGCGTACCGTATGAACATCGAATGTCTCCTCGAGCTTAATGCTGAAGCGCTGATCTTCGTCCAGCTCAAGGAACCTGTCGCACATACCTCGGTCGTCGTGGCACCAGTCGCACTCCCCCGGGCGGTTTTCGTCGTCCGAGTACGACATTTCCGGCCTATGTTCATAATTCAAATATTAAACTTATACAATTAAATATATGTACTAAAAAACCTAAATTAGATCATTATTATTAATCACGGGTTGACTATCGGTGATGGTAGCTCCTCCTTTCATTTCCGAGTGCATTATTACACCAAATTGTCTAGCACACATGAATGAAGGAGAAGCTACCCCCACGACGGTGTGGATGATGGAGGAGGCTCTTCAATTTTAGCATTCAAAGTAGGAGTACTTTTCCAATATGAGTATTCAATAAGCAAAACCAAATCGTAAAATAAAGTAGTATTCAAATTAGCATGCATTCAATTATAACCAAAAGTATATCATCTCTTCTATCCGTACATGTCGAATGTTATCACTAATACTCCTCGAATATTATCATACATATAGCATCCCCAATACAGCTAGAACCATAGCGCCCGACGAGTATCGTAGCGGGCGGTGGACACCCAAAGATAAGGAACCATCACAGGATCATAGCTCCAGTGAGATCCCTGAAGAACCTGCCAGGTATTGTCGAACCTGCCCTCCAACGCAACCATGTAGCGACGGACGTGCTCGTCCTCCTCGCTGACACGGTGACGTACCACCTCCGCGGTGTCCAGAAGCCTCGGCGCCATCACTGGCCCACGTGACCGTCACCAAACAAGGATCGGGTCAACAACATACTGTCTCCTCATGAACCTACGTCCCCCGGAAGGTAGCACCTCCCAATACCAGCCCGGCGAAGCCCAGTCCCGAACATGGCCCTGATTAAGCAGGCCTCCACCGCCCGAGTCATTTACGAGGATGCGGATAGGCATCATCGGCGTCGATCTGGGAACTACTTCTATATATAGTAAAATAAAGTAGTTTATTAATTAAATCACCTAGTTCAACTACTAAGCACTTACTATAAATAAATAAAATAGTACTTACTAAAAATAAACTACTTCTATATATAGTAAAATAAAGTAGTTTATTAAATCAACTAGCTAGTTCAGCTATATATTAAGCACTTACTATAAATAAAATAAAGTAGTACTTACTAAAAATAAACTAGTTTAACTATAGTTCTATTATTTTTCTAACTAATTATATTAAACACTTTCTCTTCTTATTTTCCTTTTCCTCTATTCCAAATATGAACATATTCATAAATGACTTTGATCATGCACAATTTTCCTATACATACACAATATGAACATATACATAAATTGACAAAGAAAATTCTATAAACAAAAAAATCATTAAAATTCTATGAACAAAATTACAACAGAAAAAATCATAAAAATTCTATGAACAGAAAAAAATCACGAAAAATGGACATATTCGATCTTTGCATATATATGAACATACAAACATGCATATTCAACAATAATATCACCAAAAAATCTATTAACAGAAAAATCTAACACAATATGAAAAAAATTCTATGAACTACACATCTAAATTACTGCACATCTAAGAAAAAATATATGAACTACAAAAAATCTAGCAAAATTTAACTCAATTAGCTACACATCTAAATTATACTACACATCTAAATTAACTACTACATAAAATTATATTAGCAAAAAATTTGCTCACAGGATGGCGACGGCGTGAGGGGCGCGGCGAGGGCGACGGGCAGGGGACGACGACGGCGACGGCGATGGTGCGTGAGGGTCGGCGCGACGACGATCGACAGTGAGGTGCGGCGCAGGCGGGCGGCGACGGGCAGGGGCAGCGGCGTCTCGGGCACGGGCACAGGCGGGGTGGCGGCGGCGTCGGGTGGCCTTGGGACGGCTGGGCAGAGGCGGCAACAGCGACGGCGAGGCGGAGACGTGCAGCCTAGCGGCGTCGGGCGGGGAAGAACGAACTAAACCAAATTTTCATGAGTGCTGCTTATATAGGCAGAGCATTGGTCCCGGTTCGTGGCACCAACCGGGACCAATGCCCCCCTTTAGTCCCGGTTGGTGCCACCAACCGGGACCAAAGGCCTCTTTTCAGCAGCCCAAAGGGGAAGCAGAGGCCTTTGGTCCTGGTTGGTGGCACCAACCGGGACTAAGGGGGGGGGGATTGGTACCGGTTGGTGCCACGAACCTGGACCAATGCACCCCATTAGTCCCGGTTAGTGCCACCAACCGAGACTAAAGGCCTTGTGCTGCCCGCGTCGCGGCTCGAAAGTTTAGTCCCACCTCGCTAGCTAAGGGAGCTCGAGAGTGCTTTATAAGTCCCAGTCCCGCTGCCCTCTCGAGCTCCTCTCAAATGCAGGCTTACGGGCCTAAACACACTATATGTGCCCGTGGGCCTCTTGTGCCTATTGCGGGCCTGAATCCTGGCCCATTGTTGGGTTTCTAGTCGTATTCAGGCCGTGGTGGCCCTTTAGGTGGCTCTTTTTTATTTTTTTGTTTTATTTTTTGCTTTGAATTATTTATTTTCTTTTGATTTTGCTTTATTTTTTATTCTTTTTTCTTTTACCTCAGAATAATTAGAATCTTTCTGTTACTCCATTAGTTTCCAAATTTGAATAATTATAATCTTTATGCAACTAAATATATATTTGGAGTGATTATTTTTCTTGCTATTTAATATTAATGTGTTTTATCATTATATTGAAAAACAAATTTTGTTATTTTAGTTTCTATCAAAAAATCTTTATGACAATTCTTTTTGCTACTAAAGTTTCTAACAAAAATTCTTTATGATAATTATTTCTGCTTTTCATGTTTTGAACAGAAAATACTTTGATAATTTTAGTTGCATAAATTTTATATAATTTTAGTTTAAAAAATATTAGAGGTTTATAAAAGCTTTTTAGTTGATTCCTTTTGCTATTAGAGTTTTATAAAAGCATTTACTGGTTTTTTTGAGCTATAAGACCTTGAAATTGAAAAGCATTTCAAATGAACTCTGAAAAGGTTGGAAGTTGGCATGGTATGATCATTTCATCCACATAGCATCTGCAAGAAAGTTGAGAGGGTTACGGCAAAAACTGGATGCACTTCATGTACAGAACGGACAATCTCTTTCGAAGTATCGGGATTTCATACGGAATCTTGTTTGTTACAACATGCATTTCAAATGAACTACGAAAAGGTTGAAAGTTGGCATGGTATCATTATAATGGTTGCGGAGAAAGTCTTCACTTATTCTTCGCTTCTGTCCTTTCCTTATTGCGCCGTAACCATGGATAATTTTCATCATTTATCAGGATGCTTGGGTCAGCCTTGACTTTGAAGGGAGGAATTTCATGAAACTTTTCATAATCATCGGACATGTCTGTCTTGCCCTCCACTCCCACTATGATGTATTCGCTTTCTTATTTTTTTATTTTTCTCGGTTTGGTAGACATGTCCTTCACATATATAACCTGTGCCACATCATTGGCTAGGACGAACGGTTCGTTTGTGTACCCAAGATTGTTCAGATCCACTGTTGTCATTCTGTACTGTGGGTCTACCTGTACCCCGCCTCCTGACAATTTGACCCAGTTGCATTTAAACAAAGGAACCTTAAAATATACTCCGTAGTCAAGTTCCCATATGTCCACTATGTAACCATAATATGTGTCCTTTCCCCTCTCGGTTGCTGCATCAAAGCGGACACCGCTGTTTTGGTTGGTGCTCTTTTGATCTTGGGCGATCGTGTAAAATGTATTCCCATTTATCTCAGTATCCTTTGTAAGTCAATACAGATCGAAGATGGTCCCACGGACAACGAGTACAACTCAGCACAAACAGAGTTCTCACCTACGAGGCGTGTTTCCAACCAACTGCTGAAAGTCTGATGTCTTCACTTGTAATCCGATCGTCGCACCGCTCCGGTGTTTGGAGCGCAGACTGTTCTTGTGTTCATCGACATACGCGGTCACCAAGGTAGAGTTCATTAGTACTGTGTAGTGTGCTTGAGACCAAGAATATCCGTCCCTGCATATTATTGAGCCCCCTCCAAGCGTGCCTTTTCCAGTCATTCTCCCCTCATACCGCGATTCAGGGAGACCTGTCTTCTTAAGGCCAGGAATGAAGTCAACACAAAATCCAATGACATCCTCTCGTTTGATGGCCCATGGAGATGCTTCCTTCGGCCTAAGCGATTCTGGACATATTTATTTAGGACTCCCATGAACCTCTCAAAGGGGTACATATTGTGTAGAAATACGGGGCCTAGAATGACAATCTCGTCAACTAGATGAACTAGGACGTGTGTCATGATATTGAAGAAGGATGGTGGGAACACCAACTCGAAACTGACAAGACATTGCACCACATCACTCCTTAGCCTTGGTATGATTTCTGGATCGATCACCTTCTGAGAGATTGCATCGAGGAATGCAGATAGCTTCACAATGGCTAATCGGACGCTTTCCGGTAGAAGCCCCCTCAATGCAACCGGAAGCAGTTGCGTCATAATCACGTGGCAGTCATGAGACTTTAAGTTCTGAAACTTTTTCTCTGCCATATTTATTATTCCCTTTATATTCGACGAGAAGCCAGTCGGGACCTTCATACTAAGCAGGCATTCAAAGAAGATTTCCTTCTCTTCTTTAGTAAGAGCGTAGCTGGCAGGACCTTCATACTGCTTTGGAGGCATGCCGTCTTTTTCGTGCAAACGTTGCAGGTCCTCCCGTGCCTCAGTTGTATCTTTTGTCTTCCCATACACGCCCAAGAAGCCTAGCAGGTTCACGCAAAGGTTCTTCGTCACGTGCATCACGTCGATCCAAGAGCGGACCTCTAGGTCTTTCCAGTAGGGTAGGTCCCAAAATATAGATTTCTTCTTCCACATGGGTGTGTGTCCCTCAGCGTCACTCGGAACAGCTAGTCCGCCGGGACCCTTTCCAAAGATTACATGTAAATCATTGAACATAGGAAGTACATAATCATCGGTACGCATGGCGGGCTTCTTCTGGTGATCTGCCTCGCCTTTGAAATGCTTGCCTTTCTTTCGACATTGATGGTTGGTCGGAAGAAATCGACGATGGCCCAGGTACACATTATTCCTGCAGCTTCCCAGGTATATACTTTCGGTGTCAGCTAAACAGTGCATGCATGCTTGGTATCCCTTGTTTGTCTTTCCTGAAAGGTTACTGAGAGCGGGCCAATCGTTGATGGTTACAAACAGCAACACGTGCAGGTTTAATTCCTCGTGTCTGTGCTCATCCCACACACGTACACCGTTTCCATTCCACAGCTTTAAAGTTCTTCAACTAATGGCCTTAGGTACACATCAATGTCGTTGCCGGGTTAATTAGGGCCTTGGATGAGAACTGGCATCATAATGAACTTACGCTTCATGCACATCCAAGGAGGAAGGTTATACATACATAGAGTCATGGGCCAAGTGTTGTGATTGCTGCTCTGCTCCCCGAAAGGATTAATGCCATCCGCACTTAAACCAAACCATATGTTCCTTGGGTCATGTGCAAACTTAGCCCAGTGCACTCTCTCGATTTTTCTCCACTTCGACCCGTCAGCGGGTGCTCTCAACTTCCCGTCTTTCTTACGGTCCTCACTGTGCCATCGCATCAACTTGGCATGCTCTTTGTTTACGAGCAGTCGTTTCAACCGTGGTATTATAGGAGCATACCACATCACCTTCGCAGAACTCTCTTCTGCGGGGCTGCCAAATCAACATCACAAGGGTCATCTCGTCGATCTTATACCGCAATGCACCGCATACCGGGCATGCGTTCAAATCCTCATACGCACTGTGGTAGAGGATGCAGTCATTAGGGCATGCATGCATCTTCTGCACCTCCAATCCTAGAGGGCATACGACCTTCTTTGCTACGTACGTACTGTCGGGCAATTCATTATCCTTTGGAAGCTTCTTCTTCAATATTTTCAGTAGTTTCTCAAATCCTTTGTCAGGCACAACATTCTCTGCCTTCCACTGCAGCAATTCCAGTATGGTACCCAGCTTTGTGTTGCCATCTTCGCAATTGGGGTACAACCCTTTTTTGTGATCCTCTAACATGCGATCGAACTTCAGCTTCTCCTTTTGACTTTCGCATTGCGTCCTTGCATCGACAATGACCCGTCGGAGATCATCATCAGGCACATCGTCTGGTTCCTCTTGATCTTCAACAGCTGCCCCTGTTGCAGCATCATCGGGCACATCGTCTGGTTCCTCTTGATCTTCAGCAGCTCCCCCCGTTGCAGCATCACCGTATTCAGGGGGCACATACTTGTCATCGTACTCTTCTTCTTCACCGTCTTCCATCATAACCCTATTTCTCCGTGCCTTGTCCAAACATTATAGTGTGGCATGAAACCCTTGTAAAGCAGGTGGGGGTGAAGGATTTTCCGGTCAGAGTAAGACTTCGTATTCCCACATTTAGTGCATGGACAACACATAAAACCAGTCTGCTTGTTTGCCTCAGCCACTTCAAGAAAATTATGCACGCCTTTAATGTACTCGGAGGTGGGTCTGTCACCATAAATCCATTGCCGGTTCATCTGCGTGCATTATATATAATTATGTGTGTCAAAAGTAAGAAAATCAGAAAAAATATCTACCTAAAGTAAGAAAATCAGACAAGTATCAGAAAGAAGATAAGAACAAGAGGCTCACCACGGTGGTGCCGGCGACGAGATCGGCGTGGGCGATCAACGGCGGTGAAAACGGGGACGGGGCGTGACGGACCGCTAAATCTAGACAAATCTCGAAAAAATGGAGCTCCGAGGTCGAGCTTCGAGAGGAGAAAGCTTAACTAGTGTGGCTCGGGCATTTCATCGAACATCTCATGTGCATAGGAGGTGAACTAGAGCACTCAAATGCCCTCTCCTCGCCAGATTGAAAAACGAGCCTTTGGAGTGCTCTGCAGCGATGGTATATATAGGCAAGTTATTTGTCCCGGTTCGTGGCATGAACCGGGACTAAAGCCCCCCCCCCTTCTGTCCCGGTTCAAGACACGAACCGGGACCAATGGTTGTGGGCCAGGAGCGAGGACCATTGGTCCCGGTTCGTGGCTTGAACCAGGACAAATGGTTCCACGCGAACCGGTACCAATGCCCTCGAGGCCCCGGCCGCCCCCCTGGGCTCACGAACCGGGTCTAATACCCCCCATGGGTCCCGGTTCTTGAAGAACCGGGACTAATGGGCTGGCCAGGCCCGAACGGTAGCCCTGTTTTCTACTAGTGCAGGCAGAAAACCTCACCCCATGCCTCCAAATTGTGAGAATTGTTGTGTCCTGTAAATTATTTTTTGGTGTGCACCAAGTGTTCCATGGATTGCCTTCAAGAGCCTCATGGTCAACTGCATGTTGCTTTCAGAGTTATGTGTTTGCTTCCTTTTATGCGAACCCATACCTACTACCTAGAAATTCAACAATCATGATCTAATGTAAATGGTTTTTTAGAACATCTAATGTAAATGGTTATGCTCTACATGAAGTTAGTGTTGGAATTTGCTAGTGGGCCTTTGGCCCAAAGCCCAACTAAAATTCTGAAATTCTCTTGGCCCATTCAAGCACCTCTTTATAATATGTGAGTGGGAAAGTTTAGTCCCACCCTGGAAGTTGAGAGAGACTTGCACCTCTTTATAAGAGCATCTCCAGCCGCGCCCCCAACAGCCCCCACAAGGGGCATTTTTTGGTGCCAGCGCACAAAAATCGGCTCAGTCGCACACCCAGGAGCCCTTTTTCGCCGGTTAGGCCCGAAACTGGCACCGACAGACCTAGGCCGAACCCGGCGGATTGGGGGGCACCCGCGGGCGCCGAGGCAATCTTTTTTAGCGCGAACGAACGGTGGCCTGCCGAGTCAGCGATTGTCAGTGTCAAAATCGGCCGATCTCGGGTAAGGGGTCCCGAACTGTGCGTCTGAGGATCGAAGGTAACAAAGGATGAGTGGGACACAATATTTAGCCAGGTTCGGTCCCTCTTAATGGAGGTAATACCCTATGTCCTACTTGATTGTATTTGATGAGTATAGCGGTTACAAGAGTTGATCTACCTCGGGATCGTAATGTTGGGGAACGTAGCAGAAATTCAAAATTTTCTACGCATCACCAAGATCAATCAATGGTGTAATCTAGCAACGAGGGGAAGGAGAGTGCATCTACATACCCTTGTAGATGGCTAAGCGGAAGCATTCAAGTGAACGGGGTTAAAGGAGTCGTACTCGTCGTGATCCAAATCACCGGAGATCCTAGTGCCGAACGGACGGCACCTCCGCGCTCAACACACGTGCAGCCCGGTGACGTCTCCCATGCCTTGATCCAGCAAGGAGAGAGGGAGAGGTTTGGGAAGACTCCATCCAGCAGCAGCACAACGGCATGGTGGTGATGGAGGAGCGTAGCACTCTAGCAGGGCTTCGCCAAGCACCGCGAGAGACGAGGAGGACAGAGGTAGGGCTGCGCCAGGGAGAGGTAAAAACTCATGTGTTGGCAGCCCCAAAGAACTCAACTATATATAGGGGAGAGGTAGGGGGCTGCGCCCCCTCTAGGGTTCTCACCCCAAGGGGTGCGGCAATGCCTAGATCCCATCTAGGGTGCGGCCAAGGGGGGGAGAGGGGGAAACTTGCCCCCCAAGCAAGGTGGAGGCGCCCCCTCCCCAAACCCTAGGCGCCTTGGGCCCTGGTGGGGGGGCGCACCAGCCCACCTGGGTCTGGTCCCCTCCCACACTTGGCCCATGCAACCCTCTGGGGCCGGTGGCCCCACTTGCTGGACCCCCGGGACCCTCCCGGTGGTCCGGTACGTTACTGATAACACCCAAACTTTTTCGGTGACCAAAACAGGACTTCCCATATATAAATCTTTACCTCCAGACCATTCCGGAACTCCTCGTGACGTCCGGGATCTCATCCGGGACTCCGAACAACATTCGGTAACCACATACAAACTTCCTTTATAACCCTAGCGTCATCGAACCTTAAGTGTGTAGACCCTACGGGTTCGGGAACCATGCAGACATGACCGAGACAACTCTTCGGCCAATAACCAACAGCGGGATCTGTATACCCATGTTGGCTCCCACATGTTCCACGATGATCTCATCGGATGAACCACGATGTCAAGGATTTATTCAATCCCGCATACAATTCCCTTTGTCTAGCGCTATAGTACTTGCCCGAGATTCGATCGTCGGTATGCCGATACCTTGTTCAATCTCGTTACCGGCAAGTCTCTTTACTCGTTCCATAACACATCATCCCGTGATCAACCCCTTGGTCACATTGTGCACATTATGATGATGTCCTACCGAGTGGGCCCAGAGATACATCTCCGTCACGGAGTGACAAATCGATCTCGATTCGTGCCAACCCGCAGACACTTTCGGAGATACCGTAGTGCACCTTTATAGCCACCCGATTCGTTGTAGCGTTTGGTACACCCAAAGCATTCCTACGGTATCCAGGAGTTGCACAATCTCATGGTCTAAGGAAATGATACTTGACATTAGAAAAGCTTTAGCATACAAACTACACGATCTTTGTGCTAGGCTAAGGATCGGGTCTTGGCCATCACATCATTCTCCTAATGATGTGATCCCGTTATCCACGACATCCAATGTCCATGGTCAGGAAACCATAACCATCTATTGGTCAACGAGCTAGTCAACTAGAGGCTTACTAGGGACATGGTGTTGTCTATGTATCCACACATGTATCTGAGTTACCTATCAATACAATTATAGCATGGATAATAAACGATTATCATGAACAAGGAAATATAATAATAATAACTAATTTATTATTTCCTCTAGGGCATATTTCCAACAGTCTCCCACTTGCACTAGAGTCAATAATCTAGTTCACATCGCCATGTGATTAACACTCACAGGTCACATCGCCATGTGACCAACATCCAAAGAGTTTACTAGTGTCACTAAACTAGGTCACATCATCATGTGATTAAGACTCAATGAGTTCTGGGGTTTGATCATGTTTTGCTTGTGAGAGAGGTTTTAGTCAACGGGTCTGCAATATTCAGATCCGTATGTACTTCGCTAATCTCTATGTCATATTGTAAATGCTGCTTCCACGCTCCACTTGGAGCTATTCCAAATGGTTGCTCCACTATACGTATCCGGTTTACTACTCAGAGTCATTTGGATAGGTGTTAAAGCTTGCATTGACGTAACCCTTTACGCCGAACTCTTTATCACCTCCATAATCGAGAAACATGTCCTTATTTACTCCAAGGACAATTTTGACCGCTGTCCAATGATCCATTCCTGGATCACTCTTGTACCCCCTTGCCAGACACGTGGCAAGGCACATATCAGGTGCGGTACAAAGAATGACATACTGTATAGAGCCTATGGCTAAGGCATAGGGGGCGACATTCGTCCTTTCTCTTTGTTCTGCCGTGGTCGAGCTTTAACTTTTAACTTCATACCTTACAACTCAGGCAAGAACTCCTTCTTCGACTGATCCATCTTGAACACCTTCAAGATCATGTCAAGGTATGTGCTCATTTGAAAGTACCATTTAGCGTTTTTGATCTATCCTCATAGATCTTGATGCTCAATGTTCAAGCAGCTTAATCCAGGTTTTCTATTGAAAAACAGTTTTCAAATAACCCTATATGCTTTCTAGAAATTCTACATCATTTCTGATCAACAATATGTCAACAACATATACTCATCAGAAATTCTATAGTGCTCCCACTCACTTCTTTGGAAATACAAGTTTCTCATAAACTTTGTATAAGCATAAAATCTTTGATCATCTCATCAAAGCGTATATTCCAACTCGAGATGCTTACTCCAGTCCTTAGAAGGACTGCTGGGCTTGCACACTTGTTAGCGTCTTTCGAGATTGACATAACCTTCGGTTGTATCACATACAACCTTTCCTCAAGAAAATTGTCGAGAAACAATGTTTTGACATCCTATCGCAAGATTTCATAAATAATGCAAGAAGCGCTAATCCAATTTCAACAGACTCTTAGCATCGCTACGAGTGAGAAAGCCTCACCGTAGTCAACTCCTTGAACTTGTCGGGAAACATCTTATCGACAAGTCGAGCTTTAATGGTGATACTTACCATCATTGTCCGTCTTCCTTTTAAAATCCATCTGTACCCAATAGCCTTACGACCATCAAGTAGTTCTGCCAAAGTCTACACTTTGTTTTCATACATGGATCCTCTCTCGGATTTTATGGCCTCGAGCCATTTGTCGGAATCCGGGCCCACCATCGCTTCTCCATAGCTCGTAGGTTCATTGTTGTATAGCAACATGACCTCCAAGACAGGATTACCGTACCACTCTGAAGCCGTACATGTCCTTGTCATCCTACGAGGTTTAGTAGTGACTTGATCCGAAGTTTCATGATCATTATCATCAAATTCCACTTCAATTGGTGTAGGTGCCACAGGAACAACTTCATGTGCCCTGCTACACACTAGTTGAAGTGATGGTTCAACAACCTCATCAAGTCTCCACCATCCTCCCACTCAATTCTTTCAAGAGAAACTTTTCCTCGAGAAAGGACCCAATTCAAGAAACAATCCCTATTGCTTTCGGGTCTGAATTAGGAGGTGTACCCAACTGTTTTGGGTGTCCTATGAAGATGAATTTTATCCGCTTTGGGTTCGAGCTTATCAACCTGAAACTTTTTCACATAAGCGTCGCAGCCCCAAACATTTTTAAGAAACGACAACTTAGGTTTCTCCAAAACATAGTTCAAATGGTGTCGCCTCAACGGAATTACTTGGTGCCCTATTAAAGTGAGTGTGGTTGTCTCTAATGCCTAACCCATGAACGATAGTGGTAATTTGATAAGAGACATCATGGTATGCCCCATATTCAATAGGGTGCATCTATGATGTTCGGACACACCATCACACTATGGTGTTCCAGGCGGTGTTAGTTGTAAAACAATTTCCACAATGTTTCAATTGTGTACCAAACTCGTAACTCAGATATTCATCTCTATGATCATATCATAGACATTTTATCCTCTTGTCACGAAGATCTTCAACTTCACTCTGAAATTACTTGAACCTTTCAATAATTCAGACTTGTGTTTCATCAAGTAAATATACTCAACATCTACTCAAATCATCTGTGAAGTAAGAACATAACGATATCCACTGCATGCCTCAGCACTCATTGGACTGCACACATCAAAATGTGTTACTTCCAACAAGTTGCTTTCTTGTTCCATCTTACTGAAAAATGAGGCTTTCAGTCATCTTGCCCATGTGGTATGATTTGCATGTCTCAAGTGATTCAAAATCAAGTGAGTCCAAACGGTCCATTTGCATGGAGTTTCTTCATGCATATACACCAATAGACATGGTTAGCATGTCTCAAACTTTTCAAAACGAGTGAGTCCAAAGATCCATCAACATGGAGCTTCTTCATGCGTTTATACCAATATGACTTACATGGCGATTGCCACAAGTAGGTGGTACTATCATTACTATCTTATATCTTTTGGCATGAACATGTGTATCACTACGATCGAGAATCAATAAACCATTCATTTTAGGCGCAAGACCATTGAAGGTATTATTCAAATAAACAGAGTAACCATTGTTCTCCTTAAATGCGATCGACATAATCCAATCATGTCTATGCTCAACGCAAACACCAAATAACAATTATTTAGGTTTAACACCAATCTCGATGGTAGAGGGAGCGTGCGATGCTTGATCACATCAACCTTGGAAACACTTCCAACACATATCGTCAGCTCACCTTTAGCTAGTCTCTGTTTATCCCGTAGCTTTTATAACGAGTTACTAACACTTAGCAACCGAACCGGTATCTAATATCCTGGTGCTAGTAGGAGTACTAGTAAAGTACACATTAACATAACGTATATCCAATATACTTCTATCGACCTTGCCAGCCTTCTCATCTACCAAGTATCTAGGGTAATTCTGTTCCAGTGGCTGTTCCCCTTATTATATAAGCACTTAGTCTCGGGTTTGGGTTCAACCTTGGGTTTCTTGACTAAAGCAGCAGCTGATTTGCCGTTTCATGAAGTATCCCTTCTTTCCCTTGCCCTTCTTGAAACAAGTGGTTTCATTAACCATCAACAATTGATGCTCCTTCTTTACTTCTACATTCATGGTGTCAAACATCGCGAATATTTCAAGGATCATCATATCTATCCCTGATATGTTATAGTTCATCACGAAACTCAAGTAGCTAGGTGGCAATGTCTTTGGAGAAACATCACTATCTCATCTGGAAGATTAACTCCCACTCGATTCAACTGATTGTTGTACCCAGACAATCTGAGTACAAGCTCAACGATTGAGATCTTCTCCCTGAGTTTGTAGGCTAGAAAAC
Source organism: Aegilops longissima (assembly GCA_021605205.1). Classification (NCBI taxonomy): domain Eukaryota; kingdom Viridiplantae; phylum Streptophyta; class Magnoliopsida; order Poales; family Poaceae; genus Aegilops; species Aegilops longissima. The sequence goes on along the minus strand of CM038680.1, from coordinate 48,213,194 downwards.
TCGTCGGAGGTCTCATACCTCTTGACGTGGGCACGAGCCTGAAATCAATTTCAGCTCTTGGAACATCTCATATGTTCTGCGACATTTCAAAAATTTCTTCGGTGCCTCAATTCTAATCCATTTAACATTACCGAACTATCATGTAGTCATCATAACGTGTATGTCAGATGTTCGCTACATCCACAGACCACGTTCGAGGTCCAGCACACCGAGCGGTGCATTAAGGACATAAGCCTTCTACTGTCCGCATAATTGCTACTGTCAACTTTCAACTATATTTTCTCTAGGAACATATCTAAAACAGTAGAACTAAACCGCGAGCTATGACATAATTTGCAAAGGGCTTTTGACTATGTTCTGGATAATTAAGTTCATCTAATGAACTCCCACTCAGATAGACATCCCTCTAGTCATCTAAGTGATACATGATTCGAGTCAACTAGGCCATGTCCGATCATCACGTGAGACGGACTAGTCATCATCGGTGAACATCTTCATGTTGATCGTATCCACTATACGACTCATGTTCGACCTTTCGGTCTCTTGTGTTCCGAGGCCATGTCTGTACATGCTAGGCTCATCAAGTTAACCTAAGTGTTTCGCGTGTGTAAATCTGGCTTACACCCGTTGTATGTGAACGTTAGAATCTATCACACCCGATCATCACGTGGTGCTTCGAAAGAACGAACTTTGGCAACGGTGCACAGTTAGGGGGAACACTTTCTTGAAATTACAATGAGGGGTCATCTTATTTACTATCGTCGTTCTAAGAAAATAAGATGCATAAACATGATAAACATCACATCCAATCAAAAAGTGACATGATATGGCCAATATGATTTTGCTCCTTCTGATCTCCATCTTCGGGGCTCCATGATCATCATCGTGACCGGCATGACACCATGATCTCCATCATCATGATCTCCATCATCGTGTCTCCATGAAGTTGTCTCGCCAACTATTACTTCTACTACTATGGCTAACGGTTTAGCAATGAAGTAAAGTAATTGCATGGTGTTATTCAGTGACACGCAGGTCATACAATAAATAAAGACAACTCCTATGGCTCCTGCCGGTTCTCATACTCATCGACATGCAAGTCGTTATTCCTATTACAAGAACATGATCAATCTCATACATCACATATCATTCATCACATTCTTTTTGGCCATATCACATCACGTAGCATACCCTGCAAAAACAAGTTAGACGTCCTTTAATTGTTGTTTGCATGTTTTACGTGGCTGCTATGGGTTTCTAGCAAGAACATTTCTTACCTATGCAAAAGCCACAACGTGATATGCCAATTGCTATTTACCCTTCATAAGGACCCTTTTCATCGAATCCGATCCGACTAAAGTGGGAGAGACTGGCACCCGCTAGCCACCTTATGCAACAAGTGTATGTCAGTTGGTGGAACCTGTCTCACATAAGAGTACGTGTAAGGTCGGTCCGGGCCGCTTCATCCCACAATGCCGCCGAATCAAGATAAGACTAGTAATGGTAAGCAAATTGAACAAAATCATCGCCCACAACTACTTTGTGTTATACTCGTGCAAAGAATCTACACAATACACCTAGCTCATGATGCCACTGTTGGGGAACATATCAGAAATTGAAAATTTTCTACGCATCACCAAGATCAATCTATGGAGTAATCTAGCAACGAGGGGAAGGAGAGTGCATCTACATACCCTTGTAGATCGCTAAGCGGAAGCGTTCAAGTGAACGGGGTTGAAGCAGTCGTACTCGTCGTGACCCAAATCACCGGAGATCCTAGTGCCGAACGGACAGCACCTCCGCGTTCAACACACATATAGCCCGGTGACGCCTCCCATGACTTGATCCAGCAAGGAGAGAGGGAGAGGTTTGGGAAGACTCCATCCAGCAGCAGCACAACAGCATGGTGGTGATGGAGGAACGTTGCTCTCTAGCAGGGCTTCCCCAAGCACCGCGAGAGACGAGGAGGGAGAGAGGTAGGGCTGCGCCAGGGAGAGGTCAAAACTCATGTGTTGGCAGCCCCAAAGACCTCAACTATATATAGGGGAGAGGGAGGGGCTGCACCCCCTCTAGGGTTCCCACCCCAAGGGGTGCGGCAGCGCCTAGATCCAATCTAGGGTGCGGCCAAGGGGGAGAGAGGGGGAAACTTGCCCCCCAAGCAAGGTGGAGGCGCCCCCTCCCCAAACCCTAGGCGCCTTGGGCCCTGGTGGGGGGGGGGGGTGCACCAGCCCACCTGGGGCTGGTCACCTCCCACACTTGGCCCATGCAGCCCTCTAGGGCCGGTGGCCCCACTTGGTGGACCCCCGGGACCCTCCCCGTGGTCCCGGTACGTTACCGATAACACCCGAAACTTTTCCGGTGACCAAAACAGGACTTCCCATATATAAATCTTTACCTCTTGACCATTCTGGAACTCCTCGTGATGTCCGGGATCTCGTCCGGGACTCCGAACAGCATTCGGTAACCACATACAAACTTCCTTTATAACCCTAGCGTCATCGAACCTTAAGTGTGTAGACCCTACGGGTTCGGGAACCATGCAGACATGATCGAGACAACTCTCCGGCCAATAACCAACAGTGGGATCTGGATACCCATGTTGGCTCCTGCATGTTCCACGATGATCTCATCCGATGAACCACGATGTCATGGATTTATTCGATCCCGTATACAATTCCCTTTGTCTAGCGGTATAGTACTTGCCCGTGATTCGATCGTCGGTATGCCGATACACTGCGGGAAACAGGTAATTTGCCGTCAGGGGAAGGCTTTGTCGTCAGCTTTTCGTCGGGCCAGACGGCAAAGACCAATTTTGCCGTTAGCTGCAGACGGCAAAGAAAGACTGACGGCAAAATAGACAATGCCATCTGCAAAAAAAATACAGACGGCAAACCGCTAACTTTGGCGTCGCCTCTGAGAATAACGAGCGGCAAAGTTCTTTGCCGTCTCGTTTTTTCTAAGCGAGCGGCAAAGTGAGCGATTGCCGCCCGTCTATTTTCAACAAACGGCAAAGATAAAACACACCACGCGGATCAGTGACGTGGCAAGATGTAAAACGCAGGTCCAATTCAACCGCATCCGTCGGACTCACCAGGCTGCCCACACCCCACCCACCCATGATGCACGCGCCCCCATGCGGCCCACACCATGTCTCCCTTATCCCGACCCCCACCACACGTCTCTCTCTTTCTCGTTTCTCTCCCTTATCGATCCAAATCGAGCATGCTGGCCGGCGCCCGCCACCACCTCCACTCCCGCCCCGGCCAACACCCCGGCCCCTGGTCCTCGCCTCGCCGGCCACTTCCCCATTCGCCCCCTAGCGTGGCCGGCCCTGGCCACCTCCCTCGTCGCCACCGTAAGCCCTCCATCTCGCCGGCCGGCCCCGGTCTATTTGGCCATCATCTCGCCTGCCGGCCCCGGCCCCGGCCTCGTCGCCTGCTGGCGCCGGCCTGGTTGCTCGTCGCTCAGCGCGGCCTTCAGACCCGGGCAGCCTCCGCGCCCCGTTGCCCCTGCTGGCCTCCGGCGGCCCCGGCCCCGTCACCCCCGCAGGCCTCCGATGGCCTTGACCCACGGCACCGGCCCCGGCCTCGAGGCCGTGTGCTTTGCCTCATGAGCTCCGCCGCGACGACATCTGTGTGCTGCGCTTCGCAAACTCCGCCGCGACTGCAGCCGGGCACTCCGCTCGCAAGCACTGCCCATCCCCGACCTCCCTTGCGTGCCTCCCGGCGGCGCCAGGGCGAGTCAGCACCCGAGCGCGGCTGTGCCGGAGCCGCGTAGTTGAGCAGGTCCAGACGGTGGCGCGACGAGCAGGACCGAGCGGCGGCGCGGCGAGCAGAGCACAAAAGAATGGCGCGGCGGGCGTCGGGCTGAAAGGTGGGGCGAGCAGAGCACTGCAGCGAAGAAGAAGGACCCGATTGCTTTTCCATCTTATGTTTTAGGGTCCTTTGTGTTAATTCGAAGGACTATTCTGTAACTTTATCTCTCTAGTTGTCCCTTTTACATTTTGTACTTCACTAATGTTGAATGAAAGCACTAGGCACGGCCGGGCTTTTGCCCTCTTAAAAATATGAAGAAATATTAGATAGGGCAGTGCACTTGCATGCGTTGACCGCATCACTCCGGAGCAATGCCCGCTAGTTTTTTTTTAATTTGACCCCCTTTCTTTGCCGTCTGTGATATACGAGGCTGACGGCAAAGACGTGAACAGCTGATGGCAAAGATGTAGTCTGGCTGACGGCAAACCTACCTTTCTTTGCCGTCTATGATTTTTAAGGGTGACGGCGAAGAAGGTTTGGCTGACGGCTTGTTTCCTGTAGTGATACCTTGTTCAATCTCGTTACCGGCAAGTCTCTTTACTCGTTCTGTAACACATCATCCCGTGATCAACCCCTTGGTCACATTGTGCACATTATGATGATGTCCTACCTAGTGGGCCCAGAGATACCACTCCGTCACACGGAGTGACAAATCCCAGTTTCGATTCGTGCCAACCCAACAGACACTTTCGGAGATACTCGTAGTGCACCTTTAGAGCCACCCAGTTACGTTGTGACGTTTGGTACACCCAAAGCATTCCTACGGTATCCGGGAGTTGCACAATCTCATGGTATAAGGAAATGATACTTGACATTAGAAAAGCTTTAGCATACGAATTACACGATCTTTGTGCTAGGCTTAGGATTGGGTCTTGTCCATCACGTCATTCTCCTAATGATGTGATCCCGTTATAACAAAATCCAATGTCCATGGTCAGGAAACCGTAACCATCTATTGATCAACGAGCTAGTCAACCAGAGGCTTACTAGGGACATGGTGTTGTCTATGTATCCACACATGTATCTGATTTTCCTATCAATACAATTATAGCATGGATAATAAACGATTATCATGAACAAGGAAATATAATAATAATAACTAATTTATTATTGCCTCTAGGGCATATTTCCAACACGTAATGGCTAAACCCTAGATCTCTAGCCTATATGAATTCTGATAGCCTCTACGGACTAAACCCTCCAGTTTATATATACACCGGAGGGGCCTAGGGTTGTACAGAATCGGTTTGTAGAGGAAGGAAATTACATATCCGGACACCAATCTTGCCATCCACGCATAGGGGAGTCCTACCCGGACACGGGGGAAAGTCTTCCGCTGTGTATCTTCACGGCCCATCAGTCCGGCCCATATCGAATAGCCCGGACACCCGAGGACCCCCTAATCCAGGACTCCCTCAGTAGCCCCTGAACCAGTCTTCAATGACGATATGTTTGGCGCGCGGATTTTATTCGGCATTGCAAGGCGGGTCCCTCCTCCTGAACACTTCAAAGCAATTTTATGAACAAAAGAAGTGTATCCGACTTTGCATAATTGTTACAACCCTTAGCCATGAAGGCAAGATATAAAAAAACAGGGTCTTTCCATTGACAACTTTTTTCGGCGAAACGTCACATCTGGCCTCTTAACATTTTGAACCATTTTCATGCCTCCGGCTTCGCGTTTCAAGGCACAACCTCCACTGGTTCATCTTGTCAAAACAGAGATTGTGTCTACCTATTACGGGATCCTCATCAATACGGTTTTGGGTAACCCAACCGTGCCATTCGCACGACCCCTTAGGAACTGGCGAGTTTTATGGCTTGAGGGGGGCGTTTGATATTCACTGCCCATATAAGAGTGTAAAGATTCTTCTTTTTCCCCACGCCTTCTTCCTTCTCATGTCTTCCCATCTTCAAGCTCCAGTGCCCAAACCTCAACCTTTCCCACCACCACCAGCCTCCCCAACCATGTCAGGATCTGGTTCAAAGGGCAAGTGGGAGGCCTCCTCTGTTCACAGGCTCTCTACCAAGGATCAAGTCATCCCCACTCCGGAGCCCGGTGAAAGGGTTGTATTCATCCCCCACTTTCTCCGTGGATTAGGGTTTCCCCTCCATCCCTTCGTCCGGGGCCTTATGTTTTACCACGGGCTAGATTTCCATGTTCTAGCCCTGAATTCTTTCCTCCATATCTCGGTGTTCATCGTCATGTGTGAGGCTCTACTCCGCGTCCCCCCACACTCCGGCTTGTGGCTCAAAGTATTTAACATGAAGCCAAAGGTGGTTGATGGGCAGCACGCGGACTGCAGCGGGGCCATGGTGAGCAAACTTCCCAAAGGGGCTTTTGTGGAGACAGTCTAGGTGTGGCAGCAAGAGTGGTTCTACATTACGGAACCCTGCGACGCGAAGTGGGGCGGCCGCACCTGGCTTCAGATCCAGACCCCCGACGAGACTCACATCATGGACCACCAAGGGTCTAGATTGGGGGTCCCAGCCAGAGGTGTTGATGCTGCAACAGCGGGCAGAAACACCGGACTCACGAACGTGATCCAGGTGATGCTCTTCCGTCGTGTCCTCCCCTGTCAACTCTGGGCCTCCCCTATGTGGGAATTCAATCCGGATGATCTCCGGACCTTGCAGCGCTTCCTCGTTACCACGTACAAAGATATATGGGAGCAGCTTTTCAAGGCCCCAAAAAGTTGGCCCATGGAGAGGAAAGACATCGGGCTCCATATCAAGAACCCGACCTCAGTGGTAAGCGTGACCCTTCCAGAGATTAATTTGATTAACACTTCAGATGTGATAAGAATTATATTTTCCCTTTTTGCACACAAGGCTGGACGAATAAGGTAGAGCAGATTGACTGCACATCGCCATTACCTGAGAATCCGGCCACTCTTCGACTGACGGAGATGCTGGTTCCGGCGCCATATCAGGTGCCGGAGAAGAAGGCCAAGAAGAAGGGCAAAGAAAACAAAGGCGGCCCCGCCATATAGGTCCCTCGGATGCCATGTACGGAGAAACCGAAGCCCTCGCCTCCCACGAGGGGGACGAGGACGAAGAAGAGGAAGAAGCAGAAAGCGACTCCCCTCGCAAGGGGAGGAAGAAGAAAAGGACAGCCTCTGAAGGTCCGGAGGAGGAGGCACCCAAGAGGGGGAAAATCGTCCTCCAGGACAGTTCGGACTCGGAGTCCGAACAAATCCGCAAGAAGCTACCTAGGGAGAAGCCCCTGGCCGCATCGTAAGGGTTCAGATTCACATTGTTTATTTGTAATGCGCCCTTTCTATTATGTATGTTATTTTGATATGCGTTCTTCAGCCCTCCATGTGAGCTTCCGAACACTCCATTATCGGAGGGGAGTTCTCTGCCACCTGACATGGCAGAGAGTGAGATGCCGCCACATGCCCCCTCGCCCCTCACTGCTGATGACACCGAGGTGTTATCCCAAAGAACCTCTCCGGGCCGCGGAGGGGCGGGTGTAGCTGTCGAAAAGGCACCCGAGGGCAACACCTCGGTCGCCAAAGAAATGGGGTAGGTCACCCCTATGTCAACTGATGGTGGGGACTGTCAACAATCCGGGCCCCAGCTGGATACTCCCCCCAGATACCAATGTGGCTCCGGGATTAAGCAAGCAGTCCCCTTCGAAGGAGGGGGAGCATCAGCTCCATCGGTGACCTCCACTAAGCCGAAGGCGCCAAACATCCTAGCGGAGGCACTACAATGTGCTTCCATCGCGGAGGAGCATCGCACCCTGATGGGTGTGGTGGGAGAGAAGGTTCAGTCCTCCAAGAGCGGGGTGAACGAAGCCTTTACCAGCCTACTAACAGGCTTCGAGGTATGCGAGGTAATGCTCCAGACGCTTTTTGATATATAGGAATATACCTGTGTATAGATAGTAGCCCCTGAGACTCTGCCTGGTTTTGAGAAAAGCCGGACAGAGGACCACATAGTATTCGGAAGAGCCTATTCTGTAACAGGCTTCCCTATTGGCCACAACCGCCCAGGCCGCCGAAATTTCCGAGCTCAATCGGAAGCTGAAGGTGGCCGATGAAGAAACCGACCGCCTCAACGAGCGGTTCGACGAGACGCAAGGTATGCGTATATTTTTAAGAGTTGAGTTGTATATCATAAGTGATAGCTATGTTCATAGAATAACTCATGTAATGTATTTGAACATAGTGAGTGCAGCCGAGGTCGAGACCCTCAAAGACGCACTTTCCCGAGCCCAGAAAGAGGCAAAGGCAAACAAGGAAGCCGTGGACAAAGCGACTGTAGCACTGAAGACCGAACAGGCCGCCTACCGTCAACACCAACCTCGGGTGACCGAGGTCGAGCAGGAGCTAAAGGACGCCATCCTCAAGTGCAAGGGTTTGGAGGAGAAGGCTTTGGCTCAATCTTCCGATCTTGCAAAAGCTCTCCAAGATGCTAAGGCGGCACAAGTGGAGTCCCGAAGTGCTCGCGAGGAGATCCATCGGGCGAGGCGGATAGCGGCTAGTAAGCCCTTTCTTTTGCATAGTATTTTTGGAGGCTTAGCGGTATGTGTTATTAACACGGTTGTGGAGTTCTTTTGACGCGTTTGCGGATCTTCCGAAGAGTGTTACCGATGCCGCGCAGTTCTTCCGAGCCCGGGAGGGAAACTCGACCAAGAAGCTGTTCTGGTCGCAGTTTCTTGCGCTGGAGCATCCGACGCCTCTAAACGACCAGATTATGGCCAACCAAACCAATTCCTAGTAGCTACTTCAGTTTAGTGAGGCAACTTGTCGATGCGCTGCCCCGAATTGAAGCTGTGAAGTGTTCGGGATGCATAGAGGGTGCTCGGATGGCCTTTGCCCGTGTCAAGATGCATTGGGAAAAAATGAAGGCCACCGAAGTGGTGACCGCAGCCTCACCCGAAGGCAAGGACCACCGCAAGCCAGAGAGGTACTTTGACGATGTCCTAGCAGGTGCCCGAGTAGTAGAGCTTCTATGCTCGAAGGACATCATATTTGAGTAGATGTATCCGGGTTATAGAAACTGTGTTTTGTAAACCCAGGCTTGTAATATATTTGCGCCATTTATCTTAATTTATTTTCCTCCTGTGCGTCCGTTTTAATTTCTAAAAGTTTGCCAGTCATCGGCTTCCGCACCCACATAGATACTACATGGGTGTTCAACCTAACGCGTTAACACACTTTATCCAACGTCTTGGTACTTGAAGGAGGTGTACGCGAGGTGAACCAGGAAATCCGACTATGCGGATATATCACTTTCACTTAGCCATAGAGTTTGACAGTGGGGCTGAATATTAGCCCCTTGTACGTGTATGGCAATGCGAACTAGGGTGCATTTAGCACGCGGCCGGACAAAGACCAGCCCCTCGTATAACACGGAATAAATCACCAACGATTTGTAGTATAAGACTATGTCGCCGAATCGCTGACCACCTCTCGCCTTATCATGACAGTCAGTTTTTGGCTTTCTCTACTGAGGTATTTGACCGGACGAACCAAAAATACAATTGCAGTAGTTCTCCCTTTACAACTTTAGCCGAACGAGTAGAACGTAAGGTGGTAAGCACAGGAGCTGGGCAACCCAACTATAGACCCAACACATGATTCGGAGCCGATGCATATAGTCCAATATTCGGGACGCCAAAGAGTACCTGATAGATGTTCGGACTTGAGAACGTGCGGCGCCGTATACAGCCCCTAATGTTCAAGACCAGACTAAGGCATGAGTGGCAATCTGCAGTAAGGAGGGAATGTAGATGAAGAGAGAAATCAATACCAAACAAAAGTGGTGATGAACTGCTTCCTTTGTATCTTGTATAATACGTCAAGACGTACTATTACAGATAATGCGATGAATATCGAGGCTATTTTACATGCCGAGAGTTTACACAAGGGAAATGCTTTACACAGGGCCTAAACGAAAAGGTAGTCGTGACAATCCCAGTGGTGCCCTACCGCACGTCTGCGCCATTTATCCTTGGTGAAAAATCCTTTGAGAGAAGTCGATGGTCGTCTATATGAAAGGGGGGCCTCAAAAGGGTCCTTTCATGACCGTAGGGTAGGTAGGTTTTTAATGAACGTGTAGTATAAGAGAGGGAAAGAGAAAAAAAAGAAGGAGAAAAGGGGTTAAGGTCTTAATAGGGTCAAGCCGCACTATAGACCTTTTCCGCAGTGTGCCTCCGTCGCGGCCCAAGGTATTTTAAGTGCATAATTATGCACGCGCGGTACGTATGCCGCGGTTTTATGGGGCGATCGGCGGAGTCAAACCTGCTATTCAAGCTCTGGATCCACCGAGCTGCCGTTCTGCAGAGTGGACTGGGTTCGCTTGGCAGTGTCAGGGGTCTTAATGACCGATGAATTGTTCGGCTTGATAAGTCCGCTCTATACTTCGGCTGGAAGGGCCGCGGTGTGCTCCTCAGTACGAAGGGAGCGCTCCATATTTCCATTGACTGTGATAACACCGCGTGGTCCGGGCATTTTGAGCTCTAAGTAAGCATAGTGCGGGACTGCATTGAAACGGGCAAAAGCATTTCGTCCAAGCAGCACGTGATAACCACTACGAAAAGGGACAATGTCGAAGATCAAGCCTTTGCTTTGGTAGTTATCCGGCGAACCGAAGACTAATTCCAATGTTAAGGAGCCTATGCGGCGGGACTCTACGCCGGGTATCACGCCCTTGAAGGTAGTGTTACTTGTCACGCCCAATATGTGGTCCTACCCAAGAGGTACTCGAAGGTCCCACCAAGGATAGAGCCGCATATTGAAACGCTTTTGCAAGGTGGATATCATTACATCGTACCATTACATAATAGTTGGGGATACATACAAGGCATACAAATGCCACAAGAATACATCAAAATATCATACATGAGAACAACATCCGGCTACGGATAAAACACAAACAGAAGCTCAAATGACATCCACCCTGCTAGCCTAGGCTACCGACTAGGAACCTATCCCAAGATCAACGAAGAAGAAGGAGAACTTCAAAACAAGTAAACATCGCTCCCACGTCATGATCATCACATAACTGTGCCTGCAACTGCTGTTGTAGTAATCTGTGAGCCATGAGGACTCAGCAATCCCATTACCATGGGTATCAAGCTAGCAAATCTTAATGGGTATGGAATTCATAAGTGGTGAGGTTGCATCTAGCGACTAAGCATTGTATGGTGGCTAACTTATGAGTACTAGAGTAACGTGAGAAGCTACACAAACGGTCGCAAACTAGTAATGATCAAGAAGTGATCCTGAACTACTTAAGTTCAAGCATAACCCAACAATGTTCTCCTCTCAAACTTCCCCGAAAAGAGGCAGTCATGGTTACGCACGCGGTTGGTGTATTTTAGTTGAGTTTACTTCAAGTTCACTACAACCGGATAATAAAAATTCCCATCTGCCACATAACCGCGGGCACGGCTCTCAAAAGTTTAAACCTGCAGGGGTGTCCCAACTTAGCCCATGACAAGCTCATGATCCATGGAGATAATCCTCCATCGCGGGACATCCGATCAAAATCGGGATCCTGGTGCATAAGACATCAATGGTAAAACAAAACCAGCAAGACATTCTGACGTGCCGACACCCTGATAGTAGCTGCGTGTATCTCGTCTCAGGCCACGACGGATGAGCTATGGTTACAGCGACCAAAAACCCCAAGTCGCCAAGGGGTGACGCCGCAAGCTACTCTAGTTTGGACCAACACTCATGAGGAGCACTGGCCTGGGGGTTGATTAAGAATCCTTGGGTGCTAGCCGGTCCCTATGCAAGTTTTAGTTGCTATTAGGAAAATGGTAAAACCAATGTTGGGCCTTGCTGGAAGAGTTTTATTCAAAGCGAACTGTCAAGAGGGGCCCATAAATCCTCATTGTGTTAGGGACGCAAAATCAAGGAACATAACACTGGTATGACGGAAACTAGGGCGGAAAGAGTGGAACAAAACACCAGGCAAAAGGCCTAGACTTCCATCCTTTACCAAGTATATAGATGCATTAATTAAATAAGAGATATTGTGATATCACGTGATATCCATGATTTCCATGGACCAACATGGAGCAACCTGCAACTAGCAACGCTATAAGAGGCGCTGAGCAAAGTGGTAACATAGCCAAACAACGGTTTGCTAGGATGGTGGAAAAGGTTGGAGGCTATTTCATGGCAGTTTGGGAGGCTCTTCAAGAGAAAGGCATGAACGGAGCTATTGAAGAATCAACAACAAAAGATTTGATTTGTGTGGTGATACGTCTCCGTCGTATCTATAATTTTTTAGTGTTCCATGCCAATTTTATACAACTTTCGTATACTTTTGGCAACTTTTTATACTATTTTTGGGACTAACATATTGATCCAGTGCCCAGTGCTAGTTCCTGTTTGTTGCATATTTTTTGTTTCGCAGAAAACCCATATCAAACAGAGTCCAAACGGGATAAAAACTGACGAAGATTTTTTTTGGAATATTTATGAATTTTGGGAAGAAGAATCAACGCGAGACGATGCTCGAGGGGCCCACAAGGCAGGGGCGCGCCCCAGGGGGCTGGGCGCGCCACTAACTCTCGTGGACACCCGTTAAGGTGGTTGGTGCCCTTCTTTCGCTGCGAGAAAGCCAATATCTGGATAGAGACCGTGTTAAAATTTCAGCCCAATCGGAGTTACGGATCTCCGGGAATACAAGAAACGGTGAAAGGCCAGAATCTGGAACGCAGAAACAGAGAGAGACAGAGAGACATATCCAATCTCGGAGGGGCTCTCGCCCTCCCACGCCATGGAGGCCATGGGCCAGAGGGGAAACTCTTCTCACATCTAGGGAGAAGGTCAAGAAAGAAGAAGAAGAAGGGGGGATGTCTCCCCCTCGCTTCCAGTGGCGCCAGAGTGCCATCGGGGCCATCATCATCACCGCGATCTACACAAACACCTCCATCGTCTTCACCAACATCTCCATCACCTTCCCTCATCTATATACAGCGGTCCACTCTCCCGCAACCCGCTGTACCCTCTACTTGAACATGGTGCTTTATGCTTCATCTTATTATCCAATGATGTGGTGCCATCCTATGATGTCTGAGTAGATTTTCGTTCTCCTGTCGGTAATTTGTGAATTGCTATGATTGGTTTAATTTGCTTGTGGTTATGTTGCTGTCCTTTGGTGCCGATCATATGAGCGCGCGTGTGGATCACACCATAGGGTAGTTTTATGTTGATAGGACTATGTATTGGAGGGCAAGAGTGACAGAAGCTTCAACCTAGCATAGAAATTGATGCATACAGGATTGAAGGGGGACCAATATACCTTAATGCTATGGTTGGGGTTTTACCTTAATGGACGTTAGTAGTTGAGGATGCTTGCTAATAGTTATAATCATAAGTGCATAGAATTCCAAGTCAGGGATGATATGCTAGCAGTGGCCTCTCCCACATAAAACTTGCTATCGCTCTAGTAAAGTAGTCAATTGCTTAGGGACAATTTCAGAACTCCTACCACCACTTTTCCACACTCGCTATACTAACTTTATTACTTCTTTATCTAAACATCCCCTAGTTTTTATTTTCGTGCTCTTCATATTCTAGCAAACCTATCCAACAACACCTACAAAGTACTTCTAGTTTCATACTTGTTTTAGGTAAAGCGGCCGTTAAGCGTGCGTAGAGTTGTATCGGTGGTCGATAGAACTTGAGGGAATATATTTTTTCTACCTTTAGCTCCTTGTTGGGTTTGACACTCTTACTTATCGAAAAAGGCTACAATTGATCCGCTATACTTGTGGGTTATCACGTGGGCTTATGTAAACATCTCAAAACTTGAGGTGGTTTTCTGCCACTACCACATGAATGAATAGCTGAGAATGAAGAAATGCAAAACTCCACTTCAAAAGAATCCGGAGAATTATTTGCACGTCGAGACGCAAGAAGAAAAGACACTTGAGCTTCTCCACAAGAATCTGACGGACTTGAAGAATGAATTACATCCTTGATGACATCCCAATTTTCAATTTCGATGTTATATATAGATCATCTTGTGCATGTCATTTTCTTTCTTGCATTTTGGTTGAGATCCTGGAAATCTTAAGCACCTCTAGGATCCATGGAGAGAGTTGGAGGTTTCACAAAATTCATATTTGAATTTATTACAAACTTGAAGAATGGATCGATTTGGTTTTATAATTTTTCTCTCCAATTATTTCCAATATTAAAAATAAACGAGAGAAGATAATATGACTTCTTCAAATTCAGAGAAATATTGGAGAAAGAATTTTAAATCAAATTATGATTTTTCCGGTATTTTATTTGCTATTTTATTTGAATTAGAAAAATATGCATTTTTCAAAATTGCATGTTAGGCCAGAAAAATGTTCGCTTTGTTCTAAATATTTCATTTAGACGGTGAAAATTGTTTTTGGCATTTTTAGAAATTATTTTATAATTTATTAGGATTTTTCTGTTCATGCAAAATTATTTAAAAAATGTTTCATGGACGAGGCGGGCCACGCCTAACTGCCCACAGCCGACGCCCTCCTTGGCGCGGGCGAGCCGGACTACTCACGAGTCCGAGCGCCGCCGCCGCCTTGGCACCTCGCCGTCACGGCACCCCTTTATAATCTTGCAGCTGCCCCCCAAGCCCGTCCCGCCCGCCGCAAGAGCCCCACCACCACAGTGCAGCTGCGTCGCTTCGCCGGCCGCCGCCGCTCGCCCGCCGCTGCTGCGCGCCGCACCACCACCACCGCCTCGCGCCGATGCCCCATGCCCGCGCCGCTGTCGCCCACGCTGCCCCGCCTCGCCGGAATCTCACTAGAAGCTGCCGCCGTCGCCGACGGTCTTTTCTTTTCAGTTTAGGTAAAAACCGCCGTTTTTTTAGAAAACCCTAGACCTGTTTTTTAAAAGATCGGTTCGGTTTTTCAGCGGTTTAATTATTTAGCGGATGTTCGTCCGTTCGTTCGTTTTAGCGAACGTTGTTCGCCGGTTAGGTTCAGACAGCGAACGTTCGTTCGTTAGTCTTTTCTTTTTATTTTATTTCCAGGGTTTTATCTGCGATTATTATTTTTTATCGTGATTCTGCCCTCATCTTCAATCTAGTATAACTTTTTACTCGTTTATCCGAATTAGATGAAACCAGCACCTAAATATTCGTCTCGAAGCCCTCTTTCCAGCTAATTAACCAGAACATGCTTTTGGTACTGTAAATTTTGACTTTATTCCAGATTAGTAATCGATCTTGTTTCTTTCGTTTGTTGAGTTTCGTTGCTCCGTTTGAGTTGAATCTTTTTGCAAATCGTAGCTAATCACATGTACTTTCTGTTAAGATCGAATCCACATGTTAATAATGATTTTAGGTTTTGGCTCTTTTTAGTTTAAGCCATTGCTTGTTTTGTGTTCGATTTGGATCTATTCTCGAGTTTTCTCGTGTTCCGTTTGAATGATTGCTTATGTGTGCTATTGTTTGTCTATGCTAGATTACCCGGAGTGCGAAGCTTGTTACTACGAATCACTAGAGTTTGCAGATCGTTAGCAAGGCAAGTTACACTTTGACCATACTCTTTATTACCCAGTTTTAATATGCGTTAGTTCTGCCCCACAAATCTTTGCATTGGTAGGATTGGGAACATGTGGTTTTGGTTGTAGTGCCTGAGGTACGAACCTAATACGTTTTTAATAACCCCGGGAATATCGTTATGCTTATTATTGCTTAGCCATGCTCGTAGACGGGGATTGGATCGTGATTCACACAAGGAAGTTTGAGAGTTATTGAATTATTGGATAACATTAAGGTGGCAACTTTAATACAAATCTAGGTGGATTGGTTGAGGCACCTTGAGTACCCAATGTTGTCTGTTTTGGAAATCCCGGAGTACCCGTGTGATTATCCTATGGAATTCCACCCAGGCTCAAAGGGATCATAAGATTATTCATGCTAGAAACTTCCGTGTGCTGCCACAAGCCATTATGGGCTCTGGCATAGTTGAGTAAGTTGCGTGAGCTCTTGAAGAGGTAGACTAGCAGATGTGTGGTACTGTCTACCCGGAGTAGAGAGTTAAT
The DNA here is from genome assembly GCA_021605205.1 of Aegilops longissima. NCBI lineage: Eukaryota > Viridiplantae > Streptophyta > Magnoliopsida > Poales > Poaceae > Aegilops > Aegilops longissima. Next base: position 48,197,365 of record CM038680.1, on the reverse strand, counting down.
GCTTCAGAAAGGCTATGTCTCGATCATCCGATCATGGATGCGGTCGAGTCTTGTGGCGGAAAGTGCGCAAACCTCTGCAGAGTGTATAAACTAATCATGCTTAGCCGTGTCCGCGGTTATGGACGTCTTGAGTATCTGGTACTTGAATCTATTGATGTGATCTCAACACGTTACTTTAATTAATTATGATGATGGGTTAATGATGATACTTCTAGTTGGGATTTGAGTTGAAGGAACCTTCTCAAATAATGGGCAACATGAGAGTAGTTAAATAAATTTATTCCTTTGTTGTAGGGAAAAACTAGCTTTATGCAAAACCATGAAACTTACAGCCTCCACCAGCCAAATATTGCATGTAGATATAGTTCTTGCATTATCATTGATTTATAGTGTAAGTATGCCAACATATTCCATGTGCTGACCCGTTTCGAGCTGCAACGTCTCATGTTGCAGACTACTCAAACGGCGAATAAGGTGAGATAGGTCATTGTTTTGCGCTCAGCTATGCCATTGGAGTTGATGGACTCATTTACCTTCGAAGCCTTCCGCTGTTGTCTAGCTTAGATGGCCTTCAGCCATGATTTATTTATGTAATAATACTCTTTTGGAGGACTCGATGTAATAAGTGTGTGATTGAAACTCTGTTATAATTCCTCGAGTATTGTGTGTGTCAGCATTGCCGATCCAGGGATGACACTGATGCACAGAGACTTGACCGTTTGAGTTCTGGTCGCTACACTTGACGAGAATGAGTTAATCCTCTATGGACCACGATGAAGAACTCCGGTAAAGAAAAGGATTAAAGAAATGAATGTTGAAAAGAACGATATGAAGCCTTGCGATGATTTAGATTGAGCTTCGCAACAAGACGATCGAGAAAAACTTGGAACTTCGGAGAAGAAAATATGAACAACTCAGAATTGAGAGATTATTCATTATGAACAATCTCCGTAGCAAAGATTTACTTAACCACAATGAAATGAGAATAATAATTACGTTATGCTTATCCTCATAAAATTTAGTTGATGTCATTTTGCATGCAACTTATTCATCTTGAAAAGTATTGAGGAGAGATATTATGCCACTTGGGAAGGTCTTCAACGAACCACCATAAGAAATGAAAGCGGACGAAGAAGGAAAATGAATCGCCGGTAAGAATTAGAAAACGAACGAAGATACTTGAGTGAATTTAGATACAAGATAATGAAGAGATCGCGAACTGGGTAAAGAATACTTGTACGATGCGTCGGGATAATTGGAGAACGAAAGCTGGAATGTGAGAAGAAAGAATTCTCCTGGAATGATGGCCCTCGATGAAACAAAATGGAAACCAATTCCTGACATACTCCGGATGGGTAAGAAAAGAATTTCTGACAGACAGAATAATTTGAGAGGATAGCATGAAGCTAGCACCACGAATCTTCTAGAGAATGGAGCAAGATTTAAGAGAAACTCTTCTTCGGTCTTCAATGCTGATAATGAAGACGGGGAACACCACCAAAATTGTTGTGATACTCCGGGAAAATGAAAAACAAAGAGGTTGAGCCGACAATAGGAATAATTTGAAATCGATCTTAAAAAAGCATCAAACTGATGAAATTCATTCTTATTTCAAACTTCAATTTTTTTTGAGAATAAGTCCGGAAAATTAGATGAGGCAGGTAAGATCCTAGGAAAAGACCTGTGGGTTAGGGCTCACTGAAAAGAATACACCATTGAAAAGGATTGAAAAGGAGATTATACATCAGAACGACTGAAGACTTGAATGAGGTGACAACCTCGAATAGAACGAATGAGACTTGAGCGAAAACACGAATCTCCTGAGATTTCTTCAGAGCTCCGGAACAATAAAATGGCGAGAGGCAAACGAGCAATGGGAAACATTTCAGTCAAGGAAAAGAATGTGAACAATCCGAAGATTGGAATTGAATCCATTGGAAATAAAACGACAAGACCAATGATGAACTTGACGTGCATTCACCGGTTGAGACAATTGAGGAAACACTAAAGATGCACTGCATGAATGAAATTGATGCTCGAATAGAGGCTCAGACTCCGGGAAGAAAATGTTGGGGAACGTTGCAGAAAATTAAAAATTTTCCTACGGTTTCACCAAGATCCATCTATGAGTTCATCTAGCAACGAGTCATGGGAGAGTGATTGCATCTACATACCACTTGTAGATCGCGCGGAAGCGTTCAATGGAGCAGGGATGATGGAGTCGTACTCGCCGTGATTCAGATCACCGATGACCTAGTGCTGAACGGACAGCACCTCCGCGTTCAACACACGTACGGAGCGGATGACGTTTCCCCCTTCTTGTTCCAGCAAGGGGGAAGGAGATGTTGATGATGATCCATTAGCACAACGGCGTGATGGTGGATGCAGCAGAACTCCGGCAGGGCTTCGCTAAGCAACTACGGGAGGAGGAGGAGGAGGAGGAGGTGTAGCAGAGAGGGGAGGCGCCAAGGGCTTCAGGGTGCGGCCACCCCTCCCTCCCTCCCTTTATATAGGTGCAAGAGAGGGGTGGAGGGCAGCCTTGCCCTTCCTCCAAGGAAGGGTGCGGCCAAGAGGGGAAGAGTCCATCCTCCCAAGGCACCTCGGAGGTGCCTTCCCCTCTTTGGACTCTCCCCTCTCCTTGATCTCTAGGCGCATGGGCCTCTTGGGGCTGGTGCCCTTGGCCCATATAGGCCAAGGCGCACCCCCTACAGCCCATGTGGCCCCCCGGGGCAGGTGGACCCCCGGTGGACCCCGGACCCCTTCGGCACTCCTGCACAATACCGATAACGTACGAAACTTTTCCGGCGACCAAAATAAGACTTCCCATATATAAATCTTTACCTCCGGACCATTCCGGAACTCCTCGTGTCGTCCGGGATCTCATCCGGGACTCCGAATAACATACGGTTTGCTGCATACTCATATTCATACAACCCAAGCGTCACCGAACCTTAAGTGTGTAGACCCTACGGGTTCGGGAGACATGCAGACATGACCGAGATGGCTCTCGGGCAATAACCAACAGCGGGATCTGGATAACCATGTTGGCTCCCACATGCTCCTCGATGATATCATCGGATGAACCACGATGTCGAGGATTCAATCAACCCCGTATACTATTCCCTTTGTCAATCGGTATTTTACTTGCCCGAGATTCGATCGTCGGTATCCCAATACCTCGTTCAATCTCGTTACCGGCAAGTCACTTTACTAAATACCGTAATGCATGATCCGTGACCAAACACTTGGTTACTTTGAGCTCATTATGATGATGCACTACCGGCGGGCCCGTGATACCTTTCCGTCATACGGAGTGACAAATCCAGTCTCGATCCGTGTCAACCCAATGCAGACACTTTTGGAGATACCTGTAATGCACCTTTATAGTCACCCGATTACGTTGTGACGTTTGGTACAACCAAAGCACTCTTACGGTATCCGGAGTTACGATCTCATGGTCTAAGGAAGAGATACTTGACATTGGAAAAGCTCTAGCAAAGCGAACTACGATCTTGTGCTATGCTTAGGATTGGGTCTTGTCCATCACATCATTCTCCTAATGATGTGATCCCGTTATCAATGACATCCAATGTCCATAGTCAGGAAACCATGACTATCTGTTGATCAACGAGCTAGTCAACTAGAGGCTCACTAGGGACATATTGTGGTCTATGTATTCACACGTGTATTACGATTCCGGATAATACAATTATAGCATGAATAAAAGACAATTATCATGAACAAGGAAATATAATAATAATACTTTTATTATTGCCTCTAGGGCATATTTCCAACAGTCTCCCACTTGCACTAGAGTCAATAATCTAGTTACATTGTGATGAATCGAACACCCATAGAGTTCGGTGTTGATCATGTTTTGCCCATGGAAGAGGTTTAGTCAGCGGATCTGCGACATTCAGATCCCTATGCACTTTGCAAATTTCTATGTCCCCATCTTGAACATTTTCACGAATGGAGTTGAGCGGCGCTTGATGTGCCTGGTCTTCTTGTGAAACCTGGGCTCCTTGGCAAGTGCAATAGCTCGGTGTTGTCCAGAAGAGTTTGATCGGCCCGACGCATTGGGTATGACTCCTAGGTCGGTGATGAACTCCTTCACCCAAATTGCTTCATGTGCTGCCTCCGAGGCTGCCATGTACTCCGCTTCACATGTAGATCCCGCCACGACGCTCTGCTTGCAGCTGCACCAGCCATCGCTGCTCCACCATTTAACATATACACGTATCCGGTTTGTGACTTAGAGTCATCAGATCTCTTTCGAAGCTAAGCGTCGGCGTAACCCTTTACGACGAGCTCTTCGCCACCTCCATAAGCGAGAAACATGTCCTTTGTCCTTTTCGGTACTTCAGGATATTCTTGACCGCTGTCCGGTGTTCCTTGTTGGGATTACTTTGGTACCTTCCTACCAAACTTACGGCAAAGTTTACATCAGGTCGGTACACAGCATGGCATACATAATAGATCCTATGGCTGAGGCATAGGGTATGACACTCATCTCTTCTTTATCTTTTGCCGTGGTCGGGCATTGAGCGAGCTCAATTTCACACCTTGCAAAACAGGCAAGAACCCTTTCTTGGACTGATCCATTTGAACTTCTTCAAAATCTTATCAAGGTATGTGCTTTGTGAAAGACCTATGAGGCGTCTCGATCTATCCTATAGATTTTGATGCCTAATATGTAAGCAGCTTCTCCAAGGTCCTTCATTGAAAAACTCTTATTCAAGTAGGCCTTAATGATGTCCAAGAGTTCTATATCATTTCCCATCAAAAGTATGTCATCTACATATAATATGAGAAATGCTCTGAGCTCCCACTCACTTTCTTGTAAACGCAGGCTTCTCCATAAGTCTGCATAAACTAACGCTTTGATCATCTCATCAAAGCGAATGTTCCAACTCCGAGATGCTTGCACTAGCCCATAAATGGATCGCTGGAGCTTGCATACCTTGTTAGCATTCTTAGGATCGACAAAACCTTCCAGCTGCATCATATACAACTCTTCCTTAAGGTAACCGTTAAGGAATGCCGTTTTGACGTCCATCTGCCATATCTCATAATCATAGTATGCGGCAATTGCTAACATGATTCGGACGGACTTAAGCTTTGCTACAGGAGAGAAAGTCTCATCGTAGTCAATCCCTTGAACTTGCCGATAACCCTTAGCGACAAGTCGAGCTTTATAGATGGTGACATTTCCATCCGCGCCCGTCTTCTTCATAAAGATCCATTTGTTTTCTATCGCTCGCCGATCATCGGGCAAGTCTGTCAAAGTCCATACTTTGTTTTCATACATGGATCCTATCTCGGATTGCATGGCTTCAAGCCATTTGTTGGAATCTGGGCCCGCCATCGCTTCTTCATAGTTCGAAGGTTCACCGTTGTCTCACAACATGATTTCCGGACAGGGTTGCCATACCACTCTGGTGTGGAGCGTGCCCTTGTGGACCTCTGAGTTGGTAGCAACTTGATCCAAGTACCTTGATCATCATCATTAATTTCCTCTCCAGTAGGTGTAGGCACCACAGGAACATTTTCCTGAGCTGCACTACTTTCCGGTTCAAGAGGTAGTACTTCATCGAGTTCTACTTTCCTCCAACTTACTCCTTTCGAGAGAAACTCTTTTTCAAGAAAGGATCCGTTCTTGGCAACAAAGATCTTGCCTTCGGATCTAAGGTAGAAGGTATACCCAATGGTTTCCTTAGGGTATCCTATGAAGACACATTTTTCCGACTTGGGTTCGAGCTTTTCAGGTTGAAGTTTCTTGACATAAGCATCGCATCCCCAAACTTTTAGAAACGACAGCTTAGGTTTCTTTCCAAACCATAATTCATACGGTGTCGTCTCAACGGATTTAGACGGTGCCCTATTTAAAGTGAATGTAGCTGTCTCTAGAGCGTATCCCCAAAATGATAGCGGTAAATCGGTAAGAGACATCATACATCGCACCATATCCAACAGAGTGCGATTACGACGTTCGGACACACCATTACGCTGAGGTGTTCCAGGCGGCATGAGTTGTGAAACGATTCCACATTTCCTTAAGTGTGTACCAAATTCGTGACTTAAATATTCTCCTCCACGATCTGATCGTAAGAACTTTATTTTTCGGTCACGTTGATTCTCTACCTCATTCTGAAATTCCTTGAACTTTTCAAAGGTCTCGGACTTGTGTTTCATCAAGTAGACATACCCATATCTACTGAAGTCATCAGTGAGAGTGAGAACATAACGATATCCTCCGCGAGCCTCAACGCTCATTGGACCGCACACATCGGTATGTATGATTTCCAATAAGTTGGTTGCTCGCTCCATTGTCCCGGAGAATGGAGTCTTGGTCATTTTGCCCATGAGGCATGGTTCGCATGTGTCAAATGATTCATAATCGAGAGACTCTAAAGTCCATCGAATGGAGCTTCTTCATGCGCTTGACACCAATGTGACCAAGGCGGCAGTGCCACAAGTATGTGGGACTATCGTTATCAACTTTACATCTTTTGGTATTCACACTATGAATATGTGTAATATTACGTTCGAGATTCATTAAGAATAAACCATTGACCATCGGAGCATGACCATAAAACATATCTCTCATATAAATAGAACAACCATTATTCTCGGATTGAAATGAGTAGCCATCTCGCATTAAGCGAGATCCCGATACAATGTTCATGCTCAAACTTGGCACTAAATAACAATTATTGAGGTTTAAAACTAATCCCGTAGGTAAACGTAGAGGTAGCGTGCGACGGCGATCACATCGACCTTGGAACCATTCCCGACGCGCATCGTCACCTCGTCCTTCGCCAGATCTCCGTTTATTCCGCAGCTCTGTTGTGAGTTACATATATGAGCAACGGCACGGTATCAAATACCAGGAGTTACTATGAGTACCGGTAAGGTACACATCAATTACATGTATATCAAATATACCTTTAGTGTTGCCGGCCTTCTTATGCGCTAAGTATTTGGGGCAGTTCCGCTTCAAATGACCCTTCCCTTTGCAATAAAAGCACTCATCTCGAGGCTTGGGTCCATTCTTTGACTTCTTCCGATGGCGGCTTGCGGGCGCGGCAACATCCTTGCCGTCCTTCTTGAAGTCCTTCTTTCCTTGCCCTTCTTGAACTTAGTGGTTTTATTGACCATCAACACTTGATGCTCTTTCTTGATTTCTACCTCTGCTGACTTGACATTGAAAATACTTCAGGAATAGTTTTCACCATCCCCTGCATATTGTAGTTCATCACAAAGCTCTTGTAGCTTGGTGGGAGCGATGAAGGATTCTGTCAATGATTGCCTCGTCAGGAGGTTAATGTCCAGCTGGGACAAAGCGGTTGTGCAACCCGGACATTTTGAGTATGTGCTCACTTGTGTAACTGTTTTCCTCCATCTTACAACTATAGAACTTGTCGGAGACTTCATATCTCTCGACCGGGCATGAGCTTGGAAAACCATTTTCAGCTGCTCGAACATCTCATATGCTCCGTGTTGCTCAAAACGCTTTTGGAGCCCGGTTCTAAGCTGTAAAGCATGCCGCCTTGAGCGAGGGAGTAATCATCAGACGAGACTGCCAAGCATTCATAATGTCTTGGTTCTTGGGATGGGTGCATCACCTAGCGGTGCTTCTAGGACATATTGTTTCTTGGCTGCTATGAGGATGATCCTCGGGTTCGGACCCAGTCCGAATAGTTGCTGCCATCGTCTTTCAGCTTGGTTTTCTCTAGGAGCAGCGTTGAAGTTCATGGTGACATGGCGTTGGCCATTTGATCTACAAGACATTTTGCAAAGATTTAGACTAATGTTCATGATAATTAAGTTCATCTAATCAAATTATTTAATGAACTCCCACTCAGATTTGACATCCCTCTAGTCATCTAAGTGTTACATGATCCGAGTCGACTAGGCCGTGTCCGATCATCACGTGAGACGGACTTGTCATCGTCGGTGAACATCTCCATGTTGATCGTATCTTCCATACGACTCATGTTAGACCTTTCGGTCTCTTGTGTTCCGAGGCCATGTCTGTACATGCTAGGCTCGTCAAGTTAACGCTAAGTGTTTATGCATGTGTAAAACTGTCTTACACCGTTGTATGTGAGCGTAAGGATCTATCACACCGATCATCACGTGGTGCTTGAAGCGACGAACTTTAGCAACGGTGCACGTTAGGGGAACACTTTCTTGAAATTATTATAAGGGATCATCTTATTTACTACCGTCGTTCTAAGTAAACAAGATGCTTAAAACATAATAAACATCACATGCAATTATATAAAGTAGTGACATGATATGGCCAATATCATATAGCTCCTTTGATCTTCATCTTCGGGGCTCCATGATCATCATGTCACCGGCATGACACCATGATCTCCATCATCGTGTCTTCATGAAGTTGTCACGCCAACGACTACTTCTACTTCTATGGCTAACGCGTTTAGCAACAAAGTAAAGTAATTTACATGGCGTTCTTCAATGACACGCATGTCATACAAAAATAAAGACAACTCCTATGGCTCCTGCCGGTTGCCATACTCATCGACATGCAAGTCGTGATTCCTATTACAAGAACATGATCTCATACATCACAATATATCATTCATCATTCATCACAACTTCTGGCCATATCACATCACATGACAATTGCTGCAAAAACAAGTTAGACGTCCTCTAATTGTTGTTGCATCTCTTACGTGGCTGCAATTGGGTTCTAGCAAGAATGTTTTCTTACCTACGAATAACCACAACGTGATTTTGTCAACTTATATTTACCCTTCATAAGGACCCTTTTCATCTAATCCGCTCCAACTAAAGTAGGAGAGACAGACACCCGCTAGCCACCTTATGCAACTAGTGCATGTCAGTCGGTGGAACCTGTCTCACGTAAGCGTACGTGTAAGGTCAGTCCGGGCCGCTTCATCCCACAAGGAGTCCATCCTCCCCAAGGCACCTCGGAGGTGCCTTCCCCTCTTTGGACTCTCCCCTCTCCTTGATCTCTAGGCGCATGGGCCTCTTGGGGCTGGTGCCCTTGGCCCATATAGGCCAAGGCGCACCCCCTGCAGCCCATGTGGCCCCCCGGGGCAGGTGGACCCCCCCCCCCCCCGGTGGACCCCCGGACCCCTTTCGGCACTCCCGGTACAATACCGATAACGTGCGAAACTTTTCCGGCGACCAAAATAAGACTTCCCATATATAACTCTTTACCTCCGGACCATTCCGGAACTCCTCGTGACGTCCGGGATCTCATCCGGGACTCCAAATAACATTCGGTTTGCTGCATACTCATATTCATACAACCCTAGCGTCACCGAACCTTAAGTGTGTAGACCCTACGGGTTCGGGAGACATGCAGACATGACCGAGACGGCTCTCGGGCAATAACCAACAGCGGGATCTGGATACCCATGTTGGCTCCCACATGCTCCTCGATGATATCATCGGATGAACCACGATGTCGAGGATTCAATCAACCCCGTATACTATTCCCTTTGTCAATCGGTATTTTACTTGCCCGAGATTCGATCGTCGGTATCCCAATACCTCGTTCAATCTCGTTACCGGCAAGTCACTTTACTCGTACCGTAATGCATGATCCCGTGACCAAACACTTGGTTACTTTGAGCTCATTATGATGATGCACTACCGAGTGGGCCCAGTGATACCTCTCCGTCATACGGAGTGACAAATCCCAGTCTCGATCCGTGTCAACCCAACAGACACTTTTGGAGATACATGTAATGCACCTTTATAGTCACCCAGTTACGTTGTGACGTTTGGTACACCCAAAGCACTCTTACGGTATCCGGGAGTTACACGATCTCATGGTCTAAGGAAGAGATACTTGACATTGGAAAAGCTCTAGCAAAACGAACTACACGATCTTGTGCTATTCTTAGGATTGGGTCTTGTCCATCACATCATTCTCCTAATGATGTGATCCCGTTATCAATGACATCCAATGTCCATAGTCAGGAAACCATGACTATATATTGATCAACGAGCTAGTCAACTAGAGGCTCACTAGGGACATATTGTGGTCTATGTATTCACATGTGTATTACGATTCTCGGATAATACAATTATAGCATGAATAAAAGACAATTATCATGAACAAGGAAATATAATAATAATACTTCTATTATTGCCTCTAGGGCATATTTCCAACAAAAAAAGGTGGGAGGGCGGGAAAAACAAAGGCAACTTGGAATGGGGAACCGACAAATAACTCGAAGAGAAAAGCACCGGTTGAAATAATTAAGGAAAAAAATGCAAAGGCTTCGCACGAGTAGGATGGATACTCGATTATGGACTTCGGCTCCGAGAAGAAAAAGGGTGGGCGGCTGGGAAAAAGAAAGACCACTTCATACGGGGGAACAACATTGTTGAGAAAGAACTAAGGATTTATCTCGCAAAAGACGACCAGGGTTAAATGACTCGAAGAGAAGTGCGTTGGATGAAAAGAGCTGACATCACAAAGATAATAAAACCCACTACGTGATCCTAAAAATAATTGAAGGTGTAGAGGAGTAAGTCAAACACCTACATCAAGATTTCTCACAAGAGCGACGAAGGGGCGGAGGAGTAAATAGAATTCCTACTCTCTGATATAACTAGATTCCAAAAAAGTTTTTCTTCTAGACTCGACAACGGCCAACTACAAACAATCAAGGGGGATCCTATGGTTGGTCGAGGCTCTAATACCAACTTGTCACGCCCAATATGCGATCGTACCCAAGAGGAACTCGAAGGTCCCACCAAGGATAGAGCCGCATATTGAAACGCTTTTGCAACGTGGATATCATTACATCATACCATTACATAATAGTTGAGGATACATACAAGGCATACAAATGCCACAAGAGTACATCAAAACATCATACATGAGAACAACATCCGACTACGGATGAAACACAAATAGAAGCTCAAACGACGTCCACCCTGCTAGCCCAGGCTGCCGACCAGGAACCTATCCAAAGATCGACGAAGAAGAAGGGGAACTTCAAAACAAGTAAACATCGCTCTCATGTCATGATCATTGCATAACTGTACCTGCAACTGTTGTTGTAGTAATCTGTGAGCCATGAGGACTTATCAATCCCATTACCATGGGTATCAAGACTAGCAAAGCTTATTGGGTATGGAATGGACAAGTGGCGAGGTTGCAGCAATCGACTAAGATTGTGTGGTGGCTGACTTACGAGTACCGGAGTAAGGTGAGAAGCTACACAAACAGTCGCAAACTAGTAATGATCAAGAAGTGATCCTAAACTACTTACGTTCAAACATAACCCAACCGTGTTCTCCTCTCAAACTTCCCCGAAAAGAGACAACCACGGTTATGCATGCGGTTGGTCTATTTTAATCGAGTTTACTTCGAATTCACTACAACCGGTTATTAACAAATTCCCATCTGCCACATAACCCCGGGTACGGCTCTGAAAGTTTAAACCCTACAGGGGTGTCCCAACTTAGCCCATGACAAGGTCACAATCCGCGGAGACAATCCTCAATCGCGGGACATCCGATCAAACTCGGGATCTCGGTGCACAAGACATTTCGACAATGGTAAAAAAACCAACAAGACCCCTCGACGTGCCGGCACCCTAATAGTAGCTGCGCGTATCTCGTCTCAGGACACGACGGATGAGCTATGGTTACAGCGACCAAAAACCCAAAGTTGCCAAGGGGTGGCGCCGCAAGCTGCTCTAGTTTGGACCAACACTCATGAGGAGCACCGGCCCGGGGGTTGATTAAGAATCCTCGGGTGCTAGCCGGTCCCTATATAAGTTTTAGTGTTTATTAGGCAAATGGTAAAACCAATGTTGGGCCTTGCGGGAAGAGTTTTATCCAAAGTGAACTGTCAAGAGGGGCCCATAAACCCTCATCATGTTAGGGATGCAAAATCAAGGAACATAACACTGGGATGACTGAAACTTGGGCGGCAAGAGTGGAACAAAACACTAGGCAAAAGGACGAGCCTTCCACCCTTTACCAATTATATAGATGCATTAATTAAATAAGAGATATCGTGATATCCCGTGATATCCAAGATATCCATGTCCCAAAATGGAGCAACCTGCAATTGCACCAGCAACTAGCAACGCTATAAGAGGGGCTGAGAAAATCATTAACATAGCCAAGCAATGGTTTGCTAGGATGGTGGAAAAGGTTAGAGTCTATTTCATGGCAGTTTGGGAGGCTTGATAAACAAATGGTATGTAGCGCGACATAGCTATAGCATCGAGACAACTAGCATACCAAAGATAGTAGTGAGATCCAAGGTGACGGTCATCTTGCCTGAAGTTCCTCTAGGAAGAAGACCGAGTTCATGAAGTAGACGAACGGGCGAAGATGAACAAAGCATAGTCCAACGAATCCTCACGGTCGTAACAAAACATGAACTATCGAGAAGAAGCAGAACCGGAAAGAAGCAAACACATGGTAAACAAACAACACACAACATGACATGATGCTCAACCATGTACGATGCATGACAAGGCTATATGATGCTACTCATGGCAAGAGATGAGGCATACAAGAACAACACATTAACGCAAGTTTAAATGAGGTCGGAAACAACATAGAGCAATTCTGAAAAGTCCTCATATGCAAATTTCTAAATTGGTCCAGATCTTAATAACACATTATGCTGAAGTTGTTAAACAGCAAGTTAAAGTGCAGCATGACGATCTACGCGTCTTTCTAGTTAATTTACATATAAAGTTCATTTAATTCGGAGCTACGGCCTAGAAGATATGAGCAAAACAAGTTAAACATGGCATTGATGCAAAATGCGTACATACACAATCACAAACACTTCAAAGCATGGATGCAACATGACATGATGAAAATACATGCAAAACCAAGCAAGTTTCATATAGATCACGCTCGAAACAGAGCAACGGTTCAACACATACACATGAAACAAGTTCAAAGGAAAAGTTGTCCAAAACAGCAACTAGGCACTTTGCAATCAAAGAAACAATATGCTACAGGAAACATATGTGCACAAACTTGATATGGACTTAAATTACAAATTACATACTTCAAATATCATTAAGTTTCAGGTTGGCATCAAGATTAAACCATTATTATCAATGCAAGAAGCAACTTAATATCATAGATTAGGACTTGGTGAAAAACAAGGCATACATGTGAGCAGAAATAACATGTTGACATGTTGAAGGCATGAAACAATGATGCTACACTGCAAGATCATAGCAATCAAAAGTATGGCATTAAAGTACAAGTTAAGCATGGCAAAACATGGTTACTAAGCACCTCCATATAACTTCTATATCAATGGCATTCATCAAGACAAGATTGCAAGTTATAACAGATTCTTAGACTGAAAAACAGAGCGAGGCTGAAAACAGATTCATGATGCATACTCTAAGACAACAAAAGTATATGCTACAGGAACTTATCATGGCATCAAAGGGCGTGGAAAGCAAGCACATGTCAAGCATTACAAAACATGATCACTGAGCTACTGCTAGAAACCACAAGAACATGTTCAAAACTTCATGGCAAGATTGCAAATGATAACAGTTTCACAGACTTGGTGGAAATCAGTGAACATGGCAGAAACAGCGACATGTATACATGTTTGCAAGCTTGATTAACTCAACATAAAGCGTACCATAGAAAGTGAAGACAACCAACAGCAAGATGACATGTTTGTGCAACTACTAATGTCAAGTACATGGTCATAGGGTGCATAGAACACTAGCTATTCACATGGCAAAACTGAACTTACTGTTAATATGCTGACAGAAACATTATCTACAGTAGGCTATAAACACAAACAAGATCATGGATGTATGGAAAATAACATGGAAAACAAAAGATGCTTACTGGACATCTCCAAAATATGCATATATTGGATGGTAGCATCAAGCAAATATGGCATCACAATATAACAGATTCGGACTTGGTAGAAATTATTAAGTCACAGAAAATGGCAAACATCAAGTAGGCCACTTTACAAGCTTGTTTCAGTCAACACTTGGCATATCGAAATACGTGGATTGCACCGCTGCAAAGATGTCATGAATATGCTCCTAAAACATGCTGACATGATGCTCAAATGAAAATCACTGAAAAAGATATGAAAAAGACTAATAGGCAAGTTACAGAAGTTTCAGAAGATTATATCACTTAGAAGTTTTGCAATGTGGATTAAGGCATCAAGATGAGAAGCAACATGAATTCAAATGACACTATCTTATAGAGCATTCAGAGATGAACATTTTGACATATTATGCACACAAAACGGAGTAGTACACACAAAGTTACAAGCATCACAACATGCACACATAACGTTGCAGATCTGGGACTCGTTGGAATGTCACCTCGCGAAAACGGGATGAGGAGATCCGGGACGGTCGCGGCGTTGGATGGAGGGGCTGGTGGATCTGGTCCACTTGACCAGATCTCAACGGAGACGGTGACGTCGACCGGAGGCGACGGCGACGAAGGTCGACGGCGAGGCGAGCGGCGGCGGTGCGGTGGCCGAGTGGCGCGAGCGGCATCGCGCGAGGAGGCGGCAACAGCTGTGGTGAGCGGTGGCGTAGTTGTGACATGCAAGGCGGCGTGACGCGGGTGGCGAAAGGGCGGGCGGCGAGGTGGCGGCGATGGCGAGGCGGTGGCGCGGAGCATCGGCGGCGGAGCTCGGGCGGTGAGCGGGAGGCGGGGCGAATGCGGCCCAGGCAGGCGGCCTCGGGCTTGGGCGGCCAGCGGTGGCGCGGGACGAAGCGCAGTGGAGGCCACGTGGCGGCTGGCGATTGGCGCCGGGCTGTGGCGCAGATGTGTCCGGCCGTCGGCGGACGCGTCCGGCGGCGGGAGGAGGAAGGAGGCTAGGGTTTCGCCCGAAAATGAAGCAGGAGGGGCCTTTTATAGGTAGAGGGAGCTAGGAGAGGGCTATCGAGGAGCGGTTTTCGCCCACACGATCGTGATCCAACGACGGAGAGCATGGAGGGGGTTTAGATGGGCTAGTGGGATGTTGTGGAGGGGTGCTGGGCTGCAAAGAGAAGGAGGGCTTCGGTTAACGTGGTTAACTATTTGGGCATCAAACGTCCTCCAAATGGAACGAAATTTGACAGGCGGTCTACCAGTTGTATACCCAGACCACTCGACACATCTCAGCCCATTCCGAGAATTTTTTTTCTCCCATTCACGAAGCGAGATCTGAGAGGTGCAACGGGTGCATGTGAGAGTGCCGGATTCTGAAATGGACAGCGGAGAAAGTGACCGGATGCAAGTTTTGAAAAACATGCATATGAAATGCACATGATGACAAGGAAAAGTGCAACACGCAAGCAAATAACATGGCGACAAGGGCGAATAACTGGAAGACACACTACTAGGGAAAACCTTATACACATAATCTTAGCAGCAGCGCGGCACAAAAAGAAGCGCTTCTGCTAATTAGCAGTAGTGCGGGTTTTTAACCCTCGCTAATACTAAGTTGATAGTAGTAGCGTGGGTTTTTAACCCTTGCTACTACTAAGCGGTCTCTACCGTGCCCACCGACACATGCCATAGTAGTAGCGAGGGGTATAAACCCGCGCTACTACTAAGTTGATAGTAGTAGCGTGGTTTTATACCCCTCGCTACTACTAAGTAAGAGGTAGGTGAAGTCGCCATATCCTCGGCTGAATCCCCATCTCCTCCCCCAAATCCCTCCTCTCTTCCACCACTCATTACTCTCACTTTCCATACGCTCTCACATGGACCTATTGCCCATGCACCCATCCTCCTCCATGGCGCCGAAAGAGGCCGCCGCCTCGCACCACCGGCATCTAGGAGCTCGCCGGTCTTCCACCGACGTCTAGGAGGCCACCGCCCCGCGCCACCACACCGGAGTACCTCGCCACCGGTGACTAGCTCCGCTGCTCCCTACATCACCTTCCTCTCTCCCTCGATTTTCCTTTTCTCTCTCTCCCTCTGGTTTGACTCACCCTCCCATGTCCATGCCCGTGCAGGTCGTCGCCATGGATGACCCGGAGTTATCTGGCATGGTCGGGAAGAGAAGCCCCACGCCGCGGCCTGGCTTTGCCATAGAAACGGGCCCTCTCCAACAGCCACTGCTGGATCTGGTCTTCCGCTGTCCGTTCATGCCTCCGGCGACGCTAATCATCGCTAGATCTTACCATTGCTGCCATTGACAGCACGCACGGGATCGAGATTTTTTTTGTTTTTGAAAGTAATAGCAGTAGCGCGGGTATAAGACCCGCTACAGCTAATTAGCAGTAGCGCTATTTGCAACGCACGCTACAGCTAACCATGTATAGCAGTAGCGTGTGTCAACACGCGCTACTACTACAAGTTAGCTGTGGCGCCAGATCGAGAGCGCGGGCACCGCTCATCGATACACCCAAAAACCGCGCTGCTGCTAGGCTTTTCCCTAGTAGTGACACCTGGCGCATCGAACTTGGGGCATTACATTACTAGGCTTGATTCTTGACGGATCAATACTCATCTTACACACAGTGTTTTGATAGATCAGGTTAAGACTGCTAACACCGTCCATGAGGACTTGAGTGAGATGGTATTCATCAATGATTGGGTCGAGTAACAGGGCCGCCGAACCTCCATGACGGATACTAGTTGGGTGGTCCCTGCGATCGAAAGTGATCGGACAAGCCGACCATGGGTTGAATTTTTGGGCGACAGGCTCTATGGCGTAGATTCCCTTAGTGCGCGCTTGCACTCCCTCTTGGGGATATGTGTGACATATATCATGTTCACTGTTTTCACCTCGGGGAGAAATTTCTTCTGTCCCCCTGTGTTCGGTGGACGGGGCTCATCATCTTCCTCGCTTTGAGGCCCTTTCCCCTTGTGTTCCATATTTAACTTACGGGCCTGTTTAAAAACCTAGCAGTTTCTGTTAGAGTGGTTGGCAGGCTTGTCGGAGGTGCCATGAATCTGGCAAGGCCTATCTATTACCTTATCCAAATTAGATGGCCTTTGAATGGCTTCTTCTGTTGACCGGGTTTGGAGCCACTGAATCCGGCGTTGACCGCTGTATCTTCAGTTTCTTCATTGTTATTCCGACACTTGTTTTTGTTAAGTCGTGTCCTTCTGTTGCCATCCCTGGCTTCAGAGGTGCCAGGGTCACTGGTACTGTTGCTTCTACGAGCCAACCAGCTATCTTCGGTTGCACAGAAGCGAGTCATAAGTGAAGTAAGAGCTGCCATAGTCTTCGGCTTTTCCTGACCGTGGTGTTGGGCGAGCCATTCATCAAGGATGCTCGGTTTAAAGGCCGCTAAGGCTTTGTCGTCCGGACAGTCGATGATTTGGTTCTTTTTAATTAAGTACCGAGTCCAGAGTTTGTGGGCTGACTCTTCGGGTTGCTGGACTATGTGACTAAGGTCATCAGCGTCCGGTGGCCGGACATAAGTACGTTAGAAGTTGTCTCGAAAAGCATCCTCCAAGTCTTCCCAGCTACCAATAGAGTTTTCTGGGAGGCTGTTCAACCAGTGACTCGTTGGTCCTTTTAGCTTTAGGAGGAGGTATTTAATGCCGTGGAGATCGTCTCCGTGAGCCATGTGAATATGGAGCAGAAAATCTTCAATCCATACAGCGGGATATGTCGTTCCATCGTATGCTTCAATGTTTACGGGTTTAAACCCTTTTGGAAACTGGTGCTGCATTACCTCATTGGTAAAGCACAAGGGGTGTGCGGCGCCTCTGTATCGGGCAATGTCACGATGGAGTTTGGATGACATCTGTGTTTGATGTTCGGACCAAGTTTGGTTATGCTTATCGCGCCAAGCTTGATGGCCATCGTCTCTTGTTGGGGCATGTCACCTTAATCCGTAGATTGATCTAGTCTGACCGGCTCTATTGTCCAGGTCCTGACGTAAGTCGTAGGTATAGCCCGGAGCTGCTACCTCTTTGCCTCGACAAGGGAAAAGCCTAGCAGCAGCGCGGGTTCTAGGTATATCAGTAGCGCGGGGGCCGGCGCTACTGATAAGGCGCTACAGCTAACGCATAGCAGCAGTGTGTGTACGCCCACGCTACTGCTATACAAGTGTAGCAACATCGTGCTGTATGGAAGATCGCTACTGCTAATAGCTGTAGCGTGCTTTGCTTGGACACGTTACTGCTACTATCACGCTGCTGCTAACTTTTCTCCACTCGCTACTGCTAATTTTAGTAGTTTTTGACTTTTTATGCATATTTGTTTTGTATTTGAACAGGCTTTATACAAGAATCTTTAGCACATACAAATGTCATCATCAGACACATAGAAATGGCTGTTGAACGACAAATGTAATCATAGCATATACATACAAATAGTCTCATCATAATCATCATCCAACACAAAGTGGTATCTCGTCATCATCTCGAAAATAGCGATACATGCAAGTCTCGAATACGTGCAACTACAACGTCATCCATCCAAACAATGATATATGCGAGAAGAGCTATCACTATGAGTGAGAGCGGAACTATGCAGTACATGACGAGGCGGTTACGATTCCTCTCTCGCGCTAGCTTGAACCTCAAGTAACTAGCTTGTGCTTCTTTTCTGCTTTTGAAGCCTTTATGGCTGGCACCCGAGACCCCATTCACTTGCGCCTGAAACTCATGCCACTCATTGTACACCCCCGGAACCTTCTCTTTGTACACGACATAGCACTGCCATCTGGCCATCAAGAAGCTAGGTACCTGTTAGAGATGCATCTTCATCAAGAGGATGTACAATCATATGCAACAAAATATACTAGAGCAACACGAAAAATAAAGGGTTAGCAACTGGATGCAACATATAGTACGCAAACGAATTAACTAGAGGTACGTAGGTCATCATACCCAAACTAACAAAGTAGCATTACGCAAGTTCAGCAGGGACCGTGGACATCACAAAGTTTCATCGCTACAGAAAGTATACAAGTTCAATCGACCCATATCATCATTATCGGCATCGTAAATCACTAGAAGTTCCATCCTTCCATATCATCGAGGATGGACCCTGGCTTCTTGAACGGCGTGAGGTCATGATGTTGCATGCCTATGCGAGTTCGGATGTCAGCTCGCGATATAGGGCCATGGTGGAACATCCCCTTCTCATTGACGACTTCTTTCATGATGATCATCACAATGTCCCTTTGGATGCGAAAGAAGTCATCTCTAAGTTTATAATCCGCTTCTCCATGAGATTCTACCCACTTGTGGATATGATCATCATTTCTGTTTGTGATGCGAAGCTTTTGGTGATCCGTGCTGAACTCAGTCATGAGATGGAGGATGTATAATCCTTCTTTCTTGCTTGGTTTTGGGACATGGATGCAGCAGAAGTAAGTTTTATGCGTGAAACCCATCTTCTTATTCCTTTGTTTCCTGATCTGCACGTGGCCACCTCTAATGCTGAAGCCTTGGAGAGCATCATCTAGAATATTCATTATGTGGGTGTAGTCCTTCTTCTCATAGTCTCTGGAAGGGTCGAATTACACGGCGTGGGACACTCGCGGGTAAAGAACGATAAGGACGGCGCGCCCGTTGCGGCAGGGAAAAGACACCTCAAATTATTCTCCATATGAGCGAGAAGGAATGATTGAAATGTACGAAAGGGTTTTCCGAAACTGACTTACTTTGGATGATAAGGCAGGAGGACAATTTCCTAGTCCTTATTTGGTACCATGAAGTTTTGGAGGTACTCCCTAGCAGTTTCACGCTCAAAGTCGCCGAGGCTCAAGAAAGACTCGTGCATGTAGTACGGATCCGCCACACAGATTTGCGAGACTTCTTCTCTCTTCATGACGGAGCTCATATGTAGCGCAAAAAGGCGGACGATTGTAAAATTGAGCCGCCTTGTCAGAAACATCTCAAAGATATGGTCAAACCGCAGGAAGAACACCTCCGCGGGCCATGTGTCCACGTAGCACTTCCCCTTAGTCACACGATCCGCGTATGTCAGATATCATGGATCCTTCGAGGTTAGTAGGCTTTTCTCAGTCGACAGCACATGGTCGTGCAGTCTCCTGAGATTCCCTGATAGTGCCTCCAGCGGTTTTGGCGGTAGCATCGGCTGGCCTGTGAGATGGAACATGGTTACACCTTTCATGGGTACATGCTCTTCAGAATCCATCGTCTAGCTGCTATGTGCTCTGGCTTGTTTGGAGGCAGCTATCTTCCCCGGTCTCTTCCTCTCCTTTTTTTGGGCACACCTTCCAGACCCTTCCTTAACCCCTGCCCCAGCGTTGCGGGCTAAGCACTGTACGACCCCCGGCTAGTTGAGCCTGTGTTGAGGAGGCATCTTCAGGCGTGTCCTATGAGGATTTCATGAAGAGAGACTTCTTCCAGGCCCTGCTACGACCTTCCCGCTGGGTAGATCATCCATATCCTCATTAGCATGTTGATAGCCTGATTCGTCATATGGTTGACTCATCATATCTAAGTCACGCTCATACGCGTTTCTATTGAGGAAAGCCATTGGGTCGACCTCCGTCTCATCATCCATTCTCTGTTCTACAGGACCGATTACATCAGCTAGTACTATTGCACCCCCTTCATCACGTCGCCCGCTGCTCTCGCCCGACACTACAGGAGCGGGTAATTGCGTAGGCGGGGTGGTGGTCTCCGCACATGCTTGTTGATGTGTGGTGATTGGTGTGCTCTCGGCCGGCTCCAGACGAAGAAGATTCTTCGGCCATAGCAGCACCCAACCCTTGCAGCTTCCAATCCGTGGCGTGGTCTCGTCGTCCTCTCCCACATGCCATACTGGAGGAGGCAAATCCTCGTGCCCCGATTTCACACTCGACAAGTTAACCCTGATGTGCCTAGCGGGGATAGGCTAGTTGTGGAACGTGGGTTGCAAGGGGTTCATTATCACCCCCTTTCCCATGTCCACCTTTTGGCCTTTGATCAAGTAGAGTATGGTGCACGGGGTTTCGTAGGCCTGCAAACACATGTATGTGGCGTAAAACATCCGAAAGGCAACAAAAATGGAATATTCCATATATATATATATGTTCGTGTGATATGTAATTACCGTGATGGCTTCGAGCTCAGCCAAAGAGGAAGGCCCACCTAGCGCGCCAGAGACTGAGGACGGGCTGCAATGAGCGGAAGCGAGTGCGAGAGGAGGCCCGGTTGCGTGAGCAAGTGATAGTGCGGTGGTGTTGTTGTTCACGGAGTTGCTCGCGACGAAACTGGGCAATGGGAAATCATGTACCGTCTTGTCTGGATTTTCCTTCGTCTAGTTGATGATAGCTGGAACCATGTTAGTAGCGAAATCATTTTTGCAGGCAGTTACAGCTGCATTGACTACCTGCTGTAGCAACTCGTTTTTCTCCTCGGTTGTTTTTTTCGCGTCCTTAGCTGCTTTTTTCTCGACCGCAATCTTCACCTTCTCGTCGAGGTCCGCCTGACTAAACTTCTTTTCTGTTTCTTGTCCTCCGGGCCCTCATTGTAAAACACCTTCCACGTGGCGCCATCTCCAGCGCCATGCACATGACCATATTGTGGCCGCTGGCCCAAAAGGAGTTCCTTAAGTTCGTTCAAGGCCCGTTTCAGAGGGGTGTTCCACTTGGGCCTCATCGGAGAAGTAGGGCTTTCAGCTGCAAGCTGGTGTTGCTTCTCCTGCAGAAGGAACGTGAACCGTTTAGGAATGTGTAGTCGACTAGATCTGGAGCTAAATGTAACATGGTAAAATAATAATTACTAGTAGTCTAATCAATCTCCTCGTTATCTGGTCCGTGTAAAAAACCTTATTTTCCTTGTCCCACTTGTAGCGGGCCCTGATGAAGTCATGCTCCAAGGGGTTGGTGAACTTCAGGAAGGGGTCTGGGATACCCGCGGCTTCACGTTCCGCGTTCTCCTTATCCCATATGGGCCTTTTACCGAGGTAGAAGCGGCTTCGGAGGCGATGCTTCACCGTGTTCCTTTGCCGAAGGCTCTTGAATTTCGCAACCTTAGCCTTGGCTGCCTCGGTAGCGCAAGTTTCCTTGAAATTTTTGAACTCCTCTTCCGTAAGTGTCGGATTTTCCTCCAGAATCTTGGACAGGGGTTCCTCAGACTCAATAGCTCGTTTCACCCTCCCTTTCCAGGAGGCCAAATTATTGCTGAACATCCCATGGCGTGATTGTTAATCTTTTCCATTTTCGGATCATCCCATGGTCTTGCAAAGACTGGATTATTTCAGATCCAGATTCTTTTGACAAGGAGACAATGAAAACAAAAAAAATACAGACTGGCAAAATGGAGCGTGGTTTGTAGGCCTAAAGACAAAGGTTCTATTGGCATTCATGACCTGCAAGTCAAGAATTACGCCTTACTTAGTAAATGGTTGTTCGGACTTCTTACTGAGGATGATGTTTGGCAAGCCCTGCTGCGCAACAAGTATCTATGCCAAAAAGCTCTGTCTCAGGCCTACTGTAAACCTGGTGATTCACACTTTTGGGCAGGTGTAATGGCGGAAAAGAAACATCTTTTCCGCTATGGATCTTTCGCGATTAAAGAAGGGTCTGAGATTCGTTTCTGGGAGGACATCTGGCAAGGCAATGCCAGTCTGCGAGAAAAATATCCAGCTCTGCATTGTTTGCGATAAAAATGAAAATCTAGCGTAGGTGCGAAGTTCCTTTCCACCAGATATTTTATTCAGACGGGATTTGATTGGCCTCCGTCTTGTGTCATGGCAACATCTTTTGTCCCGATTGGATATGATTAATCTGACACAAGGACGAGATGTGTTCCGCTGGAACCTCACTACATCTGCGTCCTTCACAGTCAACTCGATGTACCGTGTGCTCACGCATTCAGAAGCCCAATGGATAATAACAAGAACATATGGAGATCGAAGATTCCACTGAAAGTTAAGATCTTCATGTGGTATCTTCTGAAGGGAGTGGTGCTAACCAAAGATAACCTCACCCGTCGTAGCTGGCATGGAAGCAAGAAATACGGCTTTTGTACTCTTAACAAGACAATCAGACACCTCTTTTTCTACTGCAAGTTTGGACGTTCAACGTGGTCAATCATCCAATTAGCGTATAATCTTTATCCACTCATAGGTGTTGCCATTTGGTCACTGGCTGGACGGTATTCCTTATAGATTCAAAAGGCTAATAAGAGTGGGAGCGTATGCCTTATTATGGTCGCTTTGGCTATGTAGAAACGATCTGATTTTTTATGACAAAAATTCTTCTCCTTTGCAGGTTATTTTCCATTGTACGCAATCGCTTCGTACGTGGTCTATGCTTCACCGTACGGAGTTCCAACCGCTGTTCAAAGCGGTATGTACGCAATTGAAGTGAGTGACGATGGAGGGTTTTTTCCCAACATGGGCGGCAGCGTAACCTCCGTATTTGTCCATCACCTCCTTCAACATAGGCATAGTGAGATGGTCCTATTTGAATCTACTAGTGCCGATATGTCATCTTTTTATTTTCTTTTAGATTATTTGTGTTTGGCTGTGTGCATCCTAGCTATGTAGAGCCCGAGTGTTGCTCATCATGATTTGTATCTTCTTGATGCTACGTTTTGAGTTAATAAAAATGACCTTTATCAAAGAAAAAAATGCCAGACAGTTTTGCTTGGCCAAGTGATGGATTGGGCTTGTACATGACGAGACTGGTGTATGCCAGATTGTACTTGGGCTTAACTCGATCTCCTCACTTTTAACACATCTTGCGCAGTTGGGCCATCCTCAAATGCAAAAATATTAACCCTAAAAAGAATGCAAGAATATTAAGGGCGCCGCTACGCGTCCGCTGGCGTATGTATTAGAAACATCCGCCACCCGAAGATCTGTTGGATTAGACAGCTCACAGTCGTCGGATGCAACCATCGCCCGCAACTGACGAGGTCATTATTTCCTACAACAATAATTCTGTTTCAGAAACAGAATCCCCAGTCCTCGTCCAGGCACAGCTCCGCCCAGCGCGGCGGCAGTAGCCACCATTGCAATAATTTCTGCCACCAGCGCTCGGGGGCACCTTGTCCTTCAGCGCAAAAATCCTGCAACAACATGGTGCACCACATCTCGCGGCAGATGCTGGGATCCGACGCAGATTGAGCTCGCCGGGGGCCGCCTCTTCCAGAACAGTCGCGTCCATCATTCTCAGCTCCGACCGCCGCCGCGGGGCTTCCTCCGCGAGCTGGAGTATCATCCTGGTTCACAAACCCTCCGGTTGTGTTTCCTGAAACTACTTCTACTAGATCAAATCAGGGCAGCTGGGTGAGTTTCCTGACTCTGATAAAAACATGAGCACTTCTGTGTCTCTGAAAGTCATGGAAACCTATGTATTAGAAACATAGCTACAATTTCGTATTTGTTTCAGGTGTATGGCAGCTAGAAATTCGTTTTTGTTTCATGTGTGTGATTGGAACCAAGGCAAATCCCCCCATACCTGTCTGCTTGTTCTATCTCTCCAAAACATGATCCCCTCTGTTACTTGTCATTTATCAACCTATGATACAATTTTGAATGTGTGTGGTTATGTGAGAAAAGGCCATTGACTGAGAATTTATGTGCAATTCAAGCTGAAAAACCATGATAGATGTATCTGTGTACCTGGATTTCTGAAACAACAGTAGAACTATTGATACCATGTAGAGGAAAAAATACTTTCACACAACACCTCTCTATTTAGATGAAAAAACATGTGCATTATTTCAGGGATCTGGTGCTGAAGGGGAAGAGAGCTATGTCCAAGGGAACTTTTCTGTCGATAATCATGAAGATTCAAAGGGGTTGTTGCATGTTGATGATGTGATGCAAGATGATGCAGATGATGGAGATGTTTCATCGCAGCCACCATCGGCCTATGTTGGTATGGTGTTTGACACAATTGAGGATGCCCAGAAATTCTACAATGACTATGCCTTCAAGTTGGGGTTCGGCACACATATATCTTCTACAGAGTACAACCAAAAGAGAGGCCAGAAGCAAGAGGATGCAATAATGATCTAGAGGGTCTTCGGGTGTGTGCATGCTAGAAAGCCCGATAAACCGGAAACAAGTAGCACCTCAGAGAGCATTGCGACAGCAACAAGCAACTCCAGCAGGCGGCCTGGTGCTGAAATGGATGTGACAAGAACACATCAGAAGAACAGGATTCTCCGTCATGATTGTAAGGCACACATGAGTATTGGTCTTAGGGAGGGGAGATTGACGGTCACTTGCTTTGTTGCGGAGCATACACATCCACTGATGAAACAACCAGAGTGTGTTAGATACTACCTCTCGCATCGCAAAATACCTGCTGAGGATTATGAACTCTTGTTGACATTGCATGATATTAACCTATGAAATGCAGATTGCATGAGTTCCATTGGTAGGATACATGGAGGTGACCCGAGGATATTGTTGTATGTGAAGAGGGATGTTGTGCATGAACGTGCAAATCTCTGGGAAGCGATAACATAGCAAGACATGGATATGATAGCGAAGTACTTTGAGAGGAGGAAGGCCGAGAATCCAGAGTTTTTCTTTGCGAAGCAAAAAGATCCTGCCACGAACTCTGTGACTGCATTGTTTTGGGTTGATGGGAGGACAAGGGCGATGTACCAACTTTCTGTACCAATTAGTAAAAAATACTAGTGGCGTGATAGTAATGGCGCACCGGTAGTGCGCCATTAATGGCAAAACCGGTGCGCCATTAGTAGGCCTTTTCCTAGTAGTGAACATGCCCTTTGGTCCTATAGTTGGTATCAACAACCACCTCCACACCATTTCACTCGGATGTGCCTTGTTGCTGGATGAGACTATTGAAACATTTAAGTGGGTCTTTGAGAAGTGGATGGTTGCAATGGACAATGAGCATCCAAAAATAATAATGACTAACCAGGAGCAAGCAATGGCAACATCTATAGAGCAAGTGCTCCCAAATACTTGCCATAGGTGTTGCAAGTTTCATGTGTTTTGCAACCCGCGTTCTAAGTTGGGGAGGCTGTTGAGCAGAGATGAGGCGTTTATAGATGTGTTTTACACTTCTATCAACAACTCAAACACGGTTGAAGAATTTGAGGAAACATGGCAGCAGATGTTGCATTCTTTCGAGGTTGCTAAAAACAAACACTTGAAGAACATGTGGTGAACAAGACATATATGGGCTCCAGCGTACTTCAAGAACAATTTCTTCCCATTCACAAGCAGACAGGTAGATTCGAGGGGCTCAACTCATATTTCAAGAAAATGATTCGTCCAGCTGATTCTGTATGGAGGTTTGTGCCATAGTACGAACTGTGCCAGGAAACTGTGCTTGATTGTGAGGACAATGCGGGCTTCACTGGTGAAATGATTGCTCCTCCACTATACTCTCGGTAAGCTAGCTTCACTATACCAAAGCAAAAAATCCAAAATAATATTTTGTCATGATTTGTTTTGTGAACTTTGCTTCTTTTTGTGATGTTGCAGATACAACATTGAGAGCCAAGCTGCTGGTTACTACACACACAACGTCTTTGGCAAGTTCCAGAAACAAGTGACTGTGTCTACCGGCTAGGGTTTGTCGTTCTAAAAAAATAGGTGGGATGGGGATCAAGGATCTCCATAAGCAAAATGTTAGCCTCCTTGTTAAATGGTGGTGGATACTTGAAACAAGTATTGGTTATGGCAACGTATTGTCCGAGCTAGATAATTTAAGAACAAAACGGTTGCTAATATCCACAGTCATTTCTCTGACTCTCCATTTTGGAAGGCTATCATGAAGGTCAAAGAGACATATATGGTTGGGAGGAAGATAAATGTCAATAGTGGGAATCTGGTTAGGGTCTGGCATGACCCATGGGTGGTTAATATTCCATTGCGTGATCATTTTCCTGTCATGTTTAAAATTTGTGAGGGCCGGGACTGTACTCTTGCTTCTTTTGTGGCGAATAACTATAAGCTTGGCTTTAGGCGGAGGCTGGTTGGTGATTTAGGTGATCAGTGGGAATGGGTGACTTCTCGCCAGAAGTATGCCTCTGAACAACTCCCTAGACACTGTTACTTGGGCACTGGATAGTAATGGGAAATTTACTACTAAGTCGGTTTATGGGTGGCTGGAAAGGAATATGTTTGGCCCCAATTATAAATGGGTACGGAAAGCTACGATTTCTTTGAAAATCAAAATCTTCCTATGGCAGCTACTTCAAAATGTTGTACTTACGCGGGATAATATGCGAAGTACGAATTGGCCTGGGAATCCCGCGTGTTCTTTTTGTACGGAAGTGAAGACTGCGAATCACCTATTCTTCACCTGCTCGTTTGCACGCACGGTTTGGGGTGTGTTGGGATTGACGGCGGGGGCTTCATGCTGCCCTCGATCTCTCTGGCAAAGCTGGGCTTGGTTATATCAGTTTTTCCCGGAAGGGAAAAAGTTTTATATGATGATCATTGATGCCATTTTTGGGGGATTTGGTGCATTCGTAACAAAGTCACATTCGACAAATATGATGTTTGCACTCCGGTGGAGGCTGTTTCCACTGCTTGTTTGTTTATATTGTATTGGGCATGACTGCTTAAAGGAGACGACAAGACGGAGTACCAGGCTGGGGTTAAGAGGCTGGCTCAAGCTTCTACTGTTCTGGCGGACAAAACCTACCCGTGCGGCAGGCTTCTTCTGGGTGATGGAGCTGGGATCTAGATCGGCTAAATTGCTGCACTGCCTAGTTTAAACTTGTTCCACTGGGTCTTCATCTAGTACTTCTTTTTCTTGCTGGTCCATCGTTTCTTTTTGAGACAAGGAATTAAACTAGCAGTGCCTTCTTGTCCTAGCTAGCTAGCTTGGATCCATGGACTCCTCGCAAAGAAGGGCTGGATCCATGGAAGACGCTGTCGAGCATGTTGAGTATAAGATTATTAGGAAGTATAGGATAGACTAGGATTTGGTCCTGTTTTGTCTTGTACTCTAAATTGGTCTTTGTACTTCTATATGTATATATGTCCACGAGGCTTAAGCAATACAACGAACTATTCCACCAAACCTCTCTCTCCCTTTTAACATGGTATCTATCGCAAGTCGGTCATAAACCCTAGCCGCCGCCGCTTCCGCACCTGCGCGCCGCCCCCGGGGCGGTCGGCCTCCATGACCGCCGCCGGGGCCCGCGCCGCCCGTATCTAGGGTTCGTCCGCCGGCCGTATTGGCCGGCTGCCCTAGAGAGTCTTTTTCCCGAGCCCTTGCTTCGGGTTTTTTCGCTCTCTCGCCGGTCGTTTTGATCGGCGTTTACTTTTTGGTTTTCCGATCTAAGATCGGTTTGCATCGCCCGCCGCCGCCGTCGACACCTCGCGCCTCTACTCCGACATTGGCGTGACCGGCCAGCTACTTCACCGACCCGACGGCCTCGCGTGACAGGCAGCCCTAAAGGCCGTCGTCCACGCGCCGGCCCGCCCGTCGCCCTGCGCCGGCTGTCATCGCCCTGCGCCAGCTGTCACCGCCCTGCTCCAACCGGGACTCCTACATCACCCGACCCGGCGGCCTCGCGCCATGCGACGGCCAATCATAGCCGCCCTGTCGCCCACCGTCGTCGGCTTCATCTCGGACTCCGCCACCACCCCGTCTCCACCGAGTGGCGTCCCCGACCTCGCGCGCGATCGGCTTGATCAACCGCTCGCCGCCGCGATCCGCCTCATCTACGCCGCGCGACCGACCTGGCCCGTCAGTTACGCGCGCCTCCGCAGGTCCCGTGAAGATCGTCTTCGAGTTCAGCGCGCCCCTCCGCCGATCGAGCAATGGGCTGCCGCTGCGTCGCCCCGTCGGGCCGCAGCGCCGCCGTCCCGTGGTTCTTCTCCCGGCTGCACCGACCCGCGTCACCGCTGCGTCGCCTCTTCGGGCCGTAGTGCCGCGGCCCGCGGTCTACCGCCGCCCCGAGGCCGTCCGCTCCAGGCCGTCCCCATGGCTGCACCGACCCTCGCGCCGCCGCTGCGTCGCCCCATCTTGCCGTAGCAATCGTGGCACGCGGTCCACGCCACCGTCTCGAGGCCCTCCACGTGGTTGCACCACCCCGCGCTCCGCGCCCCTTCAGGCTGTAGCACCGCGGCCCGCGGTCCCTGCGACCATCCCGAGGTCTTCCGTCGTCGCCCCGACCTGCCCGCCGCCGCTGCGTCGCCCCTTCGGGCCGTAGCGCCGCGGCCCGCGGTCCACCACCGTCCCCGCGCGTCGACTTCCCGTGGCATGCGCCGCACCACCTCCTTTGGCACGGGAACGCCACTGTCCGCGCCGGTCTTCGTCACGCTGTCAGGGTTCTTCGCCTACTTCGAGCATCGCTGCCGTGCTCATAACCTAGCCGCCGCCGCCGCCCGTCCACCCCGTTCGTCTTCATCCGGCACCAGCCCATCGCCAGCGTCGCCGTCATCTACCCCGACCGCTTCATCTACTCCGACAACCGCGTGCGAGATTGGCCCCGCGCCAATTGGTGCCGCAACCGTCGTCGAGTCCTTCTCTGTTGGCCTCTCCGACTTCTTCCACATGTCGTACAGCTTGTGCAGGTCCCAGTCTACGCATGCCCAGTGCTGGCAACACCGCCACATGCCTTCGTCCACGACGTGTCCCCGGGCCTGGCATGCCTGGCGGCGCTTCGTCAACTTCGCTTTCATCCGTCTACGCATGCCCGGTGCTGGCAACACCGACACGTGCCTTCGTCCACGATGTGTCCCCGGGCTTGACAAACCCGCCGCGACGCGTCGTCAACACCATCATCCTTCCGGCGCACCACTACCTCGACACCACTTCGCCCACGACTAACTCGGCGCCTCCTTGCGCCCGCGGCTCCACGGCGACTTCCTCGACACCGGCCACCCCGACTCGACATCGACCACGGCATTCTTCGCACGGCTACCTCGATCACGGCTCCACCACACACGCTCTCGGCTACATCGACAAATGGCACAAAGGACTATCGCCTTGCTTGAGCAACCTCGTCGGTTGCCACTCTGATCCAGCCACGACTCCGTGATGCGTCGACCGTTACGACTATGGGGGGGTGTCTGTCGGCTTGCCTTCAGATTCTTCTTCAGTCTCACCGTCTGCGTCGCTACCGTTGTGACTGCGGGGGATGTTGAGTATAAGATTATTAGGAAGTATAGGATAAACTAGGATTTGGTCCTGCCTTGTCTTGTACTTCAAATTGGTCTTTGTACTTATATATATATGCACACGAGGCTCAAGCAATACAACGAACTATTTCACCAAACCTCTCTCTCCCTTTTAACACAGCAGGCCAGCGAATGGGCGCTCCTCACGGCCTCCTACGCCGCCAACTCCGCAATCTTCCACGCAGTCGACCGCTACCTCGTCCCCTGCAGCCAGGTAACGACGAGTCCACAACCAGTGATTCTCCTGTGTTCCGATCCACTACTACGATCCGTTGGCTCTTGGCTGGTTGCTGCATACCCCGATCAAATCTTTTATCCGGGTTCATCCTCTGCTGCAGTCCGTCTTTAGGCGGTGCGACCAGCTGACTGACGCGGATCCAGCCGAGGACACCACCCTCTGGATCGGGATGCTGTGCTGCGCCACACTCGAGGCGGCCACGGCCGTGCTAGCGTTGCGGCTCCCGTGCCACCGTCGCTGGGTCCGCCCCGCCTTCGCCTACCTCGCGCTCGCGCTCACCATCGTCGTCCATTGCATGTACGCCGTCGCCGTCGCAGCCCGCCTCTTCCTCGTCGAAGACCCACAAGACCTCTTCATCACGATCTTCTGCACCGTGGCCCTCGTCTTCTTCATGGCGGGCGACATCAGCAGCTTCCTGGCCCTCTTCCATGGAGGCGAGGTGTAGGACTGAGAAGCAGGGCAAGCTGTACGTTATCGACTATATAGTAGTATATGATCAGACATAATTCATAAGCTTATGTATGTCCAGCTTCCGCATAGTCGATGTTGGTGAAATTGGTACTGCAGTTTACATTCATGAACTCATGTTGTACCCGGTGTTGAGAACTGTTACTCATTCATTCTCTATGAACCGGTGGCCGGTCTATCAATGTAATCCATGTGGGTTCCAAATGTCGGTTTGGTCCGGATTTTTCCACTCGTGTGAGATTGTTTAGTACTGTACACGTGCGTGCATATCGATCATGGGTGCTTTCCAACATGTGAGTGTGCACACGTGACGTGCAGTCCTACATATCGTTAGCCATCCATGGTAAGGCATACTAGCGCTGTTCGTTAGCTCGGATCGAACCTCAGTCACGACTCAACTTGGTGAACTGATTCAAGAATAATGCTAACGTTGCTGTATCTCGTACTACGGTTGACAGGATGTAGGCCAACGACCTAACACGTCTTAGTCTAGTCCTGCTTCTCTAGCACACCCACATACATATTCTGTGGAGCGTTGTTCTGTAGCGAGGTAACCCAATGAGGAAGGCCATAAAAAAAAGATGATTGCACGGTGATAATGTACTCTAAAGTTCGTAAATCTTATGTTTTTTTAAAAAAGGAGGATTACCTCCAGCCTTTGTATCTGGATGATGCATGCAGTCATTTTATTAATTATTTTCAAAGACCTTACAAAGCATTATATCAGTAAGCTTGAAGCCATCATCTAGGCGACACCTGTTGCTACTCCTATCCCCTTGATGCAGGGGTGCCGAATGTCCGAGCCTAATACCAAACAGACATCACACCAAAACCTAACATCTAATGCCGGATGCCCCATCCCAGCCACATATGCCGGGAATGGGTCACACACCGGTCCGGTGCACTCACCGAGGCTACCGCCGCCGTCATCCACCTAACCATCTTCAGAGCAGGTACTGGCGCAAAGACCTTGCCAGGTCAGCTGTCGACGCCACCACGGCGCCAGACGGCGCCACCGCCCTACGCGGGGCCATCACGCCACGTCCAGCGCCGAGACCCCGCTGCTCCATGCCGCCGAGACTCGTCGACACAAGAGAAGGCACGCCACACCACCTCATGCCTCTTCCATCCGGCGCCGCTCCACAAATGATGCCCCCAAGAGGGAACACGACACCACAACGCCGCCATCGTCCGATCCAGTGATCTTAGGATTTCTACCGGAGCGACACGAGCAGTTTGACCATAGATGCTTGGGGATGCCTTCATCAAGGTAACGACGTAGACGCCGCCATCGCCCGCCATGACCGGAGTTGGCTCGGTTCTCATCGGCGACTATGTCTCCCCAACTTGCCGCTGGTGCTAATAGTGGAATCCAAGATCCGTTACTACCAGCCTGGCCAATCGCCTTCGGTGGAGAAGACAGCCACCACCATCATGCCTGGGCCAAGAGACCCGGACGTCCTCGTGCCGCGAAGATTACCCGGGGGGGATCTCCTCTTGCTGTTGTCGAGACGAGGCGCAGCTGCAGTGGATCTCGATCTAAACCCCTCGGGCCCAGATCAGATCTCATCGCAGCCAAAATCTCATCCGGCAACGGCCGCCGGAGATCTCCTGACCACCGCCAACCCGCTGCACACTGCCGTTGGAGGAGGAGGGAGATGGACGCCGCTGCCCCCACGCGTTACTGCCGGTCTAGGACTGCGCCGCCGCCGCCGCCTCACCACGGGGGCTTCGCCCCTCGGCATCCTCAGCGATGGCGGCGGTAGTGGAATGCGATCGAGGGGGAGGGTTGAAGGCGGTGTGGACGGGGACTTCCTGGAGGCGGCGAGGCGCGGCCGCCTCGGGGGAGAGAGGTCGGGGGAGAGGAGGTTGGGAGGTCGGGCTGGAGACTAGGACGTAGTAGCGAGAGTCTTGTTTGATCACCGTAAATCTTATGTTTACGGCCAGTCAAATTGCCCAGACTTAAATTGTCCAATGTAGTGTGTTAGTCCGACTGCAATCAAAACCATTTCGGGTGGTTGCTTATCTCTGAACACAATTGTAGCAGTGAACAGGCATGGAGCCACACTAACGGTCGGCACCGCCTGAACCCTGTCACTAGTATTTTTGCCTGATAACTATAGCGGATAGAAAGGCAGGTCATCATTTAAATTGACAGACCCGTGGCAGGCGCGAGACTAGGCCCACCACTGGTTCTCAAGACCGTTAGCTGTGGGACAACAACACTAGTGACGAGTTGACAGATGGTGCGAGCCATTGGTGGTACCCGTCAACAGTGGTTGGCTTGTTTATCTACCCGCCACTGTTGAAACAATTAGGTAATTTGTTAGAATTTACTGTGTTTGTTTTTTAGATTATAGTGTGGTATTTTTTTGACCTTGTTATTGTATGAAAAAATGCATTCAGACATTTTATTAATAATTTTTTTTAAAACAGAGGCAAAAGAATTGCCTCATCGATTAATTAAGAAGAAGATAATTGCCCAATTAATCTACAGAAAACCGGGCTAAAACCGATACAATCAGACCAAAATTGGGTTACTCACCAATCATGACCCCACGAGCACACGTGCAACCCGTCAAACCCTCGTAACACACAATAACTCCTCACGCTTGAACACCACAATTTTGAACCCAACAAGAACATCTCAATAAAAGATAGTAGACCACGCCGAAACCACAATGACGACCCAAACCGGGAGGATGAGCCGAGGGACCGGGAATCATCCATTAAGCTGTTGCGGGCGCCTTACCTATGGCGCCACTCTTCTTGCCTTTGCATCTTAGTGAATTCTCCTTCACTATACCGGTCTGAGGGCAATCACTCGCCTTCTTGTATTTGTCCTTGAATGTCGTTCCCGTCAGGAAGCAAGCAATCGCCCTTCCAGTTCCAGGGCTAACAGTCTCTACGCTAGCGAGCAAGTCACGAAGCTCTTTTGCAAAGAGAACATTGGAATTATCCGTCGGCGGGGGTGGAATGGGTGCAGAAGCCACATGTGAATGCGCAGGCGAGTTCACCTCACTAAGCTCACATGTCGAGGTTGAATCATGTCCCTCACACGTGGTTGCATGCGTGTCCACCATCATATGCTCCACCGATAGAGGCGAATCAGAGCTCGCACATAACACTTGAAGCTCGGGCATGACCTGCAGCACCGAAGGCACAACCACGGCAATGGCCAATTGATGTACACGTAGTTCTAATTTGTAGATATGGCCTAAATACATAGTCAATAACTTAAATGGTATGTTTTCACCATTTTTTTGGCATTTTTAATGTACATGTGTTCAAATTTAATTTATGTCTAATAAATAACTAGAAATACATTAAATACACTAAATATATCATATAAACCTAGAATAGTCCAAACTTTGAACACTGAACTTGCAATGATGTATATTAAACATAGAAAAAGTTTGAAGGGGAAACGATGAAAAATATGTGTGTTCCCTATCAAACCCAACAGTTTCTCTTCGACACCCTGTTACTTCCCGAGAGTCTCTTCAGTTTTTCCACAAAGTGCATCAAACATTTTTCATAATTTTTTCTTCTAATATTGCAAATCTGACAATTTTGTAAACTTACAAATTGTATAAATGTGTATGTGTGACACATGTGTTTGGATGTGCCTTGCACAAACACACAAAATCTATAATATTACAAATCTGACAAGATTCATATGAAAAAAATGCCATCTTATGCCTTAGATTTTAATTTGAACAAAAGAGTACATCTTAAGTACTAAACAGAATGAAAAACTGCAAAATAATAGTAGGAGTAAGTGGGCATGTGGAATCCATGTGTCATAAAGAAAATAATGGTTTGAGGCGGAGCAACTGGGAAATCCATGTGTCTTGTTGCTCTGTCGTAGTGGGATACATATGTCTGGTTGTTGGTATGCCTTCAAAATTTACAGGGATACAAAATGAGTGCCAACTTTTTAGTGAAACGTTGATTCATTTTTGTTTCATAAAATTTCTGCCCCTCAATATGTCAACATTTTAGTCAAGGTCATGCTGATTTTTTCCGTCGATTTATAATTCCTTATTCTTATTTGTTAATTTAAACGCAACAAATGGAGTGCCCAGCTATTTTGACACCAGAGTTTGTGTGTCAATATTGGATTGCACAACAGTTGCTTCTACCTCACGCTTTCGAAGGGCTTCTAATGGATGACGATATATATGTTTTACGAATTCGTTCATAAGCATGCCTTAAGGAGTTTTCGTAACAAGTGTATTTCGTCCCTTCTTTATTGTTGTTTCAGTGCATCCCCTGTTTTGCAAGGTCCGGCCTCCTAGAGAAGTAGAATATCGCCATGGATCAGGAGACTAGCACCAGTGCCTATGTCAACACCAAAGAGGGTTTCTATTACAAGATTACGACCCATAACTAAAAAGAGCAAACCTATTTTGATTGTTCAAATTAGAGGGCATTTGCCAAAGCTTACAAATTGGAGGAAGTGATGAATCTCCAATTTGATATTGGCAAATATTCTCATTCTGATCTTGACATCTTTGTGGATTTGGACACCATTACATTCCTTCTTGAGTGTAAATTTCTTAAGCATACTTTGTAATTAACATTTATATTTTGGACATCGTACTTGAAAGCACTAAGAGCAACTCATAATATAGTAGACAACACTTATTATACTATTGGCACCGCGCTTAATTGGGAGGAGAAGAGGTGCGTCTTCTTCTTTGTTGATGGTACTGAGTGGCTTGCGGACACTTAGAATGCCAGAAAAAATGGTGCACCATACGTGCCACTAGTGCATGCCTTAAACAAGACCAACATTCATAACAAATATCTAGTAATAATTGTATTCAAGTTCACCTTTCCTATACTATTCGTAAATTAAGTTCTTACTATGTTACCATTGTGTTATTGCAATAGAAGCAGATGTGTTGTGCCTGAGGTGATGGATAGTAATGGTGACATGACACTTATCTGGCATGACAAGACCAATTTTAGAGACACCTACTCGATTGCAACCCTACCAGATGGGTGTGACCAGTTAATGGGTGGAGGCAAATACAGAAGGAGTGCAACCTGAAAATTGGAGCTACGTGGATCTCCATGCTAGACTCTGGAAGTGAAGAGATGTTTTCTATTTTTCACATCAATTACAGAAAGAGAAAGCTAGCTCGTTGTTGTCAGTGGTCGAGTCATAGTCCTATTTGAGTATTTAATATATATTTTTAGCCTTAACCTAGTGTGTATTGTTCAATGGTTAAATTATGTGTTGTTTAGTCATAATACTAATTAACTAGTGGATGTGATTCAGGGTGGACGTGACGAGCGGGCTTTCGGCCCAGCTCGCGGCTCGTTCTGGCCTGTACCGTGCGGTCCTGGCTCGCTCAATAATATGGCCGGTCCGGTCCACGCAAACAGGACCGAAATTCGGTCGGTCCAGTCCGCTGAAAGCTCGGTCCGGCTCGGAGGACCGAAGGCCCAGCCCAATATACAACTAATCAGGAGAGCCCAACACATATAGTCGTGCCTCGTGCGTGCGTGACCTAGCGAGCGAGCTTTCTCTCTCCCTCGCCTCCCTCTCCCCTGTGCGGTTGCGCCGTCAGGCAGCTTCTTCTCTCCCCTACGCTGCCCCCTCTCCCTCGCCTCCCTCTCCCCGGCACCGGCCCCCTCTGCCTCGCGCCGCCGCGCCCTCGCGCGGCTGCTCCTCGTCTCCCCCGCATAGCCGAGCCGCTCCCTCTCTCTTCCTTGCCTCTCCCTCGCGCCGCCGTGCATCAGGAGCGTCTTCTCCGGCTCCGGCCACCCTGCTTCTTCTCCGACCACCCCTCCGTCACGCTGGACCCACATGGCAGTGACTGGATGTCGCCGGACCGTGAGGACCGCCGGTCCGCACCGAAGCCATAGCCGCCGTCCGTCCTGAAATCAGGACCGCTGCACTGCTCGGTCCGGTCCGGCCCGGACCGCCGGCGGCCGGTCCAAACGACGGCTCGGACCGGGACCGGACCGGCCCGGATCGTGTCCACCCTGAGATGTGATGATGGGTATCAATGTAATATCGCACCATATTGTAATTTCTTATGTATATCAACATAATATGCATGTAATGTGTGCAAAACGCTACCTTGCGGCAAGATGTTGCCGCAATAGCGTTTTTTAGGCCCTTTTCGGTTCGTAGGAAATCTGCAGGAATTTTAAAGTAATATTGTTCGTGTGGGAATTTTTTCCTACATAGTGTTCGGAACGTAGGAAAGTGCTACAGTGTTTCAAAGGAATTTGGATGTAACAGTGTTCATTCTTCAGGATTAGGGACATCCACAGAGATCAATATTTTGACGGAAGACTGAGAGAAAGCACTGACAGTATGCAGTGCATGCGAATAGAATAATCGGATGGTGTCCATCCACTAGATGCCAGTGGCAGAGATCACTGTGAAGGGAAATAAAATATTCATGGAACTGAATATGTATTCTCCATTTCCCTGCAACAAACCAAACGCACATTCCAACGTTTTCCTGTGT
Organism: Aegilops longissima; assembly: GCA_021605205.1. Taxonomy (NCBI): domain Eukaryota; kingdom Viridiplantae; phylum Streptophyta; class Magnoliopsida; order Poales; family Poaceae; genus Aegilops; species Aegilops longissima. The sequence continues at coordinate 48,160,128 of CM038680.1, read as the reverse complement.
TTTTTCCATACCTTTGTTTTGCATGTATGATCCTTTTCAATTCCTCCGCTTGCTCATATTCCTATGTTTCACACACCCATGTTCCGAACAGGGCCTTAATTTACCTGGGCAACGCTTCAATGACAGGCATTTAACACGGAACGCCACTGTGATAGAACTTATCGATGACAAACGCTATGCCTGCCACTGGTGACAAGTTAGTAGTGGCTAGAGGTCAGTGGCGGCCCCCCAACACAGCCAAGCCCGCCACAGCTAGCCTATTTTGCAATGTTGAACATAATCAACTGATAGGCATTGCTAAGTATTTAATTGGCTAATTTCCTTCGTCATTGTTGAATATAGTAGCATATCCATTGAGTTTCTCATCATCTTCCTGCACCATTAGCACTTCCCTTCTCTGAAAATTGATGTGAAGCCCGGAAATCACTTTAAAGAGATACAACAATAACTTAAAGGTTCTAGCTTTACCAGTACCATATTTAATGAACAGAATGGATCTTCTTCTACTTCTGAAAAGTTATATGTTATATGATATTAGTGTTACTATTAAACAAAAAAGTGTTGCAATGGTAGCATTTTCGGCTAGCCATTTGGTTGGGAAAATTACATCAGTGACGCCTTTATTTTCATGCATACAAATAAAGCCACCACGACATTGCAAAATTACATCAGTGGTGTGTCCCTATTGTTATACAAAAAAATGTTGCAATAGCAGCATTGTCGTGGTGGCTTTATTTGTATGCATGAAAATTACATCAGTGGTGTGTCCCTATTACAACAGGCCACTAATGTTTTCTGTTACTAGTGGCGTGCCTCTGGGTGACGCACCACTAGTATGCCTGTTACTCGTGGCATGCTGCAATGTGGCATGCCACCAGTAAGTATGTCTATTACTAATGGCGTGGGGTACCACACCCTACTAGGAAAAAGGCTACTAGCAGCGCGGGTAAAATGGCTACTAGCAGTGCGGGTACCCGCGCTACTAGTATCGCGCTACAGCTAATAGTTAGTAGTAGCGCAGGGTAAACCCGTGCTACTACTAACATTTTATTAGTAGCGCGGATGTCACCCGCGCTACTACCAACGAAATAGTAGTAGCACGTCTATAGTACCACACGCTACTAGTATCCTGAATACTAGTAGCGCTCCATGAAGGAAATATGCCCTAGAGGCAATAATAAAGTTATTATTTATTTCCTTATATCATGATAAATGTTTATTATTCATGCTAGAATTGTATTAACCGGAAACATAATACATGTGTGAATACATAGACAAACAGAGTGTCACTAGTATGCCTCTACTTGACTAGCTCGTTGATCAAGATGGTTATGTTTCCTAACCATAGACATGAGTTGTCATTTGATTAACGGGTCACATCATTAGGAGAATGATCTGATTGACATGACCCATTCCGTTAGCCTAGCACTTGATCGCTTAGTATGTTGCTATTGCTTTCTTCATGACTTATACATGTTCCTGTAACTATGAGATTATGCAACTCCCGTTTACGGAGGAACACTTTGGTACTACCAAACGTCACAACGAATCGGGTGATTATAAAGGAGTACTACAGGTGTCTCCAAAGGTACATGTTGGGTTGGCGATTTCGAGATTAGGTTTTGTCACTCCGATTGTCGGAGAGGTATCTCTGGCCTTCTCGGTAATACTCATCACCTAAGCCTTGCAAGCATTGTAACTAATGAGTTAGTTATGAGATGATGTATTACGGAACGAGTAAAGAGACTTGCCGGTAACGAGATTGAACTAGGTATTGGATACCGACGATCGAATCTCGGCAAGTAACATACCGATGACAAAGGGAACAAAGTATGTTGTTATGCGGTTTGACCGATAAAGATCTTCAGAGAATATGTAGGAGCCAATATGGGCATCCAGGTTCCGCTATTGGTTATTGACCAAGAATAGTTCTAGGTCATGTCTACATAGTTCTCGAACCCGTAGGGTCCGCACGCTAAGGTTTCGGCGATGGTTATATTATGAGTTTATGAGTTTTGATGTACCGAAGGAGTTCGAGTCCCGGATGAGATCGGGGACATGACGAGGAGTCTCGAAATGGTCGAGACGTAAAGATCGATATATTGGACGACTATATTCGAGTTCGGAAAGGTTCAATGATTCGGTATTTTTCGAGTACCGGAGAGTTACGGGAATTCGCCGGGAGAAGTATTGGGCCTTATTGGGCCCTGCGGGAAAGAGAGAGGGCTGCCTAGGGCAGGCCGCGCTTTCAAGGCCTAGTCCGAATTGGACTGGGGAGGGGCCGCACCCTTCTTCTCTTCCCTTCCTTCTCTCCTACTCCTACTAGGAAAGGAGGAGTCCTACTCCCGGTGGGAGTAGGACTCCCCTTGGTGCGCCTCCTCCTTTGGCCGCCACCTCCTCCTTGCTCCTTTATATACGGGGCAGGGGGCACCCCATGACACACAAGTTGATCTACGGATCGTTCCTTAGCCGCGTGCGGTGCCCCTCCACCATATTCCACTTCGGTCATATCGTCACGGAGCTTAGGCGAAGCCCGCGCCGGAGAAGTCATATCGTCATGAGCTTAGGCGAAGCCCTGCGCCGGTGGAGCATCATCATCGCCACCACGCCGTCGTCTGACGGAACTCATCCCGACACTTTGCTGGATCGAGTCCGGGATCGCCATCGAGCTGAACGTGTGCAGAACTCGGAGGTGCCGACGCTCGGTGCTTGGATCGGTCGGATCGTGAAGACGCACGACTACATCAACGCGTTGTTATAACGCTTCGCTTTCGGTCTCACGAGGGTACGTGGACGGACACTCTCCCTCTCGTTGCTATGCCATCACCATGGTCTTGCGTGATCGTAGGAAATTTTTGAAATTACTACGCTCCCCAACATGGTATCGAGCCTGGTTTTATGCGTTGATGTCATATGCACGAGTAAAACACAAGTGAGTTGTGGGCGATATAAGTCATACTGCTTACCAGCATGTCATACTTTGGTTCAGCGGTATTGTGAGATGAAGCGGCCCGGACCGACATTACGCAGACGCTTACGCGAGACTGGTTTCACCGCCCGAGCACTAGTTGCTTAAAGGTGACCGCGGTGTCTGTCTCTCTCACTTTAGTTGAACCGAGTGTGGCTACGCCCGGTCCTTGCGAAGGTTAAAACAGCACCAACTTGACAAACTATCGCTGTGGTTTTGATGCGAGGTAAGAACGGTTCTTGCTCAGCCCGTAGCAGCCACGTAAAACTTGCAACAACAAAGTAGAGGACGCCTAACTTGTTTTTGCAGGGCATGTTGTGATGTGATGTGGTCAAGACGTGATGCTATATTTTATTGTATGAGATGATCATGTTTTGTAACCGAAGTTATCGGCAATCGGCAGGAGCCATATGGTTGTAGCTTTATTGTATGAAATGCAAAGCCATGTAATTGCTTTACTTTATCACTAAGCAGTAGCGATAGTCGAGAAGCAATAGTTGGCTAGACGACAACGATGCTACGATGGAGATCAAGGTGTCGCTACCGGTGACGATGGTGATCATGACGGGCTTGGCGATGGTGATCACAAGCACAAGATGATGATGACCATATCATATCACTTATATTGATTGCATGTGATGTTTATCCTTTATGCATCTTATCTTGCTTTGATTGACGGTAGCATTATAAGATGATCTCTCACTAAAATTATCAAGAAGTGTTCTCCCGAGTATGCACCGCTGCCAAAGTTCGTAGTACCCGGACACCACGTGATGATCGGGTGTGATAAGTTCTACGTCCATCTACAACGGTGCAAAACAGTTGCACACGCGAATACTCAGGTTAAACTTGACGAGCCTAGCATATAACAGATATGGCCTCGAACACGGAGACCGAAAGGTCGAACGTGAATCATATAGTAGATATGATCAACATAGTGATGTTCACCATTGAAACTACTCCATCTCACGTGATGATCGGACATGGTTTGGTTGATTTGGATCACGTAATCACTTAGATGACTAGAGAGATGTCTATCTAAGTAGGAGTTCTTAAGTAATATGATTAATTGAACTTTAATTTATCATGAACTTAGTCCTGGTAGTATTTTGCAAATTATGTTGTAGATCAATAGCTTGCGTTGTTGCTTCCCTATGTTTTTATATGTGTTCCTAGAGAAAATTATGTTGAAAAATGTTAGTAGCAATGATGCGGATTTGATCCGTGATCTGAGGTTTATCCTCATTGCTGCACAGAAGAATTATGTCCTTAATGCACCGCTAGGTGACAGACCTATTGCAGGAGCAAATGCAGACGTTATGAACGTTTGGCTAGCTCAATATGATGACTACTTGATAGTTTAGTGCACCATGCTTAACGGCTTAGAATCGGGACTTCAAAGACGTTTTGAACGTCATGGACCATATGAGATGTTCCAGGAATTGAAGTTAATATTTCAAGCAAATACCGAGTTGAGAGATATGAAGTCTCCAACAAGTTCTATAGCTAAAAGATGGAGGAGAATCGCTCAACTAGTGAGCATGTGCTCAGATTGTGCGAGTACTTCAATCGCTTGAATCAAGTGGGAGTTAATCTTCCAGATAAGATAGTGATTGACAGAATTCTCTAGTCACCATCACTAAGTTAGTAGAACTTCGTGATGAACTAAAGTATGCAAGGGATGACGAAAAAGATTCTCGAGCTCTTCACGATGCTAAAATCGCGAAGGTAGAAATCAAGAAAAACATCAAGTGTTGATGGTTGACAAGACCACTAGTCTCAAGGAAAATGGCAAAGGGAAGAAGGGAACTTCAAAAGGAACGGCAAGCAAGTTGCTGCTCGAGTGAAGAAGCCCAAGTCTAGACCTAACCACGAGACCTGAGTACTTACACTGCATAGGAAATGGTCATCGAAACGGTAATACCCCAAATATTTGGTGGATAAGAAGGATGGCAAAGTGAACAAGGGTATATTTGATATACAGGTTATTGATGTGTGCTTTACTAGTGTTTATAGTAGCCCTGAGTATTTAATACTTGTTCGGTTGCTAAGATTACTAACTCAAACAGGAGTTCTGTATAAATGTAAACTAGTTGAAGGGGAAGTAACGACGAGTGTTGGAAGTAGTTCCAAGATTGATATGATCATCATCGCACACTTCCTATACTATCGGGATTAGTGTTGAACCTAAATAAATGTTATTTGGCGTTTGCATTGAGCATGGATGTGATTTGATCATGTTTATTGCAATACGGTTATTCATGTAAGTTAGAGAATAATTATTGTTCTGTTTACATGAATAAAACCTTCTATGGTCATACACCCAATGAAAATGGTTTGTTGGATCTCGATCGTGTGATACACATATTCATAATATTGAAACCAAAAGATGCAAAGTTAATAATGATAGTGCAACTTATTTGTGGCACTGCCGTTTAGGTCATATTGGTGTAAAGCGCATGAAGAAACTCCATCTGATGGATTTTGGAATCACTTGATTATGAATCATTTGATGCTTGCGAACCGTGCCTTTTGGGCAAGATGACTAAAACTCCGTTCTCGGAACAATGGAACAAGCTACTGACTTATTGGGAATAATACATACCGATGTATGCGATCCAATGAGTGTTGTTGCTCGTGGCAAGTATCGTTATTTTCGACCTTCACAAAGATGATTTGAGCAGATATGGGTATATCTACTTGATGAAACACAAGTCTGAAACATTTGAAAAGTTCAAAGAATTTCAGAGTGAAGTGAAGAATCATCGTAACAAGAAAATAAAAGTTTCTACGATATGATCGCAGAGGAAAAATATTTGAGTTACGAGTTTTGTCTTCAATGAAAACAATGTGGAATAGTTTCACAGCTCACGCCACCTGGAACACCACAACGTTATGGTGTGTCCGAACGTCGTAACCGTACTTTATTATGATATGGTGCGATCTATGATGTATCTTACCGATTTACCACTATCGTTTTGGGGTTATGCATTAGAGACAGCTGCATTCACGTTTAATAGGGCACCATCTAAATCCGTTGAGATGACACCGTATGAACTATGGTTTAGCAAGAAACCTAAGCTGTCGTTTCTTAAAGTTTGGAGTTATGATGCTTATGTGAAAAAGTTTTCACCGATAAGCTCGAACCCAAATCGAGAATGCGTCTTCATAGAATACCCAAAGGAAACTGTTGGGTACACCTTCTATCACAGATCCGAAGGCAAGTTTTTCGTTGCTAAGATGGATCCTTTCTAGAGAAGAAGTTTCTCTCGAAAGAAGTGAGTGGGAGGAAAGTAGAACTTGATGAGGTAATTGTACCTTCTCCCTTATTGGAAAGTAGTTCATCACAGAAATCAGTTCCAGTGATTCCTACACCAATTAGTAAGGAAGTTAATGATGATGATCATGAAACTTCAGATCAAGTTGCTACCAAACCTCGTAGGTCTTCCAGAGTAAGATCCGCACAGAGTGGTACGGTAATCATGTTCTGGAAGTCATGTTACTAGACCATGATGAACCTACGAACTATGAGGAAGCGATGATGAGCCCAGATTCATGAAATGGCTTGAGGCCATAAAATCTGAGATAGGATCCATGTATGAGAACAAAGTATGGACTTTGATTGACTTGCTCGATGATCAGCAAGCCATGTAGATAAATGGATCTTCAAGAGAAAGACGGACACTGATAGTGGTGTTACTATCTACAAAGCTCGACTTGTCACAAAAGGTTTTCGACAAGTTCAAGGTGTTGACTACAATGAGATTTTCTCAACTGTAGCGATGCTTAAGTCTGTCCGAATCATGTTAGCAATTGCCACATTTTATGAAATCTGGCAAATGGATGTCAAAACTACATTCTTTAATGAATTTATTAAAGAAGAGTTGTATAGGATGCAACCAGAAGGTTTTGTCAATCCTAAAGGAGCTAACAAAATGTGCAAGCTTCAGCGATCCATCTATGGACTGGTGCAAGCATCTTGAGTTGGAATAAACGCTTTGATAGTGTGATCAAAGCATATGGTTTTATCTGACTTTGGAGAAGCCTGTATTTACAAGAAAGTGAGTGGGAGCACTACAGCATTTCTGATAAATATATGTGAATGACATATTGTTGATCGGAAATAATGTAGAATTATTCTGCAAAGCATAAAGGAGTATTTGAAAGGAGTTTTTCAAAGGAAGACCTCGGTGAAGCTGCTTACATATTGAGCATCAAGATCTATAGAGATATATCAAGACGCTTGATAAGTTTTTCGATGAATACATACCTTGACAAGATTTTGAAGTAGTTCAAAATGAAACAGTCAAAGAAAGAGTTCTTGCCTGTGTTACAAGGTGTGAGATTGAGTAAGACTCAAAACCCGACCATGGCAGAAGATAGAAAGAGAATGAAAGTCATTCCCTATGCATCAGCCATAGGTTCTATAAAGTATGTCATGCTGTGTACCAGATCTATTGCATACCCTACCACTAAGATTGGCAAGGGAGTGCAATAGAGATCTAGGAGTAGATCAATGGACAGCGGTCAAAATTATCCTTAGTAGAATAAGGATATGTTTCTCGATTATGAAAGTGAAAAAGGTTCGCCGTAAAAGGTTACGCCGATGCAAGTTTTAACACTAATCTAGATGACTCGAGTCTCAATCTGGATACATATTGAAAGTGGGAGCAATTAGCTAGAGTAGCTCCGTGCAGAGCATTGTAGACATAGAAATTTGCAAAATACTTACGGCTCTGAATATGACAGACCCGTTGACTAAAATTATCTCACAAGCAAAACATGATCACACCTTAGTACTCTTTGGGTGTTAATCACATGGCGATGTGAACTAGATTACTGACTCTAGTAAACCCTTTGGGTGTTGGTCACATGTCGATGTGAACTATGGGTGTTAACCACATATAGATGTGAACTATTGATGTTAAATCACATGGCGATGTGAACTAGATTATTGACTCTAGTGCAAGTGGGAGACTGAAGGAAATATGCCCTAGAGGCAATAATAAAGTTATTATTTATTTCCTTATATCATGATAAATGTTTATTATTCATGCTAGAATTGTATTAACCGGAAACATAATACATGTGTGAATACATAGACAAACAGAGTGTCACTAGTATGCCTCTACTTGACTAGCTCGTTGATCGAAGATGGTTATGTTTCCTAACCATAGACATGAGTTGTCATTTGATTAACGGGTCACATCATTAGGAGAATGATCTGATTGACATGACCCATTCCGTTAGCCTAGCACTTGATCGCTTAGTATGTTGCTATTGCTTTCTTCATGACTTATACATGTTCCTGTAACTATGAGATTATGCAACTCCTGTTTACGGAGGAACACTTTGGTACTACCAAACGTCACAACGTAATCGGGTGATTATAAAGGAGTACTACAGGTGTCTCCAAAGGTACATGTTGGGTTGGCGATTTCGAGATTAGGTTTTGTCACTCCGATTGTCGGAGAGGTATCTCTGGGCCTTCTCGGTAATACTCATCACCTAAGCCTTGCAAGCATTGTAACTAATGAGTTAGTTATGAGATGATGTATTACGGAACGAGTAAAGAGACTTGCCGTAACGATATTGAACTAGGTATTGGATACCGACGATCGAATCTCGGGCAAGTAACATACCGATGACAAAGGAACAAAGTATGTTGTTATGCGGTTTGACCGATAAAGATCTTCGTAGAATATGTAGGAGCCAATATGGGCATCCAGGTTCCGCTTATTGGTTATTGACCAAGAATAGTTCTAGGTCATGTCTACATAGTTCTCGAACCCGTAGGGTCCGCACGCTAAGGTTTCGATGACAGTTATATTATGAGTTTATGAGTTTTGATGTACCGAAGGAGTTCGAGTCCCGGATGAGATCGGGACATGACGAGGAGTCTCTAAATGGTCGAGACGTAAAGATCGATATATTGGACGACTATATTCGAGTTCGGAAAGGTTCCAATGATTCGGTATTTTCGAGTACCGGAGAGTTACGGAATTCGCCGGGAGAAGTATTGGGCCTTATTGGGCCCTGCGGGAAAGAGAGAGGGCTGCCTAGGGCAGGCGCGCTTCTCAAGGCCTAGTCCGAATTGGACTAGGGAGGGGCCGCACCCCTTCTTCTCTTCCCTTCCTTCTCTCCTACTCCTACTAGGAAAGGAGGAGTCCTACTCCCGGTGGGAGTAGGACTCCCCCTGTGCGCCTCCTCCCTTTGGCCGCCACCTCCTCCTTGCTCCTTTATATACGGGGCAGGGGGCACCCCATGACACACAAGTTGATCTACGGATCGTTCCTTAGCCGCAGGCGGTGCCCCTCCACCATATTCCACTTCGGTCATATCGTCGCGGAGCTTAGGCGAAGCCCTGCGCCGGAGAAGTCATATCGTCGCGGAGCTTAGGCGAAGCCCTGCGTCGGTGGAGCATCATCATCGTCACCACGCCGTCATGCTGACGGAACTCATCCCCGACACTTTGCTGGATCGGAGTCCGGGGATCGTCATCGAGCTGAACGTGTGCAGAACTCGGAGGTGCCGTGACGGTCGGTGCTTGGATCGGTCGGATCGTGAAGACGCGTCGACTACATCAACAGCGTTGTTATAACGCTTCCGCTTTCGGTCTACGAGGGTACGTGGACGGACACTCTCCCCTCTCGTTGCTATGCCATCACCATGGTCTTGCGTGATCGTAGGAAATTTTTTTGAAATTACTACGTTCCCCAACACTCCATTTCACCCCCACGCTACTACTAACTAATTAGGAATTAAAAAAATAAAATCCATCAATTCCATTTTATGCATACAATTTCTATTTTATGTATACAATTCTAACAACTAAAACAAGCCCAGATTTGTAATAAACCAGCAGCATTACACATCATTCCAAATCAAAGATTTATAGTAAACCAGGAGCATTAGAGCATATCCATACATCTACACTTATTGCCTAGTCACTTATTCCCAGCTAGTGCAAACACAGTTGAAAGCAAACAAAAATGCATAAAAACACCAAACAGTAGCATTCTATCCCTCCAAATGATTTTCTCCCTCTCCATCCTTGCAATCATCTTCTTCTCCCTTATGTGCTTCGCCCATTTATAAATCCAAGATTTTTGTAAAGAGCAAAGAACAAATTAAATTAAATTTCAGCAGACATATATTTCCTTGCATGTTGTGATGTACAGTAGCTACGGGAATAAATATACAAAAACAAAAAAGTGAGTGATTTCTATTAACAAGAGATCGCCTATGTAATAGCTACAAACAAATGAAATTAATGTCTAGATAATATATATTGCCAACCAAGCCTAGATGAACTATATATTTCCAGGTAATAGGACATATCTAATTTTCGCATTAATTGCCTTTAGTTTTCTTCAAAACTAAATATACTTAAATTTAGATCATTTCATATAGATGTTCAAAGGATAATACGGCTAAAAGAATCCAATTTCTTTGTTTTTTTGAAGTAGTTTAAAAGGAAAGCATCAACACATAATAGAAATGATTATCTGCCATAGGGTGATGCTGGACAGTTAAAAAGCTCACAACCCATCAGATCAATTGCTCGATAGGACAACACAAATCTTATAGGATGATTTTCCAAAACGAAAGCAGACCAACAAGGACAAACAACGGCCCATCAGACCACTTGCTGTGAACTATAAGAACATTATTTCACCTCCTCATATGGTACTACTAAACTCGCAATGAACATCGACACTGAATTGAAAGGTGCTGCAAATGAACACATGTTTTAACAACATGCATGTCATGAATGGGCAAACTAAAGTGCATGGCTTCAGGGATACAAGACTAATTCGGGTGCATAGAGAGATGTTATAAACTTGTTCAAATTGACTAGGATAATTAAGGAATAAAAACCAGTGGATCTTGCTTGAATGGATGCGAATGAGGGTTAGCTGTTGCATTATAGCGATGCATCCATAAATCCAATCTAAGAATGTTACAACTTGCATCATCATCATCATGGCCAAATGATAGAGAAGTGAGATGGATCCATACTCTTGGTCTGGGGAGTCCCACTGACCACCCATGTGTTTGCGGTGATGGACGCTTGCACTGCATTGACAGAAAACAGGACACAAACAAGTCAGTATTCCCCATCTGCACCTCCACATGGTAAGCAGAAGAAAGCAGCGAGTATGCAGAGACACCATGAAGGAAATAAATAACAGACCTTTGGGGTTGAGGAACTGGATGACCAGGCCATACAGCACCAACTTGTCGAGAAGTCTCCGGTGATTTGAAAAGGCTTCATCAAAAGAAGGAATGTCTCCGTTTGTTTTAGGGACATGCTGCATTTGCATTGATAGGAACCGACACATGATCAAACCATGGGCATCCACTAACGAAGATCGATAATTCTGCATTTAACATATTATCCCGGAAATAGTGTCCGGCTTCCTTGAGTAATAACCCAAGCATTCTTATGATTACCTAGCAGGAACTAGCAATCACAACCCCTCTAAACTTCAGAGCATGCTTGTTATTTCATAATTAGATAATACAAAAAGGTGGAACTCTGAAGCCCTTGTAACTGTAGAAACCCAAAACTATTGTACTTAACCCCTTCAGGTAGTAAAAATATAATGTAGAGCAGTAAAAGTGGAACATGGCTTAGCATTTGCATTGATCAGAACATATATACAATCTACATTCTAGAAATTATAGGAAGAGAGCACTGCTACTTACAGGGACAGGAACCATGTCATTCGGTCTTTTGCCGACTTCACCGTCGAGAGACGAGACATCATCCACGAGCTCAATCGAGCACCCTTGGCCGTCGTAAGTGGCTAGGCCAGGCTTAACTCATCTGGCCTCCTCCCCTGCAAGCACGACGACTACCACGTAATGCGAAGCGAAGGTCATGTAGTTATCTTCTGTTCTCCTTTAGTTTTTGCTTTGTACTAGGCAGTGTGTGTGAAGCACGTTATTTACTTGCTTAGTGTAGCCGGTGATCTAGCACTTGCTTGATTGTTGTGGCTGAAGGTCTCGCGTGTTCTTAGTACCACCTCGACTTGTAGCTTTCCACACTTCAACCGGCAGCGAAGAGTTGCCGTGGATTACTCAAGCATTAACTGAAGGTGTTGGTAATTTAACTGAAGAAATTGATAGTTCGTTGGGTATAGATAGCATCCTGACAAACGCTCCTAGGGACACAATACCAATATGAATCGCTTGGTTGTTGAGATGCTGGACCTAGCCTGTCAGTCATTAAGTCTATTTGTGTGGTGACACTTGCATGAGCTAAATTCTTTTTTAGCTTTTCTTTGCTGAACCTAAAGTTTGGACGTGAGCACAAGGTGCAGCCAAGTAGTGTACATGATGATATTGTATAGAGCCAAATAAAGTATTTTGTTGAGTTAATTCTTGATAGCATCATCCAAATGTATCACTCATATAACATTTGTTCTTCCCGTTGCAACGCATGGGCATTGGCCTAGTTTTACTAAAAAAAGATGATAGCTATAAAAAGATTGTAAAATTGCCATGTCAGTAGGTGATAATTTGCTCTGTTTTTACACAACTGAAAAAGTAGCATCAATCCAATAGTGAATCAAATCCAAAATCCCAAATCAATTACTATCCCAGGACTACTATCACGGACCAGCATCAATTGACACTAAAATGGGAGGCAGAAGTAGTGGTGAATCGTCATGGTTTTAATGTTTGTACGCTACAAATGCTATCATCAGAAACTAGTGGCAATACCTGCCCGCACACGCATCAGCAGAAGTAGTGGCTGCCATGACACGAGACTTCGCCAACGCCTGGGCCGGGCAGTCCGTGCAGCAAGCTCCACATCAGCGAGAAAACAAACCAGAGCGCAGCACGTCGGGGTCCCCCACCACCACGCGCAGCCCGCACCATCCCATGCGTCGGCATCCACGACCACCACCCGCGGCGTCGCAGACTCGCTGACCTCAGATCCGTCGTGAGAAAATTCGTAACTGCCAGTGGCGGGAAGCCACTGCCGCGGTGAAGGGGAGAGCGGCGCCGCGCCTCATGTTAGAGCCCCCGACTCCTCGACGCACGCCGCCGCTGGGGTGAAGGCCGTGGATGCCGTGCCACCTCGCTCCGCCCATCAGGCCGTCATGAAAGGACAGATGCCTCGCCGCGCGTGCCGGAATCATCCACCGCCGCCGAAATCAAGGAGGCCCGTCGTCGGAGATTTGCTCGAGTGCTGTCGAGAGAGAGAAAGAGAGATGCGGGGCGGGGGGGATGGGGTGGCGGTGGCAGCGAGGAGATCGTGGGGAGAGGAGCCGGCATGAGAGAGTTTTTTAGGGATGAGAGAGAGAGAGTGACGGGGTGGGAGTGGATCGGGCCGGGGTGGATGGTGCAAAAGTGGAGGCCACTTAGCAGCAGCGTGGGTTTATATCCCTCGCTGCGTGGGTTTTGTACCCCCCGCTACTACTATGGTCTTTCCTGGGGGGTATGGTGGAGATCACTTAGTAGTAGCGCGGGTTTATACCCCTCGCTACTACTATCAACTTAGTTGTAGCGTGGGTTTTATACCCCCCGCTGCTACTAATTAGTAGTAGCGCCTCATTTTAGACCGCGCTGCTGGTAATCTTCTGTGTATAAGGTTTTCCCTAGTAGTGACACCACCAGTAACATTTACTAGTGGTGTCATATTACTGGAGTGGGGGCATCACAAAACCAATGTGGTTTTGGACACACCACTACTAGACATTCATGTACTATTGGGAAGATCTGCGCAGTGCTTTGCTCACCTAAAAACCCTCTCCTCCTCCCTTCTCATCTTCTTCCCAACAGGTAGCTCCCATCTCCCTAGTTCATGCCTCACCTCCTTGTCCTCACACTGCAGTGAAGCAGCACCTTACTATTGCTGCCCTGGTTGCGGCGAGGCACTTTTGTATGCACTATCGTTGTGTGTCATCCCGGGATCCGGAGGTCACGAGGGTGCTTGGTTTCACTATTACTCAAACTAAGCTCGTCATCATCGTGGGGAGCTAGAGCAGCTCGAACGTCCAATGGAAGATGTGCTCGTTGGCGTTGTTGACAAGTGTGGTAGAAGTGGGCACCGTGGGAGACTGAAGGATATGTTTACAGGAGACCATGAGAGAGAGAGAGAGAGAGAGAGAGAGAGAGAGAGAGAGAGAGAGAGAGAGAGAGAGAGATGATTGGATCGAAGGAATAGGGGAAGAAGCTATGATCCAATGACAGGTGGCACTTCAAGGAAATTTCATGCAAGTTGAGTTTTAGCGATTTTGAATTTGTTGTCGCTCGTATTAGCCTACATAAGTTTTGGCAATTATCACTATAACAATTTTTGTGATCTAAAATTTGTACGATCTACTAGAGTTGCTCCTACAGGCTTAATATCAAGTGTGGCGGCCAACGGAGTAACCCATGACATGGCCACGATGGTGCATGGCATTCAATAGGTCCACTAGTGGTGGCAGCATGAGGCTTGGCCGTTGGTGGCTTCGTCCGGGCGCCGTGTAGTAGACACTGCGGCACAACTCGACACGTAGCAGGCGGTGACCACATGAGGACCACCATCTGGGTGCCATGTAGGCCCGTCGTGCATGGTGCACCACGGTGTACATCATTGACATCTGGCATTGCAAGCTCCGGAAATGATAAGTTTATCTTGTCCGTTCGCCGGGGGCCAACACCTACGCCGAGGGGACACATGCACATCCGGTGTGCATCATGACCGTTAAGTGTTGTTATCCCATTTAAGAAGCCAATCTTCACTTGATTTTCTATGCTAGAATTCCATTTGATCAATTATAATAAACATATGTAGAACTTGATGTGCATATGTATTCTGATCTCAATTCTGGCGCAAGCTACATCTGAATTGTTTTTTTATAATAAAGCTAATTTGTACAAAGGAGTCGGACTCTTCTCGGACAAAGTAAGAAAAGAAAGAAAGAAAAACAATAGAGAATGACTAAGGTGATATGTTCTTGCTTAGGAATCATAAAAGGTTGTGAAAAGAGAGAAATTTAAGCTCACTCAAGATAATCCATTGAAAGCACAAGAAAAAAGTGTAGCATCAATAAATCCATGAGATAATATTCATAAAAGAGTTGTTGAAAAGCATGTGATGCCTCATCACTTTATGCCTCAAAGAGGCAATGCCATCAATCACCATCATTTGTTTTGACAAGCTTTTTGATGTTACTTTATACTTTTGAATTTTTTGACACGCTTTTCAAGTAGATGATAAAGGTTAAGATGACCGTGTAGACCTTTGGGACCTCATCACTCATTGTCAACAAAGATAAATAATCTCGTGAATAATCTTGCGAGAAAACAAATTGATTATGTGGCACATATATAGTAATGCTAATGTAACTGAATGTTGAGGTCGATCTGCTAACAACATCAACGCATAAAAGAAACGTAATAAAATCAAACTTTTCAGCCAAAAATGTTGTAGAAACTGGTGATCAGAATGTTTGATGAGCCACCGCGTGTTAGCACAGTAGTTGGAAATGACCGCGAAGCTAATTAAAATGAAGTAGCTAGCTTTTCACTGACTGCAATGTATGCATGTGCGTGTTGAGCTTCACCCACAATTCTGTACATTTGCGAAGAAACTAGCTAGGCATCCCACACTGCACCCGGACGAAGCTTCCCCGTGGTTTCCCCGGCGAATAATCATATTCCTAGCTCACTCTGGGCCGCGCTCTGCCCGACATGTCGCAAGTGAGGTAATCTTCACACGACCCATGTAATACATAAGGGAAAGAGATACATAGTTGGCTTACAGTCGCCACTTCACACAATACATAAATAAACATCCATCATCCAGATTACACTCAAGGTCCGACTACGGAACCAAAATAAAAGAAGACTACCCCAAAAGCTACATAGATCCCCGATCGTCCCAACTGGGCTCCACTACTGATCATCAGGAAAAGACACATAGTAACGACCACGTTCCTCGTCGAACTCCCACTTGAGCTTGGTTGCGTCATCTGCACTGACATCGTTGGCACCTGCAACTGTTTTGGTAGAATCTGTGAGTCACGGGGACTCAGCAATCTCACACCCGCGAGATCAAGACTATTTAAGCTTATAGGTAGGACAGAGTTGTGAGGTGGAGCTGCAGCAAGCGACTAGCATATATGGTGGATACATTCGCAAAAGAGAGCGAGAAGAGAAGCAAGGCACAGTCGTGAAGCTAGTAGCGATCAAGAAGTGATCCTGAAACTACTTACGTCAAACATAACTCCAACACCGTGTTCACTTCCCGGACTCGCCGAGAAGAGACCATCACGGTTACACGCTTGTTGATGTATTTTAATTAAGGTCAACTTCGGTTTTCTACAACTGGACATTAATAAATTCCCATCTGCCTCATAACCGCGGGCACGGCTTTCAAATATAATACCTGCAGGGTGTCCCAACTTAGCCCATTATAAGCTCTCACGGTCAACGAAGGATATTCCTTCTACGGGAAGACCCGATCGATCTCGAATCCGGACTACAAGACATCTCGACAATGGTAAAACAAGACCAGCAAAGCCGCCCGGATGTGCCGACAAATCCCGATAGGAGCTGCACATATCTCGTTCTCAGGACACACCGGATGAGCCAGACGTCGGGTTGGCATAGACCCTGATTGCCCAAGGGGCACCGGACATTGCTCAAGTTGGACCAGCAATCGAAGGAGAACTGGCCCGGGGGGTTAAAATAAAGATGACCCTCGGGCTCGCGAAAACCCGAGGGAAAAAGGCTTAGGTGGCAAATGGTAAAACCAAAGTTGGGCCTTGCTGGAGGAGTCTTATTCAAAGCGAACTGTCAAGGGGGTCCCATAAATCACCCAACCGTGTAAGGAACGCAAAATCAAGGAACATAACACCGGTATGACGAAAACTAGGGTGGCAAGAGTGGAACAAAACACCAAGCATAAGGCCGAGCCTTCCACCCTTTACCAAGTATATAGGTGCATTAATTAAAATAAGAGATATTGTGATATCCCAAAATATCCATGTTCCAACATGGAACCAACTTCATCTTCGCCTGCAACTAGCAACGCTACAAGAGGGGCTGAGCAAAGCGGTAACATAGCCAATCAACGGTTTGCTAGGAAAGGATGGTTAGAGGTTTGACATGGCAATATGGGTGGCATGATATAGCAAGTGGTAGGTAACATAGCATAGGCATAGCAAAAGAACGAGCATCTAGCAAGCAAAGATAGAAGTGATTTCGAGGGTATGGTCATCTTGCCTGCAAAGTTCTCAGAGTTGTCGAAAGCTTGATCCTCGTAAGCGTTCTCAACAGGTTCCTCGTTCACGTACTCGTCTCCCGGCTCTACCCAAAGCAAGAACACAAACAATGGAATCACAATAAATCACGGGCGATGCACAAACAACATGATGCAATACATGGCATGATATGCGAGATGCGATATGCAATGCGTATGCGTGCTCCGGAAGGAAAATGATGAACAAGGCATCAACTTGGCAAACCAAGTATGCCGCTGGAAAGGTGAGATGATTTCGGTTGAAATCGATATAAAGATCACCGGAATCGGATGCACGGTTTACAAATGGCAAGCAAAAAAAGAATGGCACAAATCTGCCATTAACAGCATGATGCCACTTAGCAAGCAACAAGAAATTAAGCTACTGCACCCAAACGTACCAACAAAGCATATGGCAGTGATCTACTCAAGATGCTTGACAAAAGATGAACACTGATCTACGGCTAATTCACACCATAACAGGTCCAAACAAGCATGGCAAAAGTGCAAAATATATCAGCTTCACAGGCTTAGTGAAAATACTAACATGCCAGAATTTAACATCAGGAAGGCATGTTTAGAGCAAGAAAACAACCTGCTACAGGAACAAGACATAGCAAAACAAGGTATGGCATGAATCTACTCAAAGCATAGAGCAAAATTCCTTTACAGACCATGAGCCAAAAAGGATCAGAAGATATGATTGCACCCATGTAAACATAGCAAGTTTCATTAACAGATTCAGGAAATAGAGCATGGCATTAACAGCATCATGAAGGCATCTTCGTGAGCTTGATGCACTCACTACAGAGCATTTCATGATAAACTAAGCATACATCCATCAAGAAGACATGGCATAGAAGCTATACATGGCAAGAACAACATCATAGCATACACGGATCAACTACAAAAACCTTGGCAAAATTGAATAACATGTAAACAACCTGCCAGGAAACATTTTATAGCAAAAGTAGAGCAAGAAAACGACATGCTAGACTACTCCATAATTGCAAACAGGGGCATGGATGGATAGAGCATAACCATATGTTCAAAACATCCTTACTGAAGTATCTCAAAATAAACATGGATCTCTCTGTAGAATCAAGTTTACATGACATAAAAATATCAGCAGAACAGGGGCTGAAATCAGGAATATCATGAAGCCTAGTTTGCAAGCTTGTGCTAGTCACCACAGAGATCACAAAAATACATGGCATACACCCCTGTAAAGAAGACATGGCATAGTACAAAACACATGTAGAGCTCATGTTCATAGGGTGCACACATCAATCATGGAAAAAATGACAAGTGCAAGTTCTGATAAGAATCTGAAACTAACATCACAAAGCCCTCTTCTAACAGCATTTCGGGCATCAAGATGAGCTCAAATGAAAATGATGCAATGAGGTAAAATGATGTACTCGTCGAGACGAACAATTCGGTATGCTACACGCCCAAAACGGGACCACGGGTGCAAAGTTATGATGCTATGAACATGCAACAAAATAATCTGCGGAAAAAGGACAGACGGGATGTAGACCTCCGGATCTAGGGTTTCGTCGCGCGGACGTCGAGGCAGGGCGCTAGCTCGCCGGAGAGGCACCGGAGAGGAGGAAGAGTGGCAGGAGAGGAGGGGGACGACCCGGATCTGGGCGGCTCCGGCCCGGATCCGACGCGGGGCGGCGAGAGGAGGCGGAGACGGCGAGGTGGCTGCAAGTGGCGCGGACGCTGAGGCGGGTCGGGCGGCGCTGGGCGGCGACCCGGGCGACGGCGGCGCTGGGGAGCTTGGCGGCGCTGGGCGGGCGAAGGCGGATCATGGGCGGCCGGAGGGCAGCGGCAGCCAGCGGCGGCGGGCTGGGGGCGGCGCGGAGCGGAGGACCGGGCGGCGGGCGCGGGCCGGGCCGGAGCGGGCTCGCGGGCCGACGGCGATGTGGGTGCGGGCTCGCCCATGTGGCACGCTGCGGTTGGCCGGGGCGGCGGCGGCGGACGTTGTCCGGCCGGGCCGGACGTGTCCGGCGGCGCGGGGTGGAAGAAAGCTAGGGTTAGGGGTGGAATGATCCGAAAATTTCGGGGTAGAGGCTAGATTTATAGGTAGAAGGAGCTAGGAAGCTCCAAATGAGGTGTAGTTTTCGCCCACACGATCGTGATCCGACGACGGAGAGCATGAAAGTGACTTAGATGGGTTATTGGGCTGTTTTGAAGGGGTGTTGGGCTGTAACACACAAGAGGCCTTCACGGTTACCCGGTTAACCGTTGGAGTATCAAACGACCTCCAAATAGCACGAAACTTGACAGGTGGTCTACCGGTGGTGAACCAAGGCCACTTGGCAAGCCTCGGTCCATTCCGAGAACGTTTAACACCCGCTCACGAAAAAGAGACAAGAGGGGTGCGCCGGTGCATGTAGGAGTGTCGGATTGCAAAACGGACAACGGGGAAGATGCTCGGATGCATGAGACGAACACGTATGCAAATGAGATGCACATGATGACATGATATGAGATGCATGACATGAACAAAATGCAAAACGAAAGACAAAAACCCAACCACGGAGGGAATACCATAGCACATAGCCGAAAATGGCAAGAGTTGGAGTTAAAAATATGAAAAGTTACATCCGGGGTGTTACAACACCTACGCCGAGGGGACACATGCACATCCGGTGTGCATCATGACCGTTAAGTGTTGTTATCCCATTTAAGAAGCCAATCTTCACTTGATTTTCTATGCTAGAATTCCATTTGGTCAATTATAATAAACATATGTAGAACTTGATGTGCATATATATTCTGATCTCAATTCTGGCGCAAGCTACATCTGAATTGTTTTTTTTATAATAAAGCTAATTTGTACAAAGGAGTCGGACTCTTCTCGGACAAAGTAAGAAAAGAAAGAAAGAAAAACAATAGAGAATGACTAAGGTGATATGTTCTTGCTTAGGAATCATAAAAGGTTGTGAAAAGAGAGAAATTTAAGCTCACTCAAGATAATCCATTGAAAGCACAAGAAAAAAGTGTAGCATCAATAAATCCATGAGATAATATTCATAAAAGAGTTGTTGAAAAGCATGTGATGCCTCATCACTTTATGCCTCAAAGAGGCAATGCCATCAATCACCATCATTTGTTTTGACAAGCTTTTTGATGTTACTTTATACTTTTGAATTTTTTGACACGCTTTTCAAGTAGATGATAAAGGTTAAGATGACCGTGTAGACCTTTGGGACCTCATCACTCATTGTCAACAAAGATAAATAATCTCGTGAATAATCTTGCGAGAAAACAGATTGATTATGTGGCACATATATAGTAATGCGCAATGTAACTGAATGTTGAGGTCGTATCTGCTAACAACATCAACGCATAAAAGAAACGTAATAAAATCAAACTTTTCAGCCAAAAATGTTGTAGAAACTGGTGATCAGAATGTTTGATGAGCCACCGCGTGTTAGCACAGTAGTTGGTGTTAAGGATTAATTAAAATCCTAATAATCCATGCTTAACAACCGCCTTAGATAAGTAACCGTCATTGGTTACCGCCTTTATGGCGTCTTTTGTAAAAGCGTCCGTTCAACGCATCCCCTCACTTTGTATATATAGCCTTGTTTGTCATAATAAAGAGACACTGTTCATTCCCATTATTCGCTCCTCTCTCCCTCTCTCGTTTACTTTACACACGTTATCAGCACGCCTCTACCGAGAGCGCAGCGCGACCAAAAGAGAAAAGCAACGGCGCGGCGGCATACTCACCAACCGCGAGACTCTGGTGCACGGCCGTGGTGGCGACGCCCTCCGGCGAGCCTGACCACGACGCAGGCAACACTCACGGCGTAGCATGGCCTTCGGCCCCAACACGGAGGCATATGGAACCCAGGGACGGCGGCCCCGTCGCTTCTTCCCCGGGCGCGCGCGGCGGCCTTCGGCCCCGACGCCTCTTCTCCCAATGCGGGCACAGCGACGCGGCACGGCAAGCCCTAGAGAGGGGCGGCCTCCCGCACCAGACCGAAGCGGTCGCGACCAGGCGTCCCTCAGGCCAGCGACAGCGTCCTCCGGGCTCCGGCGAGTAACGCGTGGCGCGAAATCCCTCGCATCCAACAGCGACGGCGAATCATCTGGCGTCCGGTGCAGCGGCGCCCTCCGGCGCAGACTAACCTGGACCGCTGGCACAACATCTCCCTCTGAGATGAAGCGCCCAGGAATGGCGGCCGAGGGAAGTGGTGGTCAACGGCCATGCCAACTCACGGCGCGGCGGCCGGCAGAGACGACGGCGGCCAAGTCCGTCCCACGGCGTGGAGAAGCTCCCCTGGCGCAGGAAGATGACCTTCAATCAGCGACGCGGGCCTCACTTCCTAATTCCTCGCGGCGTTGTACAGCCAAAGCTCACCGAATCAATGGATTCATGGATGTACGAGAGAATCAGTGGAGAACCTTATCTCTTTGGCAATTTTAGAACTTAAGCACTTCTACTTTCACTGATTCCCAAATAAGGCTATCAGCCTTAGTACTACATGCGCAGAAGCACCCCAGGCTCATTGTAATCATGTCACATTGCACATAATATTCTGAAACATGCATTTTGCGTGTATTACAATCAGAGTACTAATGTTCAAGTGGTTAGAACATTATACTCAGCGGTGGCATTGTGTCATCGTCTATATGTTTGCCTCAGCATTCTTCAATAATAGCAATTTTAGAACAACATGTTTCTTTCTTTTGCAGTTGAAATTATTATTTTTTCTTGCAAATCTTGACAGAATCCAAAATAAGGATTATGATGTGTCATACTTAATATGACTACCGCAAATCGCATTTGTGGATCATAAGGTATTGATGGTATCTACTGCATAATTTGCAGATTATCCATCACTACTGTGAGGTCTACATCTTACCATTTTAATAAGATGACTACCTTCAACGTGCTCTTCCAATTAATGTGATTGCCTAAAATTTTATTTGTGAATCACAAGGTATCGATGGCATCTACTGTGCCGTTTGCAGATTATCCGTCATTACTGTGAGGTCTACGTCTTGTAAATTTTACAAGATTATTACCTTCAAAGTGCTCTTCCAAATTAATATTAGATGTGACTACCTCAAGATATCATAAGGTAATATTGGCATCTACTGCAAATTTTGCAGACTATCCACTATTACTGCAAGGTCTACATCATGTCACTCTGACATATGACTACCTTCAGAGTGATTTTCTTAAATATAGCATAGCATAAGGTAATAGAGATATGAACATCTACTGACAAAAGTCAGACTATGTTTTCTATTACTGCGAGATCTACACCGCATTCGGTGACTATCTTCAAAGTGTTATCCTATATAAATTGAGGTCTACACATATGAGAGTATAGCATCAGCTATCTTAAAATTTGCTCCTCTGAAGCAATTGTTGTTGTTCACTAAAATAGGTTACTCTCATAGTAACAAATATTAATGCATGGTCATTACATGTTGATTTTTTTCTACTATTATCATTATTTAAGCCTCATTTTGATAGAATAAGTGGTAGAAAATTTTGCAGATATATGCATACCACGGTAATTACCTTCTATTATATTGGTTAAATACATGGCAGTTGAGCCTATGTCGCTATTTCTAATTATAGTGTCATCCATTCATCAAAATGGATACAATAATTTATTGCAACGATCGAGTGTCTCAAACACGGTTGCAAGATCCACATCACATTGTGGTTATTATTTACATGGTACCTAACCAATGTTAAAAATTACAAAGTCCATGTTTTGGTCGTGACTCTAAAGTCACATTTTTTCCCTCAAGAAAGAAGCCCAAAACAGTAGCAACGATTTCGTCGCATGCACTTGAAGGTGTACACCCCATGTTCACCAAGCATCACCTTGGTGGATTGTGCTCAACATGATCATTTCATCCATATATATCTTTTACTCCAAGAAGTAAATTAAATAATGCATGATCATTTCATGTAACACATGGCTATTCTATTGATAGCTAAATATGCACATATGGAATTTATATGTCACCAACTTCACTTAGTTCTCAAACCAAGTACATAATGGATGAATATTTATTCATCTCGAATATTTTACTTAAGAGAAACATGCTTCCATGAGCACATCGCGAATGATCACCCATTCATGTTTCAAGACCTCAAGTCTATCGCAGATCACAATTGTCATTTAATCAATTTGAAGTTGAGATCCATGATCAAATATTTTCATCCCTGTTCAAGAATTCATCCGATTAACCAGTTAACTTGCCGATTAATCCCTACTCTTAGGGTCACCGAGTAGCCGATAAACTGAAGAATCATCCGATTAATTAATTAAATGGCCGATTAACTTGCCGATTAGCCGATTAATCTCTTACTTGTGAGCCAACCGAGCAGCTACCAGTTAACGATTTCCTCAACAATGATTTTCATATGTAAATTCTGTTGAAAAAGCCCTTAATACCCTTTACATGCTCATACGATGGTATTACCATTTTCCATGATGAAGAAACATGGAATTTCTTCAAATCATCAGATTCACCCAACAGGTTCTATTCCATTATTTGAAATTATTGCTAGTACTTAGTATTTTGTGCAACTTCATAGTCACAAAATAGAACCATGTGGAATTCAAAAGTAAAGTGGAGGCTAAAAGACAACCGAAGACAGAATTACATCTTAATAGGGCATAAATCATTTTCAAATGATCACAAAGACAAATCTCTAGTTTGTCCAATGTGTGGTTATACAAACATCGTACCTATGATTACCAAACACTCAAACATATGGTCAAACCACACCACAAATTTATTAAAAGGCCAATAAGTTCAATGGGATAAATTTGCAAATTTGCAAATAACAACCAAATTCTGGTAAAGGATTGTTCTCAGAATCTTCATCAGAAGGAGGACCAAGATCTAGTGCAGAAAATGGAGGATGAAAACATTTGCACTCAAAAATATCGGAGACCTCAGGTAATCTCCTAATTATCCCAATATATTATTAGCCCATACTTGTACTACTACATGTAGTAAAATGTCCAATATCATATCCATTGGATACAATATTCGATAAATTTCATTGTATGTTTTGATTCATACTCAATATTGTTGCGTACACAATGATTTTCTAAGTATTAATAAATTAAATATTAGGCTTGATAGCCTTAGCCATCCTGGTTTGGGGATGATTAGAAAATTGTTGACAATTCGGTTGGTCACAACTTAACAAGTTGCAAAATATTCAGATTATATGTGCACCACATGTGTCATAGGGGAAATATGTTTTAAGGGACTCTCGCTTTAAAATTCTAAATGAGCCACTTATTCTTTCTTGAACACATTCAAAAGATATATGTGGAATGTTGAACCATTATCTGGGGTAATTTAGACACCTCATGGAGCAAATTCTCCTGAACAAAGGATAAACCCATTCGAATGGACAATGTCGTTGAACTTATTTCACGAGAATTTTTTGATTACATTCAGTACCCTATGTACATACCTAGATTGGTTTAACTAAATTTCTTATCAAAGATAGTCAAATAAATTACATGACCACTTTTAAAGAATTGTAAATTTACCAGTCTCTTGCTGGACACATACGGCCTTACACACCGTAAGTATGATCTAAATCATACCAACTGCATATCATACTACTTTCCCCTTGTAGTAACTACGTGGAAATCAACAAAGTATTTCCCATCTGCGATAATTCGGTTACATACCGATATCACCACTCCAGCATACATCAATTGGCACTCACAAAAAATTAGGGATCTGTGTGAGAAATAACTATTTATCTGTCAATCAAAATTATTCATAGCCCGTATGCTGATTGCATCAGCAATAAGGACATTTTCTGGCATTAGGGAGATAAGTACCACAAAGAATGCCGAGAAATAAATTAGAAATGTTATTGACATTCAATCCTTATATCCACGTACTCAAAGAATCTGAACTAGAAGTTTAGAGAATCATATATTTGCAACACATTGCAAATCTGCCACATACATTTACTGATAACAAGGTGTCACTAAATTCTATATTCCTGCAGTAAAGTGTCGGAAAGAGTGGAGGTACCTAATAAACCACTCTTCTCCCCAAATGAGAGCAAGAGGGGGAGAAAACCTGACAAAACGAGATATAACTTCTCATATGCTTCCGCGGAAACAGAGGAAATCAAATCCTCAACCAGTAAATGTAAGTCAACATCAAGTTATGAGACACCTCACTGGATGCTCATCATCCAAAGCCCGGCATAAATGTGCACAAATGTTTTGGTGTCGGGACATCGAAACACCTTGACTCCATTTGTTGTAGGAAATCACAAGGAGTTAAAAAGGAATCAATATATTATCCACAAACTTCAATGATTCCATTAGAATCATATAAACTAAAGACTACATTTGTCGACATATATTTCTTCTCAAATTGCTAAAACCTTTCGGGCCCTGAACCAAAATCCATGGTAGAGTGCCTCTTGCATTCATATTGGTTCATATAAAAGGAAGCAAGTAACAAAGAATAGTACTCGCTCTGCAAAAGAGTAGTATTTACCGCAGTAATACCTACTCCTCATAAGTATCTTCCGTATGGAAAACTAAAAACTTCTCATTCATATACAAAGTCAATGAGGTGGTGAGAAAGCGAGGCTTGTAGCAAAAGGGTTCACGAGAGACCCGACATCAATTATGATGTAACATACCCTCTTGGTATGAGTGGAATTATGTTTCGATACTAAGTATCATTGGCAATAAAATAATAACAATATCCATGCAGTTAATGGATGTAGTGATTACATACTCATATGGATCACTCCATTTCGGATATCTATATTAAAGTCCCTGAAGGGCTTACAATTCCGAATCCAAAGAAAAATCGCAACATGTTTTTCTGTAAAACTTCAAAGTCACTCTATGACTTGAAATAGTCGAAAATCATATGGTACTACTGACTAAATGAGTTCCTTCTTCAAAAGGATTACTCGAATAATGATGATTGTTTATGTGTTTTAATAAAGAAATCAAAATTTTGATTTCCTTACATCACCTCAGTGTATATTGATGACCTAATCATCGATGTCTATACAAGACATAAACATGCACAAAATCATCTCAAGACGGGAAATTTGGATTCAACCAAATTTAGCTTAAGTATACAACTTGAGCATTCTCTCAAGAATACATATCAGTCAAAATATATCCAAAACATATATGAGAAGTTCAATGTGGATATATCACACCAACAAAACGTATATGGTCGATATGAGGAATATTAAATTATATCTCAAGTTCACAATAAATCTTGGACAATTCCATCAGGAAAATCAAGATTTGACCATGATATGATATATGATACTGGCTCTTTACTTGATCCCAACAAAGCCATATCAATGACTGAATTTGCTGGAATAGCCTTCATATTGAAGTCATCTAAATGGACTTTAATGGTTATTTCCACTTATCATTATGACATAATTGCTTTATTTAAAGGGCACTGCAAAATATGCATGATTTGGCAAGAATGATTAACCACACTCAAAATCATGTGGTTGAGATTCATCAGAATCACATAACTTGTTTTTATCAAGATTCTAGCACTTGTGTTACTCGATATGTGTAGGTTATATGAAGAGCAGTATCATATTGCACATTGCTCAAAATTCACTTATCCTCACGAATTATAGAAAGTGAGGAAATAATTTACAAACAAAATATTGGAAAATCCAACGGATTATTCATAATGTCAAGATAATGCCAATGGAATTGGTCAAACACATCCTTTATATTTGCAAAGTTCAGGGGGAGTAATCTCCCAAACTATAACCTATTAACAATCATCAGATTGCATATACTGTACTCTTTTTCCCTTGATGAGTTTTTCTCTAATGGTTTCTCATAAAAGGTTTTTAATGAGACAATATAAACACAAGTGTCTATACATGCCATATCATTTTCTCCTTATATTTTTCCTACTGGGTTTTAAAGGAGTTTTCAATGGCATATTAGATCGCACTCTTTTCCCTTATGAGTTTTCTCTCAATGTTTCTCATAATGGTTTTTAACGAGGCAATATGTTCTCAAAGATCATATATCATACTTTCTATTTTCCCTACCGGGGTTTTTAAAGGAAGTACTCACGATATATTAATTGTTCTTTAAACTTATCGATGAGTTTTCTCCTTCTTCAAAGGTTTTCCTCATATGAGTTATCAAGAGACAATAATCATTATATGTTGCATCATTTTCTCCTTATTTTTCCCATTGGGTTTAAAGGAGTTTTAGCAACGTATCTAAAATATTTTCCTCATATTTTTCCCACAGGGTTTTTGGAGGAGTATTTCTCAATATGAAGATGATGAACAATCTCAAGGCAAACATACTAAAGGAGTCTATATCAAGATGGTGCATATAACCGAAGACAAGCATAGATTAGGGAGAGTGTTAAGGATTAATTAAAATCCTAATAATCCATGCTTAACAACCGCCTTAGATAAGTAACCGTCATTGGTTACCGCCTTTATGGCGTCCTTTGTAAAGGTCGCGTCCGTTCAACGCGTCCTCTCACTTTGTATATATAGCCTTGTTTGTCATCAATAAAGAGACACTGTTCATTCCTATTATTCGCTCCTCTCTCCCTCTCTCGTTTACTTTACACAGTTGGAAATGACCGCGAAGCTAATTAAAATGAAGTAGCTAGCTTTTCCCTGACTGCAATGTATGCATGTGCGTGTTGAGCTTCACCCACAATTCTGTACATTTGCGAAGAAACTAGCTAGGCATCCCACACTGCACCCGGACAAAGCTTCCCCGTGGTTTCCCCGGCGAATAATCCTATTCCTAGCTCACTCTGGGCCGCGCTCTGCCCGACACGTCACTTTGCTTCGCTCTCCCTCGGCTACAAACCCCTTCCTCGAGTTTGGATTTCAGAAGAAGCACGCCAAGCAGCAATCCCCTCGGCTACAAACTCTCATCCCCATCCGACTCCCTTGTGAAGGTGAGCTCGCCGTTCCCCGAAGGCTGGCCATCATCTAACTCTGTCCCTCATCTGATCCACGCCCGCGCCTTCTTCTTTGCTTTTCTCGCTGACATCTCCTCTTGAAATTAAACAACTAACCGTTCGTTGTTGTTACTGATCTGTCTTCATATATAGATCGCTTCTTGGATCCATGGACTCCCGGCAAAAAAAAAGCTTGGATCCACCATGGACGGCAAGGCGCCCCATCCGCTGCATGTGAGTGTAACTGTGAGCGTGACCGCGGCCAAGAAGAAGACCCCGGTTGCCGTCCGGCGGGTCAGCGCTTGGGTGCTCTTCACGGCCTTCGTCTCCGTCGTCTCACACGCCCTGGGCTACGCGATCGGCCACGCCCTCGACCACTACCACGTCTCCTGCAGCCAGGTAACTGCTACCACCCGCGTGCTCCCGAATTTCCCCTTGGGCCTTGGCTGCGTGCTGGACGTTCTGAGTTACTTACCATCCTCTGCATTGCAGTCCTCCTTTGTGTGGTGCGACCAGCTGACGGAGGCGGAGGCCGCCCAGGATACCGCCCTCTGGATCGGGATGCTGTGCTGCGCCGCGCTCCAGGCAGCCGCGGCGTCGCTGGCGCTGTGGCTCCCGTGCCGTCGCCACTGGGTCCGCCGCGACCTCGCCTTCCTCGTGCTTGTGGTCACCATCGTCGGCCACTGCTTGTACGCCGCCGACGTGCACCTCAACCTCGCCGCCGACCCAGGAGACCTCCTCTGCTGGATCTTCTGCACCATCGGTATCTTCGTCTGCGCTGCGGGCGACATCATCAGCTTGCTGGCTCTCCTCGTGGGAGGTGAGGAGCAGGACTGAGAACAGAGCAAGCTACGTACGACGTAGACGATTAGTTCAGCTGATGACCGACTGATGAAGTGACAAGTACGATGTATCTACATACATCCATTTCAGCGACGAGTAATTTAGGACGGAGGAAATAATTCAAGAGACCTTTTACGGTACATCAGTTAAATTAGGGCCGTTAATTTCTAGTGCTTTAACGATTCAGATGAGCCAATACTACAGCAAATTTTCAGTAGTATATGGAGCAATTAGGGGTATTTTGGATAGTTCGCTGCTAATCAATCCCATAGGCAGATTCCCTTCCAAGTCAAGTGAAGGTCATAGCTGCAAATTCACAGCGTCGCCATCGTTCATAAGGCCCATCATGCTCGTCGCCATTGCCAGCAGCTGCCGCACCTCCGCACGTACTGAGTTTGCGACCTGCAGCCGGCCATTGTCAGCCTGCCCTGTGCCATCGCCCACGCCCAGACCGTCCCGTGCCACCGCTCCCATCCCGGAGCACACGGGCGCAGCAACCGCAGACCCGATTCAAGCGCCGCCCCGGAGCATGTTCACCGGCCGAGCCTCCCACGACCACACGGACGCCACCTCGAGCCCCGTACCGGTGCCGAGGCAAACGCTCTCTCCGTCGCTACTTCCCCGTCAGTCCTTTCCTCCGCTATCTGCAAGCGCGTGATACACTGATGCTTCCTGCTGCTCCGCATGCGTGTGGCGTGCTTAGATTAATGGGCGCCGGCTGACGTACGTGTGCGGTGGAGAGAGGGCAAGAGAGGAAGCGATCTCAGGGCGCCGACTGAAGTATGTGCAGGCGAGAAGAGGGCCGCCATGCGGGACGAGGCGGCTGCGTCCTCGCTGGGATGCACGGGAGGAAGTTCTCTGAGCGGCGACCAAAGGCCGTTCGACGTTGAGTGATCGGCCCTGTGCGAGGAGCATTAGAGTCCCAGGCTAGCGAGGCTGGGAAGGCGCATGCTGCGAAGTTTTAGAGCGCAAGCAGACCAGAGCATCTCCATTCTCCAAGGGAATAGATAACGCGTCGAGCGGTCGGCTGAGGAACGGCAGACGAACTGAGATGGCTGCGTGGTGGAGATGGCAATGGCATCGCATTGTTATTAGTTACATTATTAAACATTATAATAAAATTTTAAAAGAAATATCCACCCTACTAGTTAATTACCGAAATGTCCTATGGCAAACTTTTAAGTAATAAATATCAACCATTGGATCAGTTATATACTACTCACTATTTCAGGTAGTATGATGTATCGTAAAAACTCTCTAATTCAAAGGAATAATTAATGTACAGTTTCGTCAGCGACAATTGAATCTGCTAGTGTAATGTTAATTGGATATATATAATCATCTTGGGTTTTGACTCATAAACTTATCTTGGTTAAATTAAACCCCTGCTTATGACAGAAATTTAGTCAGGGTAGCTGGAACTTATCTTGTACTCCCTCCATCTCAAATCTTAACCTAAGTTGTACTAAAGTTGAGACACTTATTTTGGTACGAAGAGAGTACTACGTAGTTCCAGAATTTTCTCAGTAGTTCATGCAAGTTCTTTTTTTTCAAGTTACTGGATAGTTTGTTTCCTACTATTAGAACTGCGTCTCGTCAAGCAGTTTTCGAGGGTTGGTTGCTTTGCCAAGTTTTCTGCTGGTTGCTGGGCAAAGTTGTTTAATTGTGTCTGTTCAAGCAATTGTCAAGAGTTTTAGTCAGGTTCTGTAAACTTCTGAACTGGTAAAATTCTCATCATGGTTATATACCATGTTTACAACTACTAATTCGGATGTATATGCCCTTCCCAGGGTCATTAACTTGTGAATCACAGACATATCTTATCCCAAATATGAGTAGTAATGCATTCAGCTCTGAATTTCAGACAGCAGAGCACACACACATGACACATGTATCAATATAGTAATTTGTACGGTCTTTTTTAAGATAAAAGGCGTACATCCGACTTTATAGATAAAGCCAACAGACAGAGTAGTACAACCAACATCCAAGCATCCACAATAACTTAGGCAGACAAAGAAAAAAAGTTCAGGTACATGCAGGGACGGAGCCAGGAATTTGGTATAGGGGGGACGAGTTCCTCACTTGAGCTCTTACATACTAATGAGCTTCGACCCAGCCAAAAACATTAAGACCGTGTAAAAGGCCAAAACTGAAACCATGTTTTCAACACTAGAAGAAGACTACCAAATTGTCCATCTTTGACAAGACAACTTCATTTTCTATTAAATTTATATAGCAAAATTTGATACACTGTACTACAAATAATTGATTCCAATCTAATTTTCATGCGCATCAATCAACGATCATTCAAGTTAGACAATTTTTTATAGAAGATTTGAAGTTGATGAGAGGGCTCGTACCATGAAGGGATAGCGGAAGTCAGGTCCATGGCGGTTTCTCGATGCTCCATTTTGAGCAAATAAAATCCACCCTTTATCAAAAAAAGGTCCATGGCGGCTCCTTGTGATGGTGCTTCCCATAATCCACTTTATGCTGGCTAAAACAATGATCAGGTTGACAAGCATCTTCAACGGGATAAGTGTAGTTCTCTTGGCTAGGTTGCAGATTTGCGTTTGCATCATGTTCACATGGCTGACAGCTTGAACCAATTGGCATAAAAAAATTATGAATTGATTCATCTCTCTTCATCTTCATGTCTACACAAACACAATTAGAGAATCAAAAAAATTCTAATTAGTTCTTCTTGTATGTAGTTCTATGATTACATTACAAGACACAAACTCATCTAATTCTAAAAAAACTAACCCTTTTTTCCTCGCTTGGTCGCTGTTGGCTGACCGGAATATGCCTGTGGATCTGCGCGATGGCGCTTGCCTGTCTGCCTACTAGGCGGAGGCGGCGGCGATGGGGGAGACGGCGGAGGCGGGGGAGGCGGCGGCGGCGGGGGAGACGGCGGAGGCAGCAGCGGCGGCGAGGTTTTTTTTTAACTAGCAGATTGGAAACAAGCGTCGAGAGAAAACTGCCGTGTACGTGCGACGTGCGTGAGCCAGCTGGGTCCTCTTTCACGTAGGATGTTTTTCTTTTCTTTTTCTTCTCCTAATATTTGGGCCTTTGACCTGCTACCTGCAATCACTACGTGCATACATGGGCTTTGACCTGCTGCTGCCTGCAATCACTACGTGATACATAGATGGGCTTTCATTACGGGAGGCACAGGGGGGCCGAGACAACCACAAATCGTATGCCTACACACAAAAATCTGCTAAAACCTCATCGATAATAAGGGGCAACGTGATCGGTGTGTGTGTGTGGGGGTGGGGGGGGGGGGGTTTAGACCCCTCGTCCCCCCTTGGAATCGTCCCTGGGTACATGGCTAACCAGCCAGATAAGGCACGCAGGCCAGAATAGGACTAAAGAGGAGACGCCAGGGCTTAAGAATCTTCGTGTTGACTGCGCGCCAAGGATGAAGCCGTAGCCCGAATCTTGGACGCCATAACATCGAAGGCCTCGTGATCAGCATCCCTAGTCAATGATCTTCACTGCTGCAAGAATATTCCAGTTTTAAATAAGCAATCAACAGGATTAGCAGGGAAGATATGCTCGATGGTAAACTTGTGGGGTCCACAGAGACCAACAGATAGTTGCAAACCCAACCCAAAAGATCCTTTTAGAATTCCTAGATAAACCATTGACCAAATTCCTTAGACCCTCGAAAGAAGAGGGGTCCCAAGACACCTGGAGCCAGGAGCGGACACTACTAGGAAAATTCTTATAGATAGAAGTTTACCAGTAGCGCCTGTTTATGACCCCATGTTACTAGTATTTACCGGTAGCGCTTGGCAGAAAACGTGCTACTACTAATAAATAACAGCAGCGTTTGTTAGCTTGGGCCGCGCTACTGTTACATGGGCCGCAGGGCAAAAACAGTAGCCCACTTACATGTAGCGTTTGTTTTGAACGGGCGCTACAGCTGGTGGCCTTAGCAGTAGCGCCGGCCTCTAACTAGCGGTACTACTAGAGGAAAAGAAAACCGGCCCGAGCGCCCCCGCACTCCCTCACTCTCACAATCGATCCCCTCCGTCCGACGCCCCCGCCGCGGTTAGGGTTCGTCCCCGGCCGCCACACCCCCTTCGACGGTGCCGTGCGCCGCCACCACACGCGGTCGCCTCTCGCCTCCTCCGACGCTCCAGCCCCGTAAGTCCCCCTCGATCTCCTCCTCCCTGCGCGCGCCGCACTAGCTAGGCTCCAATCGATTTGCCACGGCGGCTCGCCGTGTTTTGGGATTTAGGGATTGCACGACGGCTCCGCGCTTCGATGCGACGTGTTCCAGGCTTGTTTCCTCGCGTGATTGGGGAGAGAGTAGAGAGAGGGGTTAGGTGAGAGAAGTAGAGGCTTTTTGTTGCTCACCGAAACTTAGGAGAGAGTAGAGAGAAGTAGCTAGAGAAGTAGAGGCTTTTAGCACATGTAATTGAAACTTGGGTTTCAATTCTTGGCTGCTGCCCCTGGAGCAGTGGTGGCGGCGGCGGTGCCTAGTGTTCTAGGGTTTAGAGAGGGGTTCTTTCCTGACATTAGGGTTATGTCGTGAATGCTCCTCCTTTCATCTGAATGATGCTGATTGTGCCAGTTCTTCTTAAAGGTCTAAATGTCTGTATCCTCGTGAGCTACCCTATATGTGAATTTGATCCACTAGCTTCTTTGTTGATGCATATAAAGATATGACCAAGAAGCCCTCACTGTTATGTTGTTTCATGGAAAAACCAATGCTTGATTCGATACTCTTGCAGGTTGAAGAGAGTATCTGTATGTGGTGATGCTCAAATTGCCAAGTTGTTATGGTGCGCATTTGAATATATGCTAACACCCGTTTCAAAGAAGAAAAAATTGCTTATATTTTGTCTGTGTGTGCGATTGTTCTTCCCTTGTATTACCTCTTAGTCTGGTGCTTATATTTTGTAGTAGAAAATGTTGGCTACATTTTCATCCACTTGTGAATTCTGTTTCTGCAACTGAATCTTTGTACATAAACTTTGCTTCCTTGTTCTCCATAGGGGGCTTTGTCAATTTTGCAATGCCTCTTTAGGCAAAGGAGCAGGGTGTAAATTGACAAAGCCCCCTATGGACCCAAATCGCTGTCCATCTGATGTTGTTAGTGAGTCCATTTTTGGTAAATTTTAGGGAAAAAACACAGATAGGCAGAGAGTTGTGTCTGATCGAAAAGGGGGGTGTTTGCCTTTTATAGTTTTAATTATTGTGCATCTGATGCCAAAGGTGGAATGGATGTTTACTTATTGTGTTTTGTGAATCTTGTGTCGTGTTGTTTTGGAAGATTCTAAGCTAGTTCAACTTTTGGATGTGGGAATAGATAAAGTGTTCCTATGGATTGAACTACTTTTGCTTGTCTGCTTGCGCAATAATGGCAATATGCCATTTATCTTATTATTAGGCTCTGTTTGGGTTACATGATCTCTATTAGGTTATTGTCTGAACTGAACTACAATTTAGTTGTTATTTTGCTTGCCATGTGAACCTCATGTGTATTCTCTATGATGTGAACCTGATGTGTATATTATTCAAAACCTGATGTGTATTGAAAACTTTATGTTTACTTTTTGGATCGTTAATCCTTTAATCATATTGCTTTAGGGAAATGGCGCCACCACCACCACCACCATGTCGATGGTGCAAGTCAAGGTGCGCCAGCAGCCTTGCAACTGGCACGCTGTTCGACATCTACTTCGAGTCTAGTTTTCTTCATGTGGCATTAATAAATTATATGAAACTAGTAACTACTATTTTGTTTTTAGTGTTATTGACAGTAATGCATCGTGTATATATCGTTTTGCTTTTTGTACACAGATCGTCCCATGCAATATGAGATTAGAATTCAACAAGCTGACCGGAGACTCAGTGACCTTTGAGGCTCCTGGGGGCCCCTACACTATGGAGGTCGAGAAAGGACGAAATATGACGCGGGTGGGAGGAGATGGATGGGTCCGTTTCATCGCCCACATGCGTATCACCGGTGGTGAGTGGACCAGCTTATCCTTCAGAGCAGAAAGACCCAAGCTGGGCGTGATTTATGTCAACAAAGCAGAAGATTATGAGGATGATGAGGATGATGACGACCCACTTGGTGAAGCCATCGTAGCTCAAAGAATGAGGTTGAGCGAGGAGGAGGTGTGCAACCTATGGGACATCATTCCGCCACGTGCTGACTTCGTCGGGGTGCCATTCGTGACCCGCCTGACAAGTACCATGGTTGATCGGCATATCATGGTATGTTGCATTTACTGTAGTTTTTAGAGTAATTTGATGATATGCTTTATTGTTATACTTAGTGTAGAGTCCGATGATATATATGATTAGTGAATCTTATATGCTTAGTGAATCCGATGATATATTTTGTTTTTAGAGTAATTTTATGATATGCTTTATTGTTATACTTAGTGTAGAGTCCGATGATATATATATGCTTAGTGAATCTTATATGCTTAGTGAATCCGATGATCTATATGCTTAGTGAATCCGATGATATATATGCTTTATTGTTATACTTAGTGTAGAGTCCGATGATATATATGCTTAGTGAATCTTATATGCTTAGTGAATCCGATGATCTATATGCTTAGTGAATCTGATGATATATATGCTTCGTGTAGAATCCAAAGAACTGTTAATAGTGTAGAATCCATATATACTTATTAGTAGAATTCATGCTTAGCAGAAATTTAGTACTGTCTTTTGATATAGTAGAATGTGTGAGGCTACTTATTAATTGATATGTTTTTCTTATTCAGAGATTGCCAAAGAGCCTATCTGAGAGTTGTGGTATCAAGCCTGATGAAGAAGGCTCTGCTGGAATGCGCCTTACCTTGAGGGGCTCCGTCACCACTTGTGCGTATGGCATGGACACGGACGGTCGCACACACTTCAACTCGGTTTGGTGGAAGTGTTGGAAATATGCCCTAGAGGCAATAATAAAAGGATTATTATTATATTTCCTTGTTCAAGATAATTGTCTTTTATTCATGCTATAATTGTATTATCCGAAAATCGTAATACACGTGTGAATACATAGACTACTATATGTCCCTAGTGAGCCTCTAGTTGACTAGCTCGTTGATCAACAGATAGTCATGGTTTCCTGACTATGGACATTGGATGTCATTGATAACGGGATCACATCATTAGGAGAATGATGTGATGGACAAGACCCAATCCTAAGCATAGCACAAGATCGTAGTTCGTTTTGCTAGAGCTTTTCCAATGTCAAGTATCTTTTCCTTAGACCATGAGATCGTGTAACTCCGGATACCGTAGGAGTGCTTTGGGTGTACCAAACATCACAACGTAATCGGGTGACTATAAAGGTGCACTACAGGTATCTCCGAAAGTGTCATTGGGTTGACACGGATCGAGGCTGGATTTGTCACTCCGTATTACGGAGAGGTATCACTGGGCCACTCGGTAATGCATCATCATAATGAGCTCAAAGTGACCAAGTGTTTGGTCATGGGATCATGCATTACGGTACGAGTAAAGTGACTTGCCGGTAACGAGATTGAAAGAGGTATTGGGATACCGACGATCGAATCTCGGGCAAGTAACATACCGATTGACAAAGGGAATTGTATACGGGGTTGCTTGAATCCTCGACATCGTGGTTCATCCGATGAGATCATCGAGGAGCATGTGGGAGCCAACATGGGTATCCAGATCCTGCTGTTGGTTATTGACCGTAGAGCCATCTCGGTCATGTCTACGTGTCTCCCGAACCCGTAGGGTCTACACACTTAAGGTTCGGTGATGCTAGGGTTGTAGAGATATGAGTATGCAGCAAACCGAAAGTTGTTCGGAGTCCCGGATGAGATCCCGGACGTCACGAGGAGTTCCGGAATGGTCCGGAGGTAAATAATTATATATAGGAAGTGCAGTTTCGGCCATCGGGAGAGTTTCGGGGGTCACCGGTATTGTACCGGGACCACCGAAAGGGTCCGAGGTCCATCGGTGGGGCCACCTATCCCGGAGGGCCCGTGGGCTGAAGTGGGAGGGACCATCCTGGTGGGCTGGTCGCCCCCTTGGGCCCCCGCGCCTAGGGTTGGAAACCCTAGGGTGGGGCGCCCACTGCCTTGGGGGGCACTCCACCCCCCTTGGCCGCCACCCCCCCTTGGGAGATCTCATCTCCAGGGCCGGTGCCCCCCCCCCAGGGGGCCTATATAAAGGGGGGAGGGAGGGCAGCCGGACCCTGAAGCCTTGGCGCCTCCCTCTCCCGTGCTACACCTCTCCATCTCGTAGAAGCTCGGCGAAGCTCTGCCGAAACCCTGCTGCATTCACCACCACGCCGTTGTGCTGCTGGATCTTCTTCAACCTCTCCCTCCTCCTTGCTGGATCAATGTGCGGGAGACGTCATCCGCTCCGTACATGTGTTGAACGCGGAGGTGCTGTTCGTTCAGCACTTGGTCATCGGTGATTTGGATCACGACGAGTACGACTCCCTCAACCCCGTTCACTTGAACGCTTCCGCTCGCGATCTACAAAGGTATGTAGATGCACTCCTATCACTCGTTGCTAGTGAAGGAAATATGCCCTAGAGGCAATAATAAAGTTATTATATATTTCCTTATATCATGATAAATGTTTATTATTCATGCTAGAATTGTATTAACCGGAAACATAATACATGTGTGAATACATAGACAAACAGAGTATCACTAGTATGCCTCTACTTGACTAGCTCGTTAATCAAAGATGGTTATGTTTCCTAACCATAGACATGAGTTGTCATTTGATTAACGGGATCACATCATTAGGAGAATGATCTGATTGACATGACCCATTCCGTTAGCCTAGCACTTGATCGTTTAGTATGTTGCTATTGCTTTCTTCATGACTTATACATGTTCCTGTAACTATGAGATTATGCAACTCCGTTTACGGAGGAACACTTTGGTGCTACCAAACGTCACAACGTAATGGGTGATTATAAAGGAGTACTACAGGTGTCTCCAAAGGTACATGTTGGGTTGGCGATTTGAGATTAGGTTTTGTCACTCCGATTGTCGGAGAGGTATCTCTGGGCCCTCTCGGTAATGCACATCACTATAAGCCTTGCAAGCAATGTAGCTAATGAGTTAGTTACGGATGATGCATTATGTAACGAGTAAAGAGACTTGCCGGTAACGAGATTGAACTAGGTATTGATACCGACGATCAAATCTCGGGCAAGTAACATACCGATGACAAAGGGAACAAAGTATGTTGTTATGCGGTTTGACCGATAAAGATCTTCAGTAGAATATGTAGGAGCCAATATGGGCATCCAGGTTCCGCTATTGGTTATTGACCGAGAATAATTCTAGGTCATGTCTACATAGTTCTCGAACCCGTAGGGTCCGCACGCTAAGGTTTCGATGACAGTTATATTATGAGTTTATGAGTTTTGATGTACCGAAGGAGTTCGGAGTCCCGGATGAGATCGGGGACATGACGAGGAGTCTC
Source organism: Aegilops longissima (assembly GCA_021605205.1). Lineage (NCBI taxonomy): Eukaryota > Viridiplantae > Streptophyta > Magnoliopsida > Poales > Poaceae > Aegilops > Aegilops longissima. The sequence goes on along the minus strand of CM038680.1, from coordinate 48,121,627 downwards.
GAAATGGTCGAGACGTAAAGATCGATATATTGGACGACTATATTCGAGTTCGGAAAGGTTCGAATGATTCGGTATTTTTGAGTACCGGAGAGTTACGGGAATTCACCGGGAGAAGTATTGGGCCTTATTGGGCCCTGCGGGAAAGAGAGAGGGCTGCCTAGGGCAGGCGCGCGCCCCAAGGCCTAGTCCGGGTGGACTAGGGGAGGGGCCGCACCCTTCCTCCCTTCCCTCCTTCTCTCCTACTCCTACTAGGAAAGGAGGAGTCCTACTCCGGTGGGAGTAGGACTCCCCCTGGTGCGCCTCCTCCTTGGCCGCCACCTCCTCCTTGCTCCTTTATATACGGGGCAGGGGGGCACCCCATAACACACAAGTTGATCTACGGATCGTTCCTTAGCCGTGTGCGGTGCCACCCTCCACCATATTCCACTTCGGTCATATCGTCGCGGAGCTTAGGCGAAGCCCTGCGCCGGAGAAGTCATATCGTTGCGGAGCTTAGGCGAAGCCCTGCGTCGGTGGAGCATCAACATCGTACCACGCCGTCATGTTGACGGAACTCATCCCGACACTTTGCTGGATCGAGTCCGGGATCGCCATCGAGCTGAGCGTGTGCAGAACTTCGGAGGTGCCGTGACGTTCGGTGCTTGGATCGGTCGGATCGTGAAGACGCGTCGACTACATCAACCGTGTTGTTATAACGCTTCCGCTTTCGGTCTCACGAGGGTACGGGACGGACCTCTCCCTCTCGTTGCTATGCCATCACCATGGTCTTGCGTGTTCGTAGGAAATTTTTGAAATTACTACGTTCCCCAACAGATGGCATCCGAGCCTGGTTTTATGCGTTGATGTCATATGCACGAGTAGAACACAAGTGAGTTGTGGGCGATATAAGTCATACTGCTTACCAGCATGTCATACTTTGGTTCAGCGGTATTGTGAGATGAAGCGGCCCGGACCGACATTACGCAGACGCTTACGCGAGACTGGTTTCACCGCTTGAGCACTAGTTGCTTAAAGGTGACCGGCGGTGTCTGTCTCTCTCACTTTAGTTGAACCGAGTGTGGCTACGCCCGGTCCTTGCGAAGGTTAAAACAGCACCAACTTGACAAACTATCGTTGTGGTTTTGATGCGTAGGTAAGAACGGTTCTTGCTCAGCCCGTAGCAGCCACGTAAAACTTGCAACAACAAAGTAGAGGACGTCTAACTTGTTTTTGCAGGGCATGTTGTGATGTGATGTGGTCAAGACGTGATGCTATATTTTATTGTATGAGATGATCATGTTTTGTAACCGAAGTTATCGGCAGCTGGCAGGAGCCATATGGTTGTCGCTTATTGTATGAAATGCAAAGCCATGTAATTGCTTTACTTTATCACTAAGCAGTAGCGATAGTCGTAGAAGCAATAGTTGGCGAGACGACAACGATGCTACGATGGAGATCAAGGTGTCGCGCCGGTGACGATGGTGATCATGGCGATTGCTTCGAGATGGAGATCACAAGCACAAGATGATGATGACCATATCATATCACTTATATTGATTGCATGTGATGTTTATCCTTTATGCATCTTATCTTGCTTTGATTGACGGTAGCATTATAAGATGATCTCTCACTAAAATTATCAAGAAGTGTTCTCCCGAGTATGCACCGTTGCCAAAGTTCGTAGTACCCGGACACCACGTGATGATCGGGTGTGATAAGTTCTCGTCCATCTACAACGGGTGCAAAACAGTTTGCACGCGAATACTCAGGTTAAACTTGACGAGCCTAGCATATAACAGATATGGCCTCGAACACGGAGACCGAAAGGTCGAACGTGAATCATATAGTAGATATGATCAACATAGTGATGTTCACCATTGAAACTACTCCATCTCACGTGATGATCGGACATGGTTTAGTTGATTTGGATCACGTAATCACTTAGATGACTAGAGAGATGTCTGTCTAAGTGGGAGTTCTTAAGTAATATGATCAATGGAACTTTAATTTATCATGAACTTAGTCCCGTAGTATTTTGCATATTATGTTGTAGATCAATAGCTCGCGTTGTTGCTTCCCTATGTTTTTATATGTGTTCCTAGAGAAAATTGTATTGAAAGATGTTAGTAGCAATGATGCGGATTGGATCCGTGATCTGAGGTTTATCCTCATTGCTGCTGTGAAGAATTATGTCCTTAATGCACCGCTAGGTGACAGACCTATTGCAGGAGCAGATGCACGTTATGAACGTTTGGCTAGCTCAATATGAGCGATCTGAGGCGTTATGAACGTTTGGCTAGCTCAATATGATGACTACTTGATAGTTTAGTGCACCATGCTTAACGGCTTAGAATCGGGACTTCAAAGACGTTTTGAGCGTCATGGACCATATGAGATGTTCCGGTATTGAAGTTAATATTTCAAGCAAATACCGAGTTGAGAGATATGAAGTCTCCAACAAGTTCTATAGCTAAAAGATGGAGGAGAATCGCTCAACTAGTGAGCATGTGCTCAGATTGTCCAGGTACTTCAATCGCTTGAATCAAGTGGGAGTTAATCTCCCGAGATAAGATAGTGATTGACAGAATTCTCTAGTCACCATCACTAAGTTACTAGAACTTCGTGATGAACTATAGTATGCAAGGGATGACGAAAATGATTCCCGAGCTCTTCGTGATGTTGAAATCGACGAAGGTAGAAATCGAGAAAGAGCATCAAGTGTTGATGATTGACAAGACCACTAGTTTCAAGAAAAGGGCAAAGGAAAGAAAGGAAACTTCAAGTAGAATGGCAAACAAGTTGTCACTCCCACGAAGAAACCCAAAGCTGAACCAAAGCCTGAAACGAGTGCTTACACTGCATAGGAAATGGTCCTTTGGAAGCGGAAATACCGAGATATTTGGTGGATAAGAAGGATGGCAAATTGAACAAGGGTATATTTGATATACAGGTTATTGATGTGTGCTTTACTAGTGTTTATAGTAGCCCTGAGTATTTGATACTTGTTCGGTTGCTAAGATTAGTAACTCAAACAGGAGTTACGAATAAAATGAAACTAGTTGAAGGGCAGTAACGATGAGTTTTGGAAGTAGTTCCAAGATTGATATGATCATCATCGCACAATCCCTATACTATCGGGATTAGTGTTGAACCTAAATAAATGTTATTTGGCGTTTGCGTTAAGCATGGATATGATTTGATCATGTTTATTGCAATACGGTTATTCATGTAAGTTAGAGAATAATTATTGTTCTGTTTACATGAATAAAACCTTCTATGGTCATACACCCAATGAAAATGGTTTGTTGGATCTCGATCGTGTGATACACATATTCATAATATTGAAACCAAAAGATGTAAAGTTAATAATGATAATGCAATTTATTTGTGGCACTGCCGTTTGGGGTCATATCGGTGTAAAGCGCATGAAGAAACTCCATACTGATGGGTTTTTGGAATCACTTGATTATGAATCATTTGATGCTTGCGAACCGTGCCTGTTGGGCAAGATGACTAAAACTCCGTTCTTCGGAACAATGGAACAAGCTACTGACTTATTGGAAATAATACATACCGATGTATGCGATCCAGTGAGTGTTGATGCTCGTGGCAAGTATCGTTATTTTCTGACCTTCACAAGATGATTTGAGTAGATATGGGTATATCTACTTGATGAAACATAAGTCTGAAATAGTTGAAAGCTTCAAAGAATTTCAGAGTGAAGTGGAAAATCATCGCAACAAGAAAATAAAGTTTCTGCGATCTGATCGTGGAGATGAATATTTGAGTTACGAGTTTGGTCTTCAATGAAAACAATGTGGAATAGTTTCACAGCTCACGCCACCTGGAACACCACAACGTTATGGTGTGTCCGAACGTCGTAACCGTACTTTATTTTGATATGGTGCGTATGATGTATCTTACCGATTTACCACTATCGTTTTGGGGTTATGCATTAGAGACAGCTGCATTCACGTTTAATAGGGCACCATCTAAATCCGTTGAGATGACACCGTATGAACTATGGTTTAGCGGTAAACCTAAGCTGTCGTTTCTTAAAGTTTGGAGTTGTGATGCTTATGTGAAAAAGTTTTCACCTGATAAGCTCGAACCCAAATCGGAGAAATGCGTCTTCATAGAATACCCAAAGGTAACTATTGGGTACACCTTCTATCACAGATCCGAAAGCAAGATATTTGTTGCTAAGATGGATCCTTTCTAGAGAAGAAGTTTCTCTCGAAAGAAGTGAGTGGGAGGAAAGTAGAACTTGATGAGGTAATTGTACCTTCTCCCTTATTGGAAAGTAGTTCATCACAGAAATCAGTTCCAGTGATTCCTACATCAATTAGTGAGGAAGTTAATGATGATGATCATGAAACTTCAGATCAAGTTGCTACCAGACCTCGTAGGTCTTCCAGAGTAAAATCGCACGAGAGTGGTACGGTAATCGTGTTCTAGAAGTCATGTTACTAGACCATGATGAACCTACGGACTATGAGAAAGCGATGATGAGCCCAGATTCCGCGAAATGGCTTGAGGCCATGAAATCTGAGATAGGATCCATGTATGAGAACAAAGTATGGACTTTGATTGACTTGCTCGATGATCAGCAAGCCATGTTTAAATAAATGGATCTTCAAGAGGAAGACGGACACAGATAGTAGTGTTACTATCTACAAAGCTCGACTTGTCACAAAAAGGTTTTCGACAAATTCAAGGTGTTGACTACAATGAGATTTTCTCAACTGTAGCGATGCTTAAGTCTGTCCGAATCATGTTAGCAATTGCCACATTTTATGAAATCTGGCAAATGGATGTCAAAACTACATTCTTTAATGGATTTATTAAAGAAGAGTTGTATATGATGCAACCAGAAGGTTTTGTCAATCCTAAAGGAGCTAACAAAATGTGCAAGCTCCAATGATCCATCTATGGACTGGTGCAAGCATCTCGGAGTTGGAATAAACGCTTTGATAGTGTGATCAAAGCATAAGGTTTTATCAGACTTTTGGAGAAGCCTGTATTTACAAGATAGTGAGTGGGAGCACTACAGCATTTCGATAAGTATATGTGAATGACATATTGTTGATCGGAAATAATGTAGAATTATTCGCAAAGCATAAAGGAGTATTTGAAAGGAGTTTTTCAAAGAAGGACCTCGGTGAAGCTGCTTACATATTGAGCATCAAGATCTATAGAGATAGATCAAAGGCGCTTGATAAGTTTTTCAATGAATACATACCTTGACAAGATTTTGAAGTAGTTCAAAATGGAACAGTCAAAGAAAGAGTTCTTGCCTGTGTTACAAGGTGTGAGATTGAGTAAGACTCAAAACCCGACCACGGCAGAAGATAGAAAGAGAATGAAAGTCATTCCCTATGCATCAGCCATAGGTTCTATAAAGTATGTCATGTTGTGTGTACAGATCTATTGCATACCCTACCACTAAGATTGGCAAGGGAGTGCAATAGTGATCTAGGAGTAGATCAATGGACAGCGGTCAAAATTATCCTTAGTAGAATAAGGATATGTTTCTCGATTATGGAAGTGAAAAAAAGGTTCGTCGTAAAGGGTTACGTCGATGCAAGTTTTAACACTAATCTAGATGACTCTGAGTCTCAATCTGGATACATATTGAAAGTGGGAGCAATTAGCTAGAGTAGCTCCGTGCAGAGCATTGTAGACATAGAAATTTGCAAAATACTTACGGCTCTGAATGTGACAGACCCGTTGACTAAAATTATCTCACAAGCAAAAACATGATCACACCTTAGTACTCTTTGGGTGTTAATCACATAGCGATGTGAACTAGATTACTGACTCTAGTAAACCCTTTGGGTGTTGGTCACATGTCGATGTGAACTATGGGTGTTAACCACATATAGATGTGAACTATTGATGTTAAATCACATAGCGATGTGAACTAGATTATTGACTCTAGTGCAAGTGGGAGACTGAAGGAAATATGCCCTAGAGGCAATAATAAAGTTATTATTTATTTCCTTATTTCATGATAAATGTTTATTATTCATGCTAGAATTGTATTAACCGGAAACATAATACATGTGTGAATACATAGACAAACAGAGTGTCACTAGTATGCCTCTACTTGACTAGCTCGTTAATCAAAGATGGTTATGTTTCCTAACCATAGACATGAGTTGTCATTTGATTAACGGGATCACATCATTAGGAGAATGATCTGATTGACATGACCCATTCCGTTAGCCTAGCACTTGATCGTTTAGTATGTTGCTATTGCTTTCTTCATGACTTATACATGTTCCTGTAACTATGAGATTATGCAACTCCGTTTACGGAGGAACACTTTGGTGCTACCAAAGCGTCACAACGTAATCGGGTGATTATAAAGGAGTACTACAGGTGTCTCCAAAGGTACATGTTGGGTTGGCGTATTTCGAGATTAGGTTTTGTCACTCCGATTGTCGGAGAGGTATCTCTGGGCCCTCTCGGTAATGCACATCACTATAAGCCTTGCAAGCAATGTAGCTAATGAGTTAGTTACGGGATGATGCATTATGTAACGAGTAAAGAGACTTGCCGGTAACGAGATTGAACTAGGTATTGGATACCGACGATCAAATCTCGGGCAAGTAACATACCGATGACAAAGGGAACAAAGTATGTTGTTATGCGGTTTGACCGATAAAGATCTTCGTAGAATACGTAGGAGCCAATATGGGCATCCAGGTTCCGCTATTGGTTATTGACCGAGACTAATTCTAGGTCATTTCTACATAGTTCTCGAACCCGTAGGGTCCGCACGCTTAAGGTTTCGATGACAGTTATATTATGAGTTTATGAGTTTTGATGTACCGAAGGAGTTCGAGTCCCGGATGAGATCGGGGACATGACGAGGAGTCTCGAAATGGTCGAGACGTAAAGATCGATATATTGGACGACTATATTCGGAGTTCGGAAAGGTTCGAATGATTCGGTATTTTTCGAGTACCGGAGAGTTACGGAATTCACGGGAGAAGTATTGGGCCTTATTGGGCCCTGCGGGAAAGAGAGAGGGCTGCCTAGGGCAGGCGCGCGCCCAAGGCCTAGTCCGGGTGGACTAGGGAGGGCCGCACCCTTCCTCCCTTCCCCTCCTTCTCTCCTACTCCTACTAGGAAAGGAGGAGTCCTACTCCGGTGGGAGTAGGACTCCCCCTTGTGCGCCTCCTCCTTGGCCGGCCACCTCCTCCTTGCTCCTTTATATCTGGGGACAGGGGCACCCCATAACACACAAGTTGATCTACGGATCGTTCCTTAGCCGTGTCGGTGCCCCCTCCACCATATTCCACTTCGGTCATATCGTCGCGGAGCTTAGCGAAGCCCTGCGCCGGAGAAGTCATATCGTTCGCGGAGCTTAGGCGAAGCCCCGCGTCGGTGGAGCATCAACATCGTCCCACGCCGTCAGGTTGTGGAACTCATCCCGACACTTTGCTGGATCGAGTCCGGGATCGTCATCGAGCTGAGCGTGTGCAGAACTCGGAGGTGCCGTGACGTTCGGTGCTTGGATCGGTCGGATCGTGAAGGCGTCGACTACATCAACAGCGTTGTTATAACGCTTCCGCTTTCGGTCTCACGAGTGCGTGGGCGGACGGACACTCCCCTCTCGTTGCTATGCCATCACCATGGTCTTGCGTGTTCGTAGGAAAATTTTTGAAATTACTACGTTCCCCAACAGCTAGATGAACTCTTAGATGGATCTTGGTGAAACCGTAGGAATTTTTTTATTTTCTGCAACGTTCCCCAACAGTGGCATCATGAGCTAGGTCTATGCGTAGTTCTCTTTGCATGAGTAGAACACAATTTGTTGTGGGCGTAGATGTTGTCAACTTTCTTGCCGCTACTAGTCTTATTTTGCTTCAGCGGTATTGTGGGATGAAGCGGCCGGACCGACCTTACGTGCGCTTACGTGAGACAGGTTCCACCGGTGACATGCACTAGTTGCATAAGGTGGCTAGCGGGTCTCTGTCTCTCCCACTTTAGTTGGGGCGGATTTGTGAAAAGGGTCCTTATGAAGGGTAAGTAGAAGTTGACAAATCACGTTGTGGCTTTTTCGTAGGTAAGAAAACGTTCTTGCTAGAACCCTATTGCAGCCACGTAAAAGATGCAACAACAATTAGAGGACGTCTAACTTGTTTTTGCAGCAATCGCCTTGTGATGTGATATGGCCAAAAGTTGGGATGAATGATGAATGATATATTGTGATGTATGAGATCATGTTCTTGTAATAGGAATCACGACTTGCATGTCGATGAGTATGACAACCGGCAGGAGCCATAGGAGGTGTCTTAATTATTGTATGACCCGCGTGTCATTGATTCAACGCCATGTATTTACTTTGCTTTATTGCTAAACTGTTAGCTATAGTAGTAGAAGTAATAGTTGGCGAGCAACTTCATGGAGACACGATGATGGAGATCATGATGATGGAGATCATGGTGTCATGACGGTGACAAGATGATCATGGAGCCCCGACGAGGGAGATCAAAGGAGCTATATGATATTGGCCATATCATGTCACTACTATATAATTGCATGTGATGTTTATTATGTTTATGCATCTTGTTTACTTAGAATGATGGTAGTAAATAAGATGATCCCTTATAATTTCAAGAAAGTGTTCTCCCTAACTGTGCGTCGTTGCTAAAGTTCGTCGTCACGAAGCACCACGTGATGATTGGGTGTGATAGATTCCTGCGTTCACATACAACGGGTGTAAGACAGTTTTACACATGCAAAACACTTAGGTTAACTTGACGAGCCTAGCATGTACAGACATGGCCTCGGAACACAAGAGACCGAAAGGTCGAACATGAGTCGTATGGAAGATACGATCAACGATGACTAGTCCGTCTCACGTGATGATCGGACACGGCCTAGTGGACTCGGATCATGTGACACTTAGATGACTAGAGGGATGTCAAATCTGAGTGGGAGTTCATTATATAATTTGATTAGATGAATTTAATTATCATGAACATTAGTCTAAAATCTTTGCAAAAATGTCTTGTAGATCAAATGGCCAACGCTCATGTCAACATGAACTTCAATGCATTCCTAGAGAAAACCAAGCTGAAAGATGATGGCAGCAACTATTCGGACTGGGTCCGGAACCTGAAGATCATCCTCATAGCTGCCAAGAAACAATATGTCCTAGAAGCACCGCTAGGTGAAGCACCCATCGAGAGAACCAAGGCGATATGAGCGCTTGGCAGTCTCGTCTTGATGATTACTCCCTCGTTCGGTCTGGCGTGCTTTACAGCTTAGTACCGGGGCTCCAAAAGCGTTTTGAGCAACACGGAGCATATGAGATGTTCGAGGAGCTGAAAATGGTTTTCCAAGCTCATGCCCGGGTCGAGAGATATGAAGTCTCCGATAAGTTCTATAGTTGTAAAATGGAGGAAAATAGTTCTGTCAGTGAGCATATACTCAAAATATCAGGGTTGCACAACTGCCTGTCCCAGCTGGACATTAACCTCCCGGATGAGGCGGTCATTGACAGGATCCTTCACTCGCTCCCACCAAGCTACAAGAGCTTGGTGATGAACTACAATATGCAGGGGATGGTGGAAATCAAGAAGGAACATCAAGTGTTGATGGTCAATAAAAGCACTAAGTTCAAGAAGGGCAAGGGTAAGAAGAACTTCAAGAAGGACGGCAAGGATGTTGCCGCGCCCGGTAAGCCAGTTGCCGGGAAGAAGTCAAAGAATGGACCCAAGCCTGAGACTGAGTGCTTTTATTGCAAAGGGAAGGGTCCACCGGGGGCGGAACTGCCCCAAATACTTAGCAGACAGAAGGCCGGCAACACTAAAGGTATATTTGATATACATGTGATTGATGTGTACCTTACCATTACTCGTAGTAACTCCAGGTATTTGATACGGTGCCGTTGCTCATATTTGTAACTCACAGCAGGAGCTGCGGAATAAGCGGAGGCTGGCGAAGGGCGAGTTGACGATGCGGCGTCGGGAATGGTTCCAAGGTCGATGTGATCGCCGTCGGCACGCTACCTCTACATTTACCTACGGGATTAGTTTTAAACCTCAATAATTGTTATTTAGTGCCAAGTTTGAGCATGAACATTGTATCAGGATCTCGTTTAATACGAGATGGCTACTCATTTAAATCCGAGAATAATGGTTGTTCTATTTATATGAGAGATATGTTTTATGGTCATGCTCCGATGGTCAATGGTTTATTCTTAATGAATCTCGAGCGTAATGTTACACATATTCATAGTGTGAATACCAAAAGATGTAAAGTTGATAACGATAGTCCCACATACTTGTGGCATTTGCCGCATTGGTCACATTGGTGTCAAGCGCATGAAGAAGCTCCATCTTGATGGACTTTTAGAGTCTCTCGATTATGAATCATTTGACACATGTGAACCATGCCTCATGGGCAAAATGACCAAGACTCCGTTCTCGGAACAATGGGCGAGCAACCAACTTATTGCAAATCATTCATACTGATGTGTGCGGTCCAATGGCGTTGAGGCTCATGGAGGATATCGTTATGTTCTCACTCTCATGCACGACTTGAGTAGATATGGGTATGTCTACTTGATGAAACACAAGTCTGAGACCTTTGAAAAGTTCAAGGAATTTGAGAATGAGGTAGAGAATCAACGTGACCGAAAAATAAAGTTCTTACGATCAGATCGTGGAGGAGAATATTTAAGTCACGAATTTGGTACACACTTAAGGAAATGTGGAATCGTTTCACAACTCACGCCGCTGGAACACCTCAGCGTAACGGTGTGTCCGAACATCGTGTCGCACTCTATTGGATATGGTGCGATCTATGATGTCTCTTACAGATTACCGCTATCATTTTGGGGATCGCTCTAGAGACAGCTACATTCACTTTAAATAGGGCACCATCTAAATCCGTTGAGACGACACCGTATGAATTATGGTTTGGGAAGAAACCTAAGCTGTCGTTTCTAAAAGTTTGGGGATGCGATGCTTATGTCAAGAAACTTCAACCTGAAAAGCTCGAACCCAAGTCGGAAAAATGCTTCTTCATAGGATACCCTAAGGAAACCATTGGGTATACCTTCTACCTTAGATCCGAAGGCAAGATCTTTGTTGCCAAGAACGGATCCTTTCTGGAAAAAGAGTTTCTCTCGAAAGGAGTAAGTATGAGGAAAGTAGGACTCGATGAAGTACTACCTCTTGAACCGGAAAGTAGTGCAGCTCAGGAAAATGTTCCTGTGGTGCCTACACCGACTTGAGAGGAAATTAATGATGATGATCAAGGTGCTTCGGATCAAGTTGCTACTGAAATTCATAGGTCCATAAGGACACGTTCCACACCAGAGTGGTATGGAAAACCTGTCCTGGAAATCATGTTGCTAGACAACGATGAACCTTCGAACTATGAAGAAGTGATGGCGGGCCCAGATTCCTACAAATGGCTTGAAGCCATGCAATCCGAGATAGGATCCATGTATGAAAACAAAGTATGGACTTTGACAGACTTGCCCGATGATCGGCGAGCGATAGAAAACAAACGGATCTTTAAGAAGAAGACGGACGCGGATGGTAATGTTACTCCTATGTCTCCATCTTGAACATTTTCACGAATGGAGTTGAAGCGACGCTTGATGTGCCTGGTCTTCTTGTGAAACCTGGGCTCCTTAGCAAGTGCAATAGTTCCAGTGTTGTCACAGAAGAGTTTGATCGGCCCCAACACATTGGGTATGACTCCTAGGTCGGTGATGAACTCCTTCACCCAAATTGCTTCATGCGCTGCCTCCGAGGCTGCCATGTACTCCGCTTCACATGTAGATCCCGCCACGGCGCTCGCTTGCAGCTGCACCAGCTTCATTGCTCCACCATTCAACATATACACGTATCCGGTTTGTGACTTAGAGTCATCCAGATCTGTGTCGAAGCTAAGCGTCGGCGTAACCCTTCTGACGAGCTCTTCGTCACCTCCATAAAGGAGAAACATGTCCTTAGTCCTTTTCGGTACTTCAGGATATTCTTGACCGCTGTCCGGTGTTCCTTGCGGGATTACTTTGGTACCTTCCTACCAAACTTATGGCAAGGTTTACATCAGGTGCGGTACACAGCATGGCATACATAATAGACCCTATGGCTGAGGCATAGGGGATGACACTCATCTCTTCTATATCTTCTGCCGTGGTCGGACATTGAGCCGAGCTCAATTTCACACCTTGTAATACATGCAAGAACCCTTTCTTGGACTGATCCATTTTGAACTTCTTCAATATCTTATCAAGGTATGTGCTTTGTGAAAGACCTATGAGGCGTCTCGATCTATCTCTATAGATCTTGATGCCTAATATATAAGCAGCTTCTCCAAGGTCCTTCATTGAAAAACTCTTATTCAAGTAGGCCTTAATGCTGTCGAAAAGTTATATATCATTTCCCATCAAAAGTATGTCATCTACATATAATATGAGAAATGCTACAGAGCTCCCACTCACTTTCTTGTAAACGCAGGCTTCTCCATATAAGTCTGCATAAATCCAAACGGTTTGATCATCTCATCAAAGCGAATGTTCCAACTCCGAGATGCTTGCACCAGCCCATAAATGGATCGCTGGAGCTTACATACCTTGTTACCATTCTTAGGGTCAACAAAACCTTCCGGCTGCATCATATACAGTTCTTCCTTAAGATAGCCGTTAAGGAATGCTGTTTTGACGTCCATTTGCCATATCTCATGATCATAGTATGCGGCAATTGCTAACATGATTCAGACGGACTTCAGCTTCGCTACGGGAGAGAAAGTCTCATCGTATTCAACCCCTTGAACTTGCATATAACCTTTAGCGACAAGTCGAGCTTTATAGATGGTAACATTACCATCCGCGTCCGTCTTCTTCTTAAAGATTCATTTGTTTTCTATCGCTCGCCGATCATCGGGCAAGTCTGTCAAAGTCCATACTTTGTTTTCATACATGGATCCTTTCTCGAATTGCATGGCTTCAAGCCATTTGTTGGAATCTGGGCCCGCCATCACTTCTTCATAGTTCGAAGGTTCACCGTTGTCTAGCAACATGATTTCCAGGACAGGGTTTCCATACCACTCTGGTGTGGAACGTGTCCTTGTGGACCTACGAAGTTCAGTAGCAACTTGATCCGAAGCACCTTGATCATCATCATTAATTTCCTCTCAAGTCGGTGTAGGCACCACAGGAACATTTTCCTGAGCTGCACTACTTCCCGGTTCAAGAGGTAGTACTTCATCGAGTTCTACTTTCCCCATACTTACTCCTTTCGAGAGAAACTCTTTTTCCAGAAAGGATCCGTTCTTGGCAACAAAGATCTTGCCTTCGGATCTAAGGAAGTAGGTATACCCAATGGTTTCCTTAGGGTATCCTTTGAAGACGCATTTTTCCGACTTGGGTTCGAGCTTTTCAGGTTGAAGTTTCTTGACATAAGCATCGCATCCCCAAACTTTTAGAAACGACAGCTTAGGTTTCTTCCCAAACCATAATTCATACGGTGTCATCCCAACGGATTTAGACGGTGCCCTATTTAAACTGAATGTAGCTGTCTCTAGAGCGTATCCCCAAAATGATAGCGGTAAATATGTAAGAGACATCATAGATCGCACCATATCCAATAGAGTGCAATTACGATGTTCGGACACACCGTTACGCTGAGGTGTTCCAGGCGGCGTGAGTTGTGAAACGATTCCACATTTCCTTAAGTGTGTACCAAATTCGTGACTTAAATATTCTCCTCCACGATCTGATCGTAAGAACTTTATTTTTCGGTCACGTTGATTCTCTACCTCATTCTCAAATTCCTTGAACTTTTCAAATGTCTCAGACTTGTGTTTCATCAAGTAGACATACCCATATCTACTTAAGTCGTCTGTGAGAGTGAGAACATAACGATATCCTCCGCGAGCCTCAACGCTCATTGGACCGCACACATCGGTATGTATGATTTGCAATAAGTTGGTTGCTCGCTCCATTGTTCCGGAGAACGGAGTCTTGGTCATTTTGCCCATGAGGCATGGTTCGCATGTGTCAAATGATTCATAATCGAGAGACTCTAAAAGTCCATCAGCATGGAGCTTCTTCATGCGCTTGACACCAATGTGACCAAGGCGGCAGTGCCACAAGTATGTGGGACTATCGTTATCAACTTTACATCTTTTGGTATTCACAGTATGAATATGTGTAACATCACGTTTGAGATTCATTAAGAATAAACCATTGACCATCGGAGCATGACCATAAAACATATCTCTCATATAAATAGAACAACCATTATTCTCGGATTTAAATGAGTAGCCATCTTGTATTAAACGAGATCCTGATACAATGTTCATGCTCAAACTTGGCAAAAAATAACAATTATTGAGGTTTAAAACTAATCCCGTAGGTAAATGTAGAGGTAGCGTGCCGACGGCGATCACATCGACCTTGGAACCATTCCCGACGCGCATCGTCACCTCGTCCTTCGCCAGTCTCCGCTTATTCTGCAGCTCCTGCTGTGAGTTACAAATATGAGCAACGGCACCGGTATCAAATACCCAGGAGTTACTACGAGTCTTGGTAAGGTACACATCAATTACATGTATATCAAATATACCTTCAGTGTTGCGGCCTTCTTGTGCGCTAAGTATTTGGGGCAGTTCCGCTCAAATGACCCTTCCCTTTGCAATAAAAGCACTCGTCTCGGGCTTGGGTCCATTCTTTGACTTCTTCCCGGCAATGGCTTACCGGGCGCGGCAACATCCTTGTCGTCTTTCTTGAATTTCTTCTTACCCTTGCCCTTCTTGAACTTAGTGGTTTTATTGACCATCAACACTTGATGTTCCTTCTTGATTTCTACCTCTGCTGACTTCAGCTGAAAATACTTCAGGAATAGTTTTCACCATCCCCTGCATATTGTAGTTCATCACAAAGCTCTTGTAGCTCGGTGGGAGCGATCGAAGGATTCTGTCAATGACCGCCTCGTCCGGAGGTTAATGTCCAGCTGGGACAAGCGGTTGTGCAACCTGACATTTTGAGTATGTGCTCCTTGTGAACTATTTTCCTCCATCTTACAACTATAGAACTTGTCGGAGACTTCATATCTCTCGACCGGGCATGAGCTTGGAAAATCATTTTAGCTCCTCGAACATCTCATATGCTCCGTGTTGCTCAAAACGCTTTTGGAGCCCCGGTTCTAAGCTGTAAAGCATGCCGCACTTGAACGAGGGAGTAATCATCAGCACGAGACTGCCAAGCGTTCATAACGTCTTGGTTCTCTGGGATGGGTGCTTCACCTAGCGGTGCTTCTAGGACATATTCTTTCTTGGCAGCTATGAGGATGATCCTCAGGTTCCGGGCCCAGTCTGAATAGTTGCTGCCATCATCTTTCAGCTTGGTTTTCTCTAGGAACGCGTTGAAGTTCATGTTGACATGAGCGTTGGCCATTTGATCTACAAGACATTTTTTAAAAGATTTTAGACTAATGTTCATGGTAATTAAGTTCATCTAATCAAATTATTTAATGAACTCCCACTCATATTTAACATCCCTCTAGTCATCTAAGTGTTACATGATCCGAGTCGACTAGGCCGTGTCCGATCATCACGTGAGACGGACTAGTCATCATCGGTGAACATCTCCATGTTGATCGTATCTTCCATACGACTCATGTTCGACCTTTCGGTCTCTGTGTTCCGAGGCCATGTCTGTACATGCTAGGCTCGTCAAGTTAACCTAAGTGTTTTTGCATGTGTAAAACTGTCTTACACCCGTTGTATGTGAACGTAGGAATCTATCACACCCGATCATCACGTGGTGCTTCGAAACGACGAACTTTAGCAAGGGCGCACAGTTAGGGGGAACACCTTGAAATTATTATGAGGGATCATCTTATTTACTACCGTCGCTCTAAGTAAACAAGATGCATAAACATAATAAACATCACATGCACTTAAATAGTAGTGACATGATATGGCCAATATCATATAGCTCCTTTGATCTCCATCTTGGGGCTCCATGATCATCTTGTCACCGGCATGACACCATGATCTCCGTCATCATGATCTCCGTCATCGTGTCTCCATGAAGTTGCTCGCCAACTATTACTTCTACTACTATAGCTAACGGTTTAGCAATAAAGTAAAGTAATTACATGGCGTTGAATCAATGACACGCAGGTCATACAATAATTAAGACAACTCCTATGGCTCCTACCGGTTGTCATACTCATCGACATGCAAATCGTGATTCCTATTACAAGAACATGATCTCATACATCACAATATATCATTCATCATTCATCATTCATCACAACTTTTGGCCATATCACATCACAAGGCAATTGCTGCAAAAACAAGTTAGACGTCCTCTAATTGTTGTTGCATCTTTTACGTGGCTGCAATAGGGTTCTAGCAAGAACGTTTCCTTACCTACGAAAAAGCCACAACGTAATTTGTCAACTTCTATTTACCCTTCATAAGGACCCTTTTCATCGAATCCGCTCCAACTAAAGTGGGAGAGACAGACACCCGCTAGCCACCTTATGCAACTAGTGCATGTCAGTCGGTGGAACCTGTCTCACGTAAGCGTACGTGTAAGGCCGGTCCGGGCCACTTCATCCCACAATACCGCTGAAGCAAAATAATACTAGTAGCGGCAAGAAAGTTGACAACATCTACGCCCACAACAAATTGTGTTCTACTCGTGCAAAGAGAACTAGGCATAGACCTAGCTCATGATGCCACGGTTGGGGAAACTTGCAGAAAATAAAAAATTTCCTACGGTTTCACCAAGATCCATCTGTGAGTTCATCTAGCAACGAGTGATAGGAGTGCATCTACATACCTTTGTAGATCGCGAGCGGAAGCATTCAAGAGAACGGGGTTGAGGGAGTCGTACTCGTCGTGATCCAAATCACTGATGACCAAGTGTCGAACGGACAGCACCTCCGCGTTCAACACACGTGACGGAGGCGGATGGCGTCTCCGCACCTTGATCCAGCAAGGAGGAGGAGAGGTTGAAGAATATCCAGCGAGACGACGGCGTGGTGGTGGATGCAGCAGGGTTCGCAGAGCCGCCGAGCCTGCGAGAGGAGAGGTGTAGCAGGGGAGAGGGAGGCGCCAAGACTACAGGGTGCGGCTGGCCTCCCTCCCCCCCCTTTATATAGGACCCCTGGAGGGGGGCACCGGCCCTGGAGATGGGATCTCCCAAGGGGGGTCAGCGGCCAGGGGGTGGAGTGCCCCCCAAGGCAAGTGGTGGCGCCCCCACCCTAGGGTTTCCAACCCTAGGCGCAGGGGGGGCCAAGGGGGGCGCACCAGCCCACCAAGGGCTGGTCCCCTCCCCACTTCAGCCCACGGGGCCCTCCGGGATAGGTGGCCCCACCCGATGGACCCCCGGGACCCTTCCGATGGTCACGGTACAATACCGGTGACCCCCGAAACTCTCCCGATGGCCGAAACTGCAGTTCCTATATATAATTCTTTACCTCCGGACCATTCTGGAACTCCTCGTGACGTCCGGGATCTCATCCGGACTCCGAACAACTTTTGGTTTGCTGCATACTCATATCTCTACAACCCTAGCGTCACCGAACCTTAAGTGTGTAGACCCTACGGGTTCGGGAGACACGTAGACATGACCGAGACGGCTCTCCGGTCAATAACCAACAGTGGGATCTGGATACCCATGTTGGCTCCCACATGCTCCTCGATAATCTCATCGAATGAACCACGATGTCGAGGATTCAAGCAATCCCGTATACAATTCCCTTTGTCAATCGGTACGTTACTTGCCCGAGATTCGATCGTCGGTATCCCAACACCTCGTTCAATCTTGTTACCGGCAAGTCACTTTACTCATCCGTAATGCATGATCCGTGACCAAACACTTGGTCACTTTGAGCTCATTATGATGATGCATTACCGAGTGGGCCCAGTGATACCTCTCCGTGTCGGAGTGACAAATCCAGTCTCGATCCGTGTCAACCCAAGACACTTTCGGAGATACTGTAGTGCACCTTTATAGTCACCCGATTCGTTGTGATGTTTGGTACACCCAAAGCACTCCTACGGTATCCGGGAGTTACACGATCTCATGGTCTAAGGAAAATATACTTGACATTGGAAAAGCTCTAGCAAAACGAACTACACAATCTTGTGCTAAGCTTATGATTGGTTCCTGTCCATCACATCATTCTCCTAATGATGTGATCCCGTTATCAATGACATCCAATGTCCATAGTCAGGAAACCATGACTATCTGTTGATCAACGAGCTAGTCAACTAGAGGCTCACTAGGGACATGTTGTAGTCTATGCATTCACACGTGTATTACGATTTCCGGATAATATAATTATAGCATGAATAAAAGACAATTATCATGAACATGGAAATATAATAATAATCCTTTTATTATTGCCTCTAGGGCATATTTCCAACAGTAGGAGAGCCCGAAATCAGTTTAGCGTACAAGGATTTGACCGAAAAACGACCAGAGGCAGAGTGGGGCCAGACCACCGAGTCCTCATCGTCTGAGAGCAGAGGGAAGCAAACAATAAGACGATGCCAATCTTCCAACTCTTCAGGAGAAAGCGTCCTACGAAGATCCAACTCCCAATTATTCGCCGAGAGCTCGGAGATTGAGATCTCCGGGTCAGGACAATAGGAAAACAAAACCGGGTAAGTCACCGCCAGGGTGGCCTCCCCACACCACCAATCTAACCAAAAGCACATAGATTTACCATTCCTGACAACAAATTTGACCAGAGACTGGAAAAACGGACGAACTTTAACGAGGTCACACCAGAATTGGGAGCCGCCAGAAGCCGGAGCGAACATGGGGCTAGACCGAGGAAAGTATTTAGCTTTGAGAATGCTAAGCCACAACGGGGCCTCCGTGGTGGACATGATTTTCCATCACCATTTAATGATGAGGCATTTGTTCATGACAGCAGTGTTAATAATGCCCAACCCCTCAGGTTTTTGGGTCTGCAAATGAGCTTCCACTTCACCATTCTATATTTATGCTTGTTATCCGCCAAATTCCAGTAAAAGGCACCCATGTGCTTGTCAAACCCAGCATGAGTCCCTCCCGAAAGGAGGTAGAAGCCCATCAAGAACATGGGAATAGAGGAGAGGTAGACATTGATTAAGGCAACCTTGCCAGCTTGGGTGTTATAGCGGCCTCTCCAAGGCAGCACCCGGTTGTCCACTTTTGAAACGACCGGGGCGAAATCTTTAGACAGCAACTTGTGGGGGGGGGGGATCGGGAGGCCAAGGTATTTGAAAGGGAAACAGCCCAGGGAAAAGTTTAAAAGATGAGCAACTCTAAGAGCCTCAGCGTCCAACACCCCAGTAACAATAACTTCACTCTTGGCAAATTAATTTTGATTCTAGAGAGAGCTTCGAAGCAGATGAGAAGGAATTTCAAGTGAGCCATGCTATCATCGTTAAGTTCCACCATAATGATCGTATCATCCGCGTACTGGAGGTGTGATATGCCATTAGGAGGAAGATGGGAGCTGACGGGGGTAATATGGCCAGCAGCCGCAACTCGAGTCAAGAAATGGGAGAGGGAGTCAGCCACGAAGTTAAAGAGAAGGGGGGAAGCCGAATCACCCTGCCTCAGGCCCCTGCCATTGGCGAATAAATTACTGATATTCCCATTCACCGAAACCGCAGTGTGGCCACCCGTGGCCAGCTCCATAAGTCTGTGCACCACAACCTGATGTAGGGTGGAACCCTATAGCGTCGATCTTTCACGTTTGGAGTGGATCCTACGGGGAATCACGAAGAACACGCGGAAGCACAAAGGGAAAACACGGGGAAAACGAGAGAGAATCGCTAAACTGACAAGGAATCAATCACACAAGTGCTAGATCACCGATCACATAAGGTGGCACAAGATTCAAAATCAACAAAGGAAAGATACACGAGTAGTCGTTCTTCTCCGAGAGGAGGTCTTGATGGGGTCCACCCTAGAAGGGGGTCTTGAATCCGCTTGGGGGATCTTCTCCGTAGAGCTCCTGAGCTCCGAGGAGAAGTAGCCAAGTGGATGAGCAAGGGCTCTCACACAAAATATGAGCTAATCCAATGCTAACCTTAGAAAGAGGACGGGGATGGAGTATATATAGTCTAGGAGGGCGAAGAGGTACATGGGCATCGGCCCTTTACTGTGCGCAGACAGGCGGAGCCGGATGTCCGGGGCTTCAGGAGGCACCGGATGTCCGGGCTGGGGGCCGGATGTCCGGGCCGGAGGATGCCACTTCTGCAGAATCGGGTGCGTGGCGCCGGATTTCCGGGCTTCTGGCCGGATATCCAGGCTGGGGCCGGATGTCCGGGGCCTGGTGGCCGGATGTCCGGGCCCTGTAGATTTCCTTGCTGGGTTGCGGCTGCAGTGTTGGCGTCTCCAGGGGCCGGATGTCCGGGGCCTTGGCCGGATGTCCGGGGCCTGGAGGGTGAACTTGCCCGCTTCCGTGGTCCTCTTCAACCGTGGACTTGGCGGCTCGTCCGTCTTCACGTGCATCTTCGGAAGGCTCCTCTTGACACCTAATGATGCATAGCATATCGGACTTAGGTAGTAGCCATGTCTCGAGTGGATCATATGTGATATCACTAAGGAAGGAAGTCACCTCGTTCTCGAGAGCTCTAGCTCTAGCTCGTGTCATGGGTCCTCTTGGCTCTTGATGAGACGGTTGTAGATCCATGGGGATGATCATGGGATGCTCCGCATCATCTCCCCCCTTGGGAGAGATCCGACCTCGGATCAAAAGCTTCATCTCCATGGTATGGTGCGAGGTCCTTGACGTTGAACATGTCGCTCACGTTGTATTTGTCTCGAGGTAGGTCGATCTTGTAAGCGTTGTCGTTGTAGCGTGCTAGCACCTTGAAAGATCCATCGGCTCGAGGGAGAAGCTTGGACTTGCGTTCTTTGGGGAAGCGGTCCTTGCGAAGGTGTAGCCACACTAGATCACCAATGTTGAAGACCATGGGTTGCTTATTGGCGTTGAGCTTGGTTGCTAGTCGTTGTACTTGGCGCTCGATGGTGTGCCTTGTATCTTCGTGCATCTTCTTGATGTAGCTTTCCCGTGCACTCGCATCCATGTCGGTGTGCTCTTGGAGAGGAAGTGGTAGAATGTCCAATGGGGACAACAGGTTGAAACCGTAGACGACCCGAAGGGGGATTTGCCGGTAGTCGAATGTCTTGCACGGTTGTAGGCGTACTCGGCGATGGGTAGACATGCTTCCCACTCCTTGATGTTCTTCTTGATCAAGACATGAAGTAGAGTGGATAGTGTGCGGTTCGTCACCTCCGTTTGGCCGTCGGTTTGAGGATGGTATGCCGATGAGAACAAGAGCTTGATTCGAGCTTGGCGCATAGGGTCTTCAAAAGTAACTCAAGAACTTGGCGTCACGATCGGAGCGATTGTCTTTGGTACTCCATGGAGTCGCAAGATTTCCCTACAAAAGAGATTTGCAACATGTGAAGCATCGTCTATCTTGTTGCAAGGAATGAAATGTGCCATCTTAGAAAATCTATCCACAACAACAAACACGGAATCCTTTCCATTTTGAGTCCTAGGCAAACCAAGTACAAAATCCATACTAATGTCTTCCCATGGTTGATAAGGAATAGGAAGAGGCATGTAAATACCATGAGATTGAGCTTTCGACTTAGCTTTGCGACATGTATAGCATCGGGTGGTGAAGCGTAAGACGTCGCGGAACATCTTGGGACAAAAGAAGTTGTTGGAGAGTGTGGCGAATGTCTTGTCACGTCCAAAGTGTCCCATGAGTCCGCCTCCATGAGCCTCTTGCAAAAGGAGCAAACGAAGAGAAGACTCGGGAATGCATAGTTTGTTAGCTCTCATAAGATATGCATCCTTGATGTAATATTGTTCCCAAGAAGTATGCGTCAAACACTTAGCATAAGGAATAGCAAAAGATGGACATTCTCATACAAGTCTTTTATATGCTCAAAACCAATAACATTCAACTCAAGTTGAGTGACAAGCATGCATATGCGTGAAAGCGCGTCGGCAACTACATTTTCTTTACCCTTAATGTACTTGATCACATAAGGAAAAGATTCAATAAATTCACTCCATTTTGCATGACGCTTGTTCAATTTAGTTTGACCTTTGAGGTACTTAAGCGTTTCATGATCGGTATGGATGAAAAACTCATGAGGTCTAAGGTAATGTTCCCAAACATGTAGCACACGCACTAAAGCATACAATTCTTTGTCATAGATGGGATAATTAAGTTGAGCACCGGAGAGTTTTTCACTAAAATAAGCAATGTCTCGTTTTTCTTGCATCAAAACTCCGCCAATTCCGGTACCACTTGCATCACAATGAACCTCAAAAGTTTTGTCAAAATTGGGCAAAGCAAGAATAGGAGCATGAGTAAGCAAAGACTTGAGCTCATCAAAAGCGGTTGCTTGCAAAGTTCCCCAAACAAAGGGAGTATTCTTCTTACTCAAGGCATGCAAAGGAGCGGCAATTGTGCTAAAATCTTTCACAAAGCGACGATAAAACCCATAAGACCAAGAAAACTTCGCACTTGTTGCAAATTGGTGGGTTGGGGCCAAGTTTTAATTGCTTCAATTTTAGATTCATCAACATGGACGCCCTTTGAGGATACTACAAAATCCAAGAAAACCACTTTGTCAACGCCTAAAAGTGCATTTTTCAAGTTTGCATAAAGGCTTTCCTTGCGAAGAGTTTGCAACACAGATTTTACATGATTGATGTGTTCTTTCATGGTTTTCTAAACACAAGAATATCATCAAAGTAAACCACAACAAAGACTCCAATGTAAGGATGAAGCACATGATGCATAAGGCGATGAAAGTACCGGAGCCTCCGAAAGACCCATAGGCATCACTAACCACTCATATAAACCAAATTTGGTTTTGAAAGCAGTTTTCCATTCATCACCCTCGTGTATGCGGATTTGATAATAGCCACTTTTAAGGTCAATTTTTGAGAAAAAGTTGGCTCCACTAAGTTCATCAAGCATATCATCTAAGCGAGGAATGGGATGCCTATAGCGGACGGTGATAGCATTTATAGGTCTACAATCGGAACACAAGCGAAAACTTCCATCGGGCTTAGGCACAAGTATAACGGGAACAACACAAGGGCTTAAGCTTTCACGTACATGACCGTTGTCGATTAGTTGTTGTACTTGCCGTTGAATCTCCTTGATTTCTTCGGGATTGACTCGGTATGGAGCTTTGTTTGGTAGAGGCGCTCCGGGGATGAGGTCGATACGATGCTCAATGCCTCGAAGAGGAGGTAGACCCGGAGGTAGCTCATCGGGGAAAAAATCTTGAAATTCCTGCAAAAGATATTGAAACACCAAAGGTAGCTCGTGAATGGTGTTAGTTTTTGGTTCTCCATCCTTGCACACAAGGACAAAGTGCATCACACTCGATGGGTTCTCACACACTTATCTCATCTCACTTTTGGTGGCAAAGAGGATGAGGTTTTTCTCTCTAGGCGAAGAGGCACTCAAGTGTGTTTTGTGGCTCTCACTCACTTTTGGGTGGATCACTTTCTCACTCTTATCTCTATGATGGGTGGCTTGCTTGTCGGCTATCACTTGAGTAGGAGACATAGGTCGTAGCACATATTCCTTCCCTTTCATCTTGAAGCTATAGTGATTGGTGCGCCCATTGTGGATGACACCACGGTCGAATTGCCATGGTCGACCTAGAAGTAGGTGGCAAGCGGTCATTGGGACCACATCACACTCCAACGTGTCTTCATAAGCACCAATTTTGAAGGAGACTTGGACCGTATGCTCGACTCGTATAGTGCCGAGTCACTTAGCCATTGAACCTTGTAGGGTGCGGTGCTTCCTCTTGATCAATTGAAGTTTGGAACATAGTTCTTCACTTGCCAAGTTGTGGCAACTACCTCCATCGATGATGACCTTGACGGACCTTCCGTTGATGCCGGCCTTTGTGTGGAAGATGTGGCATCTTTGGTCGTCTTCTTGTTGATGTTGAAGGGTCAAGACCTTGGAGACAACAAGAGCGGGGCTCGAATCCTCATCGCAAAAGACTTGATCATTTCATCTTCGTTCACTTGCCGGTGCATGGCCACTTGCTCAAGGGCTTCCATCCCCTCATCACTCATTGAGTCATATGTGTCGTTGTCATTGAGGATCATGGTCCGCTTGTTGGTGCATTCATAGGACTTATGGCCACGGCCGCCGCAAGTGAAACACTTGAAGGAGCTTGTTTTGATGGTCTCATCGGTTGGAGTAGATGATGAAGCACGCGGCTTGAAGTTGCTTGTAGTAGGAGGAGGACGACTTGAACTTGTCGACTTTCTCTTGTAACTCGACTTGTCGTCGTTGTTTGTAGATGTTGGAGGAGGTATTGAAGCTTGGTTGTTGGAGAAGCCGTAGGTCTTGGATGAGTACTTGGCGTACTTGAAGTCATCTTGTACTTGACGTTCCGCCTTTGTAGCTTGATGTACGAGCTCAATGAGGGTGGAGTATGGTTGGAAGTCGGCGATCTTCTTGATGGGATGATTTAGTCCATTCAAGAAACGTGCCATAGTTTGCTCATCATCTTCCTTGACATTGGCTCGAATCATGGCTATCTCCATTTCCTTGTAGTATTCTTCAACACTCTTTGTTCCTTGCTTGAGAAGTTGGAGTTTCTTGAAGAGGTCGCGGTTGTAGTAGGATGGCACAAAACGTGCTCGCATGACATCCTTCATTTGAGCCAAGTGGTGATTGGAGGTTCACCTCTTGCTTGTCGTCGCTCAATGATTTGTTCCCACCATATGAGCACATAGTCTTGGAACTCAAGTGATGCCATAGCGATTTTCTTCACTTCCTCGTAGTTGTGCAACCGGAAGATTTTGTCAACCTTCAATGCCCATGCGAGATAGTCTTCGGGGTCATTGCTTCCGTTGAACTTGGGCATGGTGAATTTTAGCTTGCCGTAGCGTTGCTCTTCATAGTGTTGTTGGCGATGTTGATGATGACGCCCTTGACATGGATTGTAATCGTCTTCATGTTGCTCTTGGCATGGAGGAAGACCATGATCAACTTGCTCTTGTTGAACTTGAGGTTGAAGTGGAGCTTGACGAGCTTGTGGAGGAGCTTGAGGAACTTGACGTTGTCCATGAGGATGGTAGTTCCTCTCTTGGATTTCTTCTCAAAGGGCTTCCTCTTGATTGCGCCGTTCGCGATTGCGGTTGGCGAAGGCTCTACTTGATTCTTGAAGGGCACGTTGCGCCTCAAGAGCTTGCGCTTCACGTTGTTGTTGTTGAAGGCGTTGAGCCTTGGCGTCTTGTTAAATCTTGGTGTAGACGCCGCTCGTTCTTCCTCTTGGCGCCGTAGTCGTTGTCGTTCTTGAGCTTGAGCAAAAGCGTCTTGGTTTGATTGAGGACGAGGAACTTGATCATCAACTTGCTCTTGTGAATGCTTGTCATGTAGCGGGTTTGCGAGATGCATGACGGTCTTGACGTGCGGCACGACGAAGAGTGTTCGAAGTAGGTGTACTTGAGTCGTAGAAGGTGTCATCGGACTATCGACTCGATCGGCTCCATCTTGATGATGAAGAAGTTGAATGATGCCGGTTTCTCATCAAGGCGCGGGCCTCGTCCATTCTTGCAACATTCTCTTGCTTGTGAGCGTCGAACTTGTTGTCGAAGTAGTCTCTTGTACGTTGCTCGGAGAGTCGCAAGTCGGTGGCGAGATTGTCGATGTGGTCGCTCATTGCTTGTTGTTCTTGGTGCAACGCTCGTTGTGCACCAAAGAGGTGGTTCTTGGTGACGTATGATGACATGTCGTCGTCTTGTTCGATGAAGAGTGGGTTGGTAAAAGTACTTGCCCTATCCATCATTCCAAGCAAAAATGTGAGTGGTTGAATGGAGAAGAACTTATACCAATGTACCTTTGACCGATGTTGATGATGAATCAAGTTCACTCAAATGCGGACAATGAAATAGCACTATTGGTACCAATTCTTGTCGGTTCTCACACCTACACAAATAAAAGCTTATGGTGGAGCTCGGTTAGGATGGTGGCACAAAATTTGATGCAATTGTAAGTGAGACTCAATAATGTTGGAAATGATTCACAATTTGCAAATGCAACAAGTAGACCAATAGCAAGATATGGTACACGGAAACACACACGCAAATAGATAATATGGGGTTATGCAACCAAGGATGAGCCAAAATGTGGAATTCACCAAGATGCTCTTGTTGCACAACACTGGAGAGACGCTAGCACGATTGCACAATAGGCGGATACGAACTTGTGCACAACCTACTAAGCAAAAATGCAACGACTTCTATCCCAAGTATGCTATATGTATGGTGTTTCGATGTGTTGATCCAAGATGATCAAGTATGACAATCTTAATGTTGTATGATGCTATGGTTCTTGCTCATAAGCTCTTTGCTTATCTTTCTCTTTTTGCTTAAAAGCTTGATTGGCTCTTTCTCTTTTGAGCTCTTTTCTCATGCAAAACTTCACGAACCAAGATAGCAATTTTGTATGCGATGACAACTTTGTGACACACAAGTTGATGCCAAGATATGCACCACTTTGGTATGGTATGTATGCTATGGAGTATGATCACTAATGTGCACAAGTCACGTTGCCGGCAATACTCAATGGCCAGTCTCGATGGGTAAGCAACGCAAAAGATTGGCTATGATGGTTATCAATGCAATTGCAAGTTATGAAAAAGATGTCGACGATGTTACCGTCCTTGGCGAAGATGAGCGGTGGTGATGTTGATGTTGAACCGTACCTAGATAGCCGAGACACAAAAGGATACGGAAACCCCAACTCAAATTCTCAAAGCAAAATTTGGCAACATTGTCGGAGTTGGTAGTGGGAAAGGCTAGTGGTGTTATGCGGAAGTGGTGGAGGTATGTGGAAGTGTATGTGGGCACCGGGGAAAAATTTGGCGAGAGTTAGGCGGTAAACGGGGTGGTGGATGGGAGTTGCTGCTGCCAGGGGCCGGATGTCCGGGCTGGAAGCCGGATGTCCGGGGTGCCGGATGTCCGGGCTGGTCGGGCCGGATGTCCGGCCTCTGGATCCGTGGACGAACTCGATGAACACCGCGTGGAGAGGTCAAATCCGGGGCAAAATTCGGGCGATTTTGTGGATGGAAATTGTGGAAAAGGTGGGGGAATGCTAGATCTACCTGCAACACACGAAATCCGCGGATCAAATCCAACAAAACTTCATCACACCAACAAATCACAAAAAAAAATTTGGGGCTATTTTTGGTGGGGATTTTTGGATTTAGGACGAAAACAACAAAATCAAGCTAGAAAACACGGGGTAGGGGCTCCAAAAACGTGATCAACGTGGCTCATGATACCAAGATGATGTAGGGCGGAACCCTATAGCGTCGATCTTTCACGTTTGGAGTGGATCCTACGGGGAATCACGAAGAACACGCGGAAGCACAAAGGTAAAACACGGGGAAAACGAGAGAGAATCGCTAAACCGACAAGGAATCAATCACACAAGTGCTAGATCACCGATCACATAAGGTGGCACAAGATTCAAAATCAACAAAGGAAAGATACACGAGTAGTTGTTCTTCTCCGAGAGGAGGTCTTGATGGGGTCCAACCTAGAAGGGGGTCTTGAATCCGCTTGGGGGATCTTCTCCGTAGAGGTCCTGAGCTCCGAGGAGAAGTAGCCAAGTGGATGAGCAAGGGCTCTCACACAAAATATGAGCTAATCCAATGCTAACCCTAGAAAGAGGACGGGGATGGAGTATATATATAGTCTAGGGGGGGCGAAGAGGTACATGGGCATCGGCCCTTTACTGTGCGCAGACAGGCGGAGCCGGATGTCCGGGGCTTCAGGAGGCACCGGATGTCCGGGCTGGGGGCCGGATGTCCGGGCCGGAGGATGCCACTTCTGCAGAATCGGGTGCGTGGCGCCGGATTTCCGGGCTTCTGGCCGGATATCCGGGCTGGGGCCGGATGTCCGGGGCCTGGTGGCCGGATGTCCGGGCCCTGTAGGGTTCCTGGCTGGGTTGCGGCTGCGGTGTTGGCGTCTCCAGGGGCCGGATGTCCGGGGCCTTGGCCGGATGTCCGGGGCCTGGAGGGTGAACTTGCCCGCTTCCGTGGTCCTCTTCAACCGTGGACTTGGCGGCTCGTCCGTCTTCACGTGCATCTTCGGAAGGCTCCTCTTGACACCTAATGATGCATAGCATATCGGACTTAGGTAGTAGCCATGTCTCGAGTGGATCATATGTGATATCACTAAGGAAGGAAGTCACCTCGTTCTCGAGAGCTCTAGCTCTAGCTCGTGTCATGGGTCCTCTTGGCTCTTGATGAGACGGTTGTAGATCCATGGGGATGATCGTGGGATGCTCCGCATCACAACCCCATCAAAGCCTTTTGCCAGTAACGCCTGATGAAGAAAGTTCCAACTGACCGAATCATATGCTTTCTCAAAATCAAGCTTAAGGATCACCGCTCTAGTACCACGAACACGAAGGTCATGGACGATCTCGTGCAGACATAGGATGCCGTCTAAGATGAACCTGCCCTTGAGAAAGGCCGATTGGAAAGGGTTGAGGGAACGGTGAGCGGTGGGGGATAGCCTGGTAGCAAAGCCTTTTGCCGGAAATTTAGCGAAGTTATTGATGAGGGCAACAGGTCTGAATTGAGAAATCTCGTCAGCCCCTTTAACTTTGGGAATGAGAGTGAGGACAGCGTAGTTTAGGCTTGAGATATCCATGGTTCCCAGCCAAAAACCTTGGATGATTGAAAGGATGAGGCCCCGAATCTGGGGCCAGAATTGCCTGAAGAAAGGGATGGAGAATCCGTCAGGGCCCGAGGCCGAATTGGTGTTAGCAGAACGGACAGTAGCAAAGATCTCCTCGTTGGAAGGGGGAAGCAAAAGGGCCTCATTTTCGTCGTTGGAAACCTGATCCTGGACCGGCCAGAAAGAATGAGCCAGCCTGAACCCAGCCTTGGGCTTGGCAGAAAGGAGGAGGAGAAGAATTCGACTACGTGGGACACAATCTGGTTATGATCAGACACCCTGGTGTTATTGATGATGAGACATCGACGGCATCTCCCATTAGCAATGGCAAAGAAATACGCAGTGGGAGAGTCGCCTTTCAAAGTCCAGTTAATAGTACCCCTTTGCCTCCAATACACCTCGGCCTTACGGTGTAAAGCCAATAAGGCCTCCTCGAGCGCATAATGGGTCTGCCATTCATGAGGAGAAAGGCCGTGGCCATCATCCTGCGAATCTAGGTAGCCAATTTGGGCCGGCAGGCGGACCTTGTCACGACGGGAATCAGCAGCATGGTTCCTGGCCCATCCTCAAAGAAATTTGCACAAGAAATACAAGCACTGGTGCCAATCATCCATCGGGCCAAAGGAGCGGAGTTCAGAAGCCAAGAAAGACATGATTTTAGATGAGAGCATCTCAGAAAAGCCATGAACAAGCAGCCACGAAGCATCAAATTGTAACCGCAGGGAGGAGACGGTGCAGATCCCATCATCGAGAACAAGGGGCCCATGGTCAGATCCCACTACGGACAGAGCCCGAAGAGAGGCCTGAGGGAACAAGGAGTCCCATCGGGGGCAAATAAAAACGTGGTCCAGGACAGATTTGGAGAAGACAGGTGATTCGTCCAGGTGTAGCGAGCACCCACCCTAGGCACTTCACGGATTGCTGAGTCACGAATGAAAGCGTTAAAATCATCAGCCAGCGGCCTGGAGAAATTAGGGGAATTTTTGTCCGAGGGGGAACACATTAAGTTAAAATCACCACCAATAAGCAAGGGAAGATCACACGAGACAATCTTATTTGATACCTCATCCAAGAACAAGTGGGAAAGAGAATGGTCAGCCGGACCATAAACTACCATAACTTCCCAGAGAACGTTGAGGGTGCGGTGAGACACGATAGTGCTAGCCCAAGAAATCCCATGATCGAAAGCAACAAAATCAAACATGTCTCGTTTAGTACCAATAAGGATGCCGCCAGAGTGGCCCGAGGAAGCCAGAAAGTTCCAATCAAATCTGTTGATCCCCGGAACAGCAGAGAGTTCAGTAAGGGAGAAAGAAGTTTTTAACGTTTTAACGAGACCAATGATGTCAATATTATCGCTCTGAACAAGGTCTTTTAGCAGGTCTCTGCGCCCCCTAGCGCCGAAACCCCTGATGTTCCAAAAAAGAGCTTTCATCGGAAGGAAAGATTTTTAATGCGGAGACTCGACCTGCATGGGGCTATGCAGGATTTAGCACGTTTGCCTGCCCTGCGCCGAGGCGCAGCAGAAGGCACCTGATCCCCATCAGATGCCTCCGCGACCCCACCAGCCACAACCGGTGCGGGCCCAGCCAGAGCGGCCGCGTCCTTGGCCCTGGCAATATCAGCCTGGGCCACTTCATTAGCTCGAACAACAGCCAGCAGGGCAGAAGGAGAGACGAAACTAGGATCAAAAGAGATGCACACATCCGATAAAATATCTAGAAGATGTTTATTGGAATGCGACGGAAGGACTAACCGAACAGGAGAAGTACTAGGGATAGAAGGGGTAGACGGGCGAGGAGGATTACCTGTGGGGGGAGGTCTCTGGCCGCAGCGCGGCGCCGCCCGTTCGGCCACCCGCTCACCACTGTTGGAGATCCGGCCGCTCTTGCGGGCAGTAGAGGCGGGGGAGCGCAACGGCGTGGGGCGAGCACAGCATGGGGAAGCCGCCGCAGAGGAAGGACCCGAGGCCGCTCTAGATCAGCGTCAAGCATGAGGCACATCCTAGCCGCAGACTACTTAGAGCCCTCTGAGGCCCTTGCCGCAAGCGGAAAACTTCTTGACTGAAGATTTCTTCTTCTTCTTCTTCTTCTTCTTGGACACGGGGCGGCAGGGGGTAGATCTTCGATCCCAGAAAGAGAGGGCGAGGCCGGGCAAGCTGGGAGATTAGAGCAGACGCCGGAGAAAGGAGTGCCCGCAACCCATCGAAAGCAGCAATCCCCGCTCCCACCCTGCCAGCCTCTTCCTTGTTCCTATCCCCTGCCGGAGCATTTGTACAGTCACACCAACTCAAACGTGGGTTCATTGTGCTGGTCATCATTGTGTATCTGATTGATCAACTTCTTGTTCTGTTTATGCATGGTGGATTATGCACAGTGAAGGCTAACTGAAACTCTTTGATATTCCCCTTCTTTTCAATTTGAATTGACACATGAGATTACCTCACTATGTTGTTTCTGGTTTATATTATTTTTTAGTGTAAGACTGTTATGGTTTCATTACATGAAATCGGAGGGGGGGAACCTCTCTTTTGGTCAAAACAAAAAACATGAGATTAACTCACTTAGATTCCATTGTATGTCAGAAAAGTTGGAAGCTTAGCTAAGTTTCAGTGCTTCAGCAATGGTTCATGCTAGAGTTTGTCAATTTACTATCTATTACCTCTATCTTTGCCAAGAAATGACTGGTGCTCCAACGCTCAACGCGTTTTCTACTCCAAAGACCCGTCAAAAGCAGAAAAGGATACATGATAATGACTGCTGACAATGACCTATATGTACATCTTCAGCATCTATCTTGCCTGCTCAACAAACCAAGCCTATGCAAAGCAATCACACCTGATCAAGTTTGGCAGCGACCAACCGAGCTAGCTAGTTAGCTTTATGATGCAGAGGTGGGGGCTTTTCCTTCTTTTCCAAAATAATAAAAAATCCAACTGACATGTTCACCAATTATCCGTTTTGAACGCATGGAAGATCAATCAATCAGAAATCCAAGTTCATAGGTCTCAACACTTGAAACATCTTGGAATACAACAAAAAAAATCAAGATCCTAGCTAATTAGTACCTCACATGCAAGCTCAAGAAAAAAGAACCTAACAGGAATTTAGGCATAGGAAATAAATTGAAGGTTGGCCTTAAAGAGGAATACATCCTAATATCCACTTGATTTCTCATAGAGCTGCAAGTGGCAGAAGAAGGAGAAACACAATATATTTGTTTGATTTGAAATAGGGAAAAATGTTACCCAAAAGGCAACTTAGATCTTGGAGCATGCTACCTGTTATTGCAAAGGATGGTTTGATCCGGCTGAAGGTTTTGCTTGTAAACTTACTGAGGATATCTACAAAAATTGTCTGCATCGAGGATTTCCTCCTCCACATTCACATGGCCCGAGGTGATGACCTATACGCCATAAAATACCCGCCACTTAAACTCAAAAGACCGGCAAGGCATTGGCTTCATAGCCTCCCTAGAAATTCTATTGGAAGTTGGGAGGAGCCCTAAGAGGCTTTTATGGCAAACTTCCAGGGCATCTAAGTTCAGCCCCTGGACGCTGATGACCTCATCACATCATCCAAAAGGAGGGTTAATCAGCTCGGAAATTCTGGCACTGGTTCCTAACTAAAAAGAACCAATCGTCGATTATCCCGACGCCGAGGCGATTATGTTATTCAAGCACAGCATCCAGGTCGAATGGTTCTCCCAACAGCTCGGGCATGATAGGCCAAGGACCATTGTGACCCTTACCTCACTAATGACCTGCTTTTGTGTGGTCGATGTAGCTGGCTGTCCCTTAGCTCCCATAGGAGCTTCTCCGGCACCTCAGAAGCACGCGACGGGAGCGGCAAATCTATGCGCCATAGAAACAAGCGCTGAAATAAGCACATCGGCACCAACGCCGAGGACCCAGCAGTCTTGAGTGGCTCACGGGCCAGGCCCAAGAAGACACCCTTTAAAGGGAACAACGGCGGTCCTAGCGCTCTGGATAGAATACTTGACAGGCCTTGCCAGATTCATGGTAACTCGGATAAGCCCACCAACCACACCAATAAAAAATTGTTGGGTGTTCAAGCAGGCCGGCAAAGCAGTACCCGAGAGACAAGAAAGGGCTAGTCTCGGAGTGACGACGAGGATGAACCTCGCAGGCCCAACAATGGCGGCTAAAAGCAGTTTCCCTCTAAAGTCAAGAACATGATTTATGTCACGCCCATTCCTAAGAGGGAACGCACACATGCACTTCGGGACGCTACGCCTTAGAGCCTGTAGCCCCGAAGTACAATCCTTGGTCGGCTTGCCCGATCACTTTTCATAAAAAGGACCACCCGACCAGTATCTGCCATGGCGGTTCGACTGCGTTGGTCCTGATGCCCTAGAGGCAATAATAAAGTTATTATTTATTTCCTTATATCATGATAAATATTTATTATTCATGCTAGAACTATATTTCCCGGAAACATAATACATGTGTGAATACATAGACAAACAGAGTGTCACTAGTATGCCTCTACTTGACTAGCTCGATAATCGAAGATGGTTATGTTTCCTAACCATAGACATGAGTTGTCATTTGATTAATGGGTTCACATCATTAGGAGAATGATGTGATTGACTTGACCCATTCCGTTAGCATAGCACCCGATCGTTTAGTATATTGCTATTGCT
Source organism: Aegilops longissima (assembly GCA_021605205.1). NCBI lineage: Eukaryota > Viridiplantae > Streptophyta > Magnoliopsida > Poales > Poaceae > Aegilops > Aegilops longissima. Next base: position 48,088,227 of record CM038680.1, on the reverse strand, counting down.
TTTTTCATGACTTATACATGTTCCTATGACTACGAGATTATGCAACTCCCGTTTACCGGAGGAACACTTTGTGTGCTACCAAATGTCACAACGTAACAGGGTGATTAAAAAGGTGCTCTATAGGTGTCTCCAAAGGTACTTGTTGGATTGGCGTATTTCGAGATTAGGATTTGTCACTCCGATTGTCGGAGAGGCATCTTTGGGCCCCCTCGGTAATGCACACCACTTAAGCCTTGCAAGCATTGCAACTAATGAGTTAGTTGCGAGATGATGTATTACGGAACGAGTAAAGAGACTTGCCGTTAACGAAATTGAACTAGGTATTGGGATACCGACGATCGAATCTCGGGCAAGTAACATACCGATGACAAAGGGAACAATGTATGTTGTTATGCGGTCTGACCGATAAAGATATTCGTAGAATATGTGGGAGCCAATATGAGCATCCAGGTTCCGCTATTGGTTATTGACCGGAGACATGTCTCAGTCATGTCTACATACTTCTCGAACCCATAGGGTCCGCACGCTTAACGTTACGATGACAGTTATATTATGAGTTTATATGTTTTGATGTACCAAAGGTTGTTCGGAGTCCCGGATGTGATCACGGACATGACGAGGAGTCTCGAAATGGTCAAGACATGAAGATTGATATATTGGAAGCCTATGTTTCGATATCGGAAGTGTTCTGGGTGAAATCGGGATTTTACCGGAGTACCGGGAGGTTACCGGAACCCCCCGGGAGGCTAATGGGCCTTAGTGGGCCTTTACGGAGAAGAGGAGAGGCGGCCAGGGCTGGGCCGCGTGCCCCTCCCCTTAGTCCGAATAGGACAAGGAGAGGGGGCGGCGCCCCCCCCCCCCTCCTTCCTCTCTCCCTCCTCTTTCCCCCCTCCCAAGTCATAATCCAACTAGGAAAGGGGGGAGTCCTACTCCCGGTGGGAGTAGGACTCCTCCCGGCACGCCTCTCTCCTTGGCCGGCCGCACCCCCCCTTGCTCCTTTATATACGGGGGCAGGGAGGCATCTCAGAGACACAACATTGATCAGTTGATCTTTTAGCCGTGTGTGGTGCCCCCCTCCACCATAGTCCACCTCGATAATACTATAGCGGTGCTTAGGCGAAGCCCTACGTCGGTATAACATCAACATCGTCGCCATGCCGTCGTGCTGACAAAACTCTCCCTCAACACTCGGCTAGATCGGAGTTCGAGGGACGTCATCAGGCTGAACGTGTGCTGAACTCGGAGGTGTCGTACGTTTGATACTTGATCGGTTGGATCGTGAAGACGTACGACTACATCAACCGCATTGTGCTAACGCTTCCGCTTACGGTCTACGAGGGTACGTAGACAACACTCTCCCCTCTCTTTGCTTTGCATCACCATGATCTTGCTGTGCGTAGGAAATTTTTTGAAATTACTACGTTCCCCAACAGTGGCATCCGAGCCTGGTTTTATGCGGAGATGTCATATGCACGAGTAGAACACAATTGAGTTGTGGGCGATATAAGTCATACTGCTTACCAGCATGTCATACTTTGGTTCAGTGGTATTGTGAGATGAAGCGGCCTGGACCGACATTACGCGTACGCTTACGCGAGACTGGTTTCACCGCCACGAGCACTCGTTGCTTAAAGGTGACCGGCGGGTGTCTGTCTCTCTCACTTTAGTTGAACCGAGTGTGGCTACGCCCGGTCCTTGCGAAGGTTAAAACAGCACCAACTTGATAAACTATCGTTGTGGTTTTGATGCGTAGGTAAGAACAGTTCTTGCTAAGCCCAGTAGCAGCCATGTAAAATTTGCAACAACAAAGTAGAGGACGTCTAACTTGTTTTTGCAGGGCATGTTGTGATGTGATATGGTCAAGACATGATGCTAAATTTTATTGTATGAGATGATCATGTTTTGTAACCAAGTTATCGGCAACTGGCAGGAGCCATATGGTTGTCGCTTTATTGTATGCAATGCAATCGCCCTGTAATGCTTTACTTTATCACTAAGCGGTAGCGATAGTCGTAGAAGCATAAGATTGGTGAGGTGACAACGATGCTATGATGGAGATCAAGGTGTCGCGCCGGTGACGATGGTGATCATGACGGTGCTTCGGAGATGGAGATCACAAGCACAAGATAATGATGGCCATATCCTATCACTTATATTGATTGCATGTGATGTTTATCTTTTATCGACGATAGCATTATAAGATGATCTCTCACTAAATTTCAAGATAAAAGTGTTCTCCCTGAGTATGCACCGTTGCCAAATTTCGTCGTGCCCAGACACCACATGATGATCGGGTGTGATAAGCTCTACGTCCATCTACAACGGGTGCAAGCCAGTTTTTGCACACGCAGAATACTCAGGTTAAACTTTACGAGCCTAGCATATGCAGATATGGCCTCGGAACACTGAGACTGAAAGGTCGAGCGTGAATCATATAGTAGATATGATCAACATAATGATGTTCACCATTGAAAGCTACTCCATTTCACGTGATGATCGGTTATGGTTTAGTTGATTTGGATTGCGTGATCACTTAGAAGATTAGAGGGATGTCTATCTAAGTGGGAGTTCTTAAGTAATATGATTAATTGAACTTAAATTTATCATGAACTTTGTACCTGATAGTATCTTGCTTGTCTATGTTGATTGTAGATAGATGGCCCGTGCTGTTGTTCCGTTGAATTTTAATGCGTTCCTTGAGAAAGCAAAGTTGAAAGATGATGGTAGCAATTACACGGACTGGGTCTGTAACTTGAGGATTATCCTCATTGCTGCACAGAAGAATTATGTCCTGGAAGCACCGTTGGGTGCCAAACCTGTTGCAGGAGCAACGCCATATGTTATGAACGTCTGGCAGAGCAAAGCTGATGACTACTCGATAGTTCAGTGTGCCATGCTTTTACGGCTTAGAACCGGGACTTCAACGACGTTTTAAATGTCATGGAGCATATGAGATGTTCCAGGAGTTGAAGTTAATATTTCAAGCAAATGCCCGGATTGAGAGATATGAAGTCTCCAATAAGTTCTACAGCTGCAAGATGGAGGAGAATAGTTCTGTCAGTGAGCATATACTCAAAATGTCTGGGTATAATAATCACTTGATTCAACTAGGAGTTAATCTTCCGGATGATAGCGTCATTGACAGAATTCTTCAATCACTGCCACCAAACTACAAGAGCTTCGTGATGAACTATAACATGCAAGGGATGGATAAGACGATTCCCGAGCTCTTTGCAATGCTAAAGGCTGTGGAAGTAGAAATCAAGAAGGAGCATCAAGTGTTGATGGTCAACAAGACCACTAGTTTCAAGAAAAAGGGCAAAGGGAAGAAGAAGGAGAACTTCAAAAAGAACAGCAAGCAAGTTGCTTCTCAGGAGAAGAAACCCAAGTCTGGACCTAAGCCTGAAACTTAGTGCTTCTATTGCAAGCAGACTGGTCACTGGAAGCGGAACTGCCCCAAGTATTTGGCGGATAAGAAGGATGGCAAGGTGAACAAAGTTATATGTGATATACATGTTATTGATGTGTACCTTACTAGAGCTCGCAGTAGCACCTGGGTATTTGATACTGGCTCTGTTGCTAATATTTGCAACTTGAAACAGGGACTACGAATTAAGTGAACACTGGCAAAGGACGAGGTGACGATGCGCATGGGAAATGGTTCCGAAGTCGATGTGATCACGGTCGGCACGCTACCTCTACATCTACCTTCGGGATTAGTATTAGACCTAAATAATTGTTATTTGGTGCCAGCGTTGAGCATGAACATTATATCTGGATCTTTTTTAATGTGACCAACACCCAAAGGGTTTACTAGAGTCAATAATCTAGTTCACATCGCTATGTGATTAACACCCAAAGAGTACTAAGGTATGATCATGTTTTGCTCGTGAGAGAAGCTTAGTCAACGGGTCTGTCACATTCAGAGCCGTATGTATTTTGCAAATATTCTATGTCTACAATGCTCTGCACGGAGCTACTCTAGCTAATTGCTCCCACTTTCAATATGTATCCAGATTGAGACTTAGAGTCATCTGGATCAGTGTAAAAAGCTTGCATCAATGCAACTCTTTACGACGGGCTCTTTTATCACCTCCATAATCGAGAAATATTTCCTTAGTCCTCACTAAGGATGTTCTTGACCAATGTCCAGTGATCTACTCCTAGATCACTATTGTACTCCCTTGCCAAATTCAGAGCAAGGTATACAATAGGTCTGGTACATAGCATAGCATACTTTATAGAACCTAGGACTGAGGCATAGGGAATGACTTTCATTCTCTTTTCTATTTTCTGCCGTGGTCGGGATTTGAGTCTTACTCAATTTCACACGTTTGCAACACAGGCAAGAACTTTTCTTTGACTGTTCCATTTTGAACTACTTCAAAATCTTGACAAGGTATGTACTTATTGAAAAACTTATCAAGCGTCTTGATCTATCTCAATAGATCTTGATGCTCAATATGTAAGTAGCTTTACTGAGCTCTTTCTTTTAAAGAACTCCTTTCAAATACTCCTTTATGCTTTCCAAAAAAATTCTACATCATTTCTGATCAACAATATGTTACTCACATATATTTGTCAGAAAGGCGGTAGTGCTCCCACTCACTTTATTGTAAATACAGGCTTCACCGCAAGTCTGTATAAAACTATATGCTTTGATCAACTTATCAAAGTGTGTATTCCAACTCTGAGATGCTTGCACCAGTCCATAGATGGATCACTGGAGCTTGCACATTTTGTTAGCATCTTTAGGATTGACAAAACCTTCTGGTTGCATCATATACAACTCTTCTTTAATAAATCCATTAAGGAATGCAGTTTTGACATCTATTTGCCAGATTTCATAAAATGTGGCAATTGCTAACATGATTCGGACAGACTTAAACATCGTTACGAGTGAGAAAATCTCATCGTATTCGACACCTTGAACTTGTCGAAAACCTTTTGCAACAAGTCGAGCTTTGTAGATAGTAACACTACTATCAACGTCCGTCTTCCTCTTGAAGATCCATTTATTCTCAATGGCTTGCCGATCATCGGGCAAGTCAACCAAAGTCCATACTTTGTTCTCATACATGGATCCCATCTCAGATTTCATGGCTTCCAGCCATTTTGCGGAATCTGGGCTCATCATCGCTTCCTCATAGTTCGTAGGTTCATCATGGTCTAGTAACATGACTTCCAGAACATGATTACCCACTAGTAGAAAACGGAGCTTTAAAACCGGTTTGTAAGGGCCTTTAGTGCCGGTTATGGAACCGGCACTAAAGTGTGGGCACTAAAGCCCCCCCCCCTTTAGTACCGGTTCGGCACGAACCGGCGCTAAAGTGCCACCACGTGGCGTGAGCTCGCGCCCTAGTATGGGGGACCTTTAGTACCGGTTAGTGTTACCAACCGGTACTAAAGGTTTTTTTTTGAATATTTTTTATGAAAATTTTGGAAAAAAAATTTGATTTTCTTTTTGATTTTTAATTTTTCTGAATTATTTGATGATTTAGTCTCTAATCACCTCTCTTAACTGCTCAAGTGTGGATCACTCATTCCAAATCATCTAACTTCCCGACCGTTCACACATCCCTCTCACTACTCCAGCCCGAGCACGCTTAACTTTCGGGTTCTATTCTCCTTCGTTTCCGAGTCTGCACTTGTTGTTTTCCTGACAATAGTAAGATGTCAATCCTATTAACCCTCAGGAGTTTAGCTTGAGCATGAAGTCACACATTTCACCGTTTGAGTTTAAAACTATTAATCTAAAAAAAACAGTAATTATTTAGTAATGCTAATATTTCTTGAATAAGTTTGACCATAATTTGACCAAAATTTAAAAAATTGAAATAATTATTTAGTAACACTAATATTCTTGAATAATTATGTAGTAACATTAATACTTCTTGAATAAGTAGTTTGACCAAATTTAACCAAATTTTTTAAAAACAAACTGAAATTTGACCATATCTTTTTTTCCTTTTCGAATTTGAGGATTCTAAAAAATTCCAAACAGGACATAGGCCGTCTCCAACGGATGCAGATTTTCGTGCTGAATTTTTTGATATATTATACGTTTTATTCCGACATCGTATGCAAAAGTTATAACCGTTTTACATTTTCCCTACACTTTTTGCAAAACATGTCCAAATTTAAGTTTTCAAATTTTCCTAACTAGTAGATATAGTAATATAACTACCTCTCGAAGGATTTTTCTTTTTTGAAGTTTTTATCATTTTCTTTTGATTTTTTCAAAACTGAAATGGCGATACACGGGGGGGCGGGGGGTAGAGTTTGAAAATTGGCCCCTTTAGTACCGGTTCGTGGCACGAACCGGTACTAAAGGCTTGTCCCCTTTAGTACCGGTTGGTAACACAAACCGGTACTATAGGTTAGACCTTTAGTACCGGTTGGTAACACAAACCGGTACTAAAGGGGCTCGTGGGGACCCGGCCTGACGCCAGCCTGCCACTACCCCTTTAGTACCGGTTCGTGGCACGAACCGGTACTAAAGGCTCAACATGAACCGGTACTATTGATCGCAGCCACGAACCGGCACTACTGATCACATTAATGCCGGTTTTTTTACAAACCGGCACTAATGTGCTTCACATTTGACCCTTTTTCTACTAGTGACTGTACCACTCTGGTGCGGATCTTACTCTGGAAGACCTACGAGGTTTGGTAGCAACTTGATCTGAAGTTTCATGATCATCATCATTAACTTCCTTACTAATTGGTGTAGGAATCACTGGAACTGATTTCTATGATGAACTACTTTCCAATAAGGGAGAAGGTACAATTACCTCATCAAGTTCTACTTTCCTCCCACTCACTTCTTTCGAGAGAAACTTCTTCTCTAGAAAGGATCCATCTTAGCAACAAATAACTTGCCTTCGGATCTGTGATAGAAGGTGTACCCAATAGTTACCTTTGGGTATTCTATGAAGACGCACTTTTCTGATTTGGGTTCGAGCTTATCAGGTTGAAACCTTTTCATATAAGCATCGCAACTCCAAGCTTTAAGAAACGACAGCTTAGGTTTACTGCTAAACCATAGTTCATACGGTGTCATCTCAATGGATTTAGATGGTGCCCTATTAAACGTGAATGCAGCTGTCTCTAATGCATAACCCCAAAACGATAGTGGTAAATCGGTAAGATACATCATAGATCGCACCATATCCAATAAAGTGCGGTTACGACGTTCGGACACACCATTATGTTGTGGTGTTCCATGTGGCGTGAGCTGTGAAACTATTCCACTTTGTTTTAATGGAAGACCAAACTCGTAACTCAAATATTCATCTCCATGATCAGATCGCAGAAACTTTATTTTCTTGTTACGATGATTTTCCACTTCACTCTGAAATTCTTTGAACTTTTCAACTATTTCAGACTTATGTTTCATCAAGAAGATATACGCATATCTGCTCAAATCATCTGTGAAGATCAGAAAATAATGATACTTGCCACGGGCATCAACACTCATTGGATCGCATACATTGGTATGTATTATTTCCAACAAGTCAGTAGCTCGTTCTATTGTTCCGGAGAACGGGGTTTTAGTCATCTTGCCCAAAAAGCACGGTTCACAAGCATCAAATGATTCATAACCAAGTGATTTCGAAAATCCATCTTTATGGAGTTTCTTCATGCGTTTTACACCGATATGACCCAAACGGCAGTGCCACAAATAAGTTGCACTATCATTATTAACTTTGCATCTTTTGGCATCAATATTATGAATATGTGTATCACTACGATCGAGATCCAACAAACTATTTTCATTGGGTGTATAACCATCGAAGGTTTTATTCATGTAAACAGAATAACAATTATTCTTTAACTTTAAATGAATAACCGTTTTACAATAAACATGATCAAATCATATTCATGCTCAACGCAAACGCTAAATAACATTTATTTGGCTTTTAAGTTTTAACACTAATCTCGAAAATATAGGGTGTGTGTGATGATGATCATATCAATCTTGGAACTATTTCCAACACTCGTCGTCACTTCCCCTCAACTAGTCTCTGTTTATTATGTAACTCCTGTTTCGAGTTACTAATCTTAGCAACCGAACAAGTATCAAATACTCAGAGGCTACTATAAACACTAGTAAGGCACACATCAAACACCTGTATATCAAATATACCCTTGTTCACTTTGCCACCCTTCTTATCTACCAAATATTCAGGTCATTTCTGCTCCCAGTTGATCATTTCCTTTGCAGTAGAAGCACTCAGTTTCAGGCTTTGGTCCAGCTTTGGGCTTCTTCGCGGGAGCGACAACTTGCTTGTCATTCTACTTGAAGTTCCTTTCTTTCCCTTTGCCCTTTCTTGAAACTAGTGGTCTTGTCAATCATCAACACTTGATGCTCTTTTCTTGATTTCTACCTTCGTCGATTTCAGCATCACGAAGAGCTTGGGAATTACTTTTGTCATCCCTTGCATATTATAGTTCATCACGAAGTTCTACTAACTTGGTGATGGTGACTAGAGAATTCTGTCAATCACTATCTTATCTCGGAAGATTAACTCCCACTTGATTCAAGCGATTGAAGTACCTGCATAATCTGAGCACATGCTCACTAGTTGAGCGATTCTCCTCCATCTTTTAGCTATAGAACTTGTTGGAGACTTCATATCTCTCAACTCGGTATTTTCTTGAAATATTAACTTCAATTCCTGGAACATCTCATATGGTCCGTGATGTTCAAAACGTCTTTGAAGTCCCGATTCTAAGTCGTTTAAGCATGGTGCACTAAACTATCAAGTAGTCATCATATTGAGCTAGCCAAACGCTCATAACGTCTGCATCCGCTCCTGCAATAGGTCTGTCACCTAGCGGTGCATCAAGGACATAATTATTCTGTGCAGCAATGAGGATAAACCTCAGATCACGGATCCAATCCGCATCATTGCTACTAACATCTTTCAACACAGTTTTCTCTAGGAACATATTAAAATAAACATATGAAAGCAACAAACATAGGGAAGCAACAACGCGAGCTATTGATCTACAACATAATTTGCAAAATACTACCAGGACTAAGTTCATGATAAATTAAAGTTCAATTAATCATATTACTTAAGAACTCCCACTTAGATAGACATCCCTCTAATCTTCTAAGTGATTACGTGATCCATATCAACTACACCATGTCCGATCGTCACGTGAGATGGAGTAGTTTCAACGGTGAACATCAATATGTTGATCATATCTACTATATGATCCACGCTCGACCTTTCGGTCTTCGTGTTCCGAGGCCATATCTGTTATATGCTAGGCTCGTCAAGTTTAACCTGAGTATTCCGCGTGTGCAACTGTTTTGCACCCGTTGTATTTGAACGTAGAGCCTATCACACCCGATCATCACGTGGTGTCTCAGCACGAAGAACTTTCACAACGGTGCATACTCAGGAAGAACACTTCTTGATAATTTTGTGAGAGATCATCTTAAAATGCTACCGTCAATCAAAGCAAGATAAGATGCATAAAGGATAAACATCACATGCAATCAATATAAGTGATATGATATGGCCATCATCATCTTGTGCTTGTGATCTCCATCTCCGAAGCACCGTCGTGATCACCATCGTCACCGGCGCGACACCTTGATCTCCATCGTAGCATCGTTGTCGTTACGCCATCTATTGCTTCTACGACTATCGCTACCGCTTAGTGATAAAGTAAAGCAATTACAGGGCGTTTGCATTTCATACAATAAAGCGACAACCATATGGCTCCTGCCAGTTGCCGATAACTTCGGTTACAAAACATGATCATCTCATACAATTAAATATAGCATCACGGCTTGACCATATCACATCACAACATGCCCTGCAAAAACAAGTTAGACGTCCTCTACTTTGTTGTTGCAAGTTTTACGTGGCTGCTACGGGCTGAGCAAGAACCGTTCTTACCTACGCATTAAAACCACAACGATAGTTCGTCAAGTTAGTGATGTTTTAACCTTCGCAAGGACCGGGCGTAGCCACACTCGGTTCAGCTAAAGTGAGAGAGACAGACACCCATCAGTCACCTTTAAGCACGAGTGCTCGAAACGGTGAAACCAGTCTCGCGTAAGCGTACGCGTAATGTCGGTCCGGGCCGCTTCATCTCACAATACCGCTGAATCAAAGTATGACATGCTGGTAAGCAGTATGACTTGTATCGCCCACAACTCACTTGTGTTCTACTCTTGCAAATAACATCAACGCATAAAACCAGGCTCGGATGCCACTGTTGGGGAACGTAGTAATTTCAAAAGTTTCCTACGCACACGCAAGATCATGGTGATGCATAGCAACGAGAGGGGAGAGTGTTGTCCACGTACCCTCGTAGACCGAAAGCGGAAGCGTTATAACAACGCGGTTGATGTAGTCGTACGTCTTCACGATCCGTCAGATCCAAGTACCGAGCGTACGGCACCTCCGAGTTCAGCACACGTTCAGCTCGATGACGATCCCGGACTCGATCCAGCAAAGTGTCGGGATGAGTTCCACAAGACGACGGCGTGGTAACGATGATGATGTTCTATCGCGCAGGCTTCGCCTAAACTCCGCGACGATATGACCGAGGTGGAATATGGTGGAGGGGGCACCGACACGGCTAAGGAACGATCACGAAGATCAACTTGTGTGTCATGGGGTGCCCCCTGCCCCCGTATATAAAGGAGCAAGGGGGGAGGAGGCCGGCCCTAGGAGGGGGCACGCCAAGTGTGGAGTCCTACTAGGACTCCCTAGTCCTAGTAGGATTTCACCTCCCTTGTTGGAGTAGGAGAAGAGGAAAGAGGGGGAGAGGAATAAGGAAAAGGGGGCTGCGCCCTTGTCCAATTCGGACCAGAGGGGGGGCGCAGGCCTCCTTCCTTTTGGCCTCTCTCTCCTCTATTCCCGTATGGCCCAATAAGGCCCATATACTCCCGGCGAATTCCGTAACTCTCCGGTACTCGAAAAATACCGAATCACTCGGAACCTTTCCGAACTCCGAATATAGTCGTCCAATATATCGATCTTTACGTCTCGGCCATTTAGAGACTCCTCGTCATGTCCCCGATCTCATCCGGGACTCCGAACTCCTTCGGTACATCAAATCTCATAAACTCATAACATAACTGTCATCGAAACCTTAAGCGTGCGGACCCTACGGGTTCGAGAACTATGTAGACATGACCTAGAACTATTCTTGGTCAATAACCAATAGTGGAACTTGGATGCTCATATTGGCTCCTACATATTCTACGAAGATCTTTATCGGTCAAACCGCATAACAACATACGTTGTTCCCTTTGTCATCGGTATGTTACTTGCCCGAGATTTGATCATCGGTATCCAATACCTAGTTCAATCTCGTTACTGGCAAGTCTCTTTACTCGTTACGTAATGCATCATTCCGTAACTAACTCATTAGCTACATTGCTTGCAAGGCTTATAGTGATGTGCATTACCGAGAGGGCCCAGATATACCTCTCCGACAATCGGAGTGACAAAACCTAATCTCGAAATATGCCAACCCAACATGTACCTTTGGAGACACCTGTAGTACTCCTTTATAATCACCCAGTTACGTTGTGACGTTTGGTAGCACCCAAAGTGTTCCTCCGGTAAACGGGAGTTGCATAATCTCATAGTTACAGGAACATGTATAAGTCATGAAGAAAGCAATAGCAATATACTAAACGATCATGTGCTAGGCTAACGGAATGGGTCATGTCAATCACATCATTCTCCTAACGATGTGATCCCATTAATCAAATAACAACACATGTCTATGGTAGGAAACATAACCATCTTTGATTAATGAGCTAGTCAAGTAGAGGCATACTAGTGACTATATGTTTGTCTATGTATTCACACATGTATCACGTTTCCGGTTAATACAATTCTAGCATGAATAATAAACATTTATCATGAAATAAGGAAATAAATAATAACTTTATTATTGCCTCTAGGGCATATTTCCTTCACGCCTGTGATAAATCGCCTGCAATAAGTCGCATGTGATAAGTCGCCTATGATAATTCGCCCGCGATAAGTCCAGATAGACTAGTCCTAGTCCTACTAGGACTCTACATGTAACCCGCCCCTTCAACTTATATAAGGAGGGGTAGGGCACCCAAGAGGCTCAGGAAAGAAAAGACAGGACTTAGACAGACAAGTCTTAGACAACTTATATAATTAGTATTTTTGTAATACGTTACCCTGAATTGGCCGTCTTTGATGTACTATTCAACCTTTTCTCTATATGACAAACATCATTTATATGACCTTTTGTAGACGTTTGTACTACGAGTGGTCAATATGCCTCCTAATTCGTTAAGAATTTTTCTACACTTCTTGATAAAAAGATCAACCGATAATTCTTTTTGTTGTTGATTAACACTAGTGCAGAACCGGTCTTTAGTGCCGGTTCGTAACGGCCTTTAGTGTCGGTTCGCCAACCGGCACTAAAGAGTGGGGAATAAAGCCCCCCCCCCCTTTAGTACCGGTTCGTCACGAACCGGCGCTAAAGTGCCACCACGTGGCACGAGCCAGGCCCGGGTGCGTGTAGGACATTAGTACCGATTGGTAACACCAACCGGTACTAAATGTTTGGGTGTTTTTTTTATTTTTCCTTTAATTTTGTGTTTTCAATTTAATTTAGTGATTGTTTTACATTATAATGAGTTGTTAAATCATTAGGTGAAAGTACCGCGGATTAGTTTCGACTGGATGCATTGGATCTAGCTACTAGCTAAGTGATCAAGTATATGTCATATCCATATTATACTTGATCACCTAGGTGATCAAGTATAATATGGATATGGCATATACTTGATCACTTAGGTAGGATCCATCCAGCTAAAACTCATCGTAGTCGTCATTATCACTATTTAATCATCATAGTCATTACCGCTTCTAATCACCACCAACACTAGCTTAAAGAAGAAATATTCACTTGTACCAGAAGCAAAAATATCATCGAGTTCAACATGATTATCATGATATTATAAGCGTTCATATATAACACCACAAAAGCAAATCACTCTTTGAGATTAAGTTCAGAACAAAGAACACGGACATGTGAAAGGACAAGTACTAAGAGCATGAACTAGCTAAATCACTCATGCTGCTCTCTCTCAGGTAAAATAGCATAGAACATGTATAGCTCTCCTGATTCATCATACTAGAGCATGCAGATGAACCTTTCTCCTAATCGTGGGTTGCGTTTCTCATTGCTGCCCCCCAGTACTTCTCTACGATCGTTAACAATTTTCCTCCAATCTTTCACTATTAAGTATTCATCTTCTAGAAATCCTGAATGCACCCATGTGCAATGTAGGATATCTTAGCCGTAAGCTAACAATTGACATGCGACCTTTGGTCTCGATCCCCTGAGGCACAACTATCAACGAGAGTCCCTGTTGAAGAACATCGTATAGTACTTAATTAATATACTTAGCAATGAAACTTTAGCAAAAAAGTTATGTATGCCAAAGATGCACTGAGGACAAATAGTAAAAATCTTACCATCATTCCTAAATAGATATGACCGTAGTTCAATACGATCACTATTGGTCGCACGTTTTGAGTACTAACATTTCTAACTGCAGGAAGAAAATTTGTCTTGACAGTATGAAGATCATCAAGCCATGAAACATAACGACTTATCTCCTCACAGTTTAGTTCAGCTCCGGGACAGTAGTAGGTCCTGTCTACCAAGCGCCGGACATGTTTGCTTGAATGGAAATAAGCTGTCAATAGAAATTAGTTGTCAATTATTTTTGAATAAGCAATATCAAAGACAAAAATATAGTTGAGAAGAACTCACATAATGATAGAACTGGAGGCGTCTGCACATCGACCCATATGTCTCTATTACCATCAATATCATCTTCCGGATGAATATCAAAGGTGATAACCATATCAGACTCAAATGCATAAGCCTTGCATAGTGCTTGCCAAGTTTTGCATTCAAAATAGGTGTACGTGTTTGCATTGTATACTTTGACGTTGAAAGTATAACCATGCTCAGTTTTCAGGTAAACTCTCTTTACCTCCATAGTTTCCATAGCATTGAAACCTATCTTATCCAAGACAAAAATTCTTGCATGGCAGGGGATGCGCTAGTAGAATAGTGAAAATTAAAAATTATAAGTCAGGCAACTGAAGCATATATAAGTCATGCTTAATTACGAAAACAGACTTGTCGTTGTGACTTACTGTATCGAATTCGAAGGTCTCATCCAGCTTGATGCCGAATCGCCTATAATCAACAAGGAAATTTCTGTCGCACATGTCGCGCTGGTCTTCACAGTATTCACACATAATGAAATCTTTTCCATCGTCAGACGACATTTCCTATGTTCATATAGGCGAAACATTAAACTAGTTATATTAATTCAACTAGTTCAACTAAGCATTTACTAAAAATAAATTATTTATATTAATTCAACTAGTTCAAATAATCTCATATACCTAAATTTTCTTACTAAAAATAAACTAGTTATATTAATTCAACTAGTTCAAATAATCTCATATACCTAAATTTCCTTACTAAAAATAAACTAGTTATATTAATTCAATTAGTTCAACTAAGCATTTACCAAAAGTAAACTAGTTATATTAATTCAACTAGTTTAAATAATCTCATATACCTAAATTTTCTTACTAAAATAAACTAGTTATATTAATTCAACTAGTTTAAATAATCTCATATACCTAAATTTTCTTACTAAAAATAAACTAGTTCTATTAATTCAACTAGTTCAACTAAGCATTTACTAAAAATAAACTAGTTATATTAATTCAACTAGTTTAAATAATCTCATATACCAAATTTTCTTACTAAAAAGAAACTAGTTCTATTAATTCAACTAGTTCAAATAATCTCATATACCTAAATTTTCTTACTAAAATAAACTAGTCCTAATTCATCTAACATTAACACTCTAACATTCTAAAAATAAACTAGTTATATTAATTAATTCATCTAAACAATAGAAAACAGAAAATAAGTAAAAAAATGTGTGTGTGTGTATAGTACTGTGTGTGTGTGTGTATGTACATGTGTGTGTGTGTGTGTGTGTGTGTGTGTGTGTGTGGGTACGATCGAGTGGGCGACGGGCGGCGAGGGCGGCGAGGACGGCGACGTCGGGCGGCGGGGCGGCATGGGTGGCGGGGCGGCGACGACGGGTGGCGGGGCGGCGACGATGGGGACGGCGACGATGGGCGGCGGGACGGGACGATGTGCGGCGCGGACGGCGATCGAGGGCGGCGGGGGCGACGGCGCAGCGGCATCGGCGATAGATCGATGTCGCGTGAGAGAAGAACTGGTGAAGAAGTGTCGATGGAACTGATTTTTCGTAAGTGTCATATATATAGGAGGGGCCTTTAGTACCGGTTGGAGCCACCAACCGGTACTAAAGGCCAATTTTGGCCGGCCCAAGTGGCGGGAAACGAGGGCCTTTAGTACCGGTTGGTGGCTCCAACCGGTACTAAAGGCCCACACATTAGTACCGGTTGGAGCCACCAACCGGTATTAATGGTCGTGCGCTGTCACCCGCAGTGCACTATTTTTACTCCCACCTTGCTGAGCGAAGCGCAGCCGCACTGGTTTATAAACCCAGTCGCGGCTGCTCTTTCAAACTTCTCTATATAGCAGGCTTCTGGGCCTAACTATGGCGCGCTGCCCTGTGGGCCTGCCGGCCCTTCTGGGCCTGAATTTGCACACCTTAGGTCTGGCAGGCCCACCGGGCAGCGCCCTAACAATTTTTTTTCTGCATTATTTATTTTCTTCTATTTTTTTAAGTAATTTTTTATATAGTTTTTTCTTTTCTGCTTTATTTGTTTTCTTCTATTTATTTCTAAGTAGTTTTTTTGCTATATTTAGTTTCTTTGTGAATATTTTTGCTTTATATAGTTTTTTTCTTTTCTGCATTATTTGTTTTCTTCTATTTATTTTTGAGTAATTTTTTATATAGTTTTTTCTTTTCTGCTTTTTCAGAGTTTGTTTTGTTGTGATTTACTGGTTCACGGTCATTTAGCTCTCTAAACAAATTGGTAAATGACTGAAAAACAGCTAATGATGTCAGAACGTGTTGGAAATTGATGACGTCGCTTCGAATGCTGCATAATGCCGGCTCAAAAAAAGTCTGGAGTTCAAATAAGTTAAAAAAATGAAGTGCCCGTGTAACAAAAGAGTTCTTGTCCGAAACTCTGATACTCCGAAAGAGATTGTCCAGTTTGTACACGAAGTATGTCCAGTTTTTGCCGTGACCCTCTCTACTCTTTCGCACATGCTATGCGGGTGAAATGATGATACCTTCAACATTTTCAGAGTTTGTTTGTAGTGATTTTCATTTTCACGGTCATTAGCTCTGATCTAAACAAATCGGTGACTAAAAAACAACAAATGGTGTCAGAACGTGTTGGAAATTGATGATGTCGCTTCGAATGCTGCATATTGTCGGCTCAAAAAAAGTCTGGAGTTCAAATAAGTTAAAAAAAATGAAGTGCCCGTGTAACTGATGAGTTCTCGTCCGAAACCCTGATACTCCGAAAGAGATTGTCCAGTTTGTACACGAAGTGCGCCCAGTTTTGAAGCTCTGATCTAAACAAAATTGGTTACTGAAAAACGGCAAATGATGTCAGAACGTGTTGGAAATTGATGACATCGCGGGGGATTGAGGGGGAGACCGAGTGAGTGGAGAGAGTGAGGGCATAAACATGTAAAAATATACATCAAAAATACATTGATTATCAATGATCTTTTTGTGTACAATCTGAATTATTAATATGAGTCCTCAACGGTTTAGAATCCCGTGAAGACTTATATTGAGTCCACAAATTATACACATAGAGTTCAATTAAGACCAAATGCTTGTGATAGTTTGAGAAGTAACATATTTAAATTGTGCATCTGAACGCAGAAAAAATACATTGATCAGTACCGTCTTTCAGCCAAAACGCGCTACTGCTACAGAGAAGTACATACAAAATACATTGATCATCAATGATCTTTTTGTATAGAATCTAAATTGTCAATAGGAATCTACCCCCGATTTAAGAACCGGCGAAGACTCCTATTGCAGCCACAGATCCTACACATAGAGTTCAATGAAGACCAAATGCTTGTGATAGTTTGAGAAGTAACATATTTAAGGTGGTCAAAATCTTGCTAAGGGAGCGAGGTGGGACTAAAAATAGCCTTTCCACAACCTCTTTACTACCGGTTCGTGCCACGAACCGGTACTAAAGATGCTGGTGCCCGGCCAGTACCTTTAGTACCGGTTCGTGGCATGAACCGGTACTAAAGATTCGCATTGAACCGGTACTAAAGATCTCCTCCCGCCTAATCATTTGAACCGGCACTAATGGACACATTAGTGCCGGCTCATATGAAAACCGGTACTAATGATCAACACTACCTAAAGCCTAACCCTAAACAATAAACCTTAAATTCTCTAAATAGAGAAATAATTCCTAAATAGGAGCTGGTCTCTTCCGGGACAAAGCAAAGAGAAAGAAGAAAAAATAATAGAGAATTACTTGGGTTTATTGTCCTCACCTAGAAATTATAAAAAGTCATGAAAAAAGAGAAAGATTAAGCTCACCCAAGATAATGCCTTGAAACACGCGTTGCTGTGAGGCACATGATGGCTCAGCACTTTATGCCTTGGTGGAGACATACCATTGATTGGCATTATATTCTTCTTTCTTTTGACACGCTTTTCAAGTAGATGATAAAGGTTAGGATGACTATGCAGACCTTTGGAGCCCCACCGCCCATTCTCAACAAAGGTAAATAAGCTCACGAATGGCCTCGTGAAAAAACCAACATCACATGGTAATACACAATGTAACTCAAGATTAAGGTTTTTTTGAACTCAGCTCAAAATTAAGTTTGCATCCACTAACGACATCCAATCATGCATAAAGAAGAACATTAAAAGGAATGAAACGATTCGTAGAAGCTAGCTTATTAAAATGATTGCTTAGTAGTGTTACTAGAAATCACACCGGTTGAAAATGACCGGTGCGTAGCTAAAATGAGTTACCTAATTTTTTTACAGCATGTCATGTGTGTGTGCTGAGCTTCACTCACATTTTTGTGCATCTGCCAGCAAATTATGCATCCCATTGCACTGTCAAAGATGGTGGGCACTCACATTTTCTTTTGTCCAGTCACTGCCATGGGATGAGATCGATCCATGTGCTCTCTCTCTCTCTCTCTCTCTCTCTCTCTCTCTCTCTCTCTCGCGCCCGCGCGTGGATCGATCGACACGTCGTGGTGGGCCCACGCCACGTCGCTTTGCTTCGTCTCGCTCCACACTATAGCATGGGAGAATATCACATGATACCAACACTTATATGCTCCCATGATACCAATTCGAAAAATTCAAATTTAAACGTGTCAAAAAATTCCAAAAAAATCATAGATGTTCTCAACATATGTGTCTACAAGCCCTAAAAAGTTCAGATCTAAATTCGATATATACATTGAGAAACAAAAGACAAATATGTTGTGAATAGTGTATTTTTCTTACACTATTCATGTTTTGTCTTTATTGACACTATTCATGCTGAATTTGTCTTTTTGTTTCTCATTGCACAATTTGAATTTGGATCTGATTTTTTTAGGGCTTGTAGACACATATGGTAAGAACATCCATGATTTTTTGCGGAATTTTTTGACACGCTTAAATTTGAATTTTTTGAATTGGTATCATGGGAGCATATAAGTGTTGGTATCATGTGATATTCTCCCCTATAGCATAGCCTCCAGGCTCCAACAGCAGCAACCCCCTCCAGCACCAGCACTAGCCACTAGCCAGCATCGATCTACGACCGGCGGTGACTCCCTCTCCCTCCCTCCCCCGTTCCCGACCGGACGTGCTTCATTTTCTTGCTAATGCTTCACCTTCTTCGTTTCCTGTTGAAATTAAGCTGACATGTCCTCTTCCTCATCTGCTCATCTTGTCCACTTGTCCTAGCTAGCTAGCTTGGAGCCTTGGATCCATGGAATCCCCGCAAAAGAAGGCCGGATCCATGGACGGAAGCAAGACGCCACATCTGCCGGTGAGCCTTCTATTCATGAGCTTACCGGAAAAAATGGCTGGATCCGTGGATCCTGTGACAGTGACCAAGAAGAGGCCTCATCCGGATCATGTCCGCGCGTGCGCACTCTTCGCCGCCTGCGTCACCGCGTTCTCCGTTGCCGTGGGCTACTCAATCGCACACACACATGCACTCGACCACTTCCACGTCCCCTGCACGCAGGTAACGACTAGTGATTCCCCTGTGTTCCACTACCCTTCTCCCTGCATGCGTTCTGAATTCCTCCACAGATCTCCTTTCTGCCTTGTGAGACCGACGCGGAGGAGGCCGCGGTGAACGCCCTCTGGTTCGGGGTGCTGTTCGGCGTCCTCACCTGCCTCGCGCCCGGGGCGGTGCTGGCGCTGCGTTTCCGGTGCCGCCGTCGCTGGGTCCGCCGCGTCCTCACCTGCCTCGCGCTCGCGGTCACCGTCATCGGCCACTGCTTGTACGCCACCGCAGGCTGGCTCTTCCTCGTCGCCCGCCCAGGAGACCTCTACATCGGGATGTGCTGCATTCTGGGTATCTTCTTCATCCCCATCAGCTTCCTGGCCGTCCTCATGGGAGGTGAGTAGAACTGAGAAACAGGGCAAGCACTTGCCGATAGTTCAGCTAGCTGGAGAGCATCTGCTCATGAGGTACCGTGATGACTGACTGATGAAGTGATGAGTAGGTAGTTCTAATGAATAATTAATGTAGAAGTATGCATATTATGCTAGTTGGTACGTACATTTGTGTACCCTGGTCCTGGAGCATGGATCAATTGTGGTCGACTTTCTCAGTGGTATGATCAGACATGAGTTATATATATGCATGCTTCCTCGGCTACAATTAATTGATGTTGGTGAAATTGGTACTCCTGTATTTATATGGATGACGTCCTCGACTCATATTGTTTCTGGTGTTGAAATTTTTTTTTGCATTCATTCCTGCAACAGTTGGATGTAGTCCATCATGCATGTTCAGCTGGATTTTTCGGTGCTGAGTTGATGTATCACTTGGAGTACTTCTTAATGAAATGAGACGGTCACTGTTTGGTTTGTTATGAACACATGGGAAATCTATGGGTCAAAATTCCAAAGCTCTTAACGCATGATATATATTGGCCTCGAGCAAAAAAAGAAAATCCTAGTGAATTAAGCTCTCGCTTAAGAAGTGCCTTCAAAACTTTGTTAGGAATCACATGATGTCTCGCCACTGTATGTCTTGATGAAGGCATGCCATCAATCGTCATCGTGTTTTTGATCAACACGTTTTGAGTAGATCACAAGAGCCAAGTTGAACCGTGTAGACCTTTGGAGCCCACACCCTATCCACAACATAGATAAATAAGCTGATGAATGAGCTCATAAGACACCAATGGTTGATCCATCACATAGTAAAAATGCGCAATGTAAAACTACTATATGTAACTTGTGTTTGTGTCTTGTTAAGGTTGTACCTGCTAACAACGTCCAAGTGTAAAATAATCAAAGGATTCAGTCAAAATATGGTACTAGCTAACTGATCAAATTGTTGGATGAGCCCCCAGTGCGTTAGACTATTGCGTTACACAAAACACATGTGCGTTGCATGCGTATGCTACTGGAGTAGAAATAACACTAGTTAAGAATTACTCCTAACGAGTAATGGCTTCTTACTGCCATGCACTCACGTTCGTGCACACGCCCATGTGTTGATCTCCACTCACATTTCAGTGCATATGAATTCCGAGACATGAATTTTGACGCAACCTACCTGATGTTTTTTCTTGGCAAAAAAAAAAAAGTTATCTCATTATGCCGTACGTACCCTGAACCTTATCGCTAAACATATTTTATTGGTCATAGCAACAACTATTTAGAGGTAGGAACTTTTGATATGTGAGCACGTGAGGGGCTAGTTCAGTAGGATCTTTGTTCGTTGTGTTGGATTTTAACATGTTCAAGATTGATTTTCCATGTGTTCATAACAGTCTAAACCATGCCCATCTCACTTTGTTAAAGCAATTAGATATCCATGTAGACTTGGATCGCATGAAAGCATCTGAATATTGCTCATTAGACAAAGCGTATTCATACAGAGGAGCTGATCTCTTCTCTGCCAAATTATTAAAGAGAAAGAAAAAAGCAATAGAGAAAGGATCAAGTTTGTTGTCTTTGTATAGAAATTAGGCAAAGTTGTGATGTGAAGAGGTGGGGATTTAGCACACTCAAGACAGTGCCTTGAAAACTTGAATTGTTGGGTGGCACATGATGTCTCGCCACTGGTCTAACCCTAGCTAGCTCGAACTAGGTTTCAGAGACGAAGGTAGACGAAGCAAGGAAAGGCGGAGATATATTTTCTGGCAACGAACCACGGCGCCGAACGCCCTCTTTTCCTTTTTATATAAATAGCTGGACAAACTAGATCCTATCTGGACTCCTAACCACCTACATATAACAACCTGGACGCACTAACAAACCAAATCACAGCCCGCTCTTTAGCACACGGGACGCAGCGCCCAAGCTTCCGTTTCCTACGCACGCACGTACGAGCGCCCAACGACCCGCTTGCCTACGTCGTTCTCTACTACGTGTTCTAACGCGTCCAGCTGCTGCTGCTAACCGAGTACGACTCGATCACGAGCACAGACTCGCGACACGCACACACGCAACGCACACCACGGCGTCCGGCACAACCAGCACGCACGCACACGTTGGTCACCACCAACACCGTGTCTTATTTCTAACAATCTCCCCATAAGACACGACCTACAGTAGGGTCGGCTCGCCGTCGATGTTGGCAAAGAGCGCCTTCTCCTTCTTCGGCTGTCGGCGGTCACGGGAGAAGTAGCCACGAACGCCACAGTTGTAGCACTTCCCGCGCCGCCGTCTCATGCCCGAGGCCATGCTGCTTGCACCGTCGTCGTGGTCGAGATTGCCGCTGCGCTGACGCTGACGTGCCTCCCACTGGGCCGCCGTGAACATCAGCTGATCGCCGCCTCATCCGCCGTTGTCCTGCGTGCGCCGACGTAAGCGTTCGTCAAACGCCTTGAGCCTGCTCAACGCCTCCTTGAACGCCATCATCTCCACGTTGCAGAACTGCTCGATCCCGGCCACCGCGGCATACAACCGATCGGGCACCGTGTCGAGCAGTTTCTTCACCATGGCGGTGTCGCCGAGCGTCGAGCCGAGGCCAGCATACCTTGCTGCCATGCCGCCGATCTTGCCGGCATACGCGTCCAGCGCCTCCCCCTCCTCCATGTGCAGGTTGTCAAACTCGCCACGGAGAGTGGAGAGCCGCGCCGCCTGGACCCAATCGGCGCCGACGAACCTCGTCTTCAAGATGGCCCACACCTCAGCCGCCGTCTTCTTCGTCGATACCTGCATCAACAGATTAATTATTCAGTCGATACCTGCATCGTCGATACCTCAGCCGCCGTCTTTTCTCCTCCAAAACTTGTCCTCTCGTTCTTGCCACACTTGTCCTGCTTTTCTCAAGCACACGCCCCATCATGACCTTAATGCTCTTTCTTTACTAGTCTATGACTAGTCAATACGCCTCATTTATATTTCCGACAAATACTTTTATTTTTATTTTTATTGCATGCAAGTCTTTTTTCATCTTTAGTTGGTTGGAGTTATTTTGTTTTGTTTGGGTTTTATAGCAAGCAAAGGAGATGTAGATTTGTTTCAACAAGGTTCATTGGTGCAATAGATTTATTTATAACACGTTTACATCCATTGGAATTGCTATTTTTGTCGTGGCATGTAGAAATGATTGTCGTGTTTTTTTGTATAGAACGATAAAGAATGTTCCAGGTGCCGTCCATTTTGTGTTTCTTTCTATAGAGCAGAAGTGTTTTATGGATCATAGGTTGAAGTTTTCAATGAACCGTGATTTATTTATGGCAAAGAGTTAAGTAATACAGCTGTTGTGTAAAACAAATTATTCTAAGTAAGGTGCAATAATTGAAAACTCTTTTTTCAGTTTGTTGTGTGTGGATAAATCATTAGTGTTTTTTCATTTGCGCCCTTGCGGAATTTCTTCGGCATGGATGTGAGGCCTGGTGACATTCCATAAGGGAAGCAGAATCGGTGTTGTATTGTTTCTTAATTGTATGGTATGAGACCCGCTTCGGTACACCCTCCTCACAAAACGTATAAAGGATAATATGGACTTTTGACAATCATACTCACTTTCGTATGTATACGATGGATCGTCTGTCAAATACGTCAACTCGTCCCCTAACCCTGGGCTGGCCCACTTACACCTTTTTTTTCTCTTACTATTAAGTAAATGTTAAAAAATGATGCACGAGGCAAGTGTCGACCTCAAACCTCCCTCCATCGTATAAACCGTGGTACCAACAGATCACCATAGGAGTTGTGACAATTTCTGGTATGACTATGCTCTTAGTACGTCCGTCTCGGTGTCCGTTGGATTAACATTGCGCTATTCGTCCAATCTGACACGTTCCTTCCTAAATCAGTGCTTCTAGTAAACACTCCCCACATATATAGCATCTCCTCCCGCTAATCTCTCCAAAGAAAATCTCACTGTTGATAATTAATTATGTGTTTTTAGTAACAAACTAACTGGTTCCCAGAAATTACGCTAATTGTTTTGGTAGTTTTTTTTGCGGGCAATTGTTTTGGTAGGTTGTGATTGCTTCCAACAAACAAACACGAAAAATATTGCTTCCCACTAATTACATATTTGCTTCCGATTTGTTTTTCGCGGGACAGATTTGCTTCCGATAAATAAACAAATAAAGATATGTAATTGCTTCTGGATTTTATTTTCTTTGCAACGTGAAATGGAAACTTTTTTATGGAAGCACATGCGATGGAGATATATTATTCAGAAAAAATATGCTTCCAAAATAAAGGTACTTCAAAAATTCATGCCATATGTATATAATCTCAACTAAAAAAACAAGTGTATATTCTAGGTTGAAACTAGGACGCCTATACTGAAACATTGGGTTGTAGGTAAAATGTAATCCCTTGAAGCATCAGGCAGTAATGCTGGAAGTATACCTGATTAGTGTATAAGAGAAATTCATTTATTTGGGCATAGGAAGCCTAGTGTGCTGTTGTTTGAAGCATGATTAATATCTAAGTGAAATTTTGTTGAACTGTGTAGGAAGCATAAATGTTTCTTGAAACCTACACCTCTTGGTTATTGTGTGACCGAAGCTTCATTCTTTTGGGCAGGAATCAAAATAGAGACATGTGTGATACAAAATTAATAAGATGGCGTAGCATACATGCGCATCGAGGCCTGCCATGAGCATGCCCACATGCTGGCAAAATTTGGTGTAATTTCGTGCTTGGCAAGAAGCACACCATGTTCAAAGGTGGTGGTTCGGATAGGCCGATAGGGCACTTTTTTCACATCAATAAAACAGACCTAAAAAATTTCCACACACTAGCATTACCATGCCAAGCATTCATCATAAATTTCATTGAGTTCTGACATTTTATGCATTTTCTAGGTTTTCCAGTGAAAAAAATCCTAAGACACTAGTTGAACTTGACGCAACGTGCGTTCGATGTCCAAATTCCTTCAAATTTTGCATGGAGGCCTACCATGAGCATGCCCACATGCTGGCAAAATTTGCCATAATTTCGTGTGTGGAAAGAAGCACACCATGTTCAAAGGTAGTGGTTCAGATAGGTCGGTAGGGAAAGTCTGGACACTTTTTTTCCCATCAATAAAACAGACCCAAAAACTTTCCACACATTAGTATTATCATGACAAGCATCCATGATAAATTTTATCACTAGCCGAACATGACGCAACGTGCTTGTATAAATGTTTATGAATTTGAAATTTTTACGGTTTTTATAAAATGTTTGTAAAAGTTGAAAAGAGTTCCTGTATATGGAAACAAGTTCATGAATTTGAGAACAAAGTTTGCGAATTTAAGAAAATGTTCACGAATTTAAATGGAAAAAGATTCGGGTAGAGCGTTCGGGTTGGGCGGAAGGTTCCGTCTCAGAGTACATTTTTTCGACATTGTTCAAATTGACGAAATTTTTCTAGGGCCTTGCATCACCATTCTAAGGCAGCATGCCAAGTTTAAAATCTGCATGGTAAGAAATAAAATGATTGGAGGAGTATAAAAAGGATCGGAGGGAGTATTCCTTGCCAACTCCTTGCATGGTAAGAAATAAAACAAGACATATATATTGATTTCTTTCCTTTCAAAGCAGCACACATTTTCTTATCTTCTACTGGAAGCATGGATGCATGATTCCAACCGCATGCACAACAATAGGAGCAGGCTTGGGAAAAAGGTGCTAAAAACTGAGAGCGCGCAGAGTAAATAGGCAAAAAGGAAAACTAGGCAAGATAAAAAGGATCGGAGAGATTAGTGAAATCAACACAACTAAGGTGTCCTGTTGGTTATGATTGTTAGCATTTTGTGTGCTGGTCTTGGGTTCGAATCCCCTTGGGCGCTGATTTTTTAAAATTTAACTGTATAGTAAAACGTGCGTAAATGGGCCAGCCCATGGCGGAGATGGAAATGTAATGTATCGGCGCATACAATGTACTTTCAAAAAAGACCATCATGCCCTTCATTATGAAGGGGTATGGATTAATCTCAGTCATTGATGTGTTTAGGGGGGGTGTACCGAAGCAGAAGTGTACTATATAACTCAACATATATAAAGTGGATAGTGTACCGTGACTAGTTGGATGCTCAGTGGGTTCATCCCTGCAAGGGTTTGTCGCGCAAACTCCTCATCTCTGAACCAAGCAAACTTGTCCTCTGCATCATTTTCCAACATGCATGGATGCATATGCACCAGTAAGGATTACGAGATGGTAGCATATGCATCTGATTTGGAGGTTCGCCGCTATTTTCCATAGCCCGCTATTTAAAACATTGATATCTACTAGTACTAGAACTAATTAAGCATGCAAATCTCTACTAGTACTACAGCAGGAGTACGTACTATCATGAATTTCCGGCGTTTCAAACTTCAAGAATCTGCAGATCTCCTCCCAAAGGTGCGCTCCATGGAGGAGGCGCTCCAGCTCATCCACAACAAAACCTATCATGACCCCCACAATCTCCGCTTGTGTGTGCGGTTGCGATTGCGAGGGCTGGTTCGTGAAGTCGACGTCGTACAGCGCATCGATCGCCGCCAAGGAAGGGAAGCTCTGGCTCCTGTGGTCTTTCATGTCCTTGAACTCGACCGTGCAGGCCGCGGGTGCCGCGGACAAAACCAGCTCTCTTATGAATGCCGCGTCTTTTATCTCCGTGAACGCCTCATCCCGGGGCACATAAATCTTGTCGGTGGCCCTCATTTCCGAAGGTGCATCTTCACGACAAGATTCATCTAGTGTAGTGTCCATAATCAGCGTTTTTGACACCATACTAGAGGAGTGTTTTTTTAGACAAGCGAGAGGAGTACGGCGGCGCGGTACGTACCTTGCATGTAGTGAGCGCGGCCCGTGCGGCAGCGTCGGGGGTAGGGGCGCTTTTCACCGCCGAGCACAGGTCGCTTGTTGCCGAGGTCGTTGTAGACGTCGTAGTCGTAGATGCGGTCGTGTGGCTTGCGCACGCCGGTGCCGCCGCCGCGGATGGCCAGTAGCTCACTGTGGCGCAGCTTCTTCATGCCCTCGGGCGTCTTGGACGGGAGGCAAGAGTACTGCACCGCAGGCACGATGGTAGCTGCTGGTAAGGTAATTGCATGCTAGTGTGTTGTGAAGTTGGTTTAGTTTAGGGCATGCCATGCAGGGTAGGGTACCGACCGTGACAGGGAAGAAAGTACGCTTGTCGTCGTTGCTGCTGCGCGAGGGGTGGATCCACGAGTTGCAGCGGAATAACGTAGCGCTGGACGACTTGGGGCCCTGGTCGGCGGGGAAGATCCTGACGTCTCCTAGCAACATCTCGTTGTAGTGGTCGTTCACCACTCGCACGGCGCCGATGGGGCCGAACGATGCCGGCACCGTGAAGGTGGCCGCGTACGTGTGAAACTCCTCATCGGCTCCTCCACCCGAGTATTTGGCATAACTGGAGACTGGAGCTTCTGCACCCACAGCAAACCATGCATGCATTCAGGTCTAAGGCCCCGCTGTGATTTTTCATTCCATATATACATCATCGTCCCACCTTCATTCTGATTTCTGAATTTTTTGTATGTCGGATTGTATCATTACCCTTACAACCATGCATGCATATGTTTTTTTCTCGGCTTATTTATGGGTATAATATATGTTTGGGAGTTCATTTTCTATCTAGCTACATCCAGAATTTATGTACTAACTTTTATGATTCATTTTGTTATTCAGGACTTACATACTATTGTTGTTGTTCCTTTTTTTGCGAGAAGAATTACTATTGTTGTTGAAGTTATTATTGTTATCCATCTATTATGTACTTCCTCAGTAAACTAATATAAGAGCATTTAGAACATTAAAGTAGTGATCTAAACGCTCTTATATTAATTTACAGAGGGAGTGTTTTGTTGTTGAATTACCTAATTAAATTATTTTTCATGTTAGCATGGAATTTTGATAAAGCAGGTAAGGTACTCATAGGCATCCATAGGGAGTCCGTATAGAATAGAGATGGCTGCCTTTGGAAAAAACAAATTATGTTTCTCTGAACGACAAGAAAAAGAAGAAATTATATGCATGCAGGATTCGAATAAGGGGTCGGAGGTGAAGAGGACAGTACAAGGGAGCCTTGTCACCTGGGTTAGACTCCGAGACGAGCTCAAGTTGTAGCCACTCTCGGTGAAGGAGATCGTTCGTCCAATGGTAAAGCCAAGCGGCCTTCTCAGACAAGGAAGTTATTTTTTCAAATCCTGACCAGAAACTTTTCATGTGCACCGTCACGGTGGCCTTCATCTCGATATTCGACAACGTGAGGTTGAAACCGCGGGGAGTAGCTCGGTGCGCGACCGTGTCCACTTCGGGCAAAGTGGTGGTGGTTATGGTGGTGGTGGCGGCGGTGGCGGTGCAGCCAGCTGTGGAGACTGTGTGGCGAGCGTTGCTCGATGTCCGACGAGCGACTGGCACCGGGACCGCTCGCCGAGCTGATGAGACTGTGGAGGAGAAGGAAGATGAACCATGATGGCTCGGTGCACCTAGAGCTAGAGGCATGGCTGCCATTAGCAGCGTGGTTGTGTGTGTCTCTTCTTACTAATTCGTACTACCTTGTGCTACAACTTAGGATGTAGATGGAGGGATGGGATGTCGGATAGAGCGATCCCTGGATCTCCTATTTATAGAGATCCAAGAAGAGAGACGTCATCCCGCTGACGCCAGGCAATCGTAACAACACCGTGGAAGAAAAGAGACGTCATCCTCACGTCCGTGCAGCCGCACCGACCACAACAAAAACCAGCCTCTCCCCCGTAGCCGGCGATCAGCAGCGCACGACACCCAACGCAATGCATTGCAGCTCCACCGGCCCGCCGGAGAGATCAGCGTCTCGCAGCACAACGCAAGTTGCATTTCTGACTGTTTACTACCAACTCCGGCCCTTGCGCCGCATTGAAGTGAAATGACCGCCCGTTTGACTGGCTTGGCCGCGGCTATATAAGCCGTGCTCCGGGCATGCACATCCGCATCTCCTTCTCTTCGATCGCCTCCTCCTCTTCGAGCCCGTCCTCTATCTCTCGAAGCCCCTCCTCCTACAGCGGCGATGCCGAAGTCGTGGTGGTCCGCGCCGGTAGGCGGTGGTGATGGTGGTTCATTCTCGGGTGTCAAGATTGACACCGACGCCCGCGCTCTCCGGGCCCCTCGGCATCCACGGCGGCCAGCTCCTCCATCAAGGAGGAGATCGTCCTCTCCTCCGATGTCGAGGAGGAGCATCAGCCAGAGCAGCGGCCACGCCTCCTTTTCGGGGCGGCTCTGACAGACGAAGAATACGTCCGTCAGATGAAGATAAGGACAGAGTGGTCGCTCCGTCAGATGGGCCTGGCACCACCGTCGCCGACGCGGGTCAAGGAGGAGCCATCGTCGCCGCTGCGCTACCGCGTCATGCCGGAGTCGATGTCCCCACCCGGCGGGTCAAGGAGGAGCTCGCCTCCCCCCCGCCCCCCACGTAGCCGCGTGAAGGACGAGCCCGCCCGCCACCGGTGTACAACCGATATACGCGCATTAGCGGGGCCGACTCGCTGCCCTGCCGCATCCGCCGCCAAGTCGTCTACGAGCTGCCGCCTGCCATAAGGAAGGCGTGCGGCCACATCCTCCATTACCTCGAAAGCGGCGGTGTCGGCGGCCCCTCGGGGTCGAGGGCCGTCGTCTCCAAGGAGGAGCGGGCGGCGCGTCAGTAGGCGCGGTACGACCAGGACAACACTGCCCGCCGCTCCTCGTTTGCAAAGACCGATGAGGCGCCGGAATGGGTTTGCAACGACGCGGACCTCGCTGTCGCGTGGGCCCTGGACCGTTCCATCACCACCAATGAGACGGACGCCAGACACCGCCACCTTCGACAACGAGATCGCCAAGTACGGTGAGGAGTGGTCTCTTAGCAAGACTTCCAGCGCCAGCAAGGGCAAGGCCGTCGCTAGGGCTCCGCCCACGTCGTTGGCACTGGCCACGGTGGCACTGCAAACTGTGAAGCAGGAGGCGGGGTGGCTACACCGTGAGCGTCAGGCAGCAGCCGAACAAGGCTGCCTTGGCCCTCCGAAAGCCTTGCGCCGCGGTGGGGACGACGTCGACAACAACGACGGCGGCGACAGTGCGGCAGGACAGGGCGGCCACGCATACGAGGTTGTTGTCCGCTATAGAGTTTAGTTTTTTTTAATAAGCTTTTAGTTCAACGGTCAAAATATCTTTTTTTATGTAAATTATGTTTGAATTTTAGTGAAATTCGCCGTGTTTGCATGAATTTCATCCGGTTGATTCATAAAGTGTTTGAAATGTATGCGCGCAGTGTTGGATGACGGCCCCCCTCATCCGTGTCCATGTACTCATTCCCTCGTGTCCACCGACGGATGAGAAGAAAAATTTGTGGGTTATCGTTGGTGATGCCTTAAGGACACGATATCTTCAATAAAAAACAACATGCAGAGATAATTTGTCTAGTTCGAGCGGTAGAATTATGTTGCGGTTTTAATAGACTGATGGTCCGTATGGGCGCTGGTTGCTTAATAATGATATCATGTAGTATTTGCTGGCACAGATCGACTACACCGACGAACAAACTCGAAACTGATCGAACCTCGACCAACTTGACGAAGACACACTGCCATTCGCTCGAGCGTCGTGCTTGCGACGACTAAAAAATTCTAACCTAAACTACTAATCGGAGCGGAGGCAACGGGAATCCCGTCCCCGCCACGGGCCCCCGGAGCAGCAGGCAGATGAGAGGAGAATCCACAGGCTCATCGGTGAAGCCTGGAGAAAAGAGTTTGCCCTAGCCACCCATGGTCAGGAGAGAAAACTTCGAGTTCGTCCGTCTGGGCTTCGTCAACGGAGCTCTGGCGTAGATTTCTACGGTCTCCTTGAGGTAGTAATGTAATATCCCAAATTTTCAATTTGGAATGTTATACATTAGGTCATCATGCATATCATATTTTCTCGCATTTTTCCGATCCTAGAAATTTCACGCAACTCAAGGACCCTCGGAGAGAGTTGGAAGTTTCATTATTTTCATATTGGGATTTCCCAAATTTTGAAAATAGGATCATTTGTATTTATTTAAATTATCTTCATAAAGTTTTTCCTATAAAAATATTTTGAGAGGGAATAATATGACTTTCCCAACAATTAGGAAAAATGAAGATTTTATAAATAAATCAAATTTGGTTTTGGAAGATTTATTTTGCTTAGGCAAAATGAGCATTTTAAAATTTATGCATGTTTGCTGTTTTAAAGTTCATTTTGTTCAACTCATTTTAGGAGTCGGGAAAATTTGTTTTATTTAAATCCGAGATCGTTTGGTATTTTTTTTATTCGTTTTGGTTTAATTTTTATTAAAAAATCGCCCCTACTGGACGAGGCCCAGCCGGCCCAAGCCAGCCAGGCCCAGTGCCCGCCACCGCCCACCTCCCTCTCCTCCCCGCCTCCCGCTCCCGCCCGGCGGACTCCGCCACAAGACGAGAGCGCCGCCGCCGAGTCCCACCGGACCCGGCCCCTTACCCTCCCCAAGCCGCCACCGCCTCCCTCCCTTTATAACCCCCCCCCTCTCTCTCACCCCAAACCCCACCCGGAGCCCGACGCCACCCGAGCCTCGACGCCGAGCTGCCGCCTGCCGCCGACGCCGCCCAAGAAGGACGCCGCCGCCGACGCCGGACCCCGCCGCCGCCGACCCCGGACCCCGCCGCCCTCTCCCCGAGCCCCGGAGCGCCCTCCGGCGATCACCGGAGGTAGCCACCGCCGCCCGCGCCGATTCGGTTTTTTCCTCGAACCGTCCGGTTTATTTTAAAAAAATATATGTTCTGTTTTTTTAAAAAAAAAACTAGATTGGTTTTATTTTTTTTCGGTTTTCTTATTTAACGAACGTTCACCGAACCGTTCGTTTCAATGAACGCGTTCGTTGGATTCGTTCTGTTAACGAACGTTCACTATTTAACTCGTTCGTCGTTTTTCTTTTTAATCGGATTTAATCCGTTATTTTCTGATTTGATTTCAGATCTGATTTTCAAAACTGTTTTGTTTCTCGCCGCTTATCGGAATCAGTGATTCAAGCGCTGGAGTTACGTGAACGAAACCGCCGTTCGACTACCCTACTTTCACAGAGTTTTGCTACTGTGAAATTTTGACCTAATTTCAGATCGCTAAACCGAGTCGTTTCTCTCGAGTTTCGACTTTCGGAGTTTGTTTTGATTCGATTCTTTGCAACCAGGGTTCTTAAGTTGAACTTTCTGGTTAGATCTTTTATTCAAGATTTCCCTGTGCATTAGATGAGTACTTATTGTATGCTTGTTGTTTGTCTGCGTTAGATCACCCGGAGTGCGCCGCTTGTTACTTCAATCTCT
Source organism: Aegilops longissima (assembly GCA_021605205.1). Classification (NCBI taxonomy): domain Eukaryota; kingdom Viridiplantae; phylum Streptophyta; class Magnoliopsida; order Poales; family Poaceae; genus Aegilops; species Aegilops longissima. The sequence continues at coordinate 48,056,243 of CM038680.1, read as the reverse complement.
AGGACTCATGGATCATCGCAAGGCAAGTAACACTTTGATCATACCCTTCTCATACCCAGTTTTATGCATTAGATCTATTCCTCAAACACTTGCATGATTAGGATCTAATTAAATTGTGGGTTTGGGGAGTAGATTGAGGTAGTACCTATTACCTGTTTTACTTATGAAACCTTGGGAGTTACTTCTACGTTTGCTTGTTCATGCCATGCTATGCTAGTAGACGTGGATTGGGTGAGTGAATATCCATGACAGATGTGAGATTGTTAATTAATGGTTTATATAAGGTGGCAACCTAAACACACATCTGGGTGGATTGAGGCACCTGGTTTCCATCAGACTTGCTCAGATTTCTTCGGACCGCCACCTGTGCTCTAAGGGATCATAAGATTATTCAAACTGAAACTTCCGTGTGCAGCCACAAGCCAATTATGGGCTCTGGCGTAGTTGACTAAGTCGTGCGAACTCTTACGGGTAGGCTAGCTGATGTAGGGGATGTAGGTTGGTACGGTCTACCCACATGTAAGGTGCTAGCGCTTCTGAAAGACTATGTCTCGGCCATCCGCTTCTCAAACACCATGTAGTGCGAGAACCAAAGCGGAGGCGATCGAGTCTTGTGGGGAAAAGTGCGCAAACCTCTGCAGAGTGTATAAACTAATCATGATTAGCCGTGTCCCGGTTATGGACAATTTGAGTATCCTGTAATTGAATATCATGTGAATCTCAACATGTTACTTCTAAATAAAAGTTATTGGGATTTGATGAGTACTTTTAATTGGGATTGAGGATGTGTCAACCATTCTCAATGTTTAACAACCACCATGATAGTTAAATAAAATTATTCCTTTGATGTAGGGAAAATCAGCTTTATGCAAATGTAATCGAGAGCCTTACCACCAGCCAAATATGCATGTAGTATAGGCTTATTCATTCATTGCTCTTATGTGTTACATTGCCAAGATATTCCATGTGTCAATTTTTGGCTGCAACTTTTCACGCTGCAGACTTTTCGCACGACAGTAAGGTGTTAGGTCGTGGTTCTATACTCAGTGATGCCGTTGGAGTTGATGGACTCGCTTACCTTCCAAGCCTTCCGCTGTTTTTATTAGATGGCCTTAAGCCATATTATTGTATTCAGTTCCCTTGTGGACAACGATGTAATAAGTGTGTGATTGCTACTCGCTATAAATCCTTCAAGCATGTGTGGTGTCAAGACATTCGATCCAGGATGACACCGAGCACGAGACTTGATCCATTTGGGTCTGGTCGCACAGAGAATGGTATCGAGCCAGGTTGATCAGAGGACACGACCACTAAGTTAAAGCCATAGATCACTCTCTTCCCATTTTCTAACTCCTCATCTTTTCTACTCTCTTTAGGATGACGGACGCTAAGATCAAGTACACCCAACCGGATGAAGGCACACCTTTTGGATTTCACTTGAAGGAAGTTACTAAGTACCGAACATTGACTACCAAGCTTCACCGGACTTTCAACGCCACTCTGCCTGAAGAGGAGCGCTGGAAGATTCATGCTCACGTTCCAGGAAGGACATTTTCCCCAATCACCAATCCTATAGATAGTGTTTTCAGTGCACCCACTTGGAGTCTGGGAAAGAGCATGGCAGCTCACATCACCATGGGACGCATTGGAGAAGTCTATCAAGAAGACCTCAAGGACACCATCTACCAGATTTGCGGACGCCGAGATGACAACTGGGACGTCGTCAGCACCAAGAAGGATAGGTCCATTGCAGCTTTCATCCAGGAGTTAAACCAGCACATTCGACGCCAGGAGAATCAAACGTGCAATGACATGTTGGAGTTGTAGAAGACAAAGGAAAGGATCATCGAACTGGAAGAAGAACTAAAGACTACACGCAAGGACTACATGGACGAGATCGTAGCTCTGGCAAGACACAATAACGATCTTAAGTACGAGATCAAGAGCTCAAGAAGAAGTTGGCGCCAGAATGAAGACCAGATGTCGAATACCCAATTGACTACATCAACATCGACGACACAGATTCGGATCCAAGTGAACCCGATTTTGAAGACGGTCGAGCAGTACATCATGGAGTCTTCCACCGTTCAAATTAGTATAAGTCCCCACATATTAGTAGTATTCCTCCATGTAAACCTTTATAGTACACGCACTTTTGCGATAGTTAGATCGTTGTAACCCTTGTTTGATTGAATGAAGTGATTTTGTGTGCTTTTGCTCATGTGCATTTGGGTAGTGATTCCCTTAGACCTCATTCTATTCTACATTTCTCTTCTCTTCTAAACCCATCGATGCCTCCGAGACGCGACCGGATTCGTTTTCCGCCAGAGATCACCCAATTGATCCAGCAGAGAATACCCCGATTCAAACATTGGTGTGCGAACAACAACAACAACAACCCACCGCCACCACCACCACCTGCGGATCATCCGACTCGCTTCTTAGACCGAACCCGCGGTGTATTCCAAAGAGCACCGAGCCAATTGTAGCAGTATGGTGGCTCCGCAAGATAGGAAGGAGCTGACCACTGCAGGATGCAGATGGTGAAAGAGTGAAGTTTGCAGCACATCACTTGAAGGACCCGCAGCAAAGATGGTGGGAGAATTTCACGCCACTTATCCCGTAGACACCGCCACATGGGATCGGTTTGACAAGCTTTTCGACAGCCCATGTTTCAGCAGGAGCCATGGCTATGAAGAAGCGTGAGTTTCGCAACTTACGCCAAGGAGGAAGGACTGTTGGCAAGACGTGGATGACTTTAGCAAATTAGCACGTTATGCCCCGTGATGACGTTGCTACAGATGCAGCTAAACAGAGAAGTTTCTAGAAGGACTGAATGATGAGTTCAAGATGCCGTTGATGGTAGCAAGTTTCAACAACTACCAGGAGTTAGTAGACCGAGCCTCATGATTGAAGGAAAGCAGAAGAATCGAGAACTGCAAGCGGAAGTATGGACAAGGGAAGTATAACTCGATCCCAGCAGAAGCCTCGTTATACCCCTAAATCAGAATTCAGTTTCAGCATACCCATGGAGGAGGTAATTCAGATAACCATAATGGCACCAAGAATGGGAACGGAATGGAGGAAGCAACGGACAGAACCGCACCAACCCGTCTACACCATCCAAGGTAGACTGAGTCACATTACTTGCTTTAAGTGCCGCAAGATCGGGCATTATGCAAATGACTGCCCGAAGGCCGAATGGAAATGGCAATGGAAGCTCGAAAGAAGCCCAACCCTTTCAACAGGGGACAAGTGAACCACATTGATGTGGAGGAGGTTGAAGATCAGCCCGCTGCGAAGAATCGGTAAGTTTTTGGTTAAGTCATTTCGCAGTTGTTCTTTTTGATCTTGGTGCATCGCATTCATACATATCAAGGGATTTGTGGATAAGTACAAGTTACCAACCCAAGCCCTTAGGTCACCCATGCTAGTAACCTCACCCGAGCGGAGTACATGGCTAGTAAATGGTGTGATCGATCGCCACTAAGGATCGGACACTATGTTTTCCTTCGCACCTAATAGTTCGGAATCCCAAGGATTGGATGTAATATTAGGAATGGATTGGTTATCAAAGTATGGAGGAAACATAGATTGTACCACAAGGTCAATTTTGCTCACCACACCGAAGGAAGAAGGATTATATGTATCACGGCACGAGCCGAGGAGAGCACAAGTTAATTGCTTATCGAGTGGTACAGAAGAAGTACCAGTGGTGAAGGATTATCCTGATGTATTTCCGTAAGAGTTGCCAGGAATGCCGCCGGATAGAGACATCGAGTTTTTGATCGAGCTGTTGCCAGGAACAGGCCCGATATCGAAGCGACCGTACAGGATGCCCGCAAAGGATTTGGCAGAAATTAAGAAGCAGATTAAGGAACTATTGGATAAAGGTTTTATTTCGCCCAAGTTCTTCACCTTGGGGATCACCCGTTTTGTTAGTGGAGAAGAAGGATGGATCGTTGAGAATGGTTGTTGATTACCGTGGATTGAATGAAGTAACAATCAAGAACAAGTACCCACTACCGATGATAAATGATCTGTTTGATCGCTTGCAAGGAGCCAAAGTGTTCTCTAAGATCGACTTGCAATCAGGGTACCATCAGTTGAAGATTCGGGAGCAAGATATACCCAAGACAGCGTTTACCACGAGATATGGACTGTATGAGTATACCGTTATGTCATTTGGACTGACTAACGCACCAGCCTATTTCATGAACCTGATGAACAAAGTGTTTATGGAGTTTTTGGACAAGTTCGTCGTGGTGTTCATTGATGACATTTTGATTTTCTCAAGAATGAAGAGGAACACAAGGAACATTTGAGATTGGTTTTGGAGAAACCGAGGAACACCAATTGTATGCCAAGTTCAGCAAATGTGAGTTTTGGCTAAAGGAAGTTGGATTTCTCGGACATGTTATATCCGGAGAAGGGATAGCAGTTGACCCCACAAAAGTTGAGACCGTAACCAAGTGGGAAGCACCAACGACAGTTGGAGAGATTCGGAGTTTCCTTGGACTCGCAGGATACTACCGAAGATTCATTGAGAATTTCTCAAGAATTGCAAAGCCTATGACTGAATTGTTGAAGAAGGAAAACAAATTCATATGGACTGAGGACTGTGAGGCAAGTTTTCGGGAGTTGAAGAAAAGATTGGTTACCTCACCAGTTTTGATATTGCCAGATCAAACTAAGGATTATGAGGTGTATTGCGACGCTTCACGTCGAGGACTTGGAGAAGTGCTTATGCAGGAAGGAAGAGTTGTTTCGTATGCTTCACGACAACTTAAGCCCCATGAGTTGAATTATGCTACTCATGATTTGGAGTTAGCAGCCGTTGTGCATGCCTTGAAGACGTGGAGACATTTTCTCATTGGAAATCATTGTGAAGTATATACGGATCACAAGAGTTTGAAGTACATCTTCACACGTATGAGTTGAATCTCGAGACAGAGGAGATGGTTAGAGCTAATCAAGGATTATGATATGAGATTGCATTACCACCCCGAAAGGCTAATGTCGTAGCAGCACGCATTGAGCCGTAAGAGCCACGCCAATACCCTAATGATGGAAGGAATACCCAATGAGTTAGCCGAGGACCTTCGAGAGCTATGTTTGGAAATAGTTCCAGAGGCTATGTAGCAGCATTGGAGATTCAGTCGACACCGATGGAAAAATCGAGAAGCCCAAAAGGCAGATAAGGAAGTTGCCTCTATAAAGGAGAAAATGAGCAAAGGAAAGGCTAAAGGATTTCGAGAGGATGAACACGATACCCTATGGTTTGAAGACCGTGTTTATGTGCCCAATGACCCAGAGATCAGGAAGTTGATTTTACAAGAAGCCCATGTTTCACCCTATTCGATTCACCCAGAAATACCAAGATGTATTTGGATTTGAAGAATATTTTCGGTGGACCGGAATGAAGAAGGACATTGCGAGTATGTAGCAATTTGCGGACGTATGTCGAAAGTAAAGGCGAACATCGAAGCCAGCAGGATTGTTGCAACCATTGCCGATACCGAATGGAAGTGGGATAAACTAGGCATGGATTTCATCACAGGTTTGCCAAAGACCCGCTCAGATATGACTCGATTTGGGTCATAGTCGACCGTTTGACCAAGGTAGCTCATTTCATTCCAGTCAAGACTACCTATAGCAGTGCTAAGTTGGCAAAGATATACATGACCAGAATTGTATGCTTACACGGAGTTCCGAGGAGCATTGTATCGCATGAGGAACCCAGTTTACTTGAAATTTTGGAACCAGCTTTACACGAAACATTGGGAACCCGATTGGAATTCAGCACAGCTTTCCACCCACAGACCGATGGACAGACCGAGAGAGTCAATCAGATTTTGGAGGACATGCTGAGAGCTTGTGCACTAGATTATGGATCTAGTTGGGATGATAATTTGCCGATGCAGAATTTTCCTACAACAACAGCTACCAAACCAGCTTAAAGATGGCACCTTCGAGGCTCAGATGGAAGAAGGTGCAGGACACCGTTGTCATGGGACTAAACCGGAGATCGTCATTGTTTGGACCAGATTTGATTAAGGAGTCCGAACAGAAAGTTAAGTTGATTCGAGACAGGCTCAAGGTAGCCCAGTCTGCATGTAAGAGCTATGCCGATTCAAAGCGCAAGGCGATTGAGTATGAAGTTGGAGACAGAGTATATCTCGAGTATCCCGCTCGAGGAGTTAAGCGTTTTGGAGTTAAAGGAAGTTAGCACCACGCTTCGTTGGACCGTATAAGATTTTGCAACGCATGGGAGAAGTTGCGTATAAGTTGGAATTGCCAGAAGGACTGTCAGGAGTTCATGACGTATTCCATGTTTCTCAGTTGAAGAAATGTCACCCCGAGATAGCAGAGGTACCGTTAAGAGACACAGTGCCATTGGAGGCAATTCAGTTGAAGGATGACTTGACATATGAAGAAAAGCCAGTTAAGATTCTCGATTATGCCAGCAGAGTTACCCGCAGCAAGGTTATCAAGTTTTGCAAAGTTCAGTGGAGCCACCACACCGAGGATGAAGCCACACAGGAAAGAGAGGAAGTTTTGCTTAAGGACCACCTCACCTATTTTCTAGTTAACCCGAATCTCGAGGGCTAGATTCATCTTAAGGGGGTAGGTTTGTAACATCCCAAATTTTTAATTTGGAATGTTATACATTAGGTCATCATGCATATCATATTTTCTCGCATTTTTCCGATCCTAGAAATTTCACGCAACTCAAGGACCCTCGGAGAGAGTTGGAAGTTTCATTATTTTCATATTGGGATTTCCCAAATTTTGAAAATAGGATCATTTGTATTTATTTAAATTATCTTCATAAAGTTTTTCCTATAAAAATATTTTGAGAGGGAATAATATGACTTTCCCAACAATTAGGAAAATGAAGATTTTATAAATAAATCAAATTTGGTTTTGGAAGATTTATTTTGCTTAGGCAAAATGAGCATTTTAAAATTTATGCATGTTTGCTGCTTTTAAAGTTCATTTTGTTCGACTCATTTTAGGAGTCGGGAAAATTTGTTTTATTTAAATCCGAGATCGTTTGGTATTTTTTTATTCGTTTTGGTTTAATTTTATTAAAAAATCGCGCCCCCGACCGAGGCCCACTGCCCAAGCCAGCCCAGCCCCCAGCCCAGCCCGCCCACCTCCTCTCCTCCCGCTCCGCGCCCGCCTGGCGGACTCCTGCGCCACAGACGAGAGCGCGCCCGCCCCGAGTCCCAGCCGGACCCGGCCCCTTACCCTCCCAAGCCGGCCACCGCCTCCCTCCCTTTATAACCCCCCCCCTCTCTCTCACCCCAAACCCCCCACCACGGAGCCCGACGCCACCCGAGCCCCGACGCCGAGAGCCGCCGGACGCCGCCGCCGCCACCATGATGGCCGCCCGCCGACGCCGGACCCGCCGACCGCCGACCCGGACCCGCCGCCCTCTCCCGAGCCCGAGCGCCCTCCGCGATCACCGGAGGTAGCCACCGCCGCCCGCGCCGATTCAGTTTTTTCCCTCGAACCGTCCGGTTTATTTTTTTAAAAAAAATATGTTCGGTTTTTTTTTTAAAAAAAAACTAGATTGGTTTTATTTTTTTTCGATTTTCTTATTTAACGAACGTTCACCGAACCGTTCGTTTCAATGAACGCGTTCGTTGGATTCGTTCGTTAACTAACGCTCACTATTTAACTCGCTCGTCGCTTTTTCTTTTTAATCGGATTTAATCCGCTATTTTTCGATTTGATTTCAGATCTGATTTTCAAAAACTGTTTTGTTTCTCGCTCGTTTATCGGAATCAGGTGATTCAAGCGCCTGGAGTTTCGTAACGAAACCGCCGTTCCGACTACCCTACTTTCACAGAGTTTTGCTACTGTGAAATTTTGACCTAATTTCAGATCGCTAAACCGAGTCATTCTCTCTCGAGTTTCGACTTTCGGAGTTTGTTTTGATTCGATTCTTTGCAACCAGGGTTCTTAAGTTGAACTTTCTGGTTAGATCTTTTATTCGAGATTTCCTGTGCATTAGATGAGTACTTATTGTATGCTTGTTGTTTTCTGCGCTAGATCACCCGAGTGCGCCACTTGTTACTTGAATCTCTAGGACTCATGGATCATCGGCAAGGCAAGTAACACTTTGATCATACCCTTCTCATACCCAGTTTTATGCATTAGATCTATTCCTCAAACACTTGCATGATTAGGATCTAATTAAATTGTGGGTTTGGGGAGTAGATTGAGGTAGTACCTATTACCTGTTTTACTTATGAAACCTTGGGAGTTACTTCTACGTTTGCTTGTTCATGCCATGCTATGCTAGTAGACGTGGATTGGGTGAGTGAATATCCATGATGATGTGAGATTGTTAATTAATGGTTTATATAAGGTGGCAACCTAAACACACATCTGGGTGGATTGAGGCACCTGGTTTCCATCAGACTTGCTCAGATTTCTTCGGACCGCCACCTGTGCTCTAAGGGATCATAAGATTATTCAAACTGAAACTTCCGTGTGCAGCCACAAGCCAATTATGGGCTCTGGCGTAGTTGACTAAGTCGTGCGAACTCTTACGGGTAGGCTAGCTGATGTAGGGGATGTAGGTTGGTACGGTCTACCCACATGTAAGGTGCTAGCGCTTCGAAAGACTATGTCTCGGCCATCCGCTTCTCAAACACCATGTAGTGCGAGAACCAAGCGGAGGCGATCGAGTCTTGTGGGGAAAAGTCGCAAACCTCTGCAGAGTGTATAAACTAATCATGATTAGCCGTGTCCCCGGTTATGGACAATTTGAGTATCCTGTAATTGAATATCATGTGAATCTCAACATGTTACTTCTAAATAAAAGTTATTGGGATTTGATGAGTACTTTTAATTGGGATTGAGGATGCTGTCAACCATTCTCAATGTTTAACAACCACCATGATAGTTAAATAAAATTATTCCTTTGATGTAGGGAAAAATCAGCTTTATGCAAATGTAATCGTAGAGCCTTACCACCAGCCAAATATGCATGTAGTATAGGCTTATTCATTCATTGCTCTTATGTGTTACATTGCCAGCATATTCCATGTGCTGACCCGTTTGGCTGCAACTTTTCACGTTGCAGACTTTTCTGCACGACAGTAAGGTGTTAGGTCGTGGTTCTATACTCAGTGATGCCGTTGGAGTTGATGGACTCGCTTACCTTCCAAGCCTTCCGCTGTTTTTATTAGATGGCCTTAAGCCATATTATTGTATTCAGTTCCCTTGTGGACAACGATGTAATAAGTGTGTGATTGCTACTCTGCTATAAATCCTTCGGCATGTGGTGTCAAGATTATCGATCCAGGGATGACACTGAGCACAGAGACTTGATCCATTTGGGTCTGGTCGCTACAAGTAAGGTTACAATTTCTCATCAGGTGACGAGATTTAGTGTCAAATGCTTTAGATCTATGCAAGGGTTCAACGGCGACAACCGTGGCTCTAGGGTGCTGGTCCTTAGGGGCACGTGCACAAAGACTTATTGGTTGTCATCGACAATATCAGGCCGACTCTATTAGGGGAGCGATGTCAACAGCGTGTCACCGGCTTATTCTAACGACAGTAGTGGTTGTTCGATGGTCTCAGAATCTCAGTGTAATTTTTATTATGTTTGAAATGTTTTATACCTTTAATGAACTTTTACGATAGATCTGGATATTAAAAAAACCATGAAAACAGAAAATCAATTAGCATAGATACATGTATGAAAGATGTGCTTCCATTTACCAAAAAGGCCTATGCCCCGTTTTATAAATAAAGGCACAACCAATACAAATGAGACATATAAACGCACACCCGCACTGGTGGGATACCAGCTCTACAAGAGAAGCACAAATAGCTCAAAACAGGGAATCAAAAGTAGGGAATAAGCAAAGCCAAGCTAAGCACAAAACTAAGAAAGCTAGCTAGGCCCAGACAATAAGCTGAAGTCTTCTCGCCTCACCAGGTTTCACTAGGACTGGAGTTGGGTAGGGTGATCTCTTGTTTATTTGGGACATCTGTAAATATTTTATTACTTTAATATATTTACCGTAGAACGATTGTTCTACGGTTTCGGTTCAAAAAAAAATAAGCTGAAGTCTTCTTGCCTCAACAGAGCTCACCACTTCAAGGCACACTTGCCTCAACAGAGCTCACCACTTCAAGGCACACTCCACACGATAGACCAGGTGACACAAGAAACCATCAGTCTGAAGGAGGAAGGGGCAAATTGACGATGCCTCCAAGAAGGAGACCGGCGTCCACGAACGTCGTCGCTGGCCCGACCAGGTCAAGCATGACATTTGCCGGTGCCCCGCCCACCAATTTGAGAGAGCGTTATAGGCTACCAACAATCACACTCAAGGAAACTTGACTGAACAATACCACCGGAGCCTACCCGCATGCCACCGATCCCAGCGACCCCCTGGTCCTAGGATGACCTTGCACGCCAGGTAGACTACTGTCTAACAAAGGCCAAGGAGACGCCGGGGTACATTGCAAGGACAAGAAGCACAAAGAGGAACCTTTGCCGGAATATCAGATGAACACCACCGAAGAAGACACCAAGGATGGGAGGACGGAGCATCGGCAAGGAGGTCGGATGACCTGGGGGGGATGGCCAGGGAGCAACGCCTCCGAGGAGGAAACGACGTCCTTGGACGTCGTCGTCACCAGCAATGGCCATGGCCTTGAGTGGCTTTTGCTGAACCGTCCTCCCCGGGCACTAAAACATGACACGCTCACCGCCACGTGAAAATCGTCGGTCCCTATCAAGCCACCCGGCCAAAGCCGCCCGGTCTTGCATGTAGTGAGCGCGGCCCGTGCGGCAGCGTCGGGGTAGGGGCGTCACCGCCGAGCACAGGTCGCTTGTTGCCGAGGTCGTTGTAGACGTCGTAGTCGTAGATGCGGTCGTGTGGCTTGCGCACGCCGGTGCCGCCGCGGATGGCCAGTAGCTCACTGTATGCCCTCGGGCGTCTTGGACGGAGGCAAGAGTACTGCACCGCAGGCACGATGGTAGCTGCTGGTAAGGTAATTGCATGCTAGTGTGTTGTGAAGTTGGTTTAGTTTAGGGCATGCCATGCAGGGTAGGGTACCGACCGTGACAGGGAAGAAAGTACGCTTGTCGTCGTTGTTGCTGCGCGAGGGTGGATCCACGAGTTGCAGCGGAATAACGTAGCGCTGGACGACTTGGGGCCCTGGTCGGCGGGGAAGATCCTGACGTCTCCTAGCAACATCTCGTTGTAGTGGTCGTTCACCACTCGCACGGCGCCGATGGGGCTGAACGATGCCGGCACCGTGAAGGTGGCCGCGTACGTGTGAAACTCCTCATCGGCTCCTCCACCCGAGTATTTGGCATAACTGGAGACTGGAGCTTCTGCACCCACAGCAAACCATGCATGCATTCAGGTCTAAGGCCCCGCTGTGATTTTTCATTCCATATATACATCATCGTCCCACCTTCATTCTGATTTCTGAATTTTTTGTATGTCGGATTGTATCATTACCCTTACAACCATGCATGCATATGTTTTTTTCTCGGCTTATTTATGGGTATAATATATGTTTGGGAGTTCATTTTCTATCTAGCTACATCCAGAATTTATGTACTAACTTTATGATTCATTTTGTTATTCAGGACTTACATACTATTGTTGTTGTTCCTTTTAAGTAGAAGAATTACTATTGTTGTTGAAGTTATTATTGTTATCCATCTATGTATTTCCTCAGTAAATCAATATAAGAGCATTTAACATTAAAGTAGTGATCTAAACGCTCTTATATTAATTTACAGAGAGTGTTTTGTTGTTGAATTACCTAATTAAATTATTTTCATGTTAGCATGGAATTTTGATAAAGCAGGTAAGGTACTCATAGGCATCCATAGGGAGTCCGTATAGAATAGAGATGGCTGCCTTTGGAAAAACAAATTATGTTTCTCTGAACGACAAGAAAAGAAGAAATTATATGCATGCAGGATTCGAATAAGGGTCGGAGGTGAAGAGGACAGTACAAGGGAGCCTTTGTCACCTGGGTTAGACTCCGAGACGAGCTCAAGTTGTAGCCACTCGGTGAAGGAGATCGTTCGTCCAATGGTAAAGCCAAGCGGCCTTCTCAGACAAGGAAGTTATTTTTCAAATCCTGACCAGAAACTTTTCATGTGCACCGTCACGGTGGCCTTCATCTCGATATTCGACAACGTGAGGTTGAAACCGCGGGGAGTAGCTCGGTGCGACCGTGTCCACTTCGGGCAAAGTGGTGGTGGTTATGGTGGTGGTGGCGGTGGCGGTGCAGCCAGCTGTGGAGATCGTGTGGCGAGCGTTGCTCGATGTCCGACGAGCGACTGGCACGGGACCGCTCGCCGAGCTGATGAGACTGTGGAGGAGAAGGAAGATGAACCATGATGGCTCGGTGCACCTAGAGCTAGAGGCATGGCTGCCATTAGCAGCGTGGTTGTGTGTGTCTCTTCTTACTAATTCGTACTACCTTGTGCTACAACTTAGGATGTAGATGGAGGATGGGATGTCGGATAGCGATCCCTGGATCTCCTATTTATAGAGATCCAAGAAGAGAGACGTCATCCCGCTGACGCCAGGCAATCGTAACAACACCGTGGAAGAAAAGAGACGTCATCCTCACGTCCGTGCAGCCGCACCGACCACAACAAAACCAGCTCTCCCGTAGCCGGCGATCAGCAGCGCACGACACCCAACGCAATGCATTGCAGCTCCACCGGCCCGCCGGAGAGATCAGCGTCTCGCAGCACAACGCAAGTTGCATTTTGACTGTTTACTACCAACTCCGCCCTGCGCCGCATTGAAATGACCGCCTGCTTGACTGGCTTGCGGCGCTATATAAGCCGTTCGGCATGCACATCCGCATCTCCTTCGACGCTTCTCCTCCTCTTCGAGCCCGGCCTCTATCTCGGCCCTCCTCCACAGCCGCGGCGCCAAGTCGTGGTGGTCCGCGCCGTAGGCGGTGGTGATGGTTCATTCTCGGTGTCAAGATTGACACCGACGCCTGCCGCCCCCCGGCATCCACGGCGCCAGCTCCTCCATCAAGGAGGAGATCGCCCTTCTCCGGCGTCGGAGGAGGAGCATCACCAGCAGCGCCACGCCTTGGCGGCTCGATGCATTCAAGAATACGCCCGCCGATGAAGATAAGGACAGAGTGGTCGCCCGCCGATGGGCCTGGCACCACCGCCGCCGACGCTGGTCAAGGAGGAGCCATCGCCGCCTGCGCATCGCTGGCCGGAGTCGATGTCCCCACCCGCGGGTCAAGGAGGAGCTCGCCCCCGCCCCCACGTAGCCGCTGCGGAAGGACGAGCCCGCCCGCCACCGGTGTACAACCGATATACGCAGACAGCGGGCCGACTCGCTGTTCTGCCGCGATCCGCCGTCGCCGCCATATAAGGAAGGCGGCGGCCACATCCTCCATTACTCCGAAGCGGGCGGTGTCGGCGCCCTCGGGTCGAGGGCCGCCTGGGCGAGGAGCGGGCGGCGCGGCCAAGACGCGTACGACCAGGACAACATTGCCCGCCGCCTCGCTTGCAAAGACCGATGAGGCGCCGAATGGGTTTGTAACGACGCGACTCGCCGCAGGCCCTGACCGCTCCATCACCACCAATGAGACGGACGCCGACACCACAAACGAGATCGCACGTGAGGAGTGGTCTTTAGCAAGACTTCAGCGCAAGAAGGGCAAGGTTGCCGCTTAGGCTCCGCCCCACGCCGCTGGCATCGGCCACGTGGCACCTGCAACCAAGAAGGAGGCGGTGTTACACCGTGAGCCACAGGCAGCAGCCGAACAAGGCGTCTTTGGTCCGAAGCCTTTACGACGTAACAACGATGTGCCACGCATACGAGGTTGTTGTCCGCTATAGAGTTTAGTTTTTTTAATAAGCTTTTAGTTCAACGGTCAAAATATCTTTTTATGTAAATTATGTTTGAATTTTAGTGAAATTCGTGGTTTGCATGAATTTCATCCGTTGATTCATAAAGTGTTTGAAATGTACGCAGAGTGTTGGATGACGCCCCTCATCCGTGTCCATGTACTCATTCCTCGTGTCCACCGACGGATGAGAAGAAAAATTGTGGGTTATCGTGGTGATGCCTTAAGGACACGATATCTTCAATAAAAAACAACATGCAGAGATAATTTGTCTAGTTCGAGCGGTAGAATTATGTTGCGGTTTTAATAGACTGATGGTCCGTATGGGCGCTGGTTGCTTAATAATGATATCATGTAGTATTTGCTGGCACAGATCGACTACACCGACGAACAAACTCGAAACTGATCGAACCTCGACCAACTTGACGAAGACACACTGCCATTCGCTCGAGCGTCGTGCTTGCGACGACTAAAAAATTCTAACCTAAACTACTAATCGGAGCGGAGGCAACGGAATCCGCCTCGCCACGGGCCCCCGGAGCAGCAGGCAGATGAGAGGAGAATCCACAGGCTCATCGGTGAAGCCTGGAGAAAAGAGTTTGCCCTAGCCACCCATGGTCGAGAGAAAACTTCGAAGTTCGTCTGGCTCGCTTCGGCTAACGGAGCTCTCGCGAGATTTCACGGTCTCTTGAGGTAGTAATGTAATATCCCAAATTTTCAATTTGGAATGTTATACATTAGGTCATCATGCATATCATATTTTCTCGCATTTTTCCGATCCTAGAAATTTCACGAACTCAAGGACCCTGAGAGTTGAAGTTTCATTATTTTCATATTGGGATTTCAAATTTTGAAAATAGGATCATTTGTATTTATTTAAATTATCTTCATAAAGTTTTTCCTATAAAAATATTTTGAGAGGGAATAATATGACTTTCCCAACAATTAGAAAAATGAAGATTTTATAAATAAATCAAATTTGGTTTTGGAAGATTTATTTTGCTTAGGCAAAATGAGCATTTTAAAAATTTATGCATGTTTGCTGTTTTAAAGTTCATTTTGTTCAACCTATTTTTAGGAGTCGGGGAAAATTTGTTTTATTTAAACTGAGATCGCTTTGTATTTTTTTTATTCTGCTTTGGTTTAATTTTTATTAAAAAATCGCAGCTTCTCGACCGAGGCCCACTGCCTAAGCCGCCAGCCCTCAGTGCCCGCCACCGCCCACCTCCTCTCTCCGCCTCTGGCCGCCTGGGCGGATCTCGCCAAGACGAGAGCTGGCCACGCCGAGTCCCAGCCTGACCCGGCCTCCTTACCCTCCCCAAGCCGCCACCGCCTCCCTCCCTTATAACCCCCGCCCCCTCTCTCACCCCAAACCCCACCCGCCGGAGCCCGACGCCACCCGAGCCCCGACGCCGAGCTGCACGCCACAGTGAAGGACGCTGGGCCGACGCCGGGATTCTGCCACGAACACCTCGACCTCTCCCGAGCCCGAGCCTCCCATGACAAGGAGCCACTGGCCTACGATTTTTTTTTCGAACCGTCTGTTTATTTTAAAAAATATATGTTCTGTTTTTTAAAAAAAACTAGATTGGTTTTTTTTTTCGTTTTCTTATTTAACGAACGCTCACCAACTGCTCGCTTCAATGAACGCTGTCGCTGATTCGTTCTGTTAATCTAACGCTCACTATTTAACCTGCTCGTCGCTTTTTCTTTTTAATCGGATTTAATCCGTTATTTTCTCGATTTGATTTCAGATCTGATTTTCAAAACTGTTTTGTTTTCGCCGCTTATCGGAATCGTGTGATTCAAGCTACTGAGTTACGAACGAAACCGCCGCTCCGACTACCCTACTTTCACAGAGTTTTGCTACTGTGAAATTTTGACCTAATTTCAGATCGCTAAACCGAGTGCTTTCTCGAAGTTTCGACTTTCGAGTTTGTTTTGATTCGATTCTTTGCAACCAGGGTTCTGTTGAACTTCTCGTTAGATCTTTATTCAAGATTTCCGCATTAGATGAGTACTTATTGTATGCTTGTTGTTTGTCTCGCTAGATCACCCGAGGCGCCGCTTGTTACAATCTCTAGGACTCATGGATCATCGCAAGGCAAGTAACACTTTGATCATACCCTTCTCATACCAGCTTTTATTAGATCTATTCCTCAAACACTTGCATGATTAGGATCTAATTAAATTGTGGGTTTGGGGAGTAGATTGAGGTAGTACCTATTACCTGCTTTTACTTATGAAACCTTGGGAGTTACTTCTACGCTTGCTTGTTCATGCCATGCTATGCTAGTAGACGTGATTGGGTGAGTGAATATCCATGACAGATGTGAGATTGTTAATTAATGGTTTATATAAGGTGGCAACCTAAACACACATCTGGGTGGATTGAGGCACCGTTTCCATGTGACTTGCTCAGATGGACCGCCACCTGTGCTCTAAGGGATCATAAGATTATTCAAACTGAAACTTCCGTAGCAGCCACAAGCCAATTATGGGCTCAGCGAAGGACTAAGTCGCATGTAACTCTTACGGGTAGGCTAGCTGATGTAGGGGATGTAGGTTGGTACACCACACATGTAAGGTGCTAGCGCTCGAAGACTATGTCTTGGCCATCCGCTTTCAAACACCATGAAAAGCGAGAACCAAAGTGAGGCGATCGAGTCTTGGGGAAAAGAAACCTCTGCAGAGAGTGTATAAACTAATCATGATTAGCCGTGTCCCTGTTATGGACAATTTGAGTATCCGTAATTGAATATCATGTGAATCTCAACATGTTACTTCTAAATAAAAGTTATTGGGATTTGATGAGTACTTTTAATTGGGATTGAGGATGTCACAACCATTCTCAATGTTTAACAACCACCATGATAGTTAAATAAAATTATTCCTTTGATGTAGGGAAAATCAGCTTTATGCAATGTAATCGAGAGCCTTACCACCAGCCAAATATGCATGTAGTATAGGCTTATTCATTCATTGTTTTATGTGTTACATTGCCAAGATATTCCATGTGTCAATTGTTGGCTGCAACTTTTCACGCTATGCACTTTTCGCATTTATTTAGTAAGGTGTTAGGTCGTGGTTCTATACTCAGTGATGCCGCTGGAGTTGATGGACTCGCTACCTTCCAAGCCTTCCGCTGTTTTTATTAGATGGCCTTAAGCCATATTATTGTATTCAGTTCCTGTGGACAACGATGTAAAGTGTGATTGCTACTCGCTATAAATCCTTCAAGCACTGTGTGGTGTCAGATTATGATCCAGGATGACACCGAGCACGTAGACTTGATCCATTTGGGTCCTCGGTCGCTGCAGAGAATGGTATCGAGCAAGGTTGACTGTGAGGACACACACTAAGTTAAAGCCATAGATCACTCTCTTCCCATTTTCTAACTCCTCATCTTTTCTACTCTTTAGGATGACGGACGCTAAGATCAAGTACACCCAACCGGATGAAGGCACACCTTTGATTTCACTTGAAGGAAGTTACTAAGTACCGAACATTGACTACCAAGCTTCACGGACTTTCAACGCCACTCGCCTCAAGAGGAGCGCCGAAGATTCATGCTCACGCCTCCAGAAGGACATTTTCCCAATCACCAATCCTATAGATAGTGTTTTCGCACCCACTTGAGTCCGGGAAAGAGCATGGCAGCTCACATCACCATGGGACGACGATTGGAGAAGTCTATCAAGAAGACCTCAAGGACACCATCTACCAGATTTATGACGCCGAGATGACAACTGGACGCTGCCAAGACCAAGAAGGATAGGTCCATTGCAGCTTTCATCCAGAGTTAAACCAGACATTCGACGCCAGGAGAATCAAACGCAATGACATGTTGGAGTTGTAGAAGACAAAGGAAAGGATCATCGAATCGAAGAAGAACTAAAGACTACACGCAAGGACTACATGGACGAGATCGTAGCTCGCAAGACACAATAACGATCTTAAGTACGAGATCAAGAGCTCAAGAAGAAGTTACGCCAGAATGAAGACCAAGATGTCGAATACCCAATTGACTACATCAACATCGATTTACACAGATTCGGATCCAAGTGAACCCGATTTTGAAGACGGTCGAGCAGTACATCATGGAGTCTTCCAACCGTTCAAATTAGTATAAGTCCCCACATATTAGTAGTATTCCTCCATGTAAACCTTTATAGTACACACTTTTGCGATAGTTAGATCGTTGTAACCTTGTTTGATTGAATGAAGTGATTTTGTGTGCTTTTGCTCATGTGCATTTGGGTAGTGATTCCTAGACCTCATTCTATTCTACATTTTCTTCTTCTAAACCCATCGATGCCTCCAGACGCTAATTCGGATCGCTTTTCCCGCCAGAGATCACCCAATTGATCCAAAGAGCGTATCACCGATTCAAACATTAAAACAACAACAACAACCCACCGCCACCACCACCACTCGGATCATCCGACTCGCTTCTTAGACCGAACCCGCCGTATTCCAAGAGCACCGAGCCAATTGTAGAGTATGACCGGTTCGCAAGATAGGAAGGAGCTGACCACCGCAGATGCATGCAGATGGTGAAAGAGTGAAGTTGGCAGCACATCAGCTTGAAGGACCCGCAGCAAAGATGGTGGAGAATTTCACGCCACTTATCCCAGAGACACCGCCACATGGGACTGGCCAGAAAAGCTTCACAAAGCCCATGTTTCAGCAGAGCCATGGCTATGAAGAAGCGTGAGTTTCGAACTTACGCCAGGAGGAAGGATCACACAAGACGTGGATGACTTTAGCAAATTAGCACGTTATGCCCTGTGATGACGCGCTAAGGCGATGCAGCTAAACAGAGAAGTTTCTAGAAGGACTGAATGATGAGTTCAAAGATGCTTGATGGTAGCAAGTTTCAACAACTACCGGAGTTAGTAGACCGAGCCTCATGATTGAAGGAAAGCAGAGAATCGAGAACTGCAAGCGAAGTATGGACAAGGGAAGTATAACTCGATCCAGCAGGTTTCGTTATACCCCTAAATCAGGAATTCAGTTTCAGCATACCCATGGAGGAGGTAATTCAGATAACCATAATGGCACCAAGAATGGGAACGGAATGGAGGAAGCAACGGATGTAACAGCACCAACCCGCTTCACACCATCCAAGGTAGACCTGAGTCACATTACTTGCTTTAGTGCCGCAAGATCGGGCATTATAAATGATCGCCCGTAGGCCGTAATGGAAATGGCAATGGAAGCTCGAAAGAAGCCCAACCTTTCAACAGGGGACAAGTGAACCACATTGATGTGGAGGAGGTTGAAGATCAGCCCATGCAAGAATCGTAAGTTTTTGGTTGTCATTTACGCAGTTGTTCTTTTTGATATCGTGCATCGATTCATACATATCAAGGATTTGTGGATAAGTACGTTACCAACCCAAGCCCTTAGGTCACCCATGCTAGTAACCTCACCCGAGCGGAGTACATGGCTAGTAAATGGTGTGATCGATCGCCACTAAGGATCGGACACTATGTTTTCCTTCGCACTCTATATAGTTCTCGAATCCCAAGGATTGGATGTAATATTAGGAATGGATTGGTTATCAAAGTATGGAGGAAACATAGATTGTACCACAAGGTCAATTTTGCTCACACCCGAAGGAAGAAGGATTATATGTATCACAAGACGAGCCGAGGAGAGCAAGTTAATTGCTTATCGAGTGGTACAGAAGAAGTACCAGGTGAAGGATTATCCCGATGTATTTCCTAAGAGTTGCCTGAATGCCGCCGGATAGAGAGACATCGAGTTTTGATCGAGCTGCTGCCGTGAACAGGCCCGATATCGGGCTTACTGCATGTGATGCCCGCAAAGGATTTGGCAGAAATTAAGCAGATTAAGGAACTATTGGATAAAGGTTTTTCTACCAAGTTCTTCACCTTGGGGATCACCCGCTTTGTTAGTGGAGAAGAAGGATGGATCGTTGAGAATGGTTGTTGATTACCGTGGATTGAATGAAGTAACAATCAAGAACAAGTACCCACTACCGATGATAAATGATCTGTTGATCGCTTGCAAGGAGCCAAAGTGTTTCTAAGATCGATTTGCAATCGTGGTACCATCATTGAAGATTCGGGAGCAAGATATACCCAAGACAGTACCACGAGATATGGATCAGATGAGTATACCGTTATGTCATTTGACTCGACTAACGCACCAGCCTATTTCATGAACCTGATGAACAAAGTGTTTATGGAGTTTTTGGACAAGTTCGTCGTGGTGTTCATTGATGACATTTTGATTTTCTCAAGAATGAAGAGGAACACAAGGAACATTTGAGATTGGTTTTGGAGAAACCGAGGAACACCAATTGTATGCCAAGTTCAAGAAATGAGTTTTGGCTAAAGGAAGTTGGATTTCTGACATGTTATATCCGGAGAAGGGATAGCAGTTGACCACAAAAAGTTGAGACCGAATTAAGTGGGAAGCACCAACGAAGCTTGGAGAGATTCGAGTTTTTGACTCGCAGGATACTACCAAGATTCATTGAGAATTTCTCAAGAATTGCAAAGCCTATGACTGAATTGTTGAAGAAGGAAAACAAATTCATATGGATCGAGGACTGTGAGGCAAGTTTTCTGGAGTTGAAGAAAAGATTGGTTACCTCACCAGCTTTGATATTGCCGATCAAACTAAGGATTATGAGGGTGTATTATGACGCTCACGCCGAGGACTTGGAGAAGTGCTTATGCAGGAAGGAAGAGTTGTTTCGTATGCTTCTACAACTTAAGCCCCATGAGTTGAATTATGCTACTCATGATTTGGAGTTAGCAGTCAAGCATGCCTTGAAGACGTGAGACATTTTCTCATTGGAAATCATTGTGAAGTATATACGGATCACAAGAGTTTGAACCACCGCTTCTTCACCCTCTCCTTCCGCACCATCGCTGTCGTTGAGAAACATCAACGAGCGACGGCATCACTTCCTTGTGCGATTATGTCCTCAACAACGCTTCTTGTGCTTTGTCTCGGGGTGTCCATAGTTTTTACAAATATTTACAACATGGCAATTATTATTCAAACATGAAGATATGGATATATTAGTGGCAAACGAGAACTAGCTAGCTAATCACAATAAGGAATCATATTAGTGGCCTCGACGCTGCTTTCTAGGGTTTGGGGTGGCCTCACAACGCTTCAAGGGTTAGGTGGCCTCGAGAACGCCAAGCTAGGAGGTAATCGACCCCCACGTGTTGAAGCTATCGGGAGGGGTCGGCTGAACAAGACATCTATGTCCCACAAGTGACGGGATCGCCGAGCGTCGAGGGTCAAGGGGTCAAGATCCGAGGGTGGGGTTGTTCAGGATTCAGCAGTCTTGTCAGTTAGAAGTTTTTGAAGGAGTCCCGATAGATAATCCGCTTTTTACAAAGTTCAGCAAAACCTTCCAATATCGCTATTTGAAAGGCCTTTGCTGAGATTCGCAAAAAGGAAAATTATCCTATCCGACTCCATTCCGAATAACTTTGGAGGACTTGCACCATCATGCCATGGTTACTTCCGCTAATGATGAAGCCATGGATTTCTTCAATACTTTGACACTATAGGAACCCTCGACTGAAACCTTCGACCCTTGACCCCTTAACACCTCGACCTCTACCCTAGTTCCCGACCACCCCTGCGATCCTCGACACCCTCGTATATCGACAACGACGCAACATACATATACATGGGAAAAATGTTATCGGGAGGTATCCCCCCCGTGTCAAAGTTTCTTCTTTCTCCTCTATTCCTTTCTTTCTTCCTCCTCTTCTTTATTCTTATCCTCGAGAAGGAAAATAAGAAGAAGAAAAGAAGAAGAAAGAAGAAAAAAGAATTTTTCATTTTTCTTCTTCCTCTATTCCTTTCTTCTTCTCCTTCTTTTTTTTTTTCTTCTTCTCATTTATTTCTCCTCTTCCTCTCCCTCTTCTTCTCCTTTCTTCCTCTTCTTATTTCCTTTTCCTCTCATTCTTTTCTTCTTCTTCCTTTCTTAAAGATACATGAAGTAGTATTGCTTGTTTTTTTTAAATAATGATCAAATATAAATTTTAGAAAAATTAAAGGTTTTTCCTAATTCATTGTTCATATGAATATACAAACATTTGCATATTTACAATAATTAATATCACCAAAAAATCTATGAACAGAAAAAAATACTATTTTTCTAAAATCTATCTTTTGCATATATTCATGAACATATATATACACGAGAACATATATACATACATATATACATTTTTATAAAATGCAAAAACAAAAATCTATCTTCGCAGGCGGGGCGGCACGCGCGCCAACAGGAGGGGGAGGCGCGGTGGTCACAGGCAGGGCGGCGCGCGGCGTCCAAGAGAGGGGCGGATGGAGGCGCGGAGCAGGCGTGTTTCCAGGGCGCGGCCGAAAGGCGAAGGCGACGGGCTGGTGGAGGCGGCGACGGCGAAGGCGAGCGACCGGTGTGGCGGCGAATGGCAAGGTGGAGAGGCCGGGCGGGACGGCGATGAGGAGGAGAGGGCCGGGGAGAAGTGGGTGATTTGGTCGAAAACTGCTAAGGTTGTTATATAGTAACCTTTAGTCCCGGTTCGGGGCCCCAACTGACTAATGCTTTAGTCCCGTGGTGCCACCAACCGACCAGGTCGCTTTTAGTCCGGGTGCCACCAACCGACCAAAGGCCAATTTTCAGCAGCCCAAAGGGCGGAAGGGCTTGGTCCTGGGGCACCAACCGCGACTAAAGGGGGCATTAGTCCCGGTCGTGGCACCAACCGGGACTAAACCCTTTAGTCCGGCTTGGTGCCACCAACCGACCAAAGGCCTTGTGCTGCCCCGCCCAAAGTTTAGTCCCACTCACTAGTTGGAGAGCCGAGTGGTTTTGCGCCGCGCCAACCTCTCGAGCTCCCTCAACCGCAGGCTGGCCTAATCCACTAGCTATGTGGTGGGCCTACTTGGCTCCTCAGGGCCCAACGCCCATGTTGGGTTTCTAGTCGATTCAGCCGTGGGAAAAGTCAGACTTTTTTTTCCAGTTTTTTGTTTTGTTTTCTGCATTATTATTTATCTTTTGTTGTTTTTTGCTTTATTTTAATTTTTTGCTTTTAATTTTAGAAAATTATAAACTTTTATTAGTGCTATTAGTTTTCAAATTTGAAAACTCTTTTTTTGTTTTCTTTGTTGCTTTATTTATTTTATTTTGTTTCTACTTACAACAAAATACTTATTGTTGCTATTTTTATTTTATTTTTCAGTTTTTTGTTCTGTTTTGCATTATTTAGTTTTTGTTGTTTTTTGCTTTATTTTTTAATTCTTTTTGCTTTTAGTTTTAGAAAAATTATAAACTTTCTGTTAGTGCCATTAGTTTTCAAATTTGGAAACTCTTTTTTTGTTTTCTTTGTTGCTTTATTTATTTTATTTTGTTTCTACTTACAACAAAATACTTATTGTTGCTATTTTTATTTTTTCAGTTTTTTGTTCTGTTTTCTGCATTATTTATTTTTGTTGTTTTTTTATTTATTTTTAATTCTTTTTGCTTTTAGTTTTAGAAAATTATAAACTTTCTGTTAGTGCCATTAATTTTCAAATTTGAAAACACTTTTTTTTTTTTGTTGCTTTATTTATTTTATTTTGTTTCGCACAACAAACGGTGTGTAGAGGGACAGGCTTATAAACCGGTGAGCGCCTTCGTTGGCGAGGTTTTCAAATTCATAGTTTTCAAATGAACTCAAAAAGTTGGCATAGCATGTGCATGTACAAAACGGACAATGGTATCATACTCGTCGTTACAAAGTTGGCATGGTATCATCATAATAGTTAGGGAGAAAGTCTTCACTTTTTCTTCGCTTGTGTCGCTTTGCTTATTGCCCGAAACCATGGATAATCTTCATCGCTTATCGATGCTTGGGTCAGCCTTGACTTTGAAGGGGGAATTTCATGGAACTTTTCATACTCTTATATGTCCGCCTTGCCTCCACTCCTGTGATGTCCCTTTTCCCCGAAAGAACTATGTGGCGCTTTTGGCTCATTGTATGATGTATTCGCTTCCTTATCTTTTTTTTCCTCGGTCCGTAGACATGTCCTTCACATAGATAACCTGTGCCACATCATTGGCTAGGACGAACGGTTCGCGTGTACCCAAGATTTTATATCGAATGCACCGTAACCGGCATGCTCGATCCTTGTAGGCACCACGGTAGAGGATGCATCATTAGGGCATGCATGTATCTTTCCACCTCCAATCCTAGAGGGCATACGACCTTCTTTGCTGCGTATGTACTGCCGGTAATTCGTTATCCTTGGAAGCTTCTTCTTCATTATTTTCAGAGCTTCTCAAACTTTATCAGCACAGATTCTCCCTTCCATCCGCAGCAATTCGAGTACGGCACCAGCTTTGTGTTGCATCTTCGCAATTGGGGTACAACCCTTTTTGTGATCCTCTAACATGCGATCGAACTTTAGCTTCTCCTTTTGACTTTCGATTGTGTCCTTGCATCGACAATGACCCCGGAGATCATCATCATCGGCACATCGTCTGTTCCTCTTGATCTTCAGAGTTCCTGCTCCAAGACCATCGGCACATCGTTCGTGCATCTTGATGTTCAAGAGCATCACCGTATTCAGGGGGCACATAGTTGTCATCGTATCTTCTTCCTCGCCGCCTTCCATCATAACCCCTATTTCCGGCCTCGTCCAAACATTATAGTGTGGCATGAAACCCTTGTAAAGGGTGGTGTGAAGGATTTTCCGTCGAGTAAGACTTCGATTCCACATATAGGGCATGGACAACACATAAAACCATTCTGCTTGTTTGCCTCAGCCACTTGAGAAAATCATGCACGCCTTAATGTACTCGGAGGTGTGTCTCACACCGACATCCATTGCCGTTCATCTAAGGCATTATATATAATTATGTTCAAAAATCATTAAAGAACATCATGAATAGAAATTA